>JAIOJX010000004.1:40755122-41355122 GCA_022376925.1 Tragulus kanchil
GTGAATTTTCTTTCAAATGCACATTTGCTTACATTGCTGCAAAAACATTCAATATTTTTTACGTGTAGGCATGACTTTTTTTCTAAATTGAGAAAATATCATTGGAACACAGATTTAGTCACAGAATGATTTAGTGTTCAATAGTTAAGCTCTATTGCAGATTTGTAATTTTCATTTATCAATATTATTCATCATTTACAGAAGAAATGTGAGAGTGTAGGCATATTGGCTTCTGAATACATCTACTGACTACAGTGCAGCAGACATATTTATGTACTTAGAGTAAAAATAGATTAACACATCTCCTTTACAGAGCTTACATTTAAATAGAATAAATCACACCCTCAAAGAATAAATGATATTCTAGTATGTTATAATAAGACCTGCTTGTAAGAGACATCTCTATTAAAAATTTAACACTTCAGTCCTGGAACACCAATTTAGTCCTGGTCTTGAGATTAGCAATATATTAAAACTATCTGGGGAATTAGCAATTTCAATTCTCAATTTAATATGAGAACTTGGCGCTGACTTCTTTGTTTCACTTACATACTTTCATTCATCAAAACATTATTGAAATGATTGGGAAAGAAAGAAGACATGAAGAAGCACTCCCTTGCTTACATCAGCTGACCTGAACAATATTTTAAAACTATATTTAGAAAAAGATAAAAAGAAAATGAAAGGGTAAAATTCCAAAGGGTCTTCTCTTTGTGCTAACATGGTAGAAATATCATTCAAATAGTTTATCCCGGCAAGGAGATTACCTGTAATTCTGCCAAGGTCACTGCCAAGTTGCATTAATGGCCATGTTTCAGTGCATGTCAGTCACATGAGTTAGAGCTGCCTTCTTCTTCCTTTTCTCCTGCATAATGACCTCCCTCTTAATGCACACTGACAAATTGAGGTGAGTGAATATGTTTTTCCAAAATATAGATGGAAGAGATCCATTCCTTCAACTCTCCTATTTTAATTGTACCAAACACGTAAAGTCTGGCAGGAAAGAGGTTTTAAACATTCTATTGTGAAAATGGAACCATTTTTGAAAATGGCACTTTGAGTCTTGAAAGGAATTATTTGTGGTTGCATTGTGAATTTTCTTTCAAATGCACATTTGCTTACATTGCTGCAAAAACATTCAATATTTTTTACGTGTAGGCATGACTTTTTTTCTAAATTGAGAAAATATCATTGGAACACAGATTTAGTCACAGAATGATTTAGTGTTCAATAGTTAAGCTCTATTGCAGATTTGTAATTTTCATTTATCAATATTATTCATCATTTACAGAAGAAATGTGAGAGTGTAGGCATATTGGCTTCTGAATACATCTACTGACTACAGTGCAGCAGACATATTTATGTACTTAGAGTAAAAATAGATTAACACATCTCCTTTACAGAGCTTACATTTAAATAGAATAAATCACACCCTCAAAGAATAAATGATATTCTAGTATGTTATAATAAGACCTGCTTGTAAGAGACATCTCTATTAAAAATTTAACACTTCAGTCCTGGAACACCAATTTAGTCCTGGTCTTGAGATTAGCAATATATTAAAACTATCTGGGGAATTAGCAATTTCAATTCTCAATTTAATATGAGAACTTGGCGCTGACTTCTTTGTTTCACTTACATACTTTCATTCATCAAAACATTATTGAAATGATTGGGAAAGAAAGAAGACATGAAGAAGCACTCCCTTGCTTACATCAGCTGACCTGAACAATATTTTAAAACTATATTTAGAAAAAGATAAAAAGAACTGAGTACAGCGACAATTCTCCATGCCAACTTCCTCTCCTACTACTCTGTTTCCATTTAGTAATTCATTTATAAAACAGTGACTTTGAAAAAGAGAGAAAAGGAGAGAGAAAGAGAGAGAGAGAGAATAATTTCAGGACCTCTGGACAGAATTTTAACAGGCTGATAAGATACATAATTAGTTACAAGACTAGATCAGACACCAATCTATAGCTTTCATATAAGATCACTATTTCCACTTTGTTTATCTCATTATATTTGTACCATTTCTGGTAATGATTTAGGTCACAAATGTATTACAAATTTTTCCAAATTTGAAGTTGCACATAAACAACATATTATCTAAATTAAAAATTAGATTTAAACCTATTGCTTTTATAAATACATGAGCAAAAACTGGCAATACAGGGAATGCAAATAAAAGTCATTCTGAAAAAAAAAGTCATTCTGCAAACTTACAATTATAACTAGTAGCTGGGCATATGGTAATATAACTAAAATTCATATACACTATTCTCGCTAAAATTTATAATCTTACCACAATAACTCTTACAAAGATTATGTAGAATAATTTGCTATTTAAAAACATTCTCCACATAGCATTCTCACATAGCAGAGGAGGCAGGAGAATCCGCATGATTTAATAACCTAATAATAATCTGTATCTGAAAGTCCAAAGCTACAGAGGCTGAAAACTGTTGAGTAGAAAATAATAAACCTAATTCTGGAAGTCTGTTTGAATGGGTTAAACTCTAGTTATATAATATCTCTTACTTCGGAGAGTACTGGTAAACCTTATGTGCATAAAAACCAGCTCCTTAAGATACAAAGTCACATTTTCACACATTTAAGTTTTTCTACATAGAAATAATAGCAGGCAATATGATAAGTGCTTTTTATATAATATTCAAGTCTTTTGTAATTATTTGACACAATAAGGTAATCAACTGAGACACACTTTGAAAATTTTAAGCAGTATAACTTCTCACTGTACAATGTTAAGTAGTTACTTAGCAACTTCAGTAAGCACATGAAACAAAAAGTCATGAATTCATCCCCAGTGATAAGTGGGACACGCTGATGAGAAAAAACACAATTTAGGGTTGGTCAAAAATTGGCATGCTTAGGGAGAAAATTCTGTTTACTAATGACACTGTGAAAGAGTTTTGGTTAAAAGATTCCCTGGATCAATGGACTGGTCATTTAGAGTTACACTTGGCCTGTGTGGGAGTATTTTGTGTGGGAGTATTTTGTGTTCTCAGATGGATACAAAAATTCTTCAGTATTTCTTAAAAGCGTATGGTTGTCCCAAGCACTTTTAAGTACTTTTGTTTGTTTATAAATTTGTTATTTGAAAATAAAAAACATTAATAAATCAGCATGCTTAAACTGTCTAAATCTTAAGAAATCACAAATCTAAAAACCAGCCCCACATCATTTTGGTTATTCTATTGAATGTCATGGTGAACCTCTCTTGTCTACAAGTATTGGGAAACCAACTTCTTTAAAAAAAGTCACACAGACATAACAAGATAAACTGAAAATGTGTGATACTTGGCTAGTACAAAATGTCATCCAAGGCTTAATTTAAAAATCTACAATAAAGATTTCAAAACATTTATCTACCTGATTTGTGTCTAAATATTTAACTCCATTTCAAAGGGATTAATTATTGACCCTATTAAAGTTCACTTTTCTCTGATGTTTCAGGGAGATAAATCTGCAAATTTCCTCAGGAAATTATCTGTTATTAATCAATATTTCAAACCTCATACACTTCCAGAAACTGGTAAACCCAGTATTCCCTAGTTCTATTTCAAATTTAATAATATGAATTGAAACTATTAAAATTCCACTATAAGAATTTTAAAAACCTTTATAAAGATAAATCAAGTAGTAAATCTGCCCTTAATGACTTTAATTTCTGTAGGATGATGTAGGTAATTATAAAATCTATGTCCTAGACCTGCTTCCTCAAAGAACAAAACCCAAAACCTTTCAATGAAAAATTTCTTGAACATGAAAATTTAAAAAGGATAACAACTGTTAATTCTTATGTCTTGCATTGTTCTACTTAAACGTATTAACTCAATTTAACAACTTGGTTAAATTCTTAAAAAAGGTCTGCAATTGTCTACTACAGTGGGACACGCTGATGAGAAAAAACACAATTTAGGGTTGGTCAAAAATTGGCATGCTTAGGGAGAAAATTCTGTTTACTAATGACACTGTGAAAGAGTTTTGGTTAAAAGATTCCCTGGATCAATGGACTGGTCATTTAGAGTTACACTTGGCCTGTGTGGGAGTATTTTGTGTGGGAGTATTTTGTGTTCTCAGATGGATACAAAAATTCTTCAGTATTTCTTAAAAGCGTATGGTTGTCCCAAGCACTTTTAAGTACTTTTGTTTGTTTATAAATTTGTTATTTGAAAATAAAAAACATTAATAAATCAGCATGCTTAAACTGTCTAAATCTTAAGAAATCACAAATCTAAAAACCAGCCCCACATCATTTTGGTTATTCTATTGAATGTCATGGTGAACCTCTCTTGTCTACAAGTATTGGGAAACCAACTTCTTTAAAAAAAGTCACACAGACATAACAAGATAAACTGAAAATGTGTGATACTTGGCTAGTACAAAATGTCATCCAAGGCTTAATTTAAAAATCTACAATAAAGATTTCAAAACATTTATCTACCTGATTTGTGTCTAAATATTTAACTCCATTTCAAAGGGATTAATTATTGACCCTATTAAAGTTCACTTTTCTCTGATGTTTCAGGGAGATAAATCTGCAAATTTCCTCAGGAAATTATCTGTTATTAATCAATATTTCAAACCTCATACACTTCCAGAAACTGGTAAACCCAGTATTCCCTAGTTCTATTTCAAATTTAATAATATGAATTGAAACTATTAAAATTCCACTATAAGAATTTTAAAAACCTTTATAAAGATAAATCAAGTAGTAAATCTGCCCTTAATGACTTTAATTTCTGTAGGATGATGTAGGTAATTATAAAATCTATGTCCTAGACCTGCTTCCTCAAAGAACAAAACCCAAAACCTTTCAATGAAAAATTTCTTGAACATGAAAATTTAAAAAGGATAACAACTGTTAATTCTTATGTCTTGCATTGTTCTACTTAAACGTATTAACTCATTTAATCCTTGTAACAATCTTAGGGTACATTACGGAACCCATTTCACATATGAGGAAACATGACAAACAGGGCCTCTCCTGTACAAGGTAAGTGGTGGGTCTGGGTTGGAACCTACACAACATGACTCCACCATCCAACCTTCATGCCATGCTACCAAGGATCCAATACTTCAGTGAAATATGGTATCTTACTTTGATTGCTTCAAGAACACAACATATGAATGGTAACTGCTAAAGAAGATAAAAGAATGGAAGAATTTAAAGGTGGAGCAGATACTAGAAGGTCATTGCTCTTTCGTTCCGTCATGATATCAGAATGCCCTTCATTTTAAAATGGAGCTGTGAGAGAAACTTCTGGTCTCAGGTACTGGTTCTGACTTTGGCAATTCCTCTCACATACATGCATACATAAATATGTATGTATGTGTGTGTGTAACATATATCATTAAGAACCTATACATAATAAATTTTTAAATGATGAATATGTATTTTTTGAATTTAAACCTTGTTCTGTTTAATTATTAGAATAATGCTACGTCATTGCTTTATATCTTCCAGTAAATATCCACAAATTTTGGTATCAGTCAACCTGTCGTATGTACTGGATATATTACTCAGTGAACACCTATCTGCTAAAATTTGATAGATTTTTCTACTGACTTTAAGTTTCTACATGCTAACATTCTATAAACTATCAATGTTAATTTCACATTCTGTCTGATCAGTTAGCTAACTTAAGGTGCAAAACGTCCATATTTAATGATGTATACTTCTCTATCACATATTTTAAAATTAAAATAATAATTTACACATTTATAGTTGTCTGAAAAGACTGTAATTATTTATCCTAGGTACTTGAAATTATGAAATCTATCTTTAGCATCTCAAAAGATTAAAGGATTCCAATTGTGCTAAAATGTACTGGGGTAATTATTACTTGCATGCGTGAGTGTTTGCTTAGCCTTGCACAACTCTTTGTGACACCGTGGAGTGTGGCCTGCTTGGCTCCTCTGTCCAAGGAATTTTAACCTTAAAAAAAAGGTACATTACTTATGTCTTGCATTGTTCTACTTAAACGTATTAACTCATTTAATCCTTGTAACAATCTTAGGGTACATTACGGAACCCATTTCACATATGAGGAAACATGACAAACAGGGCCTCTCCTGTACAAGGTAAGTGGTGGGTCTGGGTTGGAACCTACACAACATGACTCCACCATCCAACCTTCATGCCATGCTACCAAGGATCCAATACTTCAGTGAAATATGGTATCTTACTTTGATTGCTTCAAGAACACAACATATGAATGGTAACTGCTAAAGAAGATAAAAGAATGGAAGAATTTAAAGGTGGAGCAGATACTAGAAGGTCATTGCTCTTTCGTTCCGTCATGATATCAGAATGCCCTTCATTTTAAAATGGAGCTGTGAGAGAAACTTCTGGTCTCAGGTACTGGTTCTGACTTTGGCAATTCCTCTCACATACATGCATACATAAATATGTATGTATGTGTGTGTAACATATATCATTAAGAACCTATACATAATAAATTTTTAAATGATGAATATGTATTTTTTGAATTTAAACCTTGTTCTGTTTAATTATTAGAATAATGCTACGTCATTGCTTTATATCTTCCAGTAAATATCCACAAATTTTGGTATCAGTCAACCTGTCGTATGTACTGGATATATTACTCAGTGAACACCTATCTGCTAAAATTTGATAGATTTTTCTACTGACTTTAAGTTTCTACATGCTAACATTCTATAAACTATCAATGTTAATTTCACATTCTGTCTGATCAGTTAGCTAACTTAAGGTGCAAAACGTCCATATTTAATGATGTATACTTCTCTATCACATATTTTAAAATTAAAATAATAATTTACACATTTATAGTTGTCTGAAAAGACTGTAATTATTTATCCTAGGTACTTGAAATTATGAAATCTATCTTTAGCATCTCAAAAAGATTAAAGGATTCCAATTGTGCTAAAATGTACTGGGGTAATTATTACTTGCATGCGTGAGTGTTTGCTTAGCCTTGCACAACTCTTTGTGACACCGTGGAGTGTGGCCTGCTTGGCTCCTCTGTCCAAGGAATTTTCCAGGCAAGAATATTGGACTGGGTTGCCAAACCCAGGGGATCTTTCCGACCCAGGGATCAAACTCGCACCTCCAGCATCTGCTACACTGGTAGGAGGAGTCATCACCACTGAAACTTATTACTTAAAGCTTTATAATGTAACCAGTGCAATCACATTCAATCTGTAGGGGCTTTATATATCTAGAATACAAACTATCAAACTGTATTTGTATTTTAGGTTGCAACCTCTCCAAGATGACAAATAGAAATTTAAATGGTTATAAGTGACTACATATAGAAATAATTTATGCTGAATTCTTTATATTTCTTAGTAGTATAGTTGCAAACAAAAGGTTATTAATATCTACTCAGATATGATTAGGTAGTTCAGTTGCTAAGTCATGTCTGACTCTTTGTGACCCATGGACTTCAGCACGTCAGGCTTTCCTGTCCTATGATAATATGATTAAAATAACTTTAGAACTGTATCTTGAAGTGCATATCCAATATGCATTACCAACAGAATCAAACTTTGTAAAAACATTTCCACCCTTTTACTGTATCTCTTGTATCTCTTTTGTACAACTAAAACATTCATTTAAAAACTATTTCTATTAATAAATATAAGACAAATACATATCTGAAAGCACCAGTGGTAGAGATGCAAGTTGGGATGAAGATATTACATGAAACAAATCCAATGAAAGAAGAATCAGTAGAGTCATACTCATGCTCTAAAGTCAACTCCTATAAAAGAACGTTCAAGATAATGCTCAATTTAATTTTTCTACTGACTTTAAGTTTCTACATGCTAACTTTTTTTTCTTGATCAGTTAGCTAACTTAAGGTGCAAAACGTCCATATTTAATGATGTATACTTCTCTATCACATATTTTAAAATTAAAATAATAATTTACACATTTATAGTTGTCTGAAAAGACTGTAATTATTTATCCTAGGTACTTGAAATTATGAAATCTATCTTTAGCATCTCAAAAAGATTAAAGGATTCCAATTGTGCTAAAATGTACTGGGGTAATTATTACTTGCATGCGTGAGTGTTTGCTTAGCCTTGCACAACTCTTTGTGACACCGTGGAGTGTGGCCTGCTTGGCTCCTCTGTCCAAGGAATTTTCCAGGCAAGAATATTGGACTGGGTTGCCAAACCCAGGGGATCTTTCCGACCCAGGGATCAAACTCGCACCTCCAGCATCTGCTACACTGGTAGGAGGAGTCATCACCACTGAAACTTATTACTTAAAGCTTTATAATGTAACCAGTGCAATCACATTCAATCTGTAGGGGCTTTATATATCTAGAATACAAACTATCAAACTGTATTTGTATTTTAGGTTGCAACCTCTCCAAGATGACAAATAGAAATTTAAATGGTTATAAGTGACTACATATAGAAATAATTTATGCTGAATTCTTTATATTTCTTAGTAGTATAGTTGCAAACAAAAGGTTATTAATATCTACTCAGATATGATTAGGTAGTTCAGTTGCTAAGTCATGTCTGACTCTTTGTGACCCATGGACTTCAGCACGTCAGGCTTTCCTGTCCTATGATAATATGATTAAAATAACTTTAGAACTGTATCTTGAAGTGCATATCCAATATGCATTACCAACAGAATCAAACTTTGTAAAAACATTTCCACCCTTTTACTGTATCTCTTGTATCTCTTTTGTACAACTAAAACATTCATTTAAAAACTATTTCTATTAATAAATATAAGACAAATACATATCTGAAAGCACCAGTGGTAGAGATGCAAGTTGGGATGAAGATATTACATGAAACAAATCCAATGAAAGAAGAATCAGTAGAGTCATACTCATGCTCTAAAGTCAACTCCTATAAAAGAACGTTCAAGATAATGCTCAATTTATTTAAACACTGGCTTCTGGTTGTCTTAACCATCACTTGAAATAAGTACTACACAACAAGAAAAAAATTGTAACAAGGATTTTTATGCTAATTATTGTATTTCCAAGTGATAATTAAAATGATATATATGCAGCTCTTAAAAATGCAGTGTTAAAATGGAAGCTCTAGCTAGGGTGGGCACCTAATGGAAAAATGAGGTCTTCTAGGCTGGACTTGTACACCCTTGAACAAAAGTCACTTATCAAATAGCTGTGTGCACTTGCCAGCCAAATATCTTCCATTAGGACACAAAGAAGAAATGCTGTGTAGCTTACACAAAGCCTGGACATTCGATAAATTGAAAACAATAGTAAGTTGCTCTACTTCAATGAATACACGAATTAGAACTCGCCTGAAAAAATGACATCTGGGCAAAATAAAAACAACTATCTTTTCTAGATAACAATATCATGGAAACAAATGTATCATGAAAATTGTTGGTGAAGAGTAAAACTTCATGATTTGACTATCATTTTATTTTTCTTATTTCCTTCATTTAGTGATGCTATCTAACTGGCAGTGGAATAAATAAAAGTTTTGAACTAGCTTTTGTTAAGTGCAGACTTTATGGGTTTACAAAACCCTTTCCCATGTATTCACTCCTCATGTATTCATGGAATAAGAGATCAACTTAGGCAGATGCATGTAACAAAACAGAACAAATAACCCTGACTTAAATGAATCAACTGGATAAAATGTAAACTCCAAAAAGAACCAGGAAGATACACTGAGTGGACTGACCTCTTCTACACAGGGTTTACTCTCTGAAATTGCTCCACGAGTAGGAAGGGAGATGAGTAGGCAGTGTGGGAGGTAACCAGGAAGTGTGTTTGTCCCAGTGGAGCCCTTGCTTACAAACCTAAAAGTGTGTTCTGTTCATTGTTCAGTTGTATCTGACTTTTTTTGACCTTCATAGATTGTAGCCTACCAAGCTCCTCTGTCTACAGAATTCTCCAGGCAAGAATGCTGGAGTGTGTAGCCATTTCCTTCTCCAGGGGATCTTTCCGACCCAGGGACTGAACCCACATCTCCTGCATTGCAGATGGATTTTTTACTGTCTGAGCCACCAGGGAAGCAACAAATTTCAAGAACTAACACAAATTTATGAACAAGCTTTGGAATTTTTTTCTCAATATTATATTTTATTTCTAATCACCATTATTCACTTTTGAGATTCTAAAAGTCTTAATAAATGCTACAGAGAATACTTCAAGAAACATTTAAAAATAAATCTCATATTCAAGTTTATTTTCTTGAATAATCTGAAAATATTTTTATGCACACCCCCAAACTACTTTACTTTTTAGAAAGAAATCATTAAAGTTTTTAGGACAGTACTACATAAAGTAATATGGTGATACTTTTCTTTTTAATAATTTCAGATACTTTTCCTTTATTCGTCACAGTTTCTTTTTGTAATTCAGAATACAGTATCTAGTTGAACTGATAAGCAGAGTAATTTAAAAGGCAGTGAATAATGTACTTTGTGTTACATAAATTTTTATTCACTTCCTGCATATTCTTGTAATTTGAATTATGCACAGATGATGGTCCAACTCTAGATGGTACAGAGAAAAATCTCAAAGTAGAATTTTAAAAACCATGACGTTAATAAAGCACCACTAACAAAAACTTTGAGTTAATTTTATTCCATAAGCTAGGCTTTAAAATGATCTGCAAAAATATAAAAGGCTGTCAGTCTCCTATTATTGTTTTTTTGGAAAATACTTCCATAAAGACATAATGTGTTTGTCTTTAAGGAGTCATTGTTATTTTTTTATTTTAATTTTTTTATATTTATTGGGGTATATTTGTTTTACAGTGCTGCATTAGCTTCAGGTGTACAGCGAAGTTATTGTTATAATTAAATTGTTATAAATTAAACTCTCCTATCTGCTTTAGCATTCAAAAAAAAAAAAACAAAAAAACCCAACTTTGAGTTAAATATATGGAGTACTGTCTTCTAGACACATAAAACTATGCAGCAAGGTACTCTCTATTAACTTCTTTTCAACAAATTTAGGCATTTTCTGATCATGAAATCCATTTTGTAAAATTTCTAATTCAAATAAACCCAATGCATAATCTTCACTTTTCCGTATATGCAAATCACCTTACAACCAGGGCTCAGAAGAGATTCTAATTTCAAGTCCCACCAAATTTGTCCTCAACTGAAGTCAATTCACATAGATTGTCCAATTACAATATGTTTGAAGAACTTTCTCAGTCATATCAGAGCCCAAATGAACAAGACTCCACAGAAATTATTATTCAGAAGGAAGTGAGTGGAAGAATTCATTTGCTCATTTGATAATTATCTATTAACCATATGCCTGGCAGTGTCTAGATTTGGGGCACATGATCAATAAAACTCAAATTTGGCCTTGGACATTCCTGGAAGAGACAATACAGTAAGTTTATCAGGGGCCATGGAAGGCAGCAGAGTACAGCTGATTAGGTGTGGAGTCCCTGATGGCTCAGAAGGTAAGGAATCTGCCTGCAACACAAGAGACTGGGGTTTGATCTCCGAGTCAGGAAGGTCCCTTGGAGAAGGGCATGGCTACCCACTCCAGTATTCCTGCCTGGAGAATTCCATGGACAGAGGTCCATGGGGTCACAGAGAGTAAGATATGACTGATAGACTTTCATTTTTCACACACTGGAGCCCAAGTGCCAGCATTCTAATGGTAGTTGAGTCAAATATTCCTTGGCACTATCATCCAAGCACATCCAAGCACACGTGCCTGCTACTCGCCTTCAGTTTTCTTCTTGTTCAGTTATCCCTTGGAAAATTCTCTTTCTTGTATATTCCACATGTTAGCTAAAGAAAACTAACATTTAGAGTGATGCTTATATATCTGAACAGGAAAAACTATTCTAAAAAGCTTTTAAAAACTAAGAATACTTGTGATCTTTAAGCAGTAATTCTTAAATGTCAATAAACATTTTAATCATTTGTTGAAAGTTTTCCCCAGGAAGGTGGTGGTGGAAATTCTGCACTTTAAAGGAGTATTGTCTACGATTCTGAGGTCTGCATGTACTAGACTACATTTTAAATGTAGAAATTATTTTCATTAACCATAAAACTATGCAGCAAGGTACTCTCTATTAACTTCTTTTCAACAAATTTAGGCATTTTCTGATCATGAAATCCATTTTGTAAAATTTCTAATTCAAATAAACCCAATGCATAATCTTCACTTTTCCGTATATGCAAATCACCTTACAACCAGGGCTCAGAAGAGATTCTAATTTCAAGTCCCACCAAATTTGTCCTCAACTGAAGTCAATTCACATAGATTGTCCAATTACAATATGTTTGAAGAACTTTCTCAGTCATATCAGAGCCCAAATGAACAAGACTCCACAGAAATTATTATTCAGAAGGAAGTGAGTGGAAGAATTCATTTGCTCATTTGATAATTATCTATTAACCATATGCCTGGCAGTGTCTAGATTTGGGGCACATGATCAATAAAACTCAAATTTGGCCTTGGACATTCCTGGAAGAGACAATACAGTAAGTTTATCAGGGGCCATGGAAGGCAGCAGAGTACAGCTGATTAGGTGTGGAGTCCCTGATGGCTCAGAAGGTAAGGAATCTGCCTGCAACACAAGAGACTGGGGTTTGATCTCCGAGTCAGGAAGGTCCCTTGGAGAAGGGCATGGCTACCCACTCCAGTATTCCTGCCTGGAGAATTCCATGGACAGAGGTCCATGGGGTCACAGAGAGTAAGATATGACTGATAGACTTTCATTTTTCACACACTGGAGCCCAAGTGCCAGCATTCTAATGGTAGTTGAGTCAAATATTCCTTGGCACTATCATCCAAGCACATCCAAGCACACGTGCCTGCTACTCGCCTTCAGTTTTCTTCTTGTTCAGTTATCCCTTGGAAAATTCTCTTTCTTGTATATTCCACATGTTAGCTAAAGAAAACTAACATTTAGAGTGATGCTTATATATCTGAACAGGAAAAACTATTCTAAAAAGCTTTTAAAAACTAAGAATACTTGTGATCTTTAAGCAGTAATTCTTAAATGTCAATAAACATTTTAATCATTTGTTGAAAGTTTTCCCCAGGAAGGTGGTGGTGGAAATTCTGCACTTTAAAGGAGTATTGTCTACGATTCTGAGGTCTGCATGTACTAGACTACATTTTAAAATGTAGAAATTATTTTCATTATTTCCACAAAAACTCCATTTGCCTCCTCAGGAAGAGACTGAAGGTAAAAGGAGAAGAGGGTGGCAGAGGATAAGAGAGAGAGCATCACTGACTCAATGGACATGAACTTGAGCTGCAGTCCATGAGTCACAAAGAATCAGACATGATTTAGTGAATGAAGAGTAACATCAGAGACTGCTCTGGCTAAGCATTATTTGCAAAAGAAAGTCTGGACAGTCTAATTCAACTATTTGTAGTACAACACTTATACAGTGTTTAAAAAAATTACTGTAAGTGTACAATGAGTTTCTGTGGGCTCATGTGAGAAGTTAACCTCATAAAGACTGTTTCTATGAAAAACAAGTTGTCTGTTTCCAATTATAAAAAATTTGGTGGGCCAAAGTACTCATAAGGAAGGATTTGACTGTATTATTGGGTGCATAGTGGCACACTAGAATCTACATGCAGAAGGCAAGCACACAGAGATAAGATGCTTTCAAGATCTTCCTTTAAGATCCACTTCAAGTGCTTGTCCTCTGTGAAATATTTCTAGAATTCTCATACGATACCAATTGGGCCTTTTATTTCAAGCATTATCAGAGACAGTAGAACCAGCAGGCCAGAAAAATCAAAGGGAATGTAGTTTCACACATGAAAGTTCCTGTATTAATTCAAGAATGCAGGAATTCTATATTAGAAGAATACTTTCATTTATTTTTTCAATCTCCTGCATAAAATCCCAGTTCATAATATTGTGTGTGTGTGTGTGTCTGTGTGCTTAGTCTTTGTCTGTCTCTTTGCAACCCCATGGACTGCAGCCTGCCAGGTTGCTCTGTCCATGGAATTCTCCATGCAAGAATACTGGAGTGGGTTGTCATGCCATAAAGAAAACTAACATTTAGAGTGATGCTTATATATCTGAACAGGAAAACTATTCTAAAAGCTTTTAAAACTAAGAATACTTGTGATCTTTAAGCAGTAATTCTTAAATGTCAATAAACATTTTAATCATTTGTTGAAAGTTTTCCCCAGGAAGGTGGTGGTGGAAATTCTGCACTTTAAAGGAGTATTGTCTACGATTCTGAGGTCTGCATGTACTAGACTACATTTTAAAATGTAGAAATTATTTTCATTATTTCCACAAAAACTCCATTTGCCTCCTCAGGAAGAGACTGAAGGTAAAAGGAGAAGAGGGTGGCAGAGGATAAGAGAGAGAGCATCACTGACTCAATGGACATGAACTTGAGCTGCAGTCCATGAGTCACAAAGAATCAGACATGATTTAGTGAATGAAGAGTAACATCAGAGACTGCTCTGGCTAAGCATTATTTGCAAAAGAAAGTCTGGACAGTCTAATTCAACTATTTGTAGTACAACACTTATACAGTGTTTAAAAAAATTACTGTAAGTGTACAATGAGTTTCTGTGGGCTCATGTGAGAAGTTAACCTCATAAAGACTGTTTCTATGAAAAACAAGTTGTCTGTTTCCAATTATAAAAAATTTGGTGGGCCAAAGTACTCATAAGGAAGGATTTGACTGTATTATTGGGTGCATAGTGGCACACTAGAATCTACATGCAGAAGGCAAGCACACAGAGATAAGATGCTTTCAAGATCTTCCTTTAAGATCCACTTCAAGTGCTTGTCCTCTGTGAAATATTTCTAGAATTCTCATACGATACCAATTGGGCCTTTTATTTCAAGCATTATCAGAGACAGTAGAACCAGCAGGCCAGAAAAATCAAAGGGAATGTAGTTTCACACATGAAAGTTCCTGTATTAATTCAAGAATGCAGGAATTCTATATTAGAAGAATACTTTCATTTATTTTTTCAATCTCCTGCATAAAATCCCAGTTCATAATATTGTGTGTGTGTGTGTGTGTCTGTGTGCTTAGTCTTTGTCTGTCTCTTTGCAACCCCATGGACTGCAGCCTGCCAGGTTGCTCTGTCCATGGAATTCTCCATGCAAGAATACTGGAGTGGGTTGTCATGCCATACTCCATGGGATCTTCCCGACCCAGGATCAAACCCACCTCTCTTATGTCTCCTGCATTGGCAGGGAGATTATTTACCATTGTGCTGCCAATTAACCCGTTCATAATAGAATATATCCATTGCTATCTCATCCTAAGAGTTGTCAATGATTTGGAAACTAGACTGACACAACTAATTGCACACATTGAGACGCTGTTCTGGAAGAGAAAAATGTATTTTTGCAGGTATAACGTGCATGTGAAGCTAATGGCAACAAAGACCACAGCTGCTAATATACGTGTTCATTCAGGAACAAGTCCAAAACTCCTGCGGTGTTTTCTTTCTTTTTTTTAGTGCGAATGAATTCAGTAGTGTTCAACAAAAGAAAGACTTCAGCTTTTTTCTTTGAGAACATAACAGAAAATGGGATACTATAACAGACATTCATATGTTCTTCGCACAACTCAATAAAGTTCTCTAGTGCATTCCACAGTAACATTTTTTAAATCTTATAGGCCTTATCACTTTATTAAATACTTTCTGCAAGTAGGAAAGAATATAAATTTCCTTTATGTAATGGAAATAAACTATATTTTTATGGTCAGTTCAACGTTCAAATAATGAATAGAAACACTCATCAAGTGCTATGTTCTGAAGATAGAAAAAAAAGGAGCAGTATCTTTTGCATAATGGAAATATATGGCATTTTACAGCAGATTCAACATTCTAATAATGATAAGTGCCAATGAAAGTGCCTTCTCATTTTCTTCCAACCTAAATGGAATTGAAACCTCTCATAAAAGACCAATTGGGCCTTTTATTTCAAGCATTATCAGAGACAGTAGAACCAGCAGGCCAGAAAAATCAAAGGGAATGTAGTTTCACACATGAAAGTTCCTGTATTAATTCAAGAATGCAGGAATTCTATATTAGAAGAATACTTTCATTTATTTTTTCAATCTCCTGCATAAAATCCCAGTTCATAATATTGTGTGTGTGTGTGTGTGTCTGTGTGCTTAGTCTTTGTCTGTCTCTTTGCAACCCCATGGACTGCAGCCTGCCAGGTTGCTCTGTCCATGGAATTCTCCATGCAAGAATACTGGAGTGGGTTGTCATGCCATACTCCATGGGATCTTCCCGACCCAGGATCAAACCCACCTCTCTTATGTCTCCTGCATTGGCAGGGAGATTATTTACCATTGTGCTGCCAATTAACCCGTTCATAATAGAATATATCCATTGCTATCTCATCCTAAGAGTTGTCAATGATTTGGAAACTAGACTGACACAACTAATTGCACACATTGAGACGCTGTTCTGGAAGAGAAAAATGTATTTTTGCAGGTATAACGTGCATGTGAAGCTAATGGCAACAAAGACCACAGCTGCTAATATACGTGTTCATTCAGGAACAAGTCCAAAACTCCTGCGGTGTTTTCTTTCTTTTTTTTAGTGCGAATGAATTCAGTAGTGTTCAACAAAAGATAGACTTCAGCTTTTCTTTGAGAACATAACAGAAAATGGGATACTATAACAGACATTCATATGTTCTTCGCACAACTCAATAAAGTTCTCTAGTGCATTCCACAGTAACATTTTTTAAATCTTATAGGCCTTATCACTTTATTAAATACTTTCTGCAAGTAGGAAAGAATATAAATTTCCTTTATGTAATGGAAATAAACTATATTTTTATGGTCAGTTCAACGTTCAAATAATGAATAGAAACACTCATCAAGTGCTATGTTCTGAAGATAGAAAAAAAAGGAGCAGTATCTTTTGCATAATGGAAATATATGGCATTTTACAGCAGATTCAACATTCTAATAATGATAAGTGCCAATGAAAGTGCCTTCTCATTTTCTTCCACATCCCTTAAGACTGGAAAAAGAACAATCCTACAATCCTGCCACTTCTGTGAACCAGTGAATATATGAATGAAACTTTGCTTTGTAGGTTTCTTTCTTCCTTTTTTAATGGCAAGGTAGTTCTTTGGCAAGCTATTTCTAATTACCAGGAAGTGTGCCCTCAGGCCATTATGCTGGATTTGTCCATTCCCTGTTGCCTTTAACATTTTTTCCTTCTAGAATCAATAAAACAACACAAACTGGGTTGTGTTGCTTTTGTTGTTATTGCTGTTGTTAAGAAACTGTAATATTTTCACCTTAACAAATGCCGTATTCCAGAGCCTACCTTTCAGACACAACCTTTGGTCACGTCTGTGTGTCAACTGCGGCTCAACTGGGTTCGGTCAGAATCTGTCTACAGAGCGGCCCTGCCCAGCAGAGCCCTGCAGTTGTATCTGGAAGCGTCAGCCCCACCACGTGCGTGACATTAAGATGATCCACAGCAATCCTGCAAGACTACATTTTAAGTAGAGCTTCCAATTTGCTGTGGTTGGCATGACCTAATTTTGGCTCGAAAGGTACATTTTTTTCCCCCTCTGGGTTTTACTGACTACACGTTGGAGAGAAAAAAAAAAATTATGTTCTTAAAGGGATTCTTACTTTTCTCTTTCTTAAGGAAATTCAGGGAATTTAACAACTGTGGGCCTCTGGCTAACACACGAAGTAAAGTCTTTTTCCAGCTTCGCCTACATCTTGACCCCTCATGCCAAATATTTCACGCAGTCTATTTATAAAGTTCATCACTTCCCCTGTTACTTCATCTTTAGAAATGCCAATAATTTAGAAACTGGAATGATGCAGCTGGTCTTATAAACTGGTAAAAGGAAGATTTTACGGAAGCGATAATTTCCCTTTTATAACTTAAGAAATCAATTTATTTTCTTCTCAATTTTATGGCTAGAAAGGAGGTAATGCTAATGTTCCTATTACTTAGTCCAACTTACTGTTTATAGATGGTTCAAAGTTCTAAAGATTCTGAATGGTAATAGTAGTTCTTAGCCTCTTCACATCTGAATTACTTGAGATATTTTAAAAAATTACTTATTTCTAGACCCATCCCAGACTAACAAAATTGGGGCTGATTCCCCAGCTATGTTATTTTTTAAAAGCTCTCTAAGAATTCAAATGTAAAGTAGGAACTGAAGTTTATTAAAATCTCTGAGAAATATGGCATCTCATTACAGGTACGTTGTAGCATTATTTAACTTGCATATATATATTCTTGAAATTTACTAGTCTGCTTATGAGCTGACTGTCATGAAAAGGTTTCTCATTTATTGCATGATGTCAGAAAAAAGTTCATTTGGATAATCTTGCTAACTATCAACATATTTGTAAGTCGCAATCATAGAAAATTCTGCCTTTCTGAGATAAAACAGTGCTGATAAATATGTTTTTCTTCCAGAAAAACCAGCATCGAGAGCTTTCAAGGGCTTAAAAATCACGTGCTTTCATCTGGATTACACTGATTTTTTGGAGAGTTTCCAGTTGCATTTAAAAAAACCCCTCACCTTATGATATTTACTGACTTGTAAATCTCTAATAATATACCGATTGAATTTAATGCTGTATACTTAATTTATTCAAGGTGATAATTTTCTGTGTATGTGATATTAAATTCAAGCATTATCTATCTAAGACCAAATCCAGCACATTTTATGACTTCCAGAAAAGCCAATCAAAGTTCCGAGTCATTCATAACTTACTTAATTCTCTACTCCAGTCACTGGGATATGAGTAAGCAAGCGCAGCCCCGTTTCCCATCCTGCCTCCCAATATGAAGCTAGGCTTACCTCACAGGGAATCTGGTTTGTGGAAATAATATGGTCTAGGAGCCAGAATGAAAACTTTGTTTATAGATTTGAAATTTTATTCCATAATATAATTAAGACCACCATCTAACATCCCCTTTACATCCATTTGGATGTGGCTCAATTTACAGTAAAGCTTCCTATGAAAAAAATGCAACATTTTCCTGTATTACTTGAAGAACCAGTATGCTTGTTTCCTCTGTACACCTTGCCTTTTCTGTCTTCGGGCGCTGCATGTGTGCTGTGTGTTTGTTTGACAACACAGAAAGAACAAGTCCAGTTTCATGGATTCTATGTATCCTATAAAGTCATGGGATTGCAATGTCTTATAGGTGTATTCTCTCTCTATTTTTTTAAAGTGTACCCTTAGTAGAGTAACTTTAAAGTACACAACAGGTTTCCCTGGTGGTTCAGCTGATCAAGAATCCACCTCCAATGCAGGAGATGCGGGTACTATCTCTGGGTCAGGAAGATCCTCTGGAGAAGGAAATGGCAATTCACTCCTGTATTCTTGCCTGAGAAGTCCCATGGACAGAGGAGTGGGCTACAGTCCATGGAGTTACCAGAGAGTCGAACACAACTGAGCAACCAAACCATTACCACCACCACCAAAGTACATAATGTTTTCTCATAAGGGCATGACATCCCAAGTCCTTTTATTTATCTATTTTTATTTATTGATTTTTTTTTTTAAGAAAAACAAGAACAAAAGAGAGAAATATCATGTGAAGTTTTTTTTCTAAAATTACTTTTTGTAGGAGATAAAAATTGTGTCTCCACTGTATGAAGATTCTTGGTAGCATTTCTGCTGGTACTCGTCTCCCTTATCCATAACCTATTCCACATCCCTGTCGAAGCAGTGAATTGCAGGGGAGGACCTGGATTGGGCTGTCCTTCCTTTCAGCTGTGTCTAGGAAACAGAACTGAGTAGGCACTGATGAGGAGCAAGTGCTCCAAGTCACCTCGAGGTCCATAACAGGGAGGTTTCTGATATACCAGAAAGCAGAAAGGGGATCAGCTAGACTCTTTCCACTTCCGGTATCGTCGTCTTAGCTTCATTAACTGCTATCAACTTCAAAAGAGACTAAAGTCTTGGGCAAGGCCTGCACAGCCTCTCCAAGATGGAGACAAGGCTGAGAATATGGCAGGCCATATAGAAAAACTTAAAGTCTGTGACACCTTTGGAGGAGAAATGAGTCAAAAAAATTCCCTTTCCCAGACTACTGACAGGATTTGACTCATCCTTAAAGATTCACTTTAGGTGTCCTTTCTTCTATTGAGGATTGACCTGACCAATCATCCCCTGAAAAAGTTGAACATTCTCTCACTTAACCACAGTAGCTTCAAAATACCCAAAGGACAGTCGTGATCATACTACATTCACAACTGCATCTGGCATGTTCCTCTCCCTCATCAGACTGATTTTCTCAAGGACAGAGACTCCATCTTTCATTTCTGTATCCTTAACACCTAGCAAGTCACTTTCCTTTAAGCACTGAATGAACTGACTGATAATTAATAACTTCTTAGTTGATAACCAAGAGGAAGTGTGGGGAATAGTAGTAGACATTTTATGGGCAGAACTCAAGACAGTTTTCCAGTTATAAGCTTATTCATTTCTTTAACTTTCAGAATGCATGGAGTTGTATGACGAAGTTCAAAATTCACATTTATCTTCTCAATAGTGGGTTCTCACCAGACTTCACATCAAAATCACCCAGGCAGCTTTGAGAAACAGCAATGCCAAGAGAACAGGCTGATTTAACCCAAATCTGGAAGTGGACGGGCAGGAGCATTTTGAAAAGCTCCCATGTAATCATGATTGAAAATCATTGCTCTAAATTAACAACATGAAGGAAAACCATGTTCTATACCCTAAGACCTTGTCACTTCACATACACCCAAGACCAGTTACAGCGTAACAGCTTTTGAATGGATTCTGTGTGAAATTATCAGTTGATTTTAGTCCTTCAATGATCACAGTTTTTGAAAGGCTTTTGAAATGCAATATTAACTACATTATACTCCTTTTCCAGAAATATTACTAATAACTTTACTTAATTATGATTTACAGAATTAGCCAATAGCTGTGATTCCTCCCTAGTCTTTAAGCAGTAGTAATCCAGGCCTTCTTAATAAATTCATGTTTCTTCTACATTTAGCATACTTGTTCTTATACATGGATGTTAAAGATAAATCTGGTATTTTATGGAGTCTTAGAGTGTGCTCTACAGTTGGAGGGCTCCAGAGAAGGAATTCAAACAACCCTAGTCAAAACCACATTAGGAAGTATACTTACTGGCCTTAGTTAAATAGTGACAGATGAGTGCACTTAAAAGGGTCAAAAATTCCCTTTCCCAGACTACTGACAGGATTTGACTCATCCTTAAAGATTCACTTTAGGTGTCCTTTCTTCTATTGAGGATTGACCTGACCAATCATCCCTGAAAAGTTGAACATTCTCTCACTTAACCACAGTAGCTTCAAAATACCCAAAGGACAGTCGTGATCATACTACATTCACAACTGCATCTGGCATGTTCCTCTCCCTCATCAGACTGATTTTCTCAAGGACAGAGACTCCATCTTTCATTTCTGTATCCTTAACACCTAGCAAGTCACTTTCCTTTAAGCACTGAATGAACTGACTGATAATTAATAACTTCTTAGTTGATAACCAAGAGGAAGTGTGGGGAATAGTAGTAGACATTTTATGGGCAGAACTCAAGACAGTTTTCCAGTTATAAGCTTATTCATTTCTTTAACTTTCAGAATGCATGGAGTTGTATGACGAAGTTCAAAATTCACATTTATCTTCTCAATAGTGGGTTCTCACCAGACTTCACATCAAAATCACCCAGGCAGCTTTGAGAAACAGCAATGCCAAGAGAACAGGCTGATTTAACCCAAATCTGGAAGTGGACGGGCAGGAGCATTTTTGAAAAGCTCCCATGTAATCATGATTGAAAATCATTGCTCTAAATTAACAACATGAAGGAAAACCATGTTCTATACCCTAAGACCTTGTCACTTCACATACACCCAAGACCAGTTACAGCGTAACAGCTTTTGAATGGATTCTGTGTGAAATTATCAGTTGATTTTAGTCCTTCAATGATCACAGTTTTTGAAAGGCTTTTGAAATGCAATATTAACTACATTATACTCCTTTTCCAGAAATATTACTAATAACTTTACTTAATTATGATTTACAGAATTAGCCAATAGCTGTGATTCCTCCCTAGTCTTTAAGCAGTAGTAATCCAGGCCTTCTTAATAAATTCATGTTTCTTCTACATTTAGCATACTTGTTCTTATACATGGATGTTAAAGATAAATCTGGTATTTTATGGAGTCTTAGAGTGTGCTCTACAGTTGGAGGGCTCCAGAGAAGGAATTCAAACAACCCTAGTCAAAACCACATTAGGAAGTATACTTACTGGCCTTAGTTATTCTGTTTGAAAGATCAGAATGAACATGGCATGACCAGTGCACTAAATATTGTAAAAAGCACACAAAACTTCCCTGCCAGTGAGCACCATACTGACATGGAGGCCATTTATCATTGGGACCAATTAATTTCAAAGTACACATCTAATCCCCAGATCTTCAAGTCATATTTCTAATAAAAGCATTGTTAAATACAGAGAACACAGATTATTTTGGAATTTGCATGGTAATCCAAATATGCATCTGATTCTCTTCTACAGTGAAATAAAGCGGAACCAAATGCTCTTACTAAAAGTCACTGTGGAAATTCATCAAGGAATCCATGACGTAAAGATACGGCAGTTATTAATTTTGAAGTTCAAAGTGTATACATTTGCTAAATCTGTATCCTGTCTGACCTGACCAGCCTCTCTCTTCACTTTGAAAAATAGAGCATAGTAATGCTTTTATAAAAAAACAAGAAGACTGTTTGTGAGAAGAAAGAAATTATTTAATTTTTCACAGTGAAATTCTAAAAGTGATTCTTCTCCACTTTCAAGAGGCCTTTTCCTGAATATAGAAATTAAAAGGCATGCATTTGGTGAATAAATCTGATGTAACATTTTCTAGTTCTCAAATATAACGCAAATTGTTCTCACTTGTCAGTATTTCAAAACTCTCTCTGGTTTTAATGTTTTGTTGTTTTTCTTTTTTAATTACAAAGAGAATATGAAAAGGTATGCTTAAATTAAAAATTCTCTAGAATATGCACCTGCACCAGTTAAATTAACAAATGAAACACATTTAATCCATGCATAAATTCTTACACAGCTTTCATTCTTAAATTAAAATTCGATAAATTCTTATGATACCTCTTTGTAAAGATGAAAAATTAAAACAGCTTAAAAAAGTGAGAAGCAGGGCTTCCCTGGTGATCCAGTGCGTAAGGGGTCTGCCTTGCAATGCAAGGGGCACTGGTTCGATCTTTGGCCCAGGAAGATTCCATGTGCCGCAGGGCGGCTGGACCGGTGCATTCAATTGTAAGCTAGTGCTCTGGAACACATGCGCCCACCAGGGTCAGTGCTCTGTGGTGAGAGGGGCCACTGCAGTGGGAGGCCCACACAGGCCGAAGAATACAGATGGATGAAAACAAATAAAAAAACAATAAAAGAGGCCAAAATTTAAGAAAAAGCTGGGGGGAGAGGGGAAGAAAACTATATGTTACTAGATGGAGATGACATAAAATTAGTTGTTCACATTCTAGTTAAAGTCAACACTATAACTGGAAAAATCCATTTTCACGAATAGTAATAAGATATTGCTTGTGAAGAGAAAACCCATCAAACAGCTGATATTAAATAATATGTATATATATATATTTTTTTCCTTTCCAGGTTAACAGTATAGAACTGTATCATGGACCAAGAATTAATTCACTTCTCTTCTAAAACAACACACTAACATATCACACAAACATAGGTATAAACATATCATTCTGGGGTTACTGAACACTTCTTTGCACAGTGCCATGCAAAATTAAGTTTCTATAGTTGAGTCATTTCCTTTTTCTTGTCTTGCTACTGAGAGAATGTATGTGAAATTTTGGCTGAGTGGGTAAGAAAGACTCTGGAGACTGTTGGTTTGAGGCTCTAGCTCTGTCATTAACAAAGTAGATCCCTTTTAGGCAATTTGTTTAAATTATTTCTACCACAGATTCTTTATCTGTAAAATGGGGATAGTAATAGTGCCTACATCTTTTGGTTTTGAGAGAAAAATGAGTTAATGCTTCAATCCTCAGACCAGTGCCCACATATGCACTAAGTTATTGAAGAAAGTTAGCTGTGGGAATAGCTGTAATTAATAATGCTTTCAAATGAGTAATATATGCTTTGACACATGTCATAAAAGTTACTGGGATTACTAGAGACATCTTGAGTAGTGATGCTGAATAAAAGTATTTAAAAGTGGAATTCCTAAGTCATAGTTGAAAGTATCAATTATATTTATAGAAGATTGGTCTTACTTTTAGCAACCAAGCCAGCAAGAACTGAAAACCAACTGGTCAACATATGTTGATGCAGATGGAAAAAGGCTACAACTGTCTTTAAATTCCCCAAAGAAAGCTGGTGGAGAGCTTTCTGGTCACTGCAGTCCAACCTATCATTACTCGTGCAGTGAGACTCTTTGATGGGTTTCTTGTCTATGAATAATACATATTTTGGGGACAGCCTTACAAAAATAATCCTTTTTCACTCCAAAAAGACCTATGACTAAGCAAATGCAATGAAAGAATTACCTCGCAACCACAAGGCAGGGTGGTACTCATGTCGGAAATTGAGGTAACTGATGGAGATGACATAAAATTAGTTGTTCACATTCTAGTTAAAGTCAACACTATAACTGGAAAAATCCATTTTCACGAATAGTAATAAGATATTGCTTGTGAAGAGAAAACCCATCAAACAGCTGATATTAAATAATATGTATATATATATATTTTTTTCCTTTCCAGGTTAACAGTATAGAACTGTATCATGGACCAAGAATTAATTCACTTCTCTTCTAAAACAACACACTAACATATCACACAAACATAGGTATAAACATATCATTCTGGGGTTACTGAACACTTCTTTGCACAGTGCCATGCAAAATTAAGTTTCTATAGTTGAGTCATTTCCTTTTTCTTGTCTTGCTACTGAGAGAATGTATGTGAAATTTTGGCTGAGTGGGTAAGAAAGACTCTGGAGACTGTTGGTTTGAGGCTCTAGCTCTGTCATTAACAAAGTAGATCCCTTTTAGGCAATTTGTTTAAATTATTTCTACCACAGATTCTTTATCTGTAAAATGGGGATAGTAATAGTGCCTACATCTTTTGGTTTTGAGAGAAAAATGAGTTAATGCTTCAATCCTCAGACCAGTGCCCACATATGCACTAAGTTATTGAAGAAAGTTAGCTGTGGGAATAGCTGTAATTAATAATGCTTTCAAATGAGTAATATATGCTTTGACACATGTCATAAAAGTTACTGGGATTACTAGAGACATCTTGAGTAGTGATGCTGAATAAAAGTATTTAAAAGTGGAATTCCTAAGTCATAGTTGAAAGTATCAATTATATTTATAGAAGATTGGTCTTACTTTTAGCAACCAAGCCAGCAAGAACTGAAAACCAACTGGTCAACATATGTTGATGCAGATGGAAAAAGGCTACAACTGTCTTTAAATTCCCCAAAGAAAGCTGGTGGAGAGCTTTCTGGTCACTGCAGTCCAACCTATCATTACTCGTGCAGTGAGACTCTTTGATGGGTTTCTTGTCTATGAATAATACATATTTTGGGGACAGCCTTACAAAAATAATCCTTTTTCACTCCAAAAAGACCTATGACTAAGCAAATGCAATGAAAGAATTACCTCGCAACCACAAGGCAGGGTGGTACTCATGTCGGAAATTGAGGTAACTGGCAAAATCCAAAAGTAGTTTTGAGATAAACTGGCTTCATAGCTTATATTCTAGAGAATTTAGAAAGTTTCAAGCTTTAAAATGACTCTTCCCTTAGTTTTTAAAAATAAAATTAGGAAAAAAATCTGATCATTTCTTTGTAAGAAACTATTAAATAAAAAAGCCTATTTTTTTTTTTTTTGATGTGGACCATTTTAAAACTCTTTATTGAATTTGTTACAATATGTATCTGTTTTTTATGTTTTCGTTTTTTGGCCACAAGGAAAGTGGGATCTGGCCTCCCTGATCCACCCCACTCCTGCAACACTGGAAGGTGAAGTCTTAACTACTGGAATGTCAGACAGAAGATCTGGTATTTAAAAGTATTTCACCATGCAAACCATACCTGCAAATAGTCTTTAAGTTCTGTGAATGTCACCAAGAGGAGTTAGCTTTTTTTCTCCAAAGAAATTTAGGACTGTATCTACACTTTGAGTGGTAAGTAGAGGATTTTAATGACTCATGATAAGCATGATTAAGTTTGCTGGTGGAGTTTTGTCTCTAAATGATCTTCTATATATTCAACTTGTAGCAAAACAACCAGAGTTGTTCTCCCATCCCTGCCACTTCTCCCACAATACAGGCAGTAGTCAGTCAGCAAAGCCTATCATCTTGTAACATACAGTGGCTCTTCTCTCTCAGTGCCACAGTTGATGGCTTTGAGGGAACAAGTAAGAGGTTCTGATATCTTATGCATTTTGACCAAACATTCTTTTCATTTCACCATCTGACTCCTGGTATAGAAAAGCCTTCTTATTCAAGAGCAAATATTCAGGATTACCAAAACTAAAAAATTCAACTTACAGGCTAATTAAAAACTAAAACATAATGTCATGAATACACTAAAACACTCGCTAGAAAACATCAACCCCAGAAGTGACCTCTGTCACACATCTTAAATATATGTGCCCTGTTCACATCACCAAAAAAATAACAAAATCAATTCAGAGACATATATACACTACTATATTTCAAATATAATCAACAAGGAATTTTCCTTCTTTAGGTATTAAGAAAGCTTACTACAGCAAACATTTGATTTAACTCTAGAATGATAATTTAGCAGTTATTCTATACGATGGGACAACAGAGTCAACGAATGCCAAGAAAATGATTTTCTTGCTAAAATTTGCAAAGTTGTTTCAAAAGATCTCTGTATGTGGCCATACATCAGATGTGTAATCAGAAAAATTTCTGACATGAACTATATCTTAAAATGTATTTCATAAATTTTCTTTATGCAGAAACCTAATAACTAGCCTTCCTATATAAATATATATAGTTACAAGTGATTATTCATTGATAGTTTCTGAGTCTTCATTTTTAGTTCATATGAATTATAACTTTGATTAAAAAATGTTTAATTTTCTCAAGTTTGAGTTGATCTTCGTATCAAAAATTTATTTAAAAACTCTAAAATTAGCACGTAAGTACATTTAAAAATCTTCAGTTCTGGGACATAACTTAAGTACCTTGATCTGTCCACAAAATGTAAATGTGTCCATTATCAAGCCACATGTGTGTGTGTACACATCTGTATATATGTATAAACACATACACATATAGTATGTACTTACTACTCATAAACTTGAAATTCTGCTAACTTATTAAGTTCATTCTTTTCAGGAATAAATGCAGGTTTCCATTGCTCAATTCTCCTCGACTGGTACATAAAACCAGAGAAATTGTTTTATATGGAGAAAGCAACAAGATTCTGAATATTTATTCAGAGTATTTGATAGGAATAGAGACACTTTAACAAATAAAAATTAACTTCAGAAATATTTACCAATTATGCTTTTAAAACAATGACCTCTATGAAGGAAAAAAATGTTATATTATTTTGAAAGTATAGTTTCATCAAATGTCTTTATATAGAATAAGGATGTACTTGATAGTTTAACAGCTTTTGATTTAATTTAATGATCTCAAAGACTTAAGAATATCAACATCATCAAGTCAAATAATGACACTAAACAGTATGTCACAATATTTTTAAAAATAAAGACTTGATTTGAGTAGGAAAGTAGGCCTTTTTTCAGTATATATACTTCACTAATTATAAAAATTAATTCTATAGTTAGAAATTTGATTTTTCAGAAAAACCCGATTTACTTTAAATACAATACACTTTGTTCAGCATCATAGATTTTTGTGAACTCTTAAAATTTTATTTTTAATAGAAAGTAAATATTTGGTCAAAAATATATTTGGAAGAAAGCTTTCAGCCTCTGAATATTATAAGTTTCTTAGAAATCTCTTAAAGGCTGAGTACAATAAAACTAGGGCAATGCATATATTCTCAGTTACTCTTAAAAAAAACCTGTAAAAGTGACTATAGTGGCATGTTCTGACACATTCTTTTCATAAACCGAACCCTGTTAGTGACAGCAGAACAGATTGTGTGCATCTGCTGGGAATGAGCCAGATGACAGTGGAAAAACGCACATGGATACCTTGGCACAGCAAATAAAAAATGGAGAAAAAAAAAAGACCTGGAAGAGAAAGTGCTCAACTTTAATTGAAACATTCTTTCCAACATGATGAACTTCATCCAACCTCCTCTTGTAGCCTGTCAATTTAACATGTAAGAATGTGTTTTAAAAGGGTCCTTTGTAAATTAGATGTTTTGCCCTACCCTTGCACTAATTTTTTTCTTTTTTTTTACTAAACTTTTTTCATTTTGTATCAGAGTATAGCCAATTAACAACGTTGTGATAGTTTTAGGTGGGCAGCCAAAGGACTCAGCCATACATGTGTATGTATATGTATATGTATATGTATATGTATATGTATATCTATTCTGCCCCAAACTCTCCTCCATTCAGGCTGCCACATAACACTGAGTAGAGTTCCTTGACCTTGCACTAAATATTGACTCAGGTTTTGGATTATTTCTTCAAATTATGGCAAATCTAATAAGCATCCGGGTAGAAAAAGAGGCCAAACCACTCTACCACAGTCTGGTAAGAGAAGGCTAAACTTCTAAAAACCTTTCAGGTTCAAGTCAAATTTTAAATATCTGGGTTAAGTTCTGAATTATATGGGGTTTATATTGCCAAGTGTTAGAGATACCACAATTTAAATATCCTGCAAATGTGACTATTGTAAACACTGCTTGCTGTCAATAGTGCTACAATATTTGATTTTATGCTGATCAACCACAGTACTGTTTAAACAATTGGCTCCATAGAACTAGAGAGGTCCATACAGAAAAACAAATGTGCTTCTATAAATCATATCAGGAAGTTCTCTTGGAGGCTCTGATTACAATGAAAATTTATGCTATACAGTATACAATGCAAATTTTAAACTGGAGACGAAGTGGTTTAATAGATTAGTAGTCTGACTGAAGCAGCTGCAGTCAAAAAAAAAAAAATCTGGTGATTAACAGTCATTTTCCAGTAATCATAACCCTGGAAAGGGCTACTAAGCAGGGGGAGGGGGTTGCAGATGGGAATAATTCTCTAAGCCCATGTGCCTTAGAGGGCTCCATCATCTTCATGCAGACTTATTATTACTATTATTATTATTCTTAAATGAAAGCTTTCAGAGGCATCCTTGATTGCAGTGTGGGGAGCTGTCCATGCTGTTTTACCATAGGGAAGTCCACTCTGCAAGTATTCCTTGCACTGAGCACTCTTTAGCCAGGCATTAAAACAGGACAAGAAAAGAAAGCTGAACTGCAAGGTGCACACTAGCGCGGTATTTTTCAAGGGCATGAGATAATTTCAAGTAGCTGCAGCTCCATAGACTGTCTAAACAGGGCAGGTCATCGACACTACCTGTCATCCAAAATATGATCTTGATATAAAAGCAGAACAAAAAAGTGTTAAGCAGACTCAGAGACCAGATTTATTCCCATCTTCATCCACACCTTGCCTAAATCTGTTGGGGCTATCAATCAAGAGGTATAATCCTCATGTAAATCTCTGCATTTACTGTATGACTTCGTATTTCTTCTTACAGAAAGAAAAATGCCTAAATTAAGGTAAGTTCATTTGTTCACCATCTCCAAAGTTAACAAACTATGACCACAATGAATAATACCTCCAAAAAAGAAGGGACAGATAAAAGGGAGAAAAGGACAATAGACGTGCCTTTTACTTATATTTTAACTATTTCAATAAAATATATTTTTTCCTTACAAGTAAACACAGCTTATTAATCTATTCAACGGATCTCTGTAGAATACCTATTATGTGCAAGAGTGATTTGTGAAGGAATAGAAAGACGAGTAAAATGACACTCATTCTTCACAAATTAATTTTATCCACATACAGTCAAAAGTATGCAATAAGAAAAAGAATACTAATTCTTCAAAAGTGGTTAATACTAATGCTAAGAGAAAAAGATCTTTAGAATTTGAGGGTGATGTTATTTTCACTACGAAAACCACATAAGTCGTCTACGCATATCTCAAATATTTCCTTCAAACTTAATTTCAAAAAAAATTTTTGGCCTCTTTTATTTGTTTTTCATTTATTTATTTTAATCCATCTTTAGTCTTTGGCCTGTGTAGGCCTCCTATTGCAGTGGCCTCTCTCGTTGCAGAGCACTGGCTCTGGGCACATGTGCTCCAGAGTGCTGGCTCATAACTGGACACGATGGTCCAGCCACTTCACGGCATGTGGGATCCTTCTGTGCCAGGGATCGAACTGGTGCCCCTTGCACTGCAAGGCGGACTCTTAACTCACTGGACCACCAGTGAGTAAAGGAAGCCCCAAACTTAATTTTTATTAAAACTAAGTAAAAATCAATCTGGAATTCAGAACTTCCAATAAACGACTTTTAAAACTTGTAAATGAAAGTTTAGTTTCTTTGCTTCCATTTCTGGTTCTAAAAATAACGTGATATTTATTTAATAAAATTTCTTTGGGTTCAATAACGGGCAGGTTCACACTACCTGTCATCCAAAATTAAATGATCTTTTGTTTATAAAAGCAGAACAAAAAGTGTTAAGCAGACTCAGAGACCAGATTTATTCCCATCTTCATCCACACCTTGCCTAAATCTGTTGGGGCTATCAATCAAGAGGTATAATCCTCATGTAAATCTCTGCATTTACTGTATGACTTCGTATTTCTTCTTACAGAAAGAAAATGCCTAAATTAAGGTAAGTTCATTTGTTCACCATCTCCAAAGTTAACAAACTATGACCACAATGAATAATACCTCCAAAAAAGAAGGGACAGATAAAAGGGAGAAAAGGACAATAGACGTGCCTTTTACTTATATTTTAACTATTTCAATAAAATATATTTTTTCCTTACAAGTAAACACAGCTTATTAATCTATTCAACGGATCTCTGTAGAATACCTATTATGTGCAAGAGTGATTTGTGAAGGAATAGAAAGACGAGTAAAATGACACTCATTCTTCACAAATTAATTTTATCCACATACAGTCAAAAGTATGCAATAAGAAAAAGAATACTAATTCTTCAAAAGTGGTTAATACTAATGCTAAGAGAAAAAGATCTTTAGAATTTGAGGGTGATGTTATTTTCACTACGAAAACCACATAAGTCGTCTACGCATATCTCAAATATTTCCTTCAAACTTAATTTCAAAAAAAATTTTTGGCCTCTTTTATTTGTTTTTCATTTATTTATTTTAATCCATCTTTAGTCTTTGGCCTGTGTAGGCCTCCTATTGCAGTGGCCTCTCTCGTTGCAGAGCACTGGCTCTGGGCACATGTGCTCCAGAGTGCTGGCTCATAACTGGACACGATGGTCCAGCCACTTCACGGCATGTGGGATCCTTCTGTGCCAGGGATCGAACTGGTGCCCCTTGCACTGCAAGGCGGACTCTTAACTCACTGGACCACCAGTGAGTAAAGGAAGCCCCAAACTTAATTTTTATTAAAACTAAGTAAAAATCAATCTGGAATTCAGAACTTCCAATAAACGACTTTTAAAACTTGTAAATGAAAGTTTAGTTTCTTTGCTTCCATTTCTGGTTCTAAAAATAAGGTGATATTTATTTAATAAAATTTGATCTGTGAAAGATTTTGATCTTCTGGGAGTATACTGTATTGAGCGATCATTAGCATTGACCTCATGTAACATCAAATTAGAGACCTGACCTGAAAATGACTCATTTTTAATCACATGAAAGTATTACTGAAAAAAGTTCAAAGTAAGTATTCCACCAATCATTTCTAAAAGATCATCATTGGCAGGAAGATAAAATGATTTGAAATATAGTGTAGTGCTATGGTAATAGTTTGGACTTCCCTGATGGCTCAGTTGTAAAGAGTCCACCTTCCAATGCAGGAGACATGGGTTCAATCCTTGGATCGGAAAGATCCCCTGGAGAAGGAAATGGCACTCCAGTATTGTTTCCTGGAGAACCCCATGGACAGAGGAGCCTGGAGGGCTACTATACAGGGTCACAAAAGAGTCAGACACAACTAAGTGACTAAACCACATGATAGTGATTTACTAATTACTGATCACTTACATTCATTTTTAGATGTATTACCCTGTTTAATATTTACAACAACTTTACAAGATGCGTTCTATTATTATTCCAGTTTTACAGATGCTGAACCCAATGCTTTTTGATAGTTAAATAACCTACCTACAATCCCTAACCAATAAATGGAAGGTCGGATTTTGAATCTAGTTTGGTCTTCACTCTTAACCATTATTGTCTATTGCTTATGTTTGTTCTTAAATAAAAAAATTCTTTTAAGTATGGCAATGTGGTCTTCAAACTCTTAATGCCTGCAAAATTTTACCTCCTATTGCAGTGGCCTCTCTCGTTGCAGAGCACTGGCTCTGGGCACATGTGCTCCAGAGTGCTGGCTCATAACTGGACACGATGGTCCAGCCACTTCACGGCATGTGGGATCCTTCTGTGCCAGGGATCGAACTGGTGCCCCTTGCACTGCAAGGCGGACTCTTAACTCACTGGACCACCAGTGAGTAAAGGAAGCCCCAAACTTAATTTTTATTAAAACTAAGTAAAAATCAATCTGGAATTCAGAACTTCCAATAAACGACTTTTAAAACTTGTAAATGAAAGTTTAGTTTCTTTGCTTCCATTTCTGGTTCTAAAAATAAGGTGATATTTATTTAATAAAATTTGATCTGTGAAAGATTTTGATCTTCTGGGAGTATACTGTATTGAGCGATCATTAGCATTGACCTCATGTAACATCAAATTAGAGACCTGACCTGAAAATGACTCATTTTTAATCACATGAAAGTATTACTGAAAAAAGTTCAAAGTAAGTATTCCACCAATCATTTCTAAAAGATCATCATTGGCAGGAAGATAAAATGATTTGAAATATAGTGTAGTGCTATGGTAATAGTTTGGACTTCCCTGATGGCTCAGTTGTAAAGAGTCCACCTTCCAATGCAGGAGACATGGGTTCAATCCTTGGATCGGAAAGATCCCCTGGAGAAGGAAATGGCACTCCAGTATTGTTTCCTGGAGAACCCCATGGACAGAGGAGCCTGGAGGGCTACTATACAGGGTCACAAAAGAGTCAGACACAACTAAGTGACTAAACCACATGATAGTGATTTACTAATTACTGATCACTTACATTCATTTTTAGATGTATTACCCTGTTTAATATTTACAACAACTTTACAAGATGCGTTCTATTATTATTCCAGTTTTACAGATGCTGAACCCAATGCTTTTTGATAGTTAAATAACCTACCTACAATCCCTAACCAATAAATGGAAGGTCGGATTTTGAATCTAGTTTGGTCTTCACTCTTAACCATTATTGTCTATTGCTTATGTTTGTCTAATAGCACACATATATAAAATTAAAGAAATTCTTTTAAGTATGGCAATGTGGTCTTCAAACTCTTAATGCCTGCAAATCAAGAGAACTGATTTTCTATTCCTCTTGCTCCCACCCTCATCCTCTCATGCTTTGTTCCTCACTCTCTTCGCTTTTTTCCAACCTATCTCCTCCTTTACACACACAAACAAACATGCACGCACATACCCTTTGGAGTTCTGACCCAACACTTTGTTGCTCATAATCAAGGTCATAATTTGGTTCAACTAGTCCAATAACTATACCATCTCCTCAGGCTTCAGAACGTTATGCATTTTCGCCGAGAACATGCCATCTGCTGACTCAAAAGCTGTTGGTGCTTACTTACAAAGACACCATTCTGTAGCCTTTGCTGCTTCAAGATCAGTGTCTGGAGCTCTTTTGTGACATGGCATTGGGCTGTGATGAACCACATCAATCTCTCAAGTGTAAGAAGACAAGTTAACACCTGAAATGATTCTATGATCTCACATGTATAGTCAAAACAAGATAAAAGTGCTCTTGCGTTCTCACAACGCCAAATATTCTGAAGCAAGAAAGGCACTCAAGAAAGAATTCGAAAACAACAAAAATTGAGGAAAAAAAGAACAAAGTCAAGAATCCTTCGATTTCTCAAGCTAAAAAACCGAAAAAGTCAAAAAACATCACATAGTACTTAGGCTAACTCAAGAAGGATCAAGTAGTCCTAGAAATTGACACTGCCCATTCATTTTCACCAAAGGGCCATATGGAAACTAGCAATGCTTCTGAGTATCTTACCTTGCCCTTTGCAAATCTATTAATGTCATTGTGAAATTTTCTTCTTGGTCTTTTTTTTTTGTAAGGGGGAGAAACATTCAACGGTGAAAGAAAAGAAAAACGTAGCCAAAATTATTTCCTTAACCTATAACCTAGACAGATTCTAAGTTAAAAGTGGTCTTTTGATAAATACTACAAATGAATAAATGGATATGCTTCTTAAAAAAAAAAGTCACATTTGTTTGTCTTTGTTTAGTCAAGAAAAGTAACCCTGATGAAACTATGTCTGAACTTACACCTTTCAAACATAATTATTTTAACAGAAGAACGGTAATGGACTTTTACCAAAGAAAAGATGAACCTTCTGGACCAGCAAACCTTTAAGACCATCCAACAACTGAAGACTCCTCAAATGCAAAGAGAAATAAGGTAGCTTAAAAAAAGCACATGCTAATTAACTCATTAACAGTTTAAAATTTTTTGTATTTCTTTCCCAGAGAATTACCTACTTCAGAAACCTCCAAGAGATTAATGTTTTAATCAAGGTCATAATTTGGTTCAACTAGTCCAATAACTATACCATCTCCTCAGGCTTCAGAACGTTATGCATTTTCGCCGAGAACATGCCATCTGCTGACTCAAAAGCTGTTGGTGCTTACTTACAAAGACACCATTCTGTAGCCTTTGCTGCTTCAAGATCAGTGTCTGGAGCTCTTTTGTGACATGGCATTGGGCTGTGATGAACCACATCAATCTCTCAAGTGTAAGAAGACAAGTTAACACCTGAAATGATTCTATGATCTCACATGTATAGTCAAAACAAGATAAAAGTGCTCTTGCGTTCTCACAACGCCAAATATTCTGAAGCAAGAAAGGCACTCAAGAAAGAATTCGAAAACAACAAAAATTGAGGAAAAAAAGAACAAAGTCAAGAATCCTTCGATTTCTCAAGCTAAAAAACCGAAAAAGTCAAAAAACATCACATAGTACTTAGGCTAACTCAAGAAGGATCAAGTAGTCCTAGAAATTGACACTGCCCATTCATTTTCACCAAAGGGCCATATGGAAACTAGCAATGCTTCTGAGTATCTTACCTTGCCCTTTGCAAATCTATTAATGTCATTGTGAAATTTTCTTCTTGGTCTTTTTTTTTTGTAAGGGGGAGAAACATTCAACGGTGAAAGAAAAGAAAAACGTAGCCAAAATTATTTCCTTAACCTATAACCTAGACAGATTCTAAGTTAAAAGTGGTCTTTTGATAAATACTACAAATGAATAAATGGATATGCTTCTTAAAAAAAAAAGTCACATTTGTTTGTCTTTGTTTAGTCAAGAAAAGTAACCCTGATGAAACTATGTCTGAACTTACACCTTTCAAACATAATTATTTTAACAGAAGAACGGTAATGGACTTTTACCAAAGAAAAGATGAACCTTCTGGACCAGCAAACCTTTAAGACCATCCAACAACTGAAGACTCCTCAAATGCAAAGAGAAATAAGGTAGCTTAAAAAAAGCACATGCTAATTAACTCATTAACAGTTTAAAATTTTTTGTATTTCTTTCCCAGAGAATTACCTACTTCAGAAACCTCCAAGAGATTAATGTTTTAATCAGGCAGAGGTTCATAATATTTAAATAGCAAGATAATCCATTTTCTCTTAAAAAATTTATCCAGGGCACAATATTGAACAACTGAAACCTTACAATGTGTCTAACAATAGTTATCAAGTGGTGATGATTCAAATTATCCTATGGTTGGGGAGAATTCCAAGAAGATAAAGAGTTTCATACCATATCCTAAATGAAAGCATAGTTTTAAAGGTCGAATTTGAATTTTTAAACAGAATGTCTAAGTTTGTACAAAATAAATGTCAAAAAATTACTGACTCCTATGTATATAAATAAATGTAAAAAAAAAAAGTTTAACATTTTTTTCTTCTTGCTAATGGGCCTTAAAAGTGTGCCAGGTGTAGGGCTCCCGCTCCTAACACCAAGAATAGACCATTGTGATCATACTCTCACGAGTTACCTTTTACATTTCAAGGTCCATGTTATGCTAGTTTCTTAACAGTCTACTAGGAAACATTTGCATCCACAGAAAATAGTTGTTTGATATTTGAACATAATTAAAATTATCTTTCTTATCTCTTTTAGTTTAAGGAGAAGTAAAATTAAATTACATTTCACTGCTGCTCTGATCTGGTAAACTTTCTACATAGTCAGTTAATAGCTGGTTTAGTGGATTAATGAATAAATTAACATGTATATGCTATTTGTAAACTGTTAAATCAATAACCTAACTTAAAAATAAAGCTGAAACAAATATTTATTATATAGTAACACTTTCTACTTAAGGCTCTCACTTAATGTATTTTTACAGGAGAAGGCTAGTTTTCGAGAAGTGTGCTGGCAATAATTTGACTACACTTCACACAAATCAGAATTCTACCACTGACTGAAAGGAGCCATGGCAGCTAGAAATTATTTTTTAATAGGATTTTCAAAAATCACATTGGTAATTGTCAAAAATGTAACTGGTAATTAAAGAATGGTTTTAACAATTTTTTACTATAAGTTTACAAGGAGAAGTATGAGTTTCCAGACTACCACTTCAAATGCAAAGAATACAAATGCAGATATTTAGAAACTGATATATTTTGCATGGTAATAAATACACTACCCACACTGCACCTTTCAAATAAGGAGCATAAACCAAATCTGAAAACTAAAGCCCATATTTTCTCTTTTTGTATTTTGGCCTAGGAATCATTAAGAGTGTTTATCAATAAAAATGACCAAAGTACCACATACTGTGGTGGACCACTGCTGTTTCACAAGGTAAGTATAGAAACCACTCCATGTTACATTTACATCAGAAAATGACCTCACATATCTGGAATATAATGCACAGGTTTCATTATTTTTTTCTCAGCAAAACAAAACAACAACAACAAAATACAGACATCTGATTGGGCCTGTGTGTGCTGGAGAGAGGGTGGGAAGGGGCTCATTCTCTATCTTACGCCTATTGTGTTAGACATTCTCAACTGCACTATGGGAAGAAAAAAGAAACATGCTGAATCCACTTTGCAGTTCATGTCTCAGTGATTTAAGAGGCAGAGTTTCTAAGTTAAAGAAGGGAAACGTTCTGCTTTTCCTTTCCCAAAGCGATTGCCCAGGAAGAAGGCCCTCTGGTCCCTAGCCTACGCAAGGGGGAAAAAAGGACATTACTTCGGGCTGAAATCACTCCGAGACAGAAGAGGGGAAGTTTATGATGTGGCACTGTGTGCTGTATCTGGTCTGCAGCCAGGAAGTTTTCATTTTGTAGCTTTGCTGCCAGTACCTGCCCTGCATATTCAGAAATAAAAATACCCGGAACTCTACCTCAGAAACTGTGGATGTTACAAAGAATTAAAAGAGTTTATTTTTCTTTCTTTATCCTGAGTGTAATTACTGTTTTTAAAAAGAAAGTGCTGAAACTCTAGTAACTGGAAGGTTTTTTTTTCCTCCCCTTTTTAAAATCCTCGAACTACCTTCCCACAAAGCCATTTAAGTTAAATGGTACATTTACAGACTCACCTACATGAAGGATATAACTTAAAACATCAGCTTAGACATGTACATTCTGTTCAAATATAAAGAAGGTGGCCAAAATATTGAAAAATATGGGCCATTACAGTATTAAAATGTGTATCATAGTTTAACACCTTCAAATGCAAAGAATACAAATGCAGATATTTAGAAACTGATATATTTTGCATGGTAATAAATACACTACCCACACTGCACCTTTCAAATAAGGAGCATAAACCAAATCTGAAAACTAAAGCCCATATTTTCTCTTTTTGTATTTTGGCCTAGGAATCATTAAGAGTGTTTATCAATAAAAATGACCAAAGTACCACATACTGTGGTGGACCACTGCTGTTTCACAAGGTAAGTATAGAAACCACTCCATGTTACATTTACATCAGAAAATGACCTCACATATCTGGAATATAATGCACAGGTTTCATTATTTTTTTCTCAGCAAAACAAAACAACAACAACAAAATACAGACATCTGATTGGGCCTGTGTGTGCTGGAGAGAGGGTGGGAAGGGGCTCATTCTCTATCTTACGCCTATTGTGTTAGACATTCTCAACTGCACTATGGGAAGAAAAAAGAAACATGCTGAATCCACTTTGCAGTTCATGTCTCAGTGATTTAAGAGGCAGAGTTTCTAAGTTAAAGAAGGGAAACGTTCTGCTTTTCCTTTCCCAAAGCGATTGCCCAGGAAGAAGGCCCTCTGGTCCCTAGCCTACGCAAGGGGGAAAAAAGGACATTACTTCGGGCTGAAATCACTCCGAGACAGAAGAGGGGAAGTTTATGATGTGGCACTGTGTGCTGTATCTGGTCTGCAGCCAGGAAGTTTTCATTTTGTAGCTTTGCTGCCAGTACCTGCCCTGCATATTCAGAAATAAAAATACCCCGGAACTCTACCTCAGAAACTGTGGATGTTACAAAGAATTAAAAGAGTTTATTTTTCTTTCTTTATCCTGAGTGTAATTACTGTTTTTAAAAAGAAAGAGCTGAAACTATAGTAACTGGAAGTTTTTTTTTTTTTCCTCCCTTTTTAAACTCCTCGAACTACCTTCCCACAAAGCCATTTAAGTTAAATGGTACATTTACAGACTCACCTACATGAAGGATATAACTTAAAACATCAGCTTAGACATGTACATTCTGTTCAAATATAAAGAAGGTGGCCAAAATATTGAAAAATATGGGCCATTACAGTATTAAAATGTGTATCCTGTGTGTATTCATTCATTAAAGAGTTTTTTGACTGCAATTAGGCAGTCGGTCCTATAAAGGCTTCCTTGTGTGACCATGATTTCTAAAAATAAAATTCTCCAGTGAATATTTCTGCTAAATAATCACATCTTCAAAATTACTTTAAGGAAACCCCAATCCCTCATGTTACATTAAGCAATAATACCAGCTTTCCATAATAAGCCATGGTTGTATGCCTCATGCATGGTCAACAATTAATTAGAAAGTTTTTAAAAAAGTCATGTTTACTCTATTTAGTAGGAGACTAATTTCCTTCTTTGTCCCTACTTATTTACATTGGTGAATCTATTTCCTAATTTTGCAAATAAATAAGCATATCTAAAGCCAAAGTTGCCTATCTTCAGGGTTCCAGGAAAGAGGCATTCTCCTGCTATCATTCTAACTTGCTGAAAGAATCACAGACGTGTGAAAAAGCGAGAGGGACAGTTGTTGACTGTTTTAAAAAAACACACACATACACTTCACATTCTATCAAGACCATTATCTACCACTTTTTATATCCAATATGCTAGAGATCCCTGGTATCTAAGAACAATTTATATGAATTCTTCATGTGCATCTTATCTTTGACAACAAGATATAAGAGGAAAACCAGAGCACACTCAGGCTACTCTTTTGGAAAAAGCAGGTTCTCACCAGGGGCTGCTTCAGCGATCAGTTTCTCCAGTCTCTAGAAACAAGTTCAAGGTCCTTTACTTCAATCATTACTAGAAGATTTGCACTGTCCTTCTACATGAATCGCAACCACTTTCAGGATGAACAATCCTGCTCCATTCACTTCAAACTTACAGCATTAAGAATTAATAAAGTCTCTATAACATCTGCATTATTAAAGAGCAATGATTCCTGCAGAAATCTGCCTGTAATAGGTTTATTGTTCGTAAAATCACCGATTTCTTTTATAAAGTCCCCAAAAGATCTTCTTGGATATACTTTAAACTTTGTTTACAAATGGCTATACTGAAAAAATAAATACAGAGATTTAACTTAGGCAATACAATGGCAACACACAACAAATTCATTATAGTGATGACAAATGAATGCTACTCATGTATTCACACCTCTCACCCAAATACGTATATAATATATAAAAAACAGGTATCGTATCATTTCCATACCTAGTAGGAATATGATTTCCCTTTTTGTAGTTAATGTTAAAATAATACTAAAGAAATGTGAGATAATACTATATTGGATAATCTTTTTTATAATCTTATTTTTATCATGCTATACTTTGTCACAGAATTTTCTCTAATTATTTTTCTTGCACAGACAAAACTATTGATGCTATCTACTCATTCTTAAGAAAGGTACAGAATGGGGGCTTTTAGCTCCCTTTATTTCTTTATGCCTCAATATATCTGCAAAATAGTTACTACTGAAACGTTGCTTTAAGCTAAATTAATTCCAGTGGACTTTAGAGAAGCTAATATTAAGAGAACAAAATTTTCATAGATTATTTTTCAGCACAGGCTTTTTTTCAGTGTGAGTGAGGGTATCACCAAGAATTTGTTTTAAGAAAAACCTGACAGTTCCCTTTGCTCACTAACTATAGCACATGATTAGAAATTAGTTTCTTTCTCATGCTGTTGTTCACTTACATACTTGCTTCAATTCTCCAAGGGAAGAAATGTGGCTCTTGTGGGAAAGGTCCACCCCTTTCTACATGTTTGCTTCCTTGAAAGGAACACACCCCTTAACATTCTTTGAAACATGTCCAACAGGCACAGAATTGGAATAACACTATATTAGTGACCAAATTAGAAAATTCGAAATACAAGTCAAATATTGTTAAAATGCATGTGCCTTTGAATCAGAACAATGACATGACACATACAGAGGTAACAGAAATGAACTATATTCAGTTTCAGACTAGGGTCTATGTTTGAACACTCAGAACCCTGTGTTAGTGGAAGAAATCTGTGAGTGTTTCTGTGCACTTGTGTGAGGTATGACAACTGAGGAGGAGGTTCATAAATGTTACAGGTTTCTGAGTGCATCCTTTGAAGCTAAAACCCATTAGGAGAATGTGTCCTCTCTTTTATAACTTCTTTAAAGAAAAAAATATGCAGAAACTGAAGTATCCATCTTTCCTAAGCAGAATCAGAAAGCTGTCTGAAATCACATAAGCGCATGAGTATTGAAAATCTACGCTCACCTTTCTCATGACAGAAAACTCACACACCAAAGTTGGTATCCACCAGCTTGTACCTCATTTGACAATTTTCTGGTCCTGAAAATTGTCTTCTAACAAGTTTTCCTTCTATTGTGTAGAAGCCAATGCTCCCAGAGAAAATTTCTTTTTTCTTATTTTCTAATAAAGTGATACACTTTATTTTTGTAGGAATCTGTGCCTTTATCTTTACTTTTTATTTTCCAAACTCTCTTTCTTTAAATCCCACTTTTACATAGAAATTTGCAAGTGAAAAGAAGGAGCAAAATTTTATATCTCTCTTTTTTTAAGACATTCTAGTGTTTAAATGAAATGGTTAGTCCCTTTGCATTTTGTTCATCAGGCATTTGCGGATGAACTCAGCTATATAATTCTCAGGCCTACAAAATGGAAGCTCTGCAACTCTGCCTATGTTTTTCACTTGGAATAAGTGTGGATATAAACAGGGAGTGCATAAACTGGAGCTGATGTTAATAAACTTACTAAAACTTACAAGATATTGTTATGGTCAAAGAAAACCTGTAAGTGTGTACCACAAATCCATTCAGATAAAGCATCTCATTCACTAGAATTTCCTATCTTATAATAATGCCCAGAAAATTAAACACATAAATATTAATTTTATGGATCACAGAAGATATAGGCAATGAAAATGCAATGTTTACATTTATGGGTGACTCATTAGTGTTTTATTGTGTGAAACACTAGGAGGCATCAGTTGGGTAAAAAAAGGACTTCAATTTTTAAAGAAGCAAGAAATTACTGTAGAGTTGGATGCGTAAAAAGTAGGGGTTTTCAAAATGTTATTATGTAAACCAAAACTTTATTCTCTGATATAATCTCTGAAAATATCATAATTTGTTGTAAAGAATGACCTTTATAAAACATTCATGAAATAGATATAACTAGACCAATAAACACCTATCAAGATCTATTTAAAATATATGGATTCATTAACTATGTAATTTCACATTTTTGTGAACGATATATCTGGTAACAGAATAACATAATGGCTATTGACTACCATGCATTTTCTGCTCGGTTACTCAATACCATGACTGTATGTTTTATTTCTGGCGAATACTGTTTTGTGCTCTCTACAATGCTTTAGAAAAATGTCTACTGCAATTAAACCTTATAATAATAACTGCTTCACTTCAGCATCCAGAACTTGAAGTCTGTTCAAAACGAAGTGATGGAACTTAAAATGAAAGCAATGAGGATGTACATAGCGCGTACATGCTTTTCCTTATTTTACTATTGAAAGCCTGTCATTTGAAAACTGAGTTTTCTACTCTTTGAATGGCTCTTCAAAATGATGAAGCAACAGGGTCGTGGGTATACTTATCTAGCAATCATTTGAAATTGGAGTGTCTTGCTATTCCTCAACAATCAGCTTTTATCTTTGACCTATCAAAATAACATGTGAACTGCGTAATCCGCCTTTTGTAAGGTGCACAGACTCTGTTGTCGCTCCTGGTTTTGTGAATCGCTTCTATAATCTGGTTTGATTTCCTAAAGATGACAGATCTCGGTGAATAGTCAGGCTTTACTGAGTGCAGGGCAGTCCACGCGCCCATGAGATTAAGGTACAGTGCTGAGGACGGGATCTTAATCACCTACCCTTCCACATGCAGCACACAGACTGAGCACCAGTGATTAAATCTTTTCATTGTGTCCAGGCAATCACTGTAGTCATAAAAATGAATATGTGCATTTTTAGAAGTTTTAGGTACTAATTTGTATCGTGTTTTCTCAAAAGGTGTGCTTTGGGGAAACAAAAAAAGTAAAACTTCATTAATAGCCTCTTTAAAGTCCACTCTGAGCCTTAATTGCATATGAAATTCTTCCACATTATTCTGAATCATGTCCCTGAAGCCGGGGTCCTCTGTTTAATAACTAATTTTCTGTTGTTGCTGTTATGAAGCGCAAGTGTTGCTGCACAGATATTTCCCCATTTTTGTCACTTTCTGAGATTTCATAGACTCAAAATATACCGCATGTGGAGTTGGGAAATAAAAACCACAAAATATACTATAATAAACAGAAGAAAGTTTTGAAATAAAATGTTAGCATATGCCATGGAGTTATTTAACTCAGTTTTTTAATAAAAGAAGTTTAAATATAATAACTCATTCATTAGAAAGATATGGTTGTAGTGTTATGCAGTTTATTGACCTGGTCAAGTGAGGGCCAAGGAAAAAACTCATAGACATCTAAAAAATATAAAACATGATGCTTTTCCAGGATTCAAGTTTGAATCACTGGACAGTCCTTCTGCCTACCGCCTTCTGAAAACTGAGTATGTTTACAAAGAAGAAAAGAGGCAGGATATAGTAAAGACCTTGTTATTTAAATTTCAAGTATTTAACGTTAATATGTCTTTGCTCTGAAGAGTTAATATATATGATTGCATACTTTAAAACTATGAACTGCTCCAGAAAGCTCAAATATTGACTTTTTATTATAAAGTGTTCATTTGCTATTATAAGCTAAGAAATAAATTAAGATTCAATAAAAGTTACATCTTTAATATTGCCTTTCACCATATTCCACAGCAAGCAGAATGTAATTAATGAATGAGGTAAAATACTGTCTTTAGTAAGAAGTCTGGAAAATATGCCACAAATACTCCAAAGCTGGGTGAACTGCATTAGTAAAAAATAGTAGATTTTTATAGTTTAGTAAAATTCAAAGAAAAGATAACTGCCAACTATTGTCTCCTTAACTTGACTAGGGGACTATATCTTAAACAAACACTGAGTTTAAAGTATGTTTTGATGAAAACTTTTAGGACTGAATTGGCAGTCTAATACATAGCCAAATATACTTTCCTACAAACAGAATGAGATACTTGATTTTAGAGGTTTCTTTTTATTTTTTCCCCTCTTGAGATAAGATATTATATAGGTACATCTCACTTTATCTGTCAAATTCTGAATCTACTTGCTTTAGAACTATTCTTTAACTTGATAATTTCATGCATACACTGGAAGTCAATAATATAGTTTATTAAGTGCACTATATTCAACCGAAACTGCTTGTGCCATATTGATACATGCCGAAGGTTTTCAAAGACTGGACAAAACTGATACTATTTTAAAAATTAAATAAGATGTTTTAGTTTCAAATTGGGGATTGTTAATCTCTTTAAAGCTAAAATTAGTATGTAATACAGAGGTTAAATGGGGTTCACAGGTGGTCATGTTTCCATGTCCTCCCAAGTCTCTAGGGAATCGGAGTTATTATATTCTATATAAACATCTTTACTCTGCAACCACAATTCTATTGCAAGGTGCCAGTGAAAAAGAGGCTGGTCACTCTTTTTGACTGGTATAATGAAGTAGCTAGAGTTCCTTTTATAAGACTTAGAAAATACATGCAGTCACTAACCATTTCATAAGACAGTTACTATCAGAGTTAGAATCAGATTCACAATAGTAAAATGCACTTTGTGTCAAAGCAATTCTTCACTGAGGACTGGTTAAAGAACTGGCAGTAAGCCTGACTCTCAGCATTTATATATAAAGGAATTTTATACAAAAGACACATTCCTAAAATGTAAAGAAAAAGGGCTTTCCCCCAAAAGGTAACTACCGGACCTAGGATAGTTAGACATGTTTCAGACATACAATTTCCTTTAAGAAGAAATAGTCATATCCTAGGAAGGATATAACACTAGTATTAAATACTTGCATAATATTTAATCACAATAAACAATGTGCCATGTCTATATATACTTCCTTTAATTTTTATAGTTTAGTAAAATTCAAAGAAAAGATAACTGCCAACTATTGTCTCCTTAACTTGACTAGGGGACTATATCTTAAACAAACACTGAGTTTAAAGTATGTTTTGATGAAAACTTTTAGGACTGAATTGGCAGTCTAATACATAGCCAAATATACTTTCCTACAAACAGAATGAGATACTTGATTTTAGAGGTTTCTTTTTATTTTTTCCCCTCTTGAGATAAGATATTATATAGGTACATCTCACTTTATCTGTCAAATTCTGAATCTACTTGCTTTAGAACTATTCTTTAACTTGATAATTTCATGCATACACTGGAAGTCAATAATATAGTTTATTAAGTGCACTATATTCAACCGAAACTGCTTGTGCCATATTGATACATGCCGAAGGTTTTCAAAGACTGGACAAAACTGATACTATTTTAAAAATTAAATAAGATGTTTTAGTTTCAAATTGGGGATTGTTAATCTCTTTAAAGCTAAAATTAGTATGTAATACAGAGGTTAAATGGGGTTCACAGGTGGTCATGTTTCCATGTCCTCCCAAGTCTCTAGGGAATCGGAGTTATTATATTCTATATAAACATCTTTACTCTGCAACCACAATTCTATTGCAAGGTGCCAGTGAAAAAGAGGCTGGTCACTCTTTTTGACTGGTATAATGAAGTAGCTAGAGTTCCTTTTATAAGACTTAGAAAATACATGCAGTCACTAACCATTTCATAAGACAGTTACTATCAGAGTTAGAATCAGATTCACAATAGTAAAATGCACTTTGTGTCAAAGCAATTCTTCACTGAGGACTGGTTAAAGAACTGGCAGTAAGCCTGACTCTCAGCATTTATATATAAAGGAATTTTATACAAAAGACACATTCCTAAAATGTAAAGAAAAAGGGCTTTCCCCCCAAATGGTAACTACCGGACCTAGGATAGTTAGACATGTTTCAGACATACAATTTCCTTTAAGAAGAAATAGTCATATCCTAGGAAGGATATAACACTAGTATTAAATACTTGCATAATATTTAATCACAATAAACAATGTGCCATGTCTATATATACTTCCTTTGCACCAAACTTTATCACTGAGTTTGGTAACTTTCACCCAAGGTCCAAACAGAAGACAATTTCAGTGACTTAACCTTATTTGTTTTTAAACAACTATATATCTGACTTGACCTAAAGAGCAATGCTTATTCTGAAGCCCAACAAGAATTGTGAAATGTAACTACCATGGCCAGTGTATCACTCTGTGTCCTTACCAGCCCTCATCAAGCCAGCACTTTGCTAATGGAAGAAGATGCACAAAGGTATACTCTGACAGACAGCCATGCTTTAGCCCCAACTAATCCCAAGATTTAGTGGCTCAGACGCATAACCCAAAGCAAATCAGAGTCTTTGGTGAGACTCATAGGAGCATCTTTCCACAGTGAACTGCCGGTTAAATCTTTAAGGCATGTACTTCAAGGTCACAGAACACTCTGTGAAATATTAAAGTCCACCAGAGTCCACATGTTCCACCATATCAAACATGCTAATGACGTGAACTAACTTCATGAAACTTTAAACACACTGATGTGACAAGAACGAGTCAAGAGTGATTTCAATAACTGATAGCAAACAGATAGGGCTATCTAAAAAGTTACTTTTAGCAACATACAAGAATATCATGGAATCTAAGAAAAGAATGCAGAAGCCTCAACTTCAACCTTCGGAAAGGTACAGCGGCAGACCCAGTGCTGTGGAATATACTGATGCGGATTTCAGAGACAATACCCCGGCTATTTCTATTTCCTGGAGAAATGTCAGAGGTACTTACATGAAGGAAGAACCGATCAGAATAGTCCTTGGGATATTTTCCTTTCTTAAGAGAGAGAGAGAGAGAGAGAGAGGGATAAAAAAAAAAAAAAAAAAACAGTAATCTTTACTTCGTCCAGCCTTTAAGTGCTTCTTCACCTGATTCAAACATGCAGTCACGGCGACCCACACAGAACCTTCAAAGTCAATCCAATAGCAGCCCGAAGATGTCTGGGTGTACGCGTGTGCTCAAGTGTCTGACTGCGAGCAGAGCGAGCAGAGCTGGAGACGAGGTGTGTGTGTGTGTGTGTGTGTGTGTGTGTGTGTGTGTGTGTGTGTGTGTGCGCGCGCGCGCGCTGAAAGAGCGCGCGCGGGGGAGGCGCGCTCGGAGCCGCGCATTCACGCGCGCCGAGCGCCGAGGCCGCTCGAAGGAGCAGGAGGAGGAGGAGGAGGAAGGGGAGGAGGAGGAGGAAGGGAAGGAGGAGGAGGAGAAAGTGGCTCTCAGCGGCCCGCCAGATTAAAAGTAACCAGACTCGTCCAGAAAACAGCGTCCAGGAAGGAAGTGACAGAAGACGAATGGGAAAAGGAGAGTCACTCACAGCCTCTGAAACAGCGCGTAAAATAGGCGAGGGGCGGGGGGAGTGGAAGGATATTGGGAGAGGAGGCGGGGGTGGCATAGAAAAAGGAGCACACAGCTTGGGGTTCTAAGAAGCACATCCCGTGAAGTGCCTCTTGCCTTCTCTTCATTTATTTTGTCCTTGCCTCTGAGCGCGCTGCCTTTTTCCTCTCCCTCTCTCACAATCCCAAACCGTTGACTCTCTCCTCGCGAGCTGGAGAAATCATCAGTTTCACTCTTGCAAAAGGGGGGCGGGACTAGACCTCGGAGCATTTTAATAAAACAAACATACAGCAGTTCCCTCCTCACCCCTCCAGTCTCAACCAGATTGATAAATTACTCCACTACACTACTTTAATTATGTATATGGTATGCAGAATAAATCACTGAACATCAGTACCTCAATCAAGCACTTTTAAATGATAATTGCATCTTGGTGAATCAATCTTTCCATTCCTGACATTTTGCTAATTTTAGTTTTACGGTGGGGTAATGGCACATGCCATACGCAAACCTAATGACAATTCTTTATTGCTCGAAATGAAGACAACACCGCGAATCGCGGTTCTCTGCTTTCTCCCGGCGCCGCCGAGGACGCTCCGAGAGCCGAGTCTCCGGCTGCGGCGCGCTCGCTCCCCGGGGACGCTATGAGCCAGCCAGCAGGAAAGTCCTTCTAAAGTCGGGATCTTGCCTCTGACCAATAGGAGCGCGACCCTAATAGTTGCTCTTGTGACTTCACCCCCGTTTGGAGAGGCGTTAACCACTTCATTCTTCCACTGGTCCGAGCGCTCCTCCGTTACTCACGCGTAAAAGCCCCACTCTGGGATGCCTGCAGCACTGGATTCCAGTGCGCTTTTCCTGCACGCCCTGAATACGGGCGTTTCGGCCCTGAGAGGTTGAAGGGCTAGAGAGCGAGCCGAAACGCTTCTCAAGTGATAGTAATGTATAAAATAATAAAAGAATTAACAATATTTGAAATCTCGACTTCATCTCGAGGCCATGAACTTTCTAATCAGGTTGGAAATTATTTACCGAGGCGGCACCTTCCTCGGAGTAACCCCCACCCTCCTGTCACGGTATCTCTTTCACACCTTACTGGATTTTATCCAAGACATTAACATGTAAACCAAACCAACTTCCCAAATGCATTAGGCTTCCCTATCCGATAGCTGATGACTTCACTTATCCTGAAGAGATTCAGTTGCAGGAAGCAGCAACAGAAACTGATAAGGGAGATACTTATGTTAAGGGTTAAGCACAGTAAATACTTTTCCTTATCAGAAAAAAAAAAAAGTTAATATTCAAGATTTAGAAAAGGCTACTATAATTAAGCACCTCCTCTCCCTAGCCAATAACACCACGCCAATAAAGATAAAGCAAAGCTAAAATATACCAGCTAGTACACAAACCATGAAAAGATTACATGCCAGTAGAACCATAGACTATATAAAATGTTCAAACCAAATTAAAATTTTTTAATATCGTGAGAAGGAAAATACATCAGGAAATTAAAATGTGGGATGTACAAGAGTACACAATAGCAAGAAAAAATTAACAACTTGATTTAAAGCACGGTGCAATCTTTCCATTCCTGACATTTTGCTAATTTTAGTTTTACGGTGGGGTAATGGCACATGCCATACGCAAACCTAATGACAATTCTTTATTGCTCGAAATGAAGACAACACCGCGAATCGCGGTTCTCTGCTTTCTCCCGGCGCCGCCGAGGACGCTCCGAGAGCCGAGTCTCCGGCTGCGGCGCGCTCGCTCCCCGGGGACGCTATGAGCCAGCCAGCAGGAAAGTCCTTCTAAAGTCGGGATCTTGCCTCTGACCAATAGGAGCGCGACCCTAATAGTTGCTCTTGTGACTTCACCCCCGTTTGGAGAGGCGTTAACCACTTCATTCTTCCACTGGTCCGAGCGCTCCTCCGTTACTCACGCGTAAAAGCCCCACTCTGGGATGCCTGCAGCACTGGATTCCAGTGCGCTTTTCCTGCACGCCCTGAATACGGGCGTTTCGGCCCTGAGAGGTTGAAGGGCTAGAGAGCGAGCCGAAACGCTTCTCAAGTGATAGTAATGTATAAAATAATAAAAGAATTAACAATATTTGAAATCTCGACTTCATCTCGAGGCCATGAACTTTCTAATCAGGTTGGAAATTATTTACCGAGGCGGCACCTTCCTCGGAGTAACCCCCACCCTCCTGTCACGGTATCTCTTTCACACCTTACTGGATTTTATCCAAGACATTAACATGTAAACCAAACCAACTTCCCAAATGCATTAGGCTTCCCTATCCGATAGCTGATGACTTCACTTATCCTGAAGAGATTCAGTTGCAGGAAGCAGCAACAGAAACTGATAAGGGAGATACTTATGTTAAGGGTTAAGCACAGTAAATACTTTTCCTTATCAGAAAAAAAAAAAAGTTAATATTCAAGATTTAGAAAAGGCTACTATAATTAAGCACCTCCTCTCCCTAGCCAATAACACCACGCCCAATAAAGATAAAGCAAAGCTAAAATATACCAGCTAGTACACAAACCATGAAAAGATTACATGCCAGTAGAACCATAGACTATATAAAATGTTCAAACCAAATTAAAATTTTTTAATATCGTGAGAAGGGAAAATACATCAGGGAAATTAAAATGTGGGATGTACAAGAGTACACAATAGCAGTACACTGAAATATCTAGCTAATTAATGGCATTTCCTCACTTAAAAATTCCTTTCAGCACAGTGTGTTTAACTCAATGACTAGATGCATTTCCCCGGTTAAGTTCTGCACTATGCCTCTAGCCTATTTCAATGCGTGAGGGCAGTGTGAATCAGAAAGCCTCCTGCTTCATTGTAGGGCCTATTTGATCTGAGCAGCTTTTCTCAGAAGAGTGGGCTCAACATTTAGGTGTCTGCTGCAAGGCTTCACTTCAAAGGGGAAGGTTGATTGTACAGGCAAGTATGACTAGCTCATCACCATTATGACTGTCAGTCCAGATAAGATGAATCTTTTTCTATTATTACAGGAGAGCAGGGCAAACTGTCACAAAGCAAAAGCCACCGAAAATGTAATATTTTTTGCGGATTAGTGACTTCAATATTATTTGTTTGCCTGTTGTTCTTCATCCGGTGAGTTTATTCCTACCATGAATTCATTTTAATAATGTGACAGAGATCATCTGCATCAGGCTTTCATGTAATGTATAACTTCTAAAAAAATCCAAAAATTTAAAGGTGCACTGATATTTTGACTACTAAGATATGTCTATGTATGGTGGTAAAAGGAAATTACTTTTCCAGGATCACAAACCTCCTGACAAAGCAAATTAGTTGCAGGAAGCAGCAACAGAAACTGATAAGGGAGATACTTATGTTAAGGGTTAAGCACAGTAAATACTTTTCCTTATCAGAAAAAAAAAAAAGTTAATATTCAAGATTTAGAAAAGGCTACTATAATTAAGCACCTCCTCTCCCTAGCCAATAACACCACGCCCAATAAAGATAAAGCAAAGCTAAAATATACCAGCTAGTACACAAACCATGAAAAGATTACATGCCAGTAGAACCATAGACTATATAAAATGTTCAAACCAAATTAAAATTTTTTAATATCGTGAGAAGGGAAAATACATCAGGGAAATTAAAATGTGGGATGTACAAGAGTACACAATAGCAGTACACTGAAATATCTAGCTAATTAATGGCATTTCCTCACTTAAAAATTCCTTTCAGCACAGTGTGTTTAACTCAATGACTAGATGCATTTCCCCGGTTAAGTTCTGCACTATGCCTCTAGCCTATTTCAATGCGTGAGGGCAGTGTGAATCAGAAAGCCTCCTGCTTCATTGTAGGGCCTATTTGATCTGAGCAGCTTTTCTCAGAAGAGTGGGCTCAACATTTAGGTGTCTGCTGCAAGGCTTCACTTCAAAGGGGAAGGTTGATTGTACAGGCAAGTATGACTAGCTCATCACCATTATGACTGTCAGTCCAGATAAGATGAATCTTTTGCTATTATTACAGGAGAGCAGGGCAAACTGTCACAAAGCAAAAGCCACCGAAAATGTAATATTTTTTGCGGATTAGTGACTTCAATATTATTTGTTTGCCTGTTGTTCTTCATCCGGTGAGTTTATTCCTACCATGAATTCATTTTAATAATGTGACAGAGATCATCTGCATCAGGCTTTCATGTAATGTATAACTTCTAAAAAAATCCAAAAATTTAAAGGTGCACTGATATTTTGACTACTAAGATATGTCTATGTATGGTGGTAAAAGGAAATTACTTTTTCCAGGATCACAAACCTCCTGACAAAGCAAATTATTTGTAGGAACATTTTTTTATTAGCATAATGTCTGGAATTAATGTAATGAAGTGTAATAGCTTATTTTATAGGAGCAAATAGACATAGGCAATAGATGACTTTTACCACAGTACACTTTAGTTTTAGATAATTTTTCTTAAAAAAGAAGCTATGTTACCTTTTAACATTTTAAAGAATTATTTAATAATAAATACTATAAACCCTCAACTATCAACAATAATATAAGCATTAAAAATTATGTATAACCCCACATTGTAGATAATTTGAAAATAATTTAGATCTGGATTATCCCACAATTGGCCTTTTAAAATATAAAATATTCCCCTCAGCAGATTTAGCTTCTTAATTATGTGTGACCTAAGTTAATATTAGCATTAGTTTCCTTCCCATGAGCCTTTACAGTTGACGTGGAACAGAAGAGGTTGTGCAGAAATACACAATGGAAGAAAGCCACCTGAGATTTAAAATTACTCACTGGTAATCCACAAAGTGGTTAATCCAAGACATGCTTTGTGTTCATCTTCAAATACTTCTGATTTTTTTTTTTTTTAAACCAAAATCATCCTTATCCTCACCACCAAATGGTACTTGGCTAGGATCAGAGTATTTTCTGGTGCAGGGAGGCGTCTGTACTAGGAGTTAGGCCTGGATTCTCTGGTTCAATATTTGTGCCTAGAGAGTGCGTCCTTTCTGAGCTTTAGATGGCTTAAGCATTAAATGACTTTTCCAATCTATTCCCATTCGGCGACTGGAAAATAGAAAATTCTTACCCTTTAAGTCAATTGGAAGCCAGTGGCCTAGTGGCCTATCCTATTAAATAAAAGGTGTTACTTCCTATAAAAGAAAATGATGTCTGGGGTTGATGTACTATTTAAACCAGCTTCCTGATCTCTCAATCACCAAATATTTCCTTCGCTAAATAAATAGAGTGCTTTATTAAACATGTAAACATGTATTAACTTGTCTTCCTCCCCAGAATAATAGATTAGCAATATATTTAAATAAAATGCCACAGAAATTACAGAGAGCATGATCGTCGGGATTTAAGTCTAGGAAAAGCTCATTTCTAATTTCTGGTCAGGGCTGCATATCATTTACTCCAGCCTCTACTCCTTATTAATTCCAGACATTAAATCAGCAGTCTACCTGTACTCTGGGTCTGCCTGCTTTTAAGCTTGGCCTACGCTGGGTGTAGCTCTTGAAGTGAGCTTTAAAAGATTATTCTAAAGTAAGCTGGGTGGTTGCTACAGCAACCCACCCGAAAAATGAAGAAAGTCTATAGATTAATCTACCCCTCAATATTATTCAACTGTGTAGTATCTGTTCTTCAGCCAGAATACTTTCAACACAAACATGATAACTGAACACAGAAGTTCAGACATAAAAAGTAGTAAGACACAAATTCCAAGCACATAAAAAATGCTTTATCTTTTTTAGAGTGACAGTAGATATGACATACACAACTTCCCCTGAAATGGATTAACTGTAAAGCAGACTTGCAAAGGTATGCCCTGAAAGGTGACATGAGCTTTAAGCAAAATGGTAGGGAATTGCTATATAACAGACCACATAATGATTCTCTAACACTCTTCACTTTTATACCTGTTTACACTGCAAGTACCTAATGCCAAAGAGTTTGGTGGTTTCATCCTTATGAATTAACTTTGTGATGGATGATAATAACAAACGTTAAGCACTTACCACATACGCATACAGTCATTTGCCTTCCATTCTTCACTTCATTTCTTCATAGAAGTTTCTTCACAGTTTGCAACTCTTTGGCACCTTCAAAATGCAAACATACAAGGTAAATATTTCTTAAAGAATGCTGATATTAAACTATGTTCAGATTAATTTATTTCTAAAACTTCTAACCTGAAGAAATATTAATATTAATTCTAATTCTAAACCAAATGAATGCGCATTGAACAAAAAATAATTAAAATGATAATTGTGATATTACTTATACCCTTTAATATAAATAGGGCCAAATAGCTGAATTTCAAAATTTCCTTAGGTACGGCTTTAGTCTATGCACAGTATACACCATATGGACTGCCTGTGATTGAGAAAGTCAGAAATATAAAAAGGATTTGTTATTCCAAGCCAAGGTTTAATCATATCCTTTATCTCATATCTAAAGATCCAATATTTATCTTTATTTTTGTCTTTTAAACTCACAGCCTCTACTCCTTATTAATTCCAGACATTAAATCAGCAGTCTACCTGTACTCTGGGTCTGCCTGCTTTTAAGCTTGGCCTACGCTGGGTGTAGCTCTTGAAGTGAGCTTTAAAAGATTATTCTAAAGTAAGCTGGGTGGTTGCTACAGCAACCCACCCGAAAAATGAAGAAAGTCTATAGATTAATCTACCCCTCAATATTATTCAACTGTGTAGTATCTGTTCTTCAGCCAGAATACTTTCAACACAAACATGATAACTGAACACAGAAGTTCAGACATAAAAAGTAGTAAGACACAAATTCCAAGCACATAAAAAATGCTTTATCTTTTTTAGAGTGACAGTAGATATGACATACACAACTTCCCCTGAAATGGATTAACTGTAAAGCAGACTTGCAAAGGTATGCCCTGAAAGGTGACATGAGCTTTAAGCAAAATGGTAGGGAATTGCTATATAACAGACCACATAATGATTCTCTAACACTCTTCACTTTTATACCTGTTTACACTGCAAGTACCTAATGCCAAAGAGTTTGGTGGTTTCATCCTTATGAATTAACTTTGTGATGGATGATAATAACAAACGTTAAGCACTTACCACATACGCATACAGTCATTTGCCTTCCATTCTTCACTTCATTTCTTCATAGAAGTTTCTTCACAGTTTGCAACTCTTTGGCACCTTCAAAATGCAAACATACAAGGTAAATATTTCTTAAAGAATGCTGATATTAAACTATGTTCAGATTAATTTATTTCTAAAACTTCTAACCTGAAGAAATATTAATATTAATTCTAATTCTAAACCAAATGAATGCGCATTGAACAAAAAATAATTAAAATGATAATTGTGATATTACTTATACCCTTTAATATAAATAGGGCCAAATAGCTGAATTTCAAAATTTCCTTAGGTACGGCTTTAGTCTATGCACAGTATACACCATATGGACTGCCTGTGATTGAGAAAGTCAGAAATATAAAAAGGATTTGTTATTCCAAGCCAAGGTTTAATCATATCCTTTATCTCATATCTAAAGATCCAATATTTATCTTTATTTTTGTCTTTAATACCTGATGAAGAATTACAAGGAGAAAAGTCGAATCAATCATATTCCATGCATGCTAACAAAATTTGTCAGGGTGGGATCCTGAGGTTGCAACTAAAGTTGCTGAAAGGGCTTATTTTATATGCTTAAAGGCCAATTTTAATACTTTGGGATTAATGATGTGAATTTAGTACACATAATGAATTCTATTACCAATACTACGGAACCCTTCCAAACAATGTTTAACTGTACTGAGCTCAGACAAGTGCTCGTGTGTTCCAGTCTCTGAAGCCAGCTTTCAATGACTTTGAGCACACAAATGAACTTTCCCTTGGCTTCAGAATGGCTCTGGTCCTCCCAACTATGGGACAATGAGGGTCAATAACTATTTTTCCATTTATATTAGCAAGATTTTTCATAGTCGAGTCAGTAGGATTTATAAAGCCTCTAAATTTGGGTTAACATCCTTAAGATTTATTTTTATATTGCTTCACAGTCAAGGAGAAATGAAGAATTTTGGCCACTTTTATTTTAGAAGTGCTAGCAGAGTTTATTCCTTTTAGATTCAGGCCCACCGTGAGTTAGTCTCAACTTGGTAGTCAGTACCCTGTGACCTGGTAAATTCCCTTCCTTCGGGCTCTGCTTGCTTTTACAGGCTATTAAGGAGGAATCATAGTACACATCTCCCAGGGCCTTTTCACCTTACAGAAATGCAGTCTTCATGAAATAATGTCTGAAAGATATGTTAAGCCTTTTAAAAATGCCACTACAATTATGATACATTTCTTCCTTTTCCTGGGCATCAGTATGCCTAAATAAGGCTCGATCACAAATCTGTTTGCGAATGTGTAGTTCATTAAAAAAAAAAAAGTATCCATATGCATGGCTAAGTTTAATAGACTTTACCTTTTACTTACGAAATTGTTAAATATTCTTCGCAACACTGAGTCTATTCCATTTCTTAAAATATCACAGATACGTTCAATTCAAAGAATGGATTTTCACACTTCCCCCTTTAACTATGTTTTTCTAGATACCCGTGTGCCCTTTAATTTTAAAAGATCTTTACCGGGGGTCGGGTTAGGGACGGGGGTTAAAAATACCGCCCTACGTTTTTGGTGCCCACTTCTTTGTCTGGGAAGCAGAGGGCTGGGATTCGGTCCGGACAGCCCCTTTAAAGACCCAGACCGGGGACGCCTCCGGTTTCAGCAGCTCACTCCGCTGAGTTATTGATTGCAGGCAGCAGCAATCCCTCAGGTTGATTTGTGTGGAAAGTGAACCCTCGCTGGCTAGGCGTTCAGCAGAGGCGCAGCAGCCGCAAAGCCAGCCAATTATTGCTGGTCCTCCCCTCCAACACCGCGCTCACTACCTATGCACTCCTTTCTGTGTTGGTCCCTGCTTCCCCCCACCCCCGATTCCCCCGCGCGGACGCAGCGGAGGGGGCGGGGGCTCCCTCCCCGGAGAGATTCTAGAGCTCGGAGGGGGTGAGTGCGCCACGTGCGAGCGCCCCGGGCGAGGAGGAGGCGGGCTCGGGCCCTCTTGGGGGCCTGCCGGGCCTGGGCGCGTAGAGGGCAGGCCAGGCTAGCTTGGCGGGGCGTGCACCGGGTGGCGTCTTTAGCGGGGAAGTCGCGGCTGGTAGCGGGCGGGGGACAGAGGAGGCAAAGAGCCGGTGGCCGGACGAGGAGGCCCCGTGGCTGACTACGGGGAATGGAGCAGGACGCCGCGGCGGTGGGTGGGTTTTGGAAACGCGCGGTGGCGGCGTCTAGGGGAGTTTCCCTGTTGGCCTGGGGTGGGGACCTGGAGAATATTTACCCTCGGTGGGCGAAAGACAGCCCCAGAGACTGGCGGGGGGAGGGCGGGCGAGCCCACCCACGCACGTGCACAAAGCGCTAGCACGCGGTCGGCGGCCCCGGCGGCCAGGGCGCTGGGCTCCAGGCCCGGCGAGCGGGCGGGGGAGAGCGAGCGCGTGGTGCGCAGTGGTGCGCGCGGGTCCGGCCGCCGCCCGGCTCCTGCGCCAGCCCCGCCTCCTTTCTCACCTGGCACTTAGGCGGGAGAAGACCGGGCCCCTGAGCTGAAATCTTTTTAGCTCAAGTTCTTAGGGTCCACAGGACTATTTAAAAAAAAAAAAACAACTAACAACCAATTCTTTGCCCTCGCAGTGAAGCTGCCTCAGTGGGTGTGTGCGCATCTTGGTTAGGGGAAGGCCACCAACTACAAGGAGAAATGGGATGCGAGGGAGAAGGCCTACACAAAATAATCCCCCCCTCCCCGCCCCCAAAAAGTCCTTTCCCCTTCCACCTCTATTTTTTGGTTTGTACGTGAGAACAGTGCAGGAATCTCTTGGCAAATTATCGTCGTGAAATGTAAATGCCTGTGCTGTGTTTTGAAATGGCTGTGGAGCTCTGGGAGGATGCCTGCTCCAAAGTCATGGTGGAGTACCTGGCTGAATCAGTCCAAGGTGTAGCATGTTTATCTTGTCATCCTTGAGGCTGTAAGCTGCTACCAATATGGCAGCCTGTGGCTGCATGTGGTTCTTGAAGTTAATTAAGCTTAGACAAAATTTAAAATCACTTCCACAGAAACACTAGTCACATTTCAGCCCCTAGTCACAGGCGGGTAGTGGCTACGTAATTGGATGGCCAGAGGTTGAGCGTTTCCATCAGCACCTAAACTTCTGTTGTATAGAGTTTTAAATGAGTATAGGTTAAAGAAAGCAAGACCCTGTTTTATGACACAAGTCAGATTTTAAGACACTCTTGGCATTTGTATTTCTTGGCATTAGTGTGAAAAGTTGTAAAGTCAGAATTTCAGTATCTTCTTGCTGAAAGAGGTCTTAGGAAACACTTAACACAGTAACTTTTTACAAGGAAGGGAAGTTGTGCGTCCCCAAATCATGACATCAATTTGGAAAGAAGATAAGGTCACCTGACAAGGTATAGTACACTCTGCGCCAGGCCAGGGCCGTTGCCTGGGGTTGCTGAGGCAAATTAACTCTACAGAAAGGTGTCTTGACAGAAGATTTTAGACAAGAGTACCCTTTTTCAAGAGAAAATTATTTCTAAGTGTTCTTCCAGGAAGAAATTCCATTGAATAAAATGTTAGAGTAAGTGGGGAATAATACTGTCTCTCAAACTAAAAATGTAATATTGGCAGTGTCATGGATTCATATAATGGTTTTTTAAAGAGACTAATTGGTATAACATTGTGCTTACTTGTACTTAAACAATTCTGAGGAAATAGAATTATCCTTCTAAAGTAGCCGTGTAAAGCACTCTTAAGGTCAGGGAGGAAAGGTGTTTCATATGGTGTGAATTGTTAGCAAAACATAATATTTCTCAAGATCGATGACAGTATTAGCAGATATATTGGTTATGTCTTAATGCTGATATCACTATCTTAGCGTGTGCCTGGAAATGTTTATAACATGAAAAAAACTTAGCTCCGAATTACAGTATTTGAGACATGGAAGACAACAGAAAACATCATACAGATTTAGAGGCAAAGCACAAACTTTTTAACTTCATTACTCTGGTTGGCTGGTTTTGCCATGATCATCCCCTTTGTTCTTACTGTTATTTCAGGATGAAGTGTTGGTGTTAATTCTGGCCTTTTATGGTAATTAGCCTTTAACTTAACCCTTAGTGAAGGACCCCTTAAATATCAGATGAGTACTCATGAGTGATAACTAATTTTTAAAAAATAACAAGAAAATGTGTTTTACAGCTTTAGTTGCTACTGAGCTTTAAAATCACTTCCACAGAAACACTAGTCACATTTCAGCCCCTAGTCACAGGCGTAGTGGCTACGTAATTGGATGGCCAGAGGTTGAGCGTTTCCATCAGCACCTAAACTTCTGTTGTATAGAGTTTTAAATGAGTATAGGTTAAAGAAAGCAAGACCCTGTTTTATGACACAAGTCAGATTTTAAGACACTCTTGGCATTTGTATTTCTTGGCATTAGTGTGAAAAGTTGTAAAGTCAGAATTTCAGTATCTTCTTGCTGAAAGAGGTCTTAGGAAACACTTAACACAGTAACTTTTTACAAGGAAGGGAAGTTGTGCGTCCCCAAATCATGACATCAATTTGGAAAGAAGATAAGGTCACCTGACAAGGTATAGTACACTCTGCGCCAGGCCAGGGCCGTTGCCTGGGGTTGCTGAGGCAAATTAACTCTACAGAAAGGTGTCTTGACAGAAGATTTTAGACAAGAGTACCCTTTTTCAAGAGAAAATTATTTCTAAGTGTTCTTCCAGGAAGAAATTCCATTGAATAAAATGTTAGAGTAAGTGGGGAATAATACTGTCTCTCAAACTAAAAATGTAATATTGGCAGTGTCATGGATTCATATAATGGTTTTTTAAAGAGACTAATTGGTATAACATTGTGCTTACTTGTACTTAAACAATTCTGAGGAAATAGAATTATCCTTCTAAAGTAGCCGTGTAAAGCACTCTTAAGGTCAGGGAGGAAAGGTGTTTCATATGGTGTGAATTGTTAGCAAAACATAATATTTCTCAAGATCGATGACAGTATTAGCAGATATATTGGTTATGTCTTAATGCTGATATCACTATCTTAGCGTGTGCCTGGAAATGTTTATAACATGAAAAAAACTTAGCTCCGAATTACAGTATTTGAGACATGGAAGACAACAGAAAACATCATACAGATTTAGAGGCAAAGCACAAACTTTTTAACTTCATTACTCTGGTTGGCTGGTTTTGCCATGATCATCCCCTTTGTTCTTACTGTTATTTCAGGATGAAGTGTTGGTGTTAATTCTGGCCTTTTATGGTAATTAGCCTTTAACTTAACCCTTAGTGAAGGACCCCTTAAATATCAGATGAGTACTCATGAGTGATAACTAATTTTTAAAAAATAACAAGAAAATGTGTTTTACAGCTTGAGTTTCTACTGAGCTGATGCCTGTTTGAATTACTGTCTTAGTTGTTTTATTACTTTACCATTTGCATGTAGTTCGTGGTAGAGAGCGTTCTTCCCATTCTCCTTCCATCTGATAGCCCGAGAGAAAATCTTTTAAATTCTTCAAGGGCTAGTAGTGTGCTACAAACTGAAACCTCTTGATGGCTATTGTAAAGGCTGGTCTGACTAGGCAGAAATTTATGTGACCAAGAGAGAGTTGACTCTGTTCTTTGGAAACTGTGTGGCCATGCACAGTTTACTGAGCCACTCTTTGCCTCAGTGTCCTCACGGAGAAAATGTGGAACAGAAAGTGCTCCCCTTAAAACTCTGCTAGGAGGATTCAGCAGACTATTCAGTGTGACGCACAGAACTGGAAAAGTGGTCAACTACAGTAAAAGTTAGCCATTCTTATTCTCCAGCGAAGAGAGAATTCTCCATTATTGAGAGAATTGCATATTCTTCTACTTCTCCGTTACTGAGTTCCATCCTCACCCATACTAGTCACCCTAGAGAAACTTGGAGAAGTAGGTTGTCAGAGACATGGGGATTAGCTCTGGATGAGATTGGTTTGTGAGTTTTGCCTTCAAGAGATAGAGATCTCTTCAGTCATGCAAGTTCCTGACTCAATGGCTAGAGGTGGCTTTATATCCCTTTCATGAGGCTTCCTCATACTTATTAGCTGCTTGGTTGTTGAAAAGGCACTGGCAACTCAAAGTCTGTCCTCTTTTCACCCTGGTTGACCTTTTTATGCTGTTGTCAGCCAAGAAAACATTGATATCTTTGGTCTCCTGCTAGCTTGAATTCTTCAGGGCAGAGCGTGCTCAGATTATCTCCTGATGTCATTCCAGTGTCTGATGGCCATCTATGGCAGCGGGGTTGGGCTGAGGCCTGCCAGGAAGGGGGAGCCTGTGGAATGTCTAATGGCGCCTTCTCTTCAAGCAGAAGAACTACTAGAAGTGGTTGTCTGTTGGCCATGTGACTAACTTTACAGCTATGACTAGGGGACCATTTGCCACTTCTTGAAAAACAGAAACCATAGCATTTTGCATTTTTTGTTTATTCAGTAAAATCCCACTTGGGACGTGTATGGTTCCTATTGATGTCATGATAGGTTTAAATATGGACTACAGGATAAAAAACAGACTCAGTGATCATTAATAAGCAGTTTATATCTGATATTCATGTTAGCTCTCCTTATCAAGAACTCCAAGATAAAAGATTCTTGAGAGAATAAAGCCACCACATTACTTTGTTTTATCTCTCTAGGTAATTTTCCAAATGATGGTTTTTTTACTTAAGTGAGAACTTAAGAAATTATTTCTAAAATATTTCATTTATAACCTAAAATTTTAAACCAAGCAAAACAGTATAAAATTTTACTTTCTCAAGAAGGCAAGATCACACATAGATTTATATGCTTCCAATACTGATTGGATTTAAAATCAAAAAGATACATAACTATATCTATATTCTAATTTACTATATAGAGAATTAATTTTCATTATTTGGAATGCAGTCTAAATTAGGGATTCCCTTGTGGCTCAGCTGGTAAAGAATCTGCCTGCAATGCAGGAAACCTGGGTTAGATCCCCTGGAGAAGGGATAGTTTACTCATTGTAGTATTCTTGGACTTTCCTTGTGGCCTAGATGGTAAAGAATTCACCTGCAATGAGGGAGACCTGGATTAGATCCCTGGGTTGGGAAGATTACCTGGAGAAGGAAAAGGCTACCCACTCCAAGTATTCTTTTTTTTTTTTTTTTTAAAGATTTATTTATTTACTTATGGAGGCAGGTGGGGAGGGAGGGGAGTGGGCGGGATTGGTCTTTCATTTGTCTATTTTCATCCATCTTTGTTCTTTGGCCCTTGTGGGCCTCCCATCGCGGTGGCCTCTGTTGTCACAGAGCACCGGCTCTGGGCACATGTGCTCCAGAGCTCCGGCTCAGTAATTGGACTCATGGGTCCAGCCGCTCCGCGGCACATGGAATCTTCCCAGGCCAGGGATCGAACCAGCACCCCTTGCACTGCAAGGCAGTGTCCTTACCCACTGGACCACCAGGGAAGCCCTCCAAGTATTCTTGTCTGGAGAATTCCATGTCTCGTCCATGAGTCATAAAGAGTCAGACGTGACTGTACTTTTCACTCTCTAAATTATTTTGGAATATGATGAGAACTGAAAGTAAAACACAATTAAACTTTACAATTTAAGTCACTGATTAAAACCATTTTCGTTTACCAGTAGATTTTTAGTTCATTGGAGCTTCCCTGGTGGCTCAGTGGTAAAGAATCTGTAAGAGCAGGAGATGTGTGTTCAGTCTCTGAGTTGGGAAGATCCCCTGGAGAAGAAACTGGTAACACACTCCGGTATTCTTGCCTGGGAAATCCCATGGGCAAAGGAGCCTGACAGTCTACAGAGTTGCTAAAAGAGTCAGACATGACTTAGCGACTAAACAACAACTAGTTCATTGAGTCAAAGAACCAAACCAAAGAGGTCTAATTTCTTACTGAAGGCTTTTAAAATGGATTTGTAGCTAAATATTTCTATATCAAAAATATTCAGATTTGTGATACAAATATATTTGTACTATATATAAAACTATTACTATTTTTTAGAATGTGAATTCAAAGTGCATAATGGCCCCCTACTATTTATCAGTGTTGGGTCAAAACTGAATTGACTCATTTATAAGCTTTATTTCTTTTAATGTAGACAACAACCTTTTAGAAGTTACTACTATTTTCCCCATTTTATACATGTTTAACACTAAAGTTTAGAGAGGTAATGCTACCTGTCCCTAGTCACATAACTCTTAAATGCCAGAGACTGTTACACTATGTTGGTTTGTTTCCAATAGATGCCTTTAGATACAGTGCTATACTGCTTTGTTATACTCGTAACCTTTGTTCACTTATAGAGATGATGAAAACAGGAGATGATATAATTGATATTTTTCCCTACCAGAAAATATTTTACAAATATGTGTTTAACCCTGTGTCATCCTCTTCAAGGTAAATGCTTTAAGAAGTTATTTGCTTATTTCAGTAATGATGTCTTAACAGAAATATCCTTAGAAATTTGCTCTGCAGTCTTTAATGGTCTGATTGTTAGCAAATTATTATCATTAAGGATGAGTCTGTTGATGAAACTAAATCCAAGCCAAATGTAATGAACAAGGTGCTTGAGAGGAACTATGATATGATTATAAAGCAGAAGATTATTTGATATATGATATTGGTGTCATAAGTTGACGCTAATCACAGATATAGAAGGGAAATTACAAGGGTGTCCCTCATATGAATGTGGTATAGCCTTTAAGAAGACATTTTGGTGAGTAACACGAAAGGTCTGATCATTTTTTAAGAAGTCAGTTTCACAAATGAAGACTTGTGCATCATTGTATGAACAGTATGGGAAATATATTTTCAGAGAATGGACATCAGACAGGAAAGAGTAGATCAGAGACTCTGGGTTAGAATCCAGGCTCAGACACTGAATAACCATTGACCTTAATTTTCTAAGTGTCTTCGTTGTAAAATGGGGAAAGTGCTGGGACTTTCCCTGGATGATAAGAGGGAAATGAAATTGTATTTCCATAGCCACTTAGAACTTCAAATATGGAAAATGTTCAATAAATGTAGCTGTTGTTATACTATTTCATGTTTAAGGACTACCCCATATTCCTGAAAAGCATCTCGATGCCAGTTATCTGACACAACTTTAGAAGATCACTTCTTTTCTATCAGCTTCGATGTTTCAAAGCAGTTTTATATTATATTAACACGTTTCATATTTGAAATAAATATTGGGGCTTCCCAGGTGGCGCCAGTGGTTAAGAACTTGCCTGCCAACGCAGGAGACATATGAGACATGGGGTCAATCCCTGGGTTGGGAAGATCCCCTGGAGTGAGGGGGGCGGCATAAGAAACCCACTCCAGTATTATTGCCTGGAGAATCCCATGGACAGAGGAGCCACTGTAGTCCATGAAGTTGCAGAGCCCAGCACAACTGAAGTGACTTAGTACGCACGCATAAAACATATTTAGGACAATATGTTAATCAAACCAATATACATTATATCAAGAAGTTTTGATATAACTTTTTGTTTTGGCATGACCTATTTATATTATCTTCGTCAGTATTCCATGTAGTATTCTTCTCAGAGACATTTTTTTTTTGTATTCATGAAAAAATGAATATAATTATGTAGCCATTTGCCCAGAATAAGGCTACGTCAGAATAATCAGACATCTTCTAAATTGCTTATTGATGACATGATCTTACTCTTAAAATTAAGGAAACAACATAAATATGTAGAATATTATACTATTAAATATAGCATAATATTGCTACATTTATTATAAATATGCTTCCTATTAAAGCTGAGTTTTGAAGTCCTTTCAGATCGATACTGTTTGTGTGGTTTAGGCCAATGGTGAGGCTGCTGAGAGCTGTCTGTGTCATCACTGCTTCCCTCTGCTCACCTTCAGCTTGCCCTTCTTCCTTCTGGCATGCTCCACTCACCCAGCAGCAATGCTTAAAATCAATACTAGCTCTTTATTGAGCGCCTCTGTCTCCACACGGCCTTTCCTTGATGTGACCCTTTTACATCAGGGGAGGTCCTTTCCTTCCTCAGAAACCTCCAGAATTCTCTTGACCTGTGTTCTACCAGAGCGGCCAAGCACTCCAACCATGCTTACTTAGTGATACCGTAGCAACGCCTTACTTCTTTAAAGGAACTTCTCTTCACAGGTTTTCCGAAAAGTGTTCCAAATCCAAAGGAGTATCCATGATTACGCAGATTTCCCAAATTCTCTGCCCGTGCTGGTCAGGAGTCTATTGAAGATCACTTCTTTTCTATCAGCTTCGATGTTTCAAAGCAGTTTTATATTATATTAACACGTTTCATATTTGAAATAAATATTGGGGCTTCCCAGGTGGCGCCAGTGGTTAAGAACTTGCCTGCCAACGCAGGAGACATATGAGACATGGGGTCAATCCCTGGGTTGGGAAGATCCCCTGGAGTGAGGGGGGCGGCATAAGAAACCCACTCCAGTATTATTGCCTGGAGAATCCCATGGACAGAGGAGCCACTGTAGTCCATGAAGTTGCAGAGCCCAGCACAACTGAAGTGACTTAGTACGCACGCATAAAACATATTTAGGACAATATGTTAATCAAACCAATATACATTATATCAAGAAGTTTTGATATAACTTTTTGTTTTGGCATGACCTATTTATATTATCTTCGTCAGTATTCCATGTAGTATTCTTCTCAGAGACATTTTTTTTTTGTATTCATGAAAAAATGAATATAATTATGTAGCCATTTGCCCAGAATAAGGCTACGTCAGAATAATCAGACATCTTCTAAATTGCTTATTGATGACATGATCTTACTCTTAAAATTAAGGAAACAACATAAATATGTAGAATATTATACTATTAAATATAGCATAATATTGCTACATTTATTATAAATATGCTTCCTATTAAAGCTGAGTTTTGAAGTCCTTTCAGATCGATACTGTTTGTGTGGTTTAGGCCAATGGTGAGGCTGCTGAGAGCTGTCTGTGTCATCACTGCTTCCCTCTGCTCACCTTCAGCTTGCCCTTCTTCCTTCTGGCATGCTCCACTCACCCAGCAGCAATGCTTAAAATCAATACTAGCTCTTTATTGAGCGCCTCTGTCTCCACACGGCCTTTCCTTGATGTGACCCTTTTACATCAGGGGAGGTCCTTTCCTTCCTCAGAAACCTCCAGAATTCTCTTGACCTGTGTTCTACCAGAGCGGCCAAGCACTCCAACCATGCTTACTTAGTGATACCGTAGCAACGCCTTACTTCTTTAAAGGAACTTCTCTTCACAGGTTTTCCGAAAAGTGTTCCAAATCCAAAGGAGTATCCATGATTACGCAGATTTCCCAAATTCTCTGCCCGTGCTGGTCAGGAGATGCTTTGGAGGGGAGACTCTGAGGATGTCTCAGCTCCCTCCTGTCTGCTGCCATGTTGTTTGCTGACATAGTTGTGTCCTGAGTGCAGATCAGTGGACAGCCTGGCTCTTACTTGAGGAAGAAGTTTTACTGTCTTTGAAAAGGTTGGAATTGGAAAACGAGTTCTGTATTGGCAAAATATCCTGATCCTTGAAAATTTGTCTACGTATTATTATTTTTTTTAAATAGTGTTCTTTGGTTCCTGTTCTGATCACCTTTTCTACAGCCTCCTTGCCTAGGAAGCTTGCAGTTGCTGCGTGTCCCAGGGCCAAAGTCTACTGTGTTGTCCCTTTGCCTGCCTCCCACCGTGTGCACTCCCTTTTGTTCCCATTCCGAAAGCTCCCAGAGGAGTAATTAGTGATTATTCTTCCAGAAACATCTTGAAGGGGGTATAAGAACGCTGTGATAAGAATAGTGCTGCTTCCTAGATGGAAGGAAGAATTTGGAAGGGAGAGGTACAGGGTTGAAAGGGAAAAATGCATTCTGCCCTTTGTCTCCTCTGAAGTCACTGGTAGAGCCTCTAGTTCCTGTGTGCAGAGATGGAGCACATGAATTAAATATTTCTCAACCTTGCATACCACTAAACCTGTAAATATGGAGCATCCATGTCAAATGAAATCACTTTATTCAGAAATGAAGGAATCTCCTAAGTAAAAGATTTTAACACTACTTAAGGTTGGGTACATGAGAGACGTTCTACAATTTTTGTGTTCCTTCTGGCCCCTTTAAAAATAACTAAATATCTACTCAATACATAGATTCCCGTCTTTTTAATTTCCTCCCCTTGCTTTCTTTTGTCTTTCCTTCATCTTTTCTGCTCCATCTTTTTATTTTCAACTGCAAACTTTTCATTTTCAGTTGTAAACTCAGTAAAGTGCCACTCCCATGACTGGTTTTTAATCAGATTTTTTTCATTTCCTTGGACAACTATTTTTGTTTCAGAACCATCAGATTCCATTAATAATATTTTCTATTTATTTGAATCACTTCAAAATAAAATACTGCTAACAAAGGAGTCTATTCCTTAACAACCTATGATGTGTACTCTAGATAATATGGCCATAGAGGAATTTCTATGCTTATTTTTATTAATCACTATAATTGCTCTTTGATTACAATGCTAATTAACTTACAGTGAATAAAGCACATGCTTATCTTGTTTATCTAGTATTTGTGAAGGATTTCTATTCCTCCATCCACACATCCTTACCTCACTCTTACGTAGCTGTGAGATTCTAGTTTGTGTAGCCTATGGCCACAAAAATGACTGGCACATGGGAGAATAAAGCCTGTGATTTCCTTACATTATTGCTAGGCTGGAACCTCTAAATCTCCCTACACCGTGATGATTAAGTGTTCCAAAACTTGAACGTCTGTGCCTACACGTTTATAGTAAGTCTTGTCTATACTATTGCTCATGACTTTCCTAAAGAATCAGTTCAAGCCATTTTTCTTATTTCAAGTTATACTCTCCAGTGCCTGAAACTTAAGTAGCACTTGAGGGTGATTTTTGGCTTATTTGCTAGTATTGGGGCAACCTTATCATTTCCCAATCCACATAAAGATAATTAAACTACTTAAACATAATTATTTCAGATAGTGATTAGCAGTGGACATATAACATCTGTAGCTGTATCCATATGTTCACTTGGATCCTTCAGGACCTGAGATCCCTAAGTTCTAGTTTTCTTGCTGCTGTGGAGCAGAACTGACCCGCTTAAAGAAGAAAAGGCTTAGTGAGGGCTGAACCATCTGACAAGAGAACACTGTAGCAGAATCCCCAGATTTCTGGGCCCCACCTCAGACCTGCTGAGTCTCAGTAAATACAATATCTACTCAATACATAGATTCCCGTCTTTTTAATTTCCTCCCCTTGCTTTCTTTTGTCTTTCCTTCATCTTTTCTGCTCCATCTTTTTATTTTCAACTGCAAACTTTTCATTTTCAGTTGTAAACTCAGTAAAGTGCCACTCCCATGACTGGTTTTTAATCAGATTTTTTTCATTTCCTTGGACAACTATTTTTGTTTCAGAACCATCAGATTCCATTAATAATATTTTCTATTTATTTGAATCACTTCAAAATAAAATACTGCTAACAAAGGAGTCTATTCCTTAACAACCTATGATGTGTACTCTAGATAATATGGCCATAGAGGAATTTCTATGCTTATTTTTATTAATCACTATAATTGCTCTTTGATTACAATGCTAATTAACTTACAGTGAATAAAGCACATGCTTATCTTGTTTATCTAGTATTTGTGAAGGATTTCTATTCCTCCATCCACACATCCTTACCTCACTCTTACGTAGCTGTGAGATTCTAGTTTGTGTAGCCTATGGCCACAAAAATGACTGGCACATGGGAGAATAAAGCCTGTGATTTCCTTACATTATTGCTAGGCTGGAACCTCTAAATCTCCCTACACCGGTGATGATTAAGTGTTCCAAAACTTGAACGTCTGTGCCTACACGTTTATAGTAAGTCTTGTCTATACTATTGCTCATGACTTTCCTAAAGAATCAGTTCAAGCCATTTTTCTTATTTCAAGTTATACTCTCCAGTGCCTGAAACTTAAGTAGCACTTGAGGGTGATTTTTGGCTTATTTGCTAGTATTGGGGCAACCTTATCATTTCCCAATCCACATAAAGATAATTAAACTACTTAAACATAATTATTTCAGATAGTGATTAGCAGTGGACATATAACATCTGTAGCTGTATCCATATGTTCACTTGGATCCTTCAGGACCTGAGATCCCTAAGTTCTAGTTTTCTTGCTGCTGTGGAGCAGAACTGACCCGCTTAAAGAAGAAAAGGCTTAGTGAGGGCTGAACCATCTGACAAGAGAACACTGTAGCAGAATCCCCAGATTTCTGGGCCCCACCTCAGACCTGCTGAGTCTCAGTTGCAGGAATCAGCATTTTCACTAGCTCCTGCAGTGTCTCTTATGTACATTTTTGTTTGGAAGCAACTGCTTTAATGTAGGGGTGAGCATGAAGTCTGAGAAGTCCTAGTTCTATAACCTTACATTTTCTCTATTATTCATTCCTGGCCTTAAAAAGTTTTATGGAGCTTTTTAAGTTAGTGAATGCCATTCAAAATAGTAAGAACGAGAGTTCACAGTGGTACGGGTTTTTCTTTTGCCTGTTTTGGTTCAAACAAAAAGACATGCCACGTATATTCTGCCCATGGTAGTTACAAAACCGGTTGAACAGTCTGGGGACCTAATTCCCTTAAATTTTTGCACTCTTCTTCATCTTCATTTATCTGAGGGCAAGTACTTATTTTCCTTGGGTGGAATATGTTCCTTGGATCCCAGAATCTCTGCAAAACCTGTAAAATGAGCTTTGGCTCCAGGAACCTCTACCTTTAGTGACAATTAACCAATAAACACATGCATACTGCAATGACCACCAGCTGCTGTGAGCCCAGATTCTCTACACCCAGGGCTAACGTTGTTCTTGATCACATAAGAAATGTGACTTTGCAGAATGAGACTTTCGGGCAATTCAGATGTCCCTTACAGCCTCCTAATTACCTCTGTCTGTGGAGCCATCATGAGAGGCCTTCACAACACAGGCAACCCAGGGATCCACATTCCCAGGCTTTTAACCTCTCTCCATACCCAGCTGCTGCCATTAGCCTCTCTTGGATGCAGATATTTTTAACACTTCAGATTAGGGGGCCTCTACCACGCCTGTTTCTTTTACCAGTATTTTTCTGACACAAACAGACATATTCTTGTGCTGGCTTACATTTTTTTTTTCCATTAAAAAAGTCTCCCAATTGTAGGGCACAGGGAAGTATGTTCAATATCTTGTAATAACCTACAGTGGAAAAGAATCTTTCAGATTCTTTTTCAAAGACCTTATATATATGTGTGTGTATGTGTGCCTGTGTGTGTGTAAATGAATCACATTCCTATACACATGTAACTAGCACAGCATTGTAAATCAACCAAACTTCAATTTAAAAAAATAAATAGGAGAAACTTCTCACATTTTTTATATAACTGAAAATGTTAAATGACCATGAAGTCCTTTGTGTTAACATGGCCTTACTGAATACAGTGAAAAGTTCAAAGCTCTGTGCGATAGTATCTGAGGGTAAGACCTTTCGTGTTTTGTTACCAGGGCACCCAAGTGGGAAAAATATAACCAACTGGACAGTAGTGTATTACAAAGTGATTTTGTTTTGCCTGCTGATTTCATAGGGCAATAATTATTTGGAATGCTGGCATGGTGGGCTACTTAGAGCAATAAGGAGAGGGCAGAGGATCTCACTGCAGACAGGAACCCACCAGTATGGCCTAGAAACCTTTTGGGACTGGACATGTAGCAGAGGAAACCCTTTCTACTGAAGAACTAAAACTTCCTTTCCTATGATTTACACATAGCCCGGCAGAGTCTCATCCATTCTAGTTACAGAATTATGAAGCACTGAAACAGAGACTATAGCGCAGCTGCCTACTGCTGGTCTGGTGCTCTTTGGAGAATAGTGTTCAGCTCTAAGGAGAAAACATTTATGATCCTTCAAAGGCAGATGAGGAACAAGTCATCCACTTTGACTAAGAGCCCTTTGAGATGCAGGAAGATGATTGTATCTATTTGAAAGTCATGTGATTTTGCGTATTTTGCTTTGACACCCTTGTCTTTCCCAATTGTTAGGAATGGATATTATTTACTGATTATTTTGCTTGCAATTGATTTGCATACTGTTATTGCATACTGTTAAATGGTTTGCTGATTAATGACTAATGTTGATTTGAACTAAATGTAATAGAATAAGCACATTCATTTGTAAATTTAGATATATAATTTAGTTGCTAAATAGTATCATAGAGTTGTTGGAGATTATTTTAGACTAATTCCTTCCAGGGAAACCCTATCCACAGTTTCCTCGCATATCTGATAACAGTGTTTTAAGGCCCCCCTCCTTTTTAAACAATTAATTTCTATGTCTGGATTTTAAAGTAGACACATCTTCTCAAAGGCAAATATTTCTCCAAAGCCCAGGCTTAACATAAATTATTTTAAATTTAGGACTTGGTAGTGATCTTCTAAACAAATTTCTATTCTGAAAAGTCAAAAAAAAATTGAATATATCTTCACGACCTTGAATCAGTGTATTGTGTAGCATTATCAAAAATCATATTATAGGATTATATATTTTTATTCATATAATTAGCAATTATATGAATAAATATAAGACACTTATGTTAAATACAGGATTATTGAGTTATAGAATATCTTAGCTGTGAGGAAACACTTGCTGATGAAGCCTCTAGGATCCAGAGAGGTTTAGTAACTAAAACACACACACACACACACCCCCTAACTAGTTAGTTGTTGAGTCAGTTCTATGAAATGTTTAATGCATTCTGAATTTGAGTATTCTGTTGTACATATGCTTTGGTATATCTGGTATTTTTAATTGTACCATGATTCATAAAAGATTTTCAACGTGAACTTTTCACTTCTGAACTCATCTTCTAAACATATCTGCTGCCGTTGATTATATTTTATTTCTGCTACTTCATAAGCATCATAAATATTTTCAGTTTGAAAATCAATTTAAATGGTAAAGAGAATCTAAAAAAGAATTTATACTGTAGATATTTTTGTATGTTTATACTATTTTTTTAAATGACATTTTAATTTACTCTGATAAAACTGTATCTCTCCAGTAAAGTATTAAATTTGGTCACTGAAAATAGTACTCCACAGGAATGTAAGTCACATTAGTTTTCTATGTATTCTTTTTCACTTACAGTTTGACAGTCCACATGGTTAAGTCTAACAGAAGAAAAAAAAAAATCACGGGCTGTGAAGTTGTGAAACAGACCCAAGCCTATATCTACTTCCTCAGGTTGGTAACCTTGGACAAATTTCATTTTTGTACTTCTGTTTCATTTTCTTTAAAATGAGTTGAAAGCTTCAAAGACTCTTTCGAAGATTCCATGAGCTTAAAAGAAGACTTGCTTGAAAGGAATTCGTGGCCATCATTTCCTGGCTGCTCAGTATATTCATGAACACATACTTGTTACATACATCTGAGGGTTCCTTAGGGAAATGAACTCTTTGTGGGCATGGTACATGGGCATTGAGAGAAATGAGAAAAAGAAAGGGGAGCAAGTTAGTGACAAAGGAGGCAGGGTAAGCAGTTAAAATGATGCCTCTTTTGCTTCTGTATATCTACAGCCTAGTTATTCGCATTTGAAAACCTACTGGCACCAGGTATTATCAACAGGGATGAGTAATATGTAATTTTTATCTTTACTGAGTTACATTTGGCCCATAGACAGTTGACAGCTGTCAGTCAGGTGACTGGTCAATGAGGTGATACATATAAAGCTGCCAAAGTATTTTTGTTTCTTTAAATACTGACAAGTAAACTATCTTAGCTGGAAACTTCTTTGTCCTGAAATTAAGCAGATTGATATTCGGAATATGATTTATTGAAGTTAGTTGCTGAGAGAACCAAGATTATCCCTATGACTATATAAGGTAAACAAAATGGTTTGCAAATGTCTTTCTGAAAGGGGAGAATAAGTATTTTTTTTCTCCACTAAAAGCTGTCCCTGAGATGTGAAGATGTATTGCAATTAATGCTTAAAGTGAATGTATTTTAAAACTACAGTTTTAGGGCATACATGAGTCACTGCAACTTTAAGCCAAGTTTCTGACTAAGACTGATTAAAAGAAACCATTCCCATACACTGTGGCAGTTGGCATAGGTATTTTCCTGACACGAAAGTTGAAGGTTTATCAGAAAGGACAAACATGTATTTACATGTTGTACTAGGAGTTAAAACTTTTTCTCATAAGTAAAAAAATTTATCATCGAATTTTAGATGAAGTCACTAATTTAGGACAGGGTTAAAATTATAAATTTTAGTAATTTAGAAATTTTCAGGCTATACCTAACAGTTTATCACGGCTTCAGTCACACTTAAATAATTCACAAAAGTCATAAAAATACTTTGGAAGAAGCTCTTGTATTGCTTATACTCAATGTTAATGACAAGTCTTCTTATAAATATAGCCGATTGTATTGCATATAAAAACTTAACAAATACAACTCTGAAGTGGAGTTAAAAGTATATATTCAGTTTTGCAGTAGTCATCTTTCAAATTGAGTACCTTGATTCTTTCAAATATAGTAATTAACAGACCTGATAAATTAAAAACAATTATCAATCGCATGGAATACATATTCATTCTTTAAGAGGCTAATGAAGTTATCTAAAAATTTCAGTGGCCATGGTTACTCAGGTGCCAAAATCAATATGATGAACATGATAAAATATCACATAAAAAGAACAGATTGAAACCGCAATAAATATATAAATTTTTTAAAAATAAAATATGCTTCAATTTGCTGAACCACACTACATGTAATAATTTATAATGAAAATCAAATTTGAGTTTTGAGATTTGAAAATAAGGCTTCATTAAAATTAGATAAGTCTATGTTTTAAACATATTAGATTCTTTTCATGGGGTGGATAAGTTCTGGTAATTTTCTGAGCCATAGACATTTCATAATTTAACAGCAATTAAGTTAATCTGAAAGAATATGAGAGACCAAAAAATTATCCCTATGACTATATAAGGTAAACAAAATGGTTTGCAAATGTCTTTCTGAAAGGGAGAATAAGTATTTTTTTTCTCCACTAAAAGCTGTCCCTGAGATGTGAAGATGTATTGCAATTAATGCTTAAAGTGAATGTATTTTAAAACTACAGTTTTAGGGCATACATGAGTCACTGCAACTTTAAGCCAAGTTTCTGACTAAGACTGATTAAAAGAAACCATTCCCATACACTGTGGCAGTTGGCATAGGTATTTTCCTGACACGAAAGTTGAAGGTTTATCAGAAAGGACAAACATGTATTTACATGTTGTACTAGGAGTTAAAACTTTTTCTCATAAGTAAAAAAATTTATCATCGAATTTTAGATGAAGTCACTAATTTAGGACAGGGTTAAAATTATAAATTTTAGTAATTTAGAAATTTTCAGGCTATACCTAACAGTTTATCACGGCTTCAGTCACACTTAAATAATTCACAAAAGTCATAAAAATACTTTGGAAGAAGCTCTTGTATTGCTTATACTCAATGTTAATGACAAGTCTTCTTATAAATATAGCCGATTGTATTGCATATAAAACTTAACAAATACAACTCTGAAGTGGAGTTAAAAGTATATATTCAGTTTTGCAGTAGTCATCTTTCAAATTGAGTACCTTGATTCTTTCAAATATAGTAATTAACAGACCTGATAAATTAAAAACAATTATCAATCGCATGGAATACATATTCATTCTTTAAGAGGCTAATGAAGTTATCTAAAAATTTCAGTGGCCATGGTTACTCAGGTGCCAAAATCAATATGATGAACATGATAAAATATCACATAAAAAGAACAGATTGAAACCGCAATAAATATATAAATTTTTTAAAAATAAAATATGCTTCAATTTGCTGAACCACACTACATGTAATAATTTATAATGAAAATCAAATTTGAGTTTTGAGATTTGAAAATAAGGCTTCATTAAAATTAGATAAGTCTATGTTTTAAACATATTAGATTCTTTTCATGGGGTGGATAAGTTCTGGTAATTTTCTGAGCCATAGACATTTCATAATTTAACAGCAATTAAGTTAATCTGAAAGAATATGATACATATAAATTTGTGATGTATCTGTGTCATCATTGATCTGAAAATTATTATAGATGTAGTGGTCATTAAAAAAATCATATCCTGTTATTTTCCCACTATGTGACGTGCTAAGCATGTAGATTGAAAATTGTTTATGGGATCATCAGAATAAAACAATTGTCTCATAGTATTAATTTATATTGGTAGGAGCACTTCTCTTCTTAAGCACCAGTTCTACCCCCCACAGCCCAGAAAATTGATTTTATGCATAATAATTTATAGCATTCTTGATCAATGTATGCTGTACATCTTTTACATTCATTAGTCCATGTGGCTTGTGAATATGGAATTTGGTTATTAAAGTGGTTTCATATGTTTACTATGTATAGTCTCTAGATTTAAGCTCCCTACTTGCTTAAATAAATGTTTTCAATTTGCTATAATACAACAATTTGTAGAGAAATGCTGTGAAGCATAGTTAAAAGAATGAGTCCTTGAAATAGAATCACTTTTTAAAAATATGTCCTAACATGTGGTCTCATTTTTCCATATTTTGCATTAATTAAGATCCTATTCTGAAAAAAAATATTTTTGCCTAAACTTTTGAATTCACAAAGTAAAAATACCAAATATATAAATGTGCTAATTTTGGAGATCAGTGACGTAAAAACATGCTTTAGTAGTGTATTGTTTATTCTGAAGACTTTTCTCTAAAGAAACTTTGTACTGAGAAAATACTGCCACTTAATTGTTAAATATTCTGTGCATATATGTTTAAAAATTTATTAAAAAGAAAATTAATTTCATATTCTTTCTAATCATATTCCTGTCACATGCACATATAAAAAATTCTAGCCCATGAAACTCTTGAAAAGAGCTTGTACCATTTCACATTTTTATTTGGAGATTTATTGAAAAATAAAATTTTATTTAGAATGAATAAATTATGACAGAATTAGATAAAAAGGAATCAATATGGTATTTATGTGTTTATTTGAATAGTCTAATATCAACTATATAATTCTTCACCTTTCAGATACTGAAGAGAGTAATGAAAGAGAACATTAAAAATATAAAGTATTTTCTTTAAAAAAAATCTTTTCTCTTTAAAAAATTGTCAAATGGCAACAGCTTTACTTTCTACACCAGGAAAACCCAATGTTGAGCTAGTTGGCTCTGATTCCAATGGTCTCATCAGCTCTCTGAATGTAGGTACCTCAGCAGTGCCTCTTCCAAGATAACAAAATCAACTTTTAGAGATTAAAAAATACATTTTGGCAATTGAAACTCACCAGCGCCTTTCTGCTTCTCCAGGAAGTTGTACCCGTCAGCACCTGCTGAGGGCTTTGTTGTCCAAACTCTGACAGGTAAAAAAATTCCTGTAGAATAAAGCCAGACCAGCTGGCTTTGAAGAGAAACCCCCCAGTTTGGGCTGCGTTTGTCTCCTCTCCTTTTCTATGAAGACCCAGGCTTTCCCCCCTTGATCGTCAAGCCGTAAGATGCGTGATCCCTGTGCACAAGTGTCTGGCAGACCGAGTGACTGTTCCTGTCACTTGGAATTCGGTCAAGCCTATAATACAACAATTTGTAGAGAAATGCTGTGAAGCATAGTTAAAAGAATGAGTCCTTGAAATAGAATCACTTTTTAAAAATATGTCCTAACATGTGGTCTCATTTTTCCATATTTTGCATTAATTAAGATCCTATTCTGAAAAAATATTTTTGCCTAAACTTTTGAATTCACAAAGTAAAAATACCAAATATATAAATGTGCTAATTTTGGAGATCAGTGACGTAAAAACATGCTTTAGTAGTGTATTGTTTATTCTGAAGACTTTTCTCTAAAGAAACTTTGTACTGAGAAAATACTGCCACTTAATTGTTAAATATTCTGTGCATATATGTTTAAAAATTTATTAAAAAGAAAATTAATTTCATATTCTTTCTAATCATATTCCTGTCACATGCACATATAAAAAATTCTAGCCCATGAAACTCTTGAAAAGAGCTTGTACCATTTCACATTTTTATTTGGAGATTTATTGAAAAATAAAATTTTATTTAGAATGAATAAATTATGACAGAATTAGATAAAAGGAATCAATATGGTATTTATGTGTTTATTTGAATAGTCTAATATCAACTATATAATTCTTCACCTTTCAGATACTGAAGAGAGTAATGAAAGAGAACATTAAAAATATAAAGTATTTTCTTTAAAAAAAATCTTTTCTCTTTAAAAAATTGTCAAATGGCAACAGCTTTACTTTCTACACCAGGAAAACCCAATGTTGAGCTAGTTGGCTCTGATTCCAATGGTCTCATCAGCTCTCTGAATGTAGGTACCTCAGCAGTGCCTCTTCCAAGATAACAAAATCAACTTTTAGAGATTAAAAAATACATTTTGGCAATTGAAACTCACCAGCGCCTTTCTGCTTCTCCAGGAAGTTGTACCCGTCAGCACCTGCTGAGGGCTTTGTTGTCCAAACTCTGACAGGTAAAAAAATTCCTGTAGAATAAAGCCAGACCAGCTGGCTTTGAAGAGAAACCCCCCAGTTTGGGCTGCGTTTGTCTCCTCTCCTTTTCTATGAAGACCCAGGCTTTCCCCCCTTGATCGTCAAGCCGTAAGATGCGTGATCCCTGTGCACAAGTGTCTGGCAGACCGAGGTGCACCTGTTCCTGTCACTCTGGAGTAAATTTAGCTGTAAAGGTATCACTGACAACCAGACCTTTGTCAGTGCTGGCAAAAGAACACAGAACTGCTTCCCTCCCCTCCCCCCTTCAAGCCCCTTTGCTGCTCATTCAAATGGAAAATGTCAAATCGGAAGTCTATCCAAAAATCATTCCTGAAAAATGAGATTGCTTTCATATGGTAAAAAGTAAGTTTCCTTATTTCACACAGACTTTAAAATTACATTTCCAAGAATAATCTTGGAACAAGACGAGTTTTTGTTCAATTAATTGTGGCTGGAAACTTTTTAATGGAAACATAGCACACACTTACTTCATTTCAGGTTATTAAATTGTGTGAAGCGTTAAACTTAAAGTTGCCATTCTTCGCTGTAACTCATTTGTTCTTTTCGATCCAAAGAAATATTAGAAGGCTAAAACTCATCACATAGGAGGGATTAATCATGCTACCAAAATTAGAAGGCATGCAGTTCTGAGAGACTGAATGTCAAAATTGTATGCACATAGCACTTAAACGATTGGGAATCAAGCATCCCACGATATTTAAAATGGCAACTAATGTCTGTGGAAACCCTGAGTGTTTAGGAGCGGGCTAAAGCTAGAGCTCTCTTACTCTTTGATTACGGTAAGGACATTTATCATTTGTGTCGATTTTTTAGATTAATTTCTTTATTGATGCTTTGGGAACAGTTCTTTTTGAAGGAAAAGAGAGAGACAGGCAGTGTTCATTGATACGTCTGACGTAAATATAGTAGTCAAAATATATAAAGCAGCCCAAAGAGTAATGTGCCTAGCCATGGCATTTGGAGCTTCTGGTTTAATAATTTGATTTCTTAAATGGTATTAGAAAGAATTGTGCCAAGTACCGGTTCTACCATATTATTGCCATTTACAATGGTTGGGTGTGATGAGAAAAAAAAAATCTAGGTCAAAATCAAAAGTGCTTTGTAAAATAAACAAAGTTCTTATTTACTTACTATGTATAAACAGCCACTCACCAAACCTCATTTCTCCACAGGGCACCACTTTCAGATAAAAACATAGACCTGAATGGCATCATCCAGTATCCAAGGAAACCATGTAAGTACCTCTCTCCCTGTGTACTTCTCTTATTCAGAGTTTAAAAGCTTAGCTGAGTACTGAATAAGTGAGTGTTTTTATTTAATAATTATACAGGAGGTACTTTTTAGGAGCTTGCTAAAAAGAAACAGGTTCTTGATTGTTATGTGCATCATAGCAAAACCCTCACATTTTCGTCATGTTTCATAAAATTATGTGTTTAGTCTCAACCGCTCCATCAATTCTCATTCTTAGGTATAAAACAGCTACTCAGACTCCTAATGAATTGAGCGTTGCAAACTTTTCTGAGATCCATTAGTGTCTGAGAGACCATGTTTCAGAGGCCTTGTGCCAGGAGTAGTTACCTAACTGTAATAAAACTTCTGGAAAATAATATTTTGTTGGTAAGCATTTGTAGCAGTTGATTTGGTTTTAGACTTGCTTGGGAAGGGTGCAAGTGGGCAAAAAGATGAGGTGAAATATTTAAATGACCCAAAGAATCTTGAAAGCAAGTGTAATTTCCAAAATGCAAAAATCTGTCTGCAGAATACTTTGGGAGGTTGGCATACTATTTTCATTCATTCTTTCTTTTTTTTCCCTCAAAGTAAGGTATAATTCTGAGGCTAGTTTCAAGGCTGTAATTAATGTTGAGGAATTATGGAATCTCCTATGGAAATTTAGTTTCAAAACAGCATGCTGTTCTGTCAAAAGATTCATTTCTAAAATAACTGGATTATTCTATCAGTATTTCTTTGTTATGTTTTTCATATATGACCTTTCTAGTTTTAAAATCAAATTATTTTAACACTAAATGATTATTCATTGTAGTTTACCTTTTAATGAAAATACTTAAAAGTATACTTCTGTGATTGTAGACCTCCTTTCTTACCACTTGGATCAACCACATGGTTTAACTAGTCTGTTAAACACAGGCATCACTTCTTTTAAACACATGATACTTCTCATCAAGATTTTCAGGAGTTCTATTGAAATGCAGCTGGTTTGGCCCTGTGATTTGGGAGTTTTTTATGTTATTTGTATTTACTTTTGTTATTGTCATATTTCTGTCTTTGCTCTGCAACATAGTCATTGCTGAGCATAAAAAACAGAGAGGATCTCACTAACAGTTTCTCCATTAAATTAAACATCTGCTTCACCTGGCAAGAGGAACTGGCCAATCTGTGAGGTTTCCGTTTAATGCTAGTTATGAACTTCACTGTACTTTTTTAAAATTTAATAATTATAAAAACAGGAGGTACTTTTTAGGAGCTTGCTAAAAAGAAACAGGTTCTTGATTGTTATGTGCATCATAGCAAAACCCTCACATTTTCGTCATGTTTCATAAAATTATGTGTTTAGTCTCAACCGCTCCATCAATTCTCATTCTTAGGTATAAAACAGCTACTCAGACTCCTAATGAATTGAGCGTTGCAAACTTTTCTGAGATCCATTAGTGTCTGAGAGACCATGTTTCAGAGGCCTTGTGCCAGGAGTAGTTACCTAACTGTAATAAAACTTCTGGAAAATAATATTTTGTTGGTAAGCATTTGTAGCAGTTGATTTGGTTTTAGACTTGCTTGGGAAGGGTGCAAGTGGGCAAAAAGATGAGGTGAAATATTTAAATGACCCAAAGAATCTTGAAAGCAAGTGTAATTTCCAAAATGCAAAAATCTGTCTGCAGAATACTTTGGGAGGTTGGCATACTATTTTCATTCATTCTTTCTTTTTTTTCCCTCAAAGTAAGGTATAATTCTGAGGCTAGTTTCAAGGCTGTAATTAATGTTGAGGAATTATGGAATCTCCTATGGAAATTTAGTTTCAAAACAGCATGCTGTTCTGTCAAAAGATTCATTTCTAAAATAACTGGATTATTCTATCAGTATTTCTTTGTTATGTTTTTCATATATGACCTTTCTAGTTTTAAAATCAAATTATTTTAACACTAAATGATTATTCATTGTAGTTTACCTTTTAATGAAAATACTTAAAAGTATACTTCTGTGATTGTAGACCTCCTTTCTTACCACTTGGATCAACCACATGGTTTAACTAGTCTGTTAAACACAGGCATCACTTCTTTTAAACACATGATACTTCTCATCAAGATTTTCAGGAGTTCTATTGAAATGCAGCTGGTTTGGCCCTGTGATTTGGGAGTTTTTCATGTTATTTGTATTTACTTTTGTTATTGTCATATTTCTGTCTTTGCTCTGCAACATAGTCATTGCTGAGCATAAAAAACAGAGAGGATCTCACTAACAGTTTCTCCATTAAATTAAACATCTGCTTCACCTGGCAAGAGGAACTGGCCAATCTGTGAGGTTTCCGTTTAATGCTAGTTATGAACTTCACTAGTGTGGAATTGGAGGCCTGACATATTGACCCCTCAACTGGGAACTCCTTACCACAAAACACAGTTCAGGCTGTTGCTGGGTAAACCTTGAAGCAGGACAGGGTCAGAAAAGATCACTGTAAAGAAAGAAAAATGTAGATTGGAAAGGAAAATTACCTCATGTTATAATTCCTTATCTTGAGGAAATGGAATTTTTAAAAATTCCATTCTCCTCATGGAGAGGAAAAAGAAAATCTACATGGCTGTGGCACAACTTTAACTAGTGACATTAGAATGTGGATTTTCCAGAAAATTCATTTAAACTGGAGAGGTTTAATTCACCCTCCGATACCAAAGAAAAACTGACTTAATAGAAATAAATTGATCTATGCACATCAGTTCACCAGGGATGGTCTAACAGAAACCATCATTATTCAGTAGAACTTTCTGTCATGATGGACGTGTCCCTCTGTCTTCACTGTCCAGTATGGTAACCAGTGGCCATATGTGTCTGTGAGTACTTGAAACATGGCCTGTGCAATGGAGAAACTGAATCTAAGATTTTATTTAACTTTAATTACTTTGAGTTTACATAGGCCATATGTGACTAGTGGCTACTGTACTATATTTTGCTTAATCAGAAATTAAAATACCCTCTTGCAAAGGATTTCTATTCCTTTTTAATCCTTTGCAATTCTATCATACAGTATCATTTTTTATATTTGCTTTGATATTTGAATTATTATTGTGGAGAAATTTTTATAACAGTTCCAGAGTTTTTAATACTGTTGATGGGAAGACATTATGATATTGTTTTCTAAGCCAGGACTAGCAACTTTTAAAATTGCCATTGTAAACAAGACTGTGTCTAAAATGAAAAACATTTTAATCAGAGTTCTAACTGTTGTTGTTTAGTTGCTCAGCTCTGTCCAACTCTTTGTGACCCCATGCACTGAGGTGCATCATGCTTCCCTGCCCTTCACTATCTCCCAGAGTTTGCCCAAACTCTCATATCCATCAAGTTGATGATGCTATCCAACCATTTCATCCTCTGTCACCTCCTTCTCCCGCCCTCTGTCTTTCACAGCATCAGGGTCCTTTCCAATGAGTTGTCTCTTCGTATCAAAGTATGGCCAAAGTATTGGAGCTTCAACTTCAGCCTCATTCCTTCCCAGTGAGTACTCATGGTTGATTTCCTTTAGGGTTGATCTCCTTGCAGTCCAGGGGACTCTCAAGTCTTCCCCAACATCACATTTAGAAGGCATCAATTCTTTGGAACTCAGCTTTCTTAGATGGTCCAACTCTCACATCCATACATAACTACTGGAAAAACCATAGCTTTGACTATACGGACCTTTGTTGGTAAAGTGATGTCTCTGCTTTTTAACATGCTGTCTAGGTTTGTCATAGCTTTCCTTCCAAGAAGCAAGTGTTTTTTAATTTCAAGACTGCAGTCCCCATCCGAGGCGATTTTAGGGCTCAAGAAAATAAGAGAGAAGGGTAAGCAAAACTATTGTTTCTCTGTCTGTTGAGGTGTTGGCAGGCATTGTCACTATTTCCATTGTTTCCCATGAAGTGATGGGACTGGATGCCATGATCAGAGCACACATCAGATTTTAAGTCTGCTTTCAAGGCATTTTCAGACATTTAGTGAAAATGAACATTAAGATGCATGATGCTGTTTTAGTAATAGTACTAGTACAGTACTATTATACACAGAATGATTGCCTAAAATACTAAGAATTTTTTTGGGGGTGGCACTTCTGTTGATCTTTCATTTATTTATCTTTGTTTTTTGGCCTGTGTGGGCCTCCCATCGCAGTGGCCTCTCTTGCTGCAGAGCACCGGCTCTGGGTGCATGTGCTCCAGAGCTCCGGCTCGGTTAGTTAGACACACAGGTCCAGCCACTCAGTGGCACGTGAGATCTTCCCAGGCCCCGGATCCAACTGGCGCCCCTTGCACTTTTTAATACTGTTGATGGGAAGACATTATGATATTGTTTTCTAAGCCAGGACTAGCAACTTTTAAAATTGCCATTGTAAACAAGACTGTGTCTAAAATGAAAAACATTTTAATCAGAGTTCTAACTGTTGTTGTTTAGTTGCTCAGCTCTGTCCAACTCTTTGTGACCCCATGCACTGAGGTGCATCATGCTTCCCTGCCCTTCACTATCTCCCAGAGTTTGCCCAAACTCTCATATCCATCAAGTTGATGATGCTATCCAACCATTTCATCCTCTGTCACCTCCTTCTCCCGCCCTCTGTCTTTCACAGCATCAGGGTCCTTTCCAATGAGTTGTCTCTTCGTATCAAAGTATGGCCAAAGTATTGGAGCTTCAACTTCAGCCTCATTCCTTCCCAGTGAGTACTCATGGTTGATTTCCTTTAGGGTTGATCTCCTTGCAGTCCAGGGGACTCTCAAGTCTTCCCCAACATCACATTTAGAAGGCATCAATTCTTTGGAACTCAGCTTTCTTAGATGGTCCAACTCTCACATCCATACATAACTACTGGAAAAACCATAGCTTTGACTATACGGACCTTTGTTGGTAAAGTGATGTCTCTGCTTTTTAACATGCTGTCTAGGTTTGTCATAGCTTTCCTTCCAAGAAGCAAGTGTTTTTTAATTTCAAGACTGCAGTCCCCATCCGAGGCGATTTTAGGGCTCAAGAAAATAAGAGAGAAGGGTAAGCAAAACTATTGTTTCTCTGTCTGTTGAGGTGTTGGCAGGCATTGTCACTATTTCCATTGTTTCCCATGAAGTGATGGGACTGGATGCCATGATCAGAGCACACATCAGATTTTAAGTCTGCTTTCAAGGCATTTTCAGACATTTAGTGAAAATGAACATTAAGATGCATGATGCTGTTTTAGTAATAGTACTAGTACAGTACTATTATACACAGAATGATTGCCTAAAATACTAAGAATTTTTTTGGGGGTGGCACTTCTGTTGATCTTTCATTTATTTATCTTTGTTTTTTGGCCTGTGTGGGCCTCCCATCGCAGTGGCCTCTCTTGCTGCAGAGCACCGGCTCTGGGTGCATGTGCTCCAGAGCTCCGGCTCGGTTAGTTAGACACACAGGTCCAGCCACTCAGTGGCACGTGAGATCTTCCCAGGCCCCGGATCCAACTGGCGCCCCTTGCACTGCAGGGCGGTGTCCTTACTCACTGGACCACCAGGGGAACCCAATGCTAAGAATTTAAAATCAGATACTATTTTAAGAAAATCAGTAAGTCAACTCATTTCTTGCATACATGTGGCATATTGGTTATTTGTAGGATACTGACCATGAGGAATTTTTTAAAATAAAAGATGTAGCACTCATCCTCTTAGGAGTTCCATTTATTGGAATTGGACCTATCCTTTTGGAAGGTAGGATTCCCATAAGATAAGAGAGGGGAGGTTTCTTTTGACAGAATCCTGGATGGGCTACTCAAAGTGTCCCTCCTACTGTCAAAAAAAAAATAAAGAAATACAGCTTCTAGGTAATACATACTTTCAAACAAATCATTAGACTTGAGCAAAAATTTTGGACATTTCCAAAGATTCCTTTCCTTTCCTCTCACCTTAGAGCCCAGAATATACAAAGTATGAGCAGCAAGTGAAGTTGTTAAGCAAACAGTAAACATGAGAATGACCAAAGTGAATGAATGAGCTTTGTGGCCAGGATGCTGTTGGGAGGCCGACAGTCTATTGGACTTCTCACACACCTCCTCTTATGAAAAGAACAGGAAGAAGTGACAACCACATTTATAGACCCAGTTTTTTGGTCTCCTTTGATATCTTAGATTAGGTAGTCAACCACTTGGGTGCTGTCGGGTCTTCAGAGAAAAGTTCTACCCTTGTTTAAAAGCCAGTGTTCAGTCTTTGTAGGGACGACTCAATCCTCCAGTGAGGAGATCTGACAAATCAGTCTTCAGTGTCCTCATATATTATCCTCTCTGATACCTCTTGTGTCTGAGAAATTATTTTCATTTGGACAGTGACCTCAGTGACCTTACCATCTTAATTATGTATTTTTGGTGTATTTTTAAAGTTTGTTTACATAATTTGTTATATGAAATTTCCAAACATATTTAAAAGTAGAGGAAATGGTATGAACTTGCATACAACTACTCTTCAACAACTGTTGTCTCATAGGGATCTTTGTTTCCACATACCCCCATTACCACTTCTTGTCCCATCCCAAAGTATTTTGAAGCTAATTCCAGACATGACATCATCTCATCCTTTAATTTTTCAGTCGCTATCTTTAAAAGATTAGAACTTTTTTAAAATTGATAAAGTAAACCACATCTAAAAACTAAACCACACTGAAATAGTCAGTATTTCTTGTTATTATCAAATAGGTACAATCAATATTCCTATTTTCCCAGTTGTCTCAAAAAATTTTATGACTACTTTTTACTGTCTGAAACAGAATACCTATAAGATCTACATACTGTAGTAATTGGTTGGTATTTCTCGTTTCTCCTCTTCTCCCACCTCATCTATTTATTTTTCTTAATTTTTTTGAGATGACTGGATTGTGCTTGTAGAGCTTTCCATAGTCTGTACTTGCAGATCATTCCTGTGGCATTGTTTATAAGCTCCTCTGTCCCATGTCTTTCATCTTAGTTGGTAATTAAAACTAGGAACTTGACCAGGTTAATTTGGAGAAGGTTGAGCAAAACTATTGGTTCTCTCTCTCTGTGAGATGTTGGCAGGTATTGATCATGGCTTAGATCCATTTATTCCTTAGGGCTAAGGAATACCCAGCCTTGGGTCATGTCTTCACACATTTGTCCAGATCAATAGCCTGCTAAACTCCCAACTGGGACTCTCTGCAGATTTTAGAAGAACTTTGTCTGTGCAGCAGCTCTCTGCCCACTCGTGCCTGTGAACACCCTGGGGATCTTCTGTAGGGGGGGTTTCAGAAAAGTTCTACCCTTGTTTAAAAGCCAGTGTTCAGTCTTTGTAGGGACGACTCAATCCTCCAGTGAGGAGATCTGACAAATCAGTCTTCAGTGTCCTCATATATTATCCTCTCTGATACCTCTTGTGTCTGAGAAATTATTTTCATTTGGACAGTGACCTCAGTGACCTTACCATCTTAATTATGTATTTTTGGTGTATTTTTAAAGTTTGTTTACATAATTTGTTATATGAAATTTCCAAACATATTTAAAAGTAGAGGAAATGGTATGAACTTGCATACAACTACTCTTCAACAACTGTTGTCTCATAGGGATCTTTGTTTCCACATACCCCCATTACCACTTCTTGTCCCATCCCAAAGTATTTTGAAGCTAATTCCAGACATGACATCATCTCATCCTTTAATTTTTCAGTCGCTATCTTTAAAAGATTAGAACTTTTTTAAAATTGATAAAGTAAACCACATCTAAAAACTAAACCACACTGAAATAGTCAGTATTTCTTGTTATTATCAAATAGGTACAATCAATATTCCTATTTTCCCAGTTGTCTCAAAAAATTTTATGACTACTTTTTACTGTCTGAAACAGAATACCTATAAGATCTACATACTGTAGTAATTGGTTGGTATTTCTCGTTTCTCCTCTTCTCCCACCTCATCTATTTATTTTTCTTAATTTTTTTGAGATGACTGGATTGTGCTTGTAGAGCTTTCCATAGTCTGTACTTGCAGATCATTCCTGTGGCATTGTTTATAAGCTCCTCTGTCCCATGTCTTTCATCTTAGTTGGTAATTAAAACTAGGAACTTGACCAGGTTAATTTGGAGAAGGTTGAGCAAAACTATTGGTTCTCTCTCTCTGTGAGATGTTGGCAGGTATTGATCATGGCTTAGATCCATTTATTCCTTAGGGCTAAGGAATACCCAGCCTTGGGTCATGTCTTCACACATTTGTCCAGATCAATAGCCTGCTAAACTCCCAACTGGGACTCTCTGCAGATTTTAGAAGAACTTTGTCTGTGCAGCAGCTCTCTGCCCACGTGCTGTGACCTGTGAACTGTAGCCACCTTGTTCTTTGATGCCTTCAGTTCTGTTTCCTCAGTTTGTGTCCCTTGAGTTACCCTCCCTATGCCACTTCCAAGAAACCCTTAAGACAGTAAGCAGGGAAATCATGAGATTCACCTCTTTGGCTTCTCATCTCTTGGGCATCACTGTTCTTTGTTGTCTGATGTTCAGTGTCTTAAAAATCATTGCTTCATATATTTTGCCAGAGTTTGATGGTTGTTGTTTGAGAAAGGAGGGTACATCCAGCCCTTCTTAGGCCATCTTGGCTGGATGGAAAGTCTCTGCAATTGTGTCTTTAAAAATAGTTTAGCCATAGGTTATTAATTCAAACACTGTCTTAACACTAAGCTCAATATTTAAAACAAAGTGAAAAATGTTGGGACTGAAGCCTGTGTGTGCGTGTGTGCGTGTGTGTTTGGAACACGGCTGAAGTGTTTAAACTGCCAGTGGGGCTTCCCTGGTAATCCAGTGGGTAAGTAGTCCTCCTTGCAGTGCAGAGGGTACCAGTTCGATCCCACATGCTGAGGAACGGCTGAACTGATGTGTCCAATTACGAGCCAGCGCTCTGGAGCGCATGCGCCCAGAGCTAGTGCTCTGCAACAAGGGAGGCCACTGCGATGGGAGGCCCATACAGGCCAAAGAGTAAAGATGGATGAAAATAAATTATAAACCAATAAAAGAGATCAAAAATTAAAAATAATTCTTAAACTGCCAGTGCAACTTCCAGGACCTCTTGCTGATATTTTCCCTCCCAACAAATTATGCTTTTCCCATAAGATGAGCCCTGTTTTATTTCCTGCCATTTAGAGGCACTGTTGTAGTTCTTTTCTTCATTCCTTCAGCAAATATTTTGAGTACCTACTATGTATTATATAGAGTCTGGGAGATGCAGTGGTGACTATGATACAACCTGTCTTCTTGAAAATCTTGCCATTTATTTTCACACTGAAACCATATGTAGATATTCATGACAACTTTATTAGTGAATAGCTCCAAACTGGAAATACCTAAATATCCATAGTAGGTGAGTGGTTAAACCAACAGGAATCTATCCATAGTATGGAATGCTGCTTAGCAATCATGAGTAATCAACTACTGTTAGGGGCAATAACTTGGATGAACCTCAAAGAGCTTGTGCTCAGTGAAAAGAACTTATCTTCAACAAATCCACTATTGCTTGTTTCCATGAATATAAGCGTTCCTTAGAACATAATTATAGAGGTGGAGGACAGCTTCATGGTTACCAGGGTTGAGAGGGGAGGGGAGGGTGTTGATGTGGACATGAAAGCACGGTGCTGGGAATATGTGGTGGCAGCACTGTAGTGTCTTTCTTTTTTTTTTCTTTCCCTTTTTTTTTTTTTTTAGTTTAGTTTTCCTTTTTTACAGAGTTTTGTTGTTCACTGCCACACACCAATCCGAATCCTCCATAGGTGTGTCCCACCCCCACTCCCCAACCTCCCTCCCATCTCCTCCACCCACCCATAGTGTCTTGATTGTGGTAATGATTCTTCAAAGCTACACATGTGATAAAGTTACATATGGCTACACATACAGAGAACTAAGTTCGTGTGTAACTGGTGAAGTCTGAATACACTTTGTGAATGGTACCAGTGTTAATTACCTGGTAGATAATTGCTCTTGTAGTTATGCAAGGTGTTAACCTGGGAGTGGGAATAGGGGCTGGGGGAAGGGTACGTGACACAAGCCAGGACATTTTGTACCTTTTTATGAATTTTTAATCATTGTAAAATCAAATGCTTTTTCTTAAAAATCTTGCAACTTCATGGAAGATTCAGGGAAGGAAATAACCAGTTACAATACACTGTAATACTACTCAGTTAGTGGGAAGTACTGTGGGGTATGCGTATGGTGGTATACTTTATTCCCAAGTCCAGAGGCAGTGTGTCTACTGCTCCTTTGTTTCCTACAACCTCTCAGTCAGGCCCTGCTTCTGACTGTGTATGTGCACTCTGCATCACTCAGCCATGTCCAGCTCTTTGTGACCTCATGGACTGTCACCTGGCAGGCTTGTCTGTCTGTGGAGTTTTCTAGGCAAGAATACTGGAGTAGGTTTCTACTTCCCACTCCAGGGGATCTTTCCAACTCAGGGATTGAATCCACATCTCTTGTGTCTCCTACATTGACATGTGAATTCTTTGCCACTGTGCCCTCTTTGAAAACATTTCTATCTGAGGGACATGTATAAGTGGGAATAGATTTGCAGAATGGTTGTGAGTAACTCTCTTCCACCCTCACCCCACAGAGTGATGTGCCTTACTACTTAAGGGCTCAGTAAAATATCTTCACCATACAAGGCAAACATTTTATAAGATTGAGAGTGTATAAAGTAACAAGAATCGCATGTTCTCACGACATGTTCCAATGGAAGTTCAAAAACCTGTTCCAAATTTAAATATCAATGAGTTTTGGATTACACACAGCTTTGGTTCATCTCAGGCCCTGTTCTACCATCAACCCCCATCAGGCAAAGCTTTATGTTGACCTGTTTAGAAATAATCTTGTGTGTGACAACGAACACAGAGCTGCAGTGAATTTTGTCCATGTATTGTCACTTGTTACTGTAATGTATTTTAAATCAATGACAGATTGTCGCATATTTTGAGTTTTCTTAGGTTACAGAAGTTTTTCTCCCTTGAAGCTAATGTATGTAGAATGTATATATTATTTCTGATATGTTGGGGAATATATTTTGGTTTTATTTGTATTTAGTAGGAAGCACTACAAAAACCACTCAGTGTGAATTTTTACTCTTGTCACATTGTGACAATTCAGTTGTCTTAGAATGTTTATTAGGTTGTGTCTGTTTAAAATCAAATGCTTTTTCTTAAAAATCTTGCAACTTCATGGAAGATTCAGGGAAGGAAATAACCAGTTACAATACACTGTAATACTACTCAGTTAGTGGGAAGTACTGTGGGGTATGCGATGGTGGTATACTTTATTCCCAAGTCCAGAGGCAGTGTGTCTACTGCTCCTTTGTTTCCTACAACCTCTCAGTCAGGCCCTGCTTCTGACTGTGTATGTGCACTCTGCATCACTCAGCCATGTCCAGCTCTTTGTGACCTCATGGACTGTCACCTGGCAGGCTTGTCTGTCTGTGGAGTTTTCTAGGCAAGAATACTGGAGTAGGTTTCTACTTCCCACTCCAGGGGATCTTTCCAACTCAGGGATTGAATCCACATCTCTTGTGTCTCCTACATTGACATGTGAATTCTTTGCCACTGTGCCCTCTTTGAAAACATTTCTATCTGAGGGACATGTATAAGTGGGAATAGATTTGCAGAATGGTTGTGAGTAACTCTCTTCCACCCTCACCCCACAGAGTGATGTGCCTTACTACTTAAGGGCTCAGTAAAATATCTTCACCATACAAGGCAAACATTTTATAAGATTGAGAGTGTATAAAGTAACAAGAATCGCATGTTCTCACGACATGTTCCAATGGAAGTTCAAAAACCTGTTCCAAATTTAAATATCAATGAGTTTTGGATTACACACAGCTTTGGTTCATCTCAGGCCCTGTTCTACCATCAACCCCCATCAGGCAAAGCTTTATGTTGACCTGTTTAGAAATAATCTTGTGTGTGACAACGAACACAGAGCTGCAGTGAATTTTGTCCATGTATTGTCACTTGTTACTGTAATGTATTTTAAATCAATGACAGATTGTCGCATATTTTGAGTTTTCTTAGGTTACAGAAGTTTTTCTCCCTTGAAGCTAATGTATGTAGAATGTATATATTATTTCTGATATGTTGGGGAATATATTTTGGTTTTATTTGTATTTAGTAGGAAGCACTACAAAAACCACTCAGTGTGAATTTTTACTCTTGTCACATTGTGACAATTCAGTTGTCTTAGAATGTTTATTAGGTTGTGTCTGTATTTCACATATCCATGATGAGGTGGGCTTACAGTTTATAGGCTGGAAGTATTTTGATGCTATTTGTTGTTGTACCAGAAACTCATCCCTTCTCTCAGTGTGAGGAAGACTTCCATGGGTTACCCGTGGACTAAGGAGGGTGTCTGAGTCTGTACCTGTGTGTAGTATAGGAATATTCACTGGGATAGGCAGCTTTGTGTCATTTACGTTATGAACATAGCAGCCAACTTGCAATCACCTACATCTACTTTGTTCACAAAAAATTTTGTTCTACTAAATTCACACTTAATTCTGTCTTTTGAATTCATTTTTTTTTCAAATGGTGGGGTCTTGATCCTTTTTCTTTTGTTTTCTTTTCTTTTTTTTCAATTTTCCCATGATAGAAATATTTTAGAGTTAACAGGTCTCTTGTTATTGATCAGATCCTGAGACTTTTTCTTACTTTGTTTTGTGGTGGCCAATTGTGTACCACTTTATATTTTGACATTTGATTAATTTTAATTTTCTGAAATAGAAGCCTTTTCTTTGTATGCTAAATCCTTTAAAACCGTTTAAAAAAACACACAAGACTTTGTCAATAGTACGGCTGACTTAGAATAGTTCTTTCTCATTTTGTGGTAATTTGTGCTGACTGTGTGGTCCTGATTTTCATATGACCATGATGCTTTATATATCCTATCCTATCTCTGTAAACCTCAGAAAATGACTACTTGTTCATCTCAGGCCCTGTTCCATCAACCCCATCAGGCAAAGCTTTATGTTGACCTGTTTAGAAATAATCTTGTGTGTGACAACGAACACAGAGCTGCAGTGAATTTTGTCCATGTATTGTCACTTGTTACTGTAATGTATTTTAAATCAATGACAGATTGTCGCATATTTTGAGTTTTCTTAGGTTACAGAAGTTTTTCTCCCTTGAAGCTAATGTATGTAGAATGTATATATTATTTCTGATATGTTGGGGAATATATTTTGGTTTTATTTGTATTTAGTAGGAAGCACTACAAAAACCACTCAGTGTGAATTTTTACTCTTGTCACATTGTGACAATTCAGTTGTCTTAGAATGTTTATTAGGTTGTGTCTGTATTTCACATATCCATGATGAGGTGGGCTTACAGTTTATAGGCTGGAAGTATTTTGATGCTATTTGTTGTTGTACCAGAAACTCATCCCTTCTCTCAGTGTGAGGAAGACTTCCATGGGTTACCCGTGGACTAAGGAGGGTGTCTGAGTCTGTACCTGTGTGTAGTATAGGAATATTCACTGGGATAGGCAGCTTTGTGTCATTTACGTTATGAACATAGCAGCCAACTTGCAATCACCTACATCTACTTTGTTCACAAAAAATTTTGTTCTACTAAATTCACACTTAATTCTGTCTTTTGAATTCATTTTTTTTTCAAATGGTGGGGTCTTGATCCTTTTTCTTTTGTTTTCTTTTCTTTTTTTTCAATTTTCCCATGATAGAAATATTTTAGAGTTAACAGGTCTCTTGTTATTGATCAGATCCTGAGACTTTTTCTTACTTTGTTTTGTGGTGGCCAATTGTGTACCACTTTATATTTTGACATTTGATTAATTTTAATTTTCTGAAATAGAAGCCTTTTCTTTGTATGCTAAATCCTTTAAAACCGTTTAAAAAAACACACAAGACTTTGTCAATAGTACGGCTGACTTAGAATAGTTCTTTCTCATTTTGTGGTAATTTGTGCTGACTGTGTGGTCCTGATTTTCATATGACCATGATGCTTTATATATCCTATCCTATCTCTGTAAACCTCAGAAAATGACTACTTGTTCTTATTTATTTATTTAAAATATATTTATTATAAGGACTCTTATGGTTACATAACATTCCACGTGTTATGGACCGTTCCTACAACCTTAAGATTGTACCATGTTAGTCGGGTTCTATGGTACTATTAAATAATATTATAAGCATTTTTCTTGGAGAGGAATAGGGACTAACAGGAAGCAGTGGCTTTTTTCATAGATTTGGGAAGCTTTGAAGTGTTTTTTTCTAGGTAGCTTAAATATCCTTGAAACACTAATTTTGGAATAAGTTGCATAAGCATCAGTGTAATTCCTCCACTTTATTTAAAGAGAGAGGGCCCTACCACCATCTGCCTTCCTTGCCCTGTGTGTGCCTGAACAGAACTGAGCTGAATGCACTGGTTCCCACCTGTACCCAAGCCCATCAGTTCCTGAACCAAACTCAACGACAATAGGAAGCATATTTAGAGCCTTTGACTATTCCTCCCTCAGTGGGTACAGCTGGTGCCCAATACCAACTGCTAGGCTCACTGCTCATTCTCAGCTCTAATATCTGTAGTCTTCTGGATCCTGGAGGCCCTGACTCTAAGCCTAGCCCCCGGGGCCCTTGTGGCCTCATGGTCACAGAAAGTATCCGCTATTCTCTCTTTAAAGGGCTAGGTCTCTGCTAGGTCTTCTTGGAGCTTTGGATGCTATCTCTGTCTTCACTTTCCACTGTGGTATCTTACAGAATATGATCAGATGAGAAATGACCACTCTGCCTGATTTCTAAGCATTGAGAGAATGGGTCTTCCCTCTTCCTGACTTGATACCATGTTACCTACATTACATATAGCTGCAGAGGACTTCAGGTCTCACCGTGCCCTTTGAATGTTAGGCCCGTTCTACCTCACTGACCCCTGGGTGACCACCTTGGGTGGGGTCATTGCTGTAAAATTGATGATCCCAAATGTGAGTACTGGCCCAATATTGCTGAACATCCATTCTGCCTCACACCTGTAACTGGGAGAAGGACCACAGGCTTAGTGAGTCTCTGGAGGTGGCCTTTTCCTGATTATGCCGTAGTCAGAGACTCACTCACTTTCTTTCTTTCTTTTTTTTAGTTTTTATTTAATTTATTTTATTTGGCGGCATTGAGTCTTCATTGTGACACAGGATCTTCCATTGCAGCACACAGACTCTCTAGTTGCAGTGCTGGCTTAGTTGTTTCAAGGCATTTGGTGTCTTAGTTCCTGACTAGGGCTTGAACCTTCATCCCCTGTATTGCAAGGAAGATTCTTAACCACTGGATCATCAGGGAAGTCCCTCACTTACTTTATTATTTGCTGTTTAACTCTTGCTAGTTCTAAAAACTCCTTTATAACTTAATAATAAGACGATTGCAGTAAAGAACAAAGGAAAGTGTAAGAAATAAGGACTTGGATTAAAATAAATCAGAAAATCAAGTCCCTGCTGCAAAATAGCCTAAAGTTGAGTACCTTGACTTTGAGACTCAAGCTTTCTGCCAAGTTAGAGAAAAAGGGAAGTTAAAATTGAGATCAGAGTTGGGCAGGAGATTCAGTTCATCAAGAGAGTTGTGCTTGTTTTCCTAACCATGCGTTTTTGGGAAGAATGCATTTTCATTATATCAAATTTTGTATCTGATTATCATATTAAAATGCTAGTGCATGCTGCTGAATTTTATCCTCCCTTTCTAGCATGAAATATTAAAAAAATGCTTCTTCAATAATCCCTTTAGACCAGAACTGTTGAGTAATTTTCTAGTATCTACAGTAAAAAGTACAGAGATATGTGAAAATAATTTAATGATACACATATTATACGCAGTATATCCCCAAATATTTTTATCTCAACAGGTCATGAGTATAAAGATTATTGGTAGATTTTCTTTGTAACTTAGTCTTTGAGGTCCAGTGTGTGTTTTACAGTTATAGCTGCAGAGGACTTCAGGTCTCACCGTGCCCTTTGAATGTTAGGCCCGTTCTACCTCACTGACCCTGGGTGACCACCTTGGGTGGGGTCATTGCTGTAAAATTGATGATCCCAAATGTGAGTACTGGCCCAATATTGCTGAACATCCATTCTGCCTCACACCTGTAACTGGGAGAAGGACCACAGGCTTAGTGAGTCTCTGGAGGTGGCCTTTTCCTGATTATGCCGTAGTCAGAGACTCACTCACTTTCTTTCTTTCTTTTTTTTAGTTTTTATTTAATTTATTTTATTTGGCGGCATTGAGTCTTCATTGTGACACAGGATCTTCCATTGCAGCACACAGACTCTCTAGTTGCAGTGCTGGCTTAGTTGTTTCAAGGCATTTGGTGTCTTAGTTCCTGACTAGGGCTTGAACCTTCATCCCCTGTATTGCAAGGAAGATTCTTAACCACTGGATCATCAGGGAAGTCCCTCACTTACTTTATTATTTGCTGTTTAACTCTTGCTAGTTCTAAAAACTCCTTTATAACTTAATAATAAGACGATTGCAGTAAAGAACAAAGGAAAGTGTAAGAAATAAGGACTTGGATTAAAATAAATCAGAAAATCAAGTCCCTGCTGCAAAATAGCCTAAAGTTGAGTACCTTGACTTTGAGACTCAAGCTTTCTGCCAAGTTAGAGAAAAAGGGAAGTTAAAATTGAGATCAGAGTTGGGCAGGAGATTCAGTTCATCAAGAGAGTTGTGCTTGTTTTCCTAACCATGCGTTTTTGGGAAGAATGCATTTTCATTATATCAAATTTTGTATCTGATTATCATATTAAAATGCTAGTGCATGCTGCTGAATTTTATCCTCCCTTTCTAGCATGAAATATTAAAAAAAAAATGCTTCTTCAATAATCCCTTTAGACCAGAACTGTTGAGTAATTTTCTAGTATCTACAGTAAAAAGTACAGAGATATGTGAAAATAATTTAATGATACACATATTATACTCAGTATATCCCCAAATATTTTTATCTCAACAGGTCATGAGTATAAAAATTATTGGTAGATTTTCTTTTGTAACTTAGTCTTTGAGGTCCAGTGTGTGTTTTACAGTTATAGCACCACTTGGTTTGGATTGGTCATATTCAAGTGCTCTCCAGCCAGTTGCGGGTTAGAGAGTAATGCTAGAAGGGGCCAGTCTGGTTTGTTGTAACCTCCTTCTGATAATTTCAGTCTTGGGATTTTTCAGCTACAGTTATCATCAGGAACCTTGTAAGGCAAAATCTTCAGGATTCCTTGTAACGAGTGCTCCTTACACTGGAAGTTATTATTTTACATTACCAAAATGAATTTGATAAGAAGAACAAATAAAGTCACTCATTATCAAGAAAGTGAATGCTCTGAAAACTGATGAACCCTTACTTTCAATCCCTCATCACTTGTGAATGTGCTAATGTATATTATCTGGAATATTCTCTTGATCTATTTCTCTGCCACCTGTTTCCTTAAGACTTCCATGATTTCAACAGCTTCCTTTTCTAGGGTTCCAGTGGGAATTTGTATGTATTTTTTTAAATGATATTCATGACTTTTTGCTTGACATACAGTTGCCGGTTAGTTTCTTTGTTAGCACCTTGTTGAGAGTTGAGATTTGTTGGCTGTTCTCCTCTCCTTCTATGCATTGCATGGAGTAAAGTGTACTCAGTAATGCTTGCTGAATAGACACATATGTGTCTTCTCCTTTGACTTATGGTCTGGAAAGCAGGGGCATGCTTTTGACTCCTTTGGTATATTTGTGGCATAGTGTGGGAAGTGTACTTGATGCTTGATGAATTCTTGCTGACTGGATCCAGGACTCATCACTGGCCTTCTTAGTGTTGCTCCAAAACTGTATCCATCAAGCAGTTAAATTACATCCCTGAAAAGAAAATCATTGTTTTCATTTGGAGGAAGACATAAAGCACACATCATCAACCTTGCTGGTTCCCGACTCTATGAAAAAAGAAAAGAATTAATGAAGAAAAGTGCCACTAACTTTAGTTGAATGCCAGTAAAATGTAACATATAACATATCATTTTTGCTAGAAAAGTAGGACTCTTTTTTTATTTTTATTTATTTATTTTTTTATAGTTTTTTTTTTTTTTTCAGGGGGGTCAGGTTGGAGAGGGAGAGGGGTGGGCAGGCCACTTCTATTGGTCTTTCATTTATCTATTTTCATCCATCTGTGTTGACCTCCCATGGTGGTGGCGTCTATTGTCGCAAAGCACCTGCTCTGGGCGCATGCGCTCCAGAGCTCCGACTCGGTAATTGGACACATCGGTCCAGCTGCTCTGCAGCACGTGGAATCTTCCCAAGCCAGGGCTCGAACCGGCGCCCCTTGCACTGCAAGGCGGTGTCCTTACCCGCTGGACCACCTGGGAAACCCTCTTTTTTTATTTTTTAATTGGAGTAGCACTTTTGTTGTAGTTGCTACACATTATGATGAAAGAATCTAGTCTGTGTGTATTTGGATCATTTATTCTTTGAACAACTGCTATAATTAAGACATTGTGTTAGGGACAGGGGATAAAAACCTAAAACCCTCTGACCCTCAGGTTGCTCACATTTTAGTTGGCCATCCAAAACATGCCAAAGACCTTTTTAAACCATTTTAAAATTTAGAGCAAGCTAGGTACTAATGGGAAAAAGATTCAGTAAATCTAATTTTCACTGTTTTTCCTTCAGTGGTGTTGGCTACTAAGTAATTTTAGAATAAATGTGTATATCGTGGTTTGTTTTTTAAAGACGCTACATTATTTGGCAGTTATTACATTTTATTTATTTCTTTGATTGATTAATTGCAGTTAAACTACCTTAGCATACTAGAACAGATTTTATAGATTTTGACATATGATTAAATAGCATAAAGCATAACTAATGTGGTTTTTAGTGGCATGCTATGTATTAAAGCATAAAATTTAAACACACACTTCATCAGGAATTTTTGCAGTTACAGTGAATTAAAAAGATTTAGATGTTTGGAACTCTCCCTTACTGCTCCATGCCTTAAGGGAGGGGCAAGAATTTTATAATTGAGATTATTATAGAAGAGTGTCCTGACTGATTGACTTTAGTGATGTGCTTTGAAAGTTCAAATTCAAGGTGTGCGCTTATTTCAGTCAGTTTATTCTGAATGTTTAAATAAGAAAGACTATTTCTGGGTATTCTGAATAACTTGTTGTACATTTATTCCTAATAGTGAGCATTTGGACTAATGATGGATTACTAATGAGCATGTAAATGTACCACCTGATTACATTAATATATGATCTTCCATGGTGAGTTTGGAAATGAACATTACTAATATGTATTTCTTTTCCCCAAATGACACTGTGGTGTATACCGAGCAGGACTGAGACAAGGATGTTTTCTTAAGAGCTACTGATTTAGCCAATTATCAAAAATCACATTTTAATAAATGCTGTTCTAGGAATTTTGATTAACCTTTAAATAAATGTTACTTTGAAAAAAAAATCTGCCAAATGTGTTAAGGGCAAATTGTGAAGTGGTAGTAATTGCAAGTATGGGTTTATAGACCGTATGGTTAATTGATACCACTCTCTCAAACATATATAGCACCTCAGCTGCTATGAGGCTGTGCGATAGGGATGGTGTCTATGGCATTTTTGATGCATTAAGGATGATATAAGCAAAATGGAAACTTAGAGTGCTCACCAGGGTCATTCTCTCGTGCACATCTGATGCCCATGGTCAAGTAAATTTTTAATGACACATAGTCACTACACACCTTTCAGCCTTCTGAAGAGGTAACTGTACATTGATCTGTCCTAATTAGCCTTGCAGAATACTTCAGACATCCTTGCATGAACACTATTATTTAATAAAATGGGAGCTTTTTTTTTTTTTTTTTTATTTCAAGCTCAGCACTTGCTCCTTGGATGGCTGTATTATTGCTGCTTTTTTTTTTTTTTAGAATTTCAAGTCTCATGTTCATTTCTTGTCTTTGCCTAGCAGTGTAGTATCAATGCAGCTGCATAAAAAAGTAAGCAAAATTAAGGAATGGGTCTGATTATGAAGGTACATTGCTATTATAAGAAATCCATAAAGCACACGTCCATTGCTTTCCTAATGTATAGGATGCTGACTACATAAAATTGCTTGGAGAGGCATTACAGCTATACGAGCAATTCTGTTGAGGTGTGCAGTGGGATGCTTTTACATTGGGCAATAAAGGTGGTGCTGGGATATCTGATTTGCAAAATAAAAGGTAGCCAAAATAACTTTAATTGTTCTAGATGGGAACTTTAGAGACATCTCCTTTTTTTTTTTAAGAGTTCACTTTTCCTCTGAGTTTGGAGTCTATCACCAAGAATCCCAAGTTGGTGCAGTGTTGGAGTAAATCAAGTGTTGTTTATAATTACCTGATAGCATTTGAAGGTAGGGGAATTTTGAGTATAGATGCTTCTTATAGTTGTTCCGTTACTCAGTTCCAAATGGGATACAGACCAGATGGTGTTCTATCCCAGGGATAAAGTCTGCAGCCAGAACTTCTTTGAGACATGAAGATCACTTGGTAGATGTGGTTCACTGGTTACTGGATTATAAGAGAAGATAATGGCCAGCCCTACAGCCCTGTTGAGCTTTAGGGCTGGCCATTGAGAACAGTGTTTGGAGTTGCTCTTGTCTGCAAGGAAATCAGGCATCTCTTCCTGCTGTTTCATGATCACAAAGTTGGCTATCAATCACCTCGAATGCCTCCTTTACCTGCATGCTGATACATGAAGTTGAAGAGAGATTAAAACTTGGAGGGTTTGTGAATCTCAAAATGATAATACTTTTGTTTAAATCAGATCCATAGAACTCAGAGTGAGACAGCTTACCAGCTGTTTCTGGAGAACAGGTTTTGAAAGTGGGGTGGCTAAAAAGTGAGGACACTGAGTAGCAAGGGTGCAAGAGGAAGTGCCTTGTGAGCACATTCAGGGTAAGATAAAAGGTTATGTGTGAGGAGGATGAGAACAGAAGAGGACAAGATTTGCTTTCTCTACCATATAGTAAAGCTCTGAAAATGTCATACTTTCTAATTACAGTTTTAAAACACTTAAAAAATTCTAGTTGAAAACTGGATTTGTTTTCAGTTTTCTTAAGTACAAAATGTCTGATTTCATTGCTGTAACATGTTTTCTTTGAATTATCTAGTTCATTTATTTAAGAAGCATTTATTGAACAACTGATATGAGCTAAATAGTATGTTGGATGCTAAGGAAAAAAAGGCATGATACTCATCTATGATGTTTTTATTAGTCACTATGCTTTAGAATATAGGCAACAGAAAACCCAACTTCAAATGGCTTTAGGAATAAGAAAATTGGTTGGCCCCACCACTGAAGGTCCAGAGGTAGGTAGAATTCAGGTATATTTTGACTTAGTTTTCTTTTCATTATTTTTCCTTGCCTTCTTGGTGGATCAGCTTCATCAGTGGCTAATAGCAAGAGGGCTATCCAGTGAGAGACGCTACTTCAGAACCTTTCTAGAAGAGTTAGAAAGGCTTTCTCAAAAACCTCAAAGAAACCTCATCTTGGAATTTATTAGCTCAAGAGGCTCTTACCGGACTGGTGAATATGGCTATGTATGGGTTTTGTAGGAGCACTGGTGGGGTGAGGAGTGTGGGGGAACATTCATTCTGGACTGATGGAGATGAGGGGTTCAGGAAAGGATTCCATAAAGAGATGCCGCCCAAACTAAATCCAGGAGAATGAGAAGAAACGGACAGGTGGGAGGGTATGCAAGGAATGAGGGGAAATGGGTGCAGAGACGTTGAAGGGAGAGCGTATATTGCATAAAAGCGGCTCCCTTGTGCATTCCTCAAGTCTCAACTTCACCTTATCTTGCCCAAGAGGTTTAACAGAGCCTTGTGTGGTCTCCTTCCCTGTAGCTATCCCATCTTAACACTCACCACACTGCATTGTTATTCATTCACTGCCTGTTCTCTACTAGGCTCTGTGAGGGCAGAGCCATGCCTATCTAATGGCACCTCTATTCCTAGTGCCTAGCACACTGCCTGGCATCATAGGGAGCTAGTAAATGCTAATGTACAAATGAATCAATGATTTATTATTTTTTTATTAATGGCTTCTTTGGTGACGCTGGTGATAAAGAACTCACTTCCCAGTGCAGAAGATGCAAGTTTGATCCCTGGGTCGGAAAGATCCTCTGGAGGATGTGGCATGGCAACTCACTTCACTGTTTGTGCTAGTAGAATCCCATGGACAGAGGAGCCTGGTGGGCTACAGTCCATATTTCTACGTTGAAAACTGGATTTGTTTTCAGTTTTCTTAAGTACAAAATGTCTGATTTCATTGCTGTAACATGTTTTCTTTGAATTATCTAGTTCATTTATTTAAGAAGCATTTATTGAACAACTGATATGAGCTAAATAGTATGGTGGATGCTAAGGAAAAAGGCATGATACTCATCTATGATGTTTTTATTAGTCACTATGCTTTAGAATATAGGCAACAGAAAACCCAACTTCAAATGGCTTTAGGAATAAGAAAATTGGTTGGCCCCACCACTGAAGGTCCAGAGGTAGGTAGAATTCAGGTATATTTTGACTTAGTTTTCTTTTCATTATTTTTCCTTGCCTTCTTGGTGGATCAGCTTCATCAGTGGCTAATAGCAAGAGGGCTATCCAGTGAGAGACGCTACTTCAGAACCTTTCTAGAAGAGTTAGAAAGGCTTTCTCAAAAACCTCAAAGAAACCTCATCTTGGAATTTATTAGCTCAAGAGGCTCTTACCGGACTGGTGAATATGGCTATGTATGGGTTTTGTAGGAGCACTGGTGGGGTGAGGAGTGTGGGGGAACATTCATTCTGGACTGATGGAGATGAGGGGTTCAGGAAAGGATTCCATAAAGAGATGCCGCCCAAACTAAATCCAGGAGAATGAGAAGAAACGGACAGGTGGGAGGGTATGCAAGGAATGAGGGAACTGGGTGCAGAGACGTTGAAGGGAGAGCGTATATTGCATAAAAGCGGCTCCCTTGTGCATTCCTCAAGTCTCAACTTCACCTTATCTTGCCCAAGAGGTTTAACAGAGCCTTGTGTGGTCTCCTTCCCTGTAGCTATCCCATCTTAACACTCACCACACTGCATTGTTATTCATTCACTGCCTGTTCTCTACTAGGCTCTGTGAGGGCAGAGCCATGCCTATCTAATGGCACCTCTATTCCTAGTGCCTAGCACACTGCCTGGCATCATAGGGAGCTAGTAAATGCTAATGTACAAATGAATCAATGATTTATTATTTTTTTATTAATGGCTTCTTTGGTGACGCTGGTGATAAAGAACTCACTTCCCAGTGCAGAAGATGCAAGTTTGATCCCTGGGTCGGAAAGATCCTCTGGAGGATGTGGCATGGCAACTCACTTCACTGTTTGTGCTAGTAGAATCCCATGGACAGAGGAGCCTGGTGGGCTACAGTCCATAGCATCACAAAGAGTTGGACATGACTGAAGCACACGTGCATTCTTTTGTTAAATGACAGCATTTGAACCTGTTCATTTCGCCATTGATAACAATGGTAATAATGTTTATGGCCCTTAGTAGACTTTTTATAAATAATCATGAACTGTGAGCAGTGAAACAGTCTGGAGGACTCTGAGGAGTTTTTTTGACTCTAATATGACAAAGTATTTTGGATAGAGTTTTCTTGAGCATAGTTATGCATACCTATACACTGTACAGTCCCAAAGTGGGATGAGACCTTAAAAGTCAATGAGACTCATGTGTTAGATGAGTCTTTGTCTACTGGGAGCCAGAATCTTTCCTCATCACATTCTTCAAAAGGTAAACCCATGTGATAAAATTATAGTTCAAGTGACATTCTGATGTTTCTTTTAGTTTTATGATTTTGAAAACTTCTAGTCATGTGATTAACACATGATTTTATTCTATTTAGATGTTTTTTGGAAGTTCTGCTGTTTGGAATAGAACAACAGGATTGGTGGTCTTTCCTCTGTGGCTCAGTGGTAATGAATCTGCCTGTAATGCAGGAGCTGCAGGAGCTGCAGATTTGATCCCTGGGTTGGGAAGATCCCCTGGAGAAGGGCATGGCAGTCCACTCTGGTATTCTTGCCTGAGAATTCTACAGAGGAGCCTGGCAGGCTACAGTTCATGGGGTCTCAGAGTCAGATATGACTGGAAAGACTTTGCATGCACACACGCACAGGACTGGTAGAGATCTTTGGAAAGTATCTGGTCCATGTTTCCCCTTTTGCTAGGAAGCGGACTGGACGTGGTGAAATTAAACCACTTGCCCAGAGCCTTGCAGGATGAATGAGCCTGTAGAGGAGCCTGGGCAAGTGCTGGTGTCTCCTGCCCTCAGAGGTATGGATGTGCTTTGCCCAGTGTCACGTGCTCTCTCGAATTCGTCCCTGTTGAAGCCACTTAACCCCATAGGAGAAGCAAAATCCTGTTGCATGAATCCATTAGTAAAAGTATGACAGTGGTTTTGCCATTTCACAGAGAGGAGATTTACTGACCCTCAGAAAGTTAAGCAGCTAAGCTCCCCAAATATGAAATGAAATCTATTTATAATTTTTTAAAAAATAAAACTTATTTAGGAAAGTTTTCACAAGTTCATCAGAAGCCTACGTTCCTCTTGGAAAGAAGGCAGGTTGAGGCTGTTGAAACTCAGCTGTGCATTGTGTTTTTCTCCTCTGAGAGCTCGGGAGATTGGCATTGCTCCGCAGTAGTGTCACAGCCCGCAGTCATTTAATGCCTCTTCTTGTGAGGCCGGGATTCCACGCCCAAGTGCATTTAGTAGGTCAGTACAGTAATTTTAAATGTCTTTCTTTCAATCTTTTGCCATCTTCAATTATACCTTTCCACCCTACTATTTGTGTAATTTTCTTCTGTCTGAAGTCTCTTTACTGTTGTTCTCATGTGATTAAGAAACATCGATTTTTTTAGTTTTATGATTTTGAAAACTTCTAGTCATGTGATTAACACATGATTTTATTCTATTTAGATGTTTTTTGGAAGTTCTGCTGTTTGGAATAGAACAACAGGATTGGTGGTCTTTCCTCTGTGGCTCAGTGGTAATGAATCTGCCTGTAATGCAGGAGCTGCAGGAGCTGCAGATTTGATCCCTGGGTTGGGAAGATCCCCTGGAGAAGGGCATGGCAGTCCACTCTGGTATTCTTGCCTGAGAATTCTACAGAGGAGCCTGGCAGGCTACAGTTCATGGGGTCTCAGAGTCAGATATGACTGGAAAGACTTTGCATGCACACACGCACAGGACTGGTAGAGATCTTTGGAAAGTATCTGGTCCATGTTTCCCCTTTTGCTAGGAAGCGGACTGGACGTGGTGAAATTAAACCACTTGCCCAGAGCCTTGCAGGATGAATGAGCCTGTAGAGGAGCCTGGGCAAGTGCTGGTGTCTCCTGCCCTCAGAGGTATGGATGTGCTTTGCCCAGTGTCACGTGCTCTCTCGAATTCGTCCCTGTTGAAGCCACTTAACCCCATAGGAGAAGCAAAATCCTGTTGCATGAATCCATTAGTAAAAGTATGACAGTGGTTTTGCCATTTCACAGAGAGGAGATTTACTGACCCTCAGAAAGTTAAGCAGCTAAGCTCCCCAAATATGAAATGAAATCTATTTATAATTTTTTAAAAAATAAAACTTATTTAGGAAAGTTTTCACAAGTTCATCAGAAGCCTACGTTCCTCTTGGAAAGAAGGCAGGTTGAGGCTGTTGAAACTCAGCTGTGCATTGTGTTTTTCTCCTCTGAGAGCTCGGGAGATTGGCATTGCTCCGCAGTAGTGTCACAGCCCGCAGTCATTTAATGCCTCTTCTTGTGAGGCCGGGATTCCACGCCCAAGTGCATTTAGTAGGTCAGTACAGTAATTTTAAATGTCTTTCTTTCAATCTTTTGCCATCTTCAATTATACCTTTCCACCCTACTATTTGTGTAATTTTCTTCTGTCTGAAGTCTCTTTACTGTTGTTCTCTATTGCACAGCATGACAAATTACCCATCAAGCCATATCTTTTCAGCCCAGAAATGCGCAATAACACGGAGTCATGGCATTATCGCATGTTGTGCACTTTATTTCCTCACAGTTCACTCAAGTGTGTCACTTTATTTTTCCTGGCTTCCTTTTGTCATCATGGAGATTAACCATTTTATCCTTCCTAAACTTTAGAAACAATTAGAATTTCATTATAGTGGAAGCAGAGAGTGAAGGGTTGCTCAGTACTATATGGAGTATACTTTTCATATGATCAGTGGCAAAATTAAAGCCGTGAATCCTGAGTCCTATTCAAAGGAGAGACTTTAGAGGTTATTATACAGCTGAGTAACCCTGGCTCTGGACAAGAGAATTATTTGAACGTGTAGCCACCAAACACATTAACTGGAAGAAACCATTTAGCCTGACACTGGTGTACCTGATTCTTCTGTTCTCCTGGGAATTATGAAACTCTTGGGGGCCTATGTGTTCTGTACACAAAATCATTTTTTCCCTCTTAGCTTTGGCTAAATACCAGTAGTGTACAGTGTGCAATGAGATACAATAGACATTGCCAGTATGTGTTAGGAAATCAATTGGTATTGATGCTCTAATCAGCAGGGCTGCAGTTGGTATGTAGACACATCGCTGGAAATGGTGATTAAGATCATATTCAAAAGCATTAAAAAAAACCCACAGCATTTAGAACACTATTCAGATGGATTTTTGTTTTACAGGGACAGATGAGTTGGACAGATAGCGTTAAAAATAAAACTTATTTAGGAAAGTTTTCACAAGTTCATCAGAAGCCTACGTTCCTCTTGGAAAGAAGGCAGGTTGAGGCTGTTGAAACTCAGCTGTGCATTGTGTTTTTCTCCTCTGAGAGCTCGGGAGATTGGCATTGCTCCGCAGTAGTGTCACAGCCCGCAGTCATTTAATGCCTCTTCTTGTGAGGCCGGGATTCCACGCCCAAGTGCATTTAGTAGGTCAGTACAGTAATTTTAAATGTCTTTCTTTCAATCTTTTGCCATCTTCAATTATACCTTTCCACCCTACTATTTGTGTAATTTTCTTCTGTCTGAAGTCTCTTTACTGTTGTTCTCTATTGCACAGCATGACAAATTACCCATCAAGCCATATCTTTTCAGCCCAGAAATGCGCAATAACACGGAGTCATGGCATTATCGCATGTTGTGCACTTTATTTCCTCACAGTTCACTCAAGTGTGTCACTTTATTTTTCCTGGCTTCCTTTTGTCATCATGGAGATTAACCATTTTATCCTTCCTAAACTTTAGAAACAATTAGAATTTCATTATAGTGGAAGCAGAGAGTGAAGGGTTGCTCAGTACTATATGGAGTATACTTTTCATATGATCAGTGGCAAAATTAAAGCCGTGAATCCTGAGTCCTATTCAAAGGAGAGACTTTAGAGGTTATTATACAGCTGAGTAACCCTGGCTCTGGACAAGAGAATTATTTGAACGTGTAGCCACCAAACACATTAACTGGAAGAAACCATTTAGCCTGACACTGGTGTACCTGATTCTTCTGTTCTCCTGGGAATTATGAAACTCTTGGGGGCCTATGTGTTCTGTACACAAAATCATTTTTTCCCTCTTAGCTTTGGCTAAATACCAGTAGTGTACAGTGTGCAATGAGATACAATAGACATTGCCAGTATGTGTTAGGAAATCAATTGGTATTGATGCTCTAATCAGCAGGGCTGCAGTTGGTATGTAGACACATCGCTGGAAATGGTGATTAAGATCATATTCAAAAGCATTAAAAAAAACCCACAGCATTTAGAACACTATTCAGATGGATTTTTGTTTTACAGGGACAGATGAGTTGGACAGATAGCGATACTGCTAGATTCTTCTAATTTCTAAGATGTTTTTTAAACTTGATATATTCTATATGTTAATTTTATATTTAAAATGTTATAGAATACAGGATAGTGATTGTTGACAAACAAACAAACAAAAAGTTTCAAGAAGCCTGCCAGACACTAAATACAATCTGATCTATGGAGAGGGTAGGGGAAAGAAAGGGGTGTGGTTACAGTGCACCTTTAATCTGAAAACACAGCTACTGAGGTAGTTCAGAGGGCAAGGAGAAGAGAGACAGACAGAGGAAGAGAGGGAAGGAGAGAAGGAGAAATAGAGAAAACAAAAATGAATGTGAAATAGTCTGGAGGGGAAAAGCCAGCAAGGATCATGGTATGGCAAAGGATATTCTTAGAATTTAAAGAAATGGAAGAGTGGGAATATAAGGTGAGGTTTCCTATCCAGACATTTTCTACCTGTGATCAAGTAATTAGCTAAAGATATTAGCTAAATATTTCTTTTAGGAGAACTTAAGGACGAAGGAGACTTGAACTAGAAAGGGTGATTGCTTTCATAAAATTCTTTATTTCTACTCTAGATCCATGCTTTCCTGTGAACACGTTTAGGTTAGACTAAACATAGAATGATTGAAATTTCAACTGCATAACATTTCAACCGCATACAATTTTCCATTTTACCTGTTTTTAATAAATAGAGAATAAGCTGGATGTTTAAAATAAAGTTTGGTATGGAACTCCTGCCTTTTAACCTCTAAGTTATCTTGGACACTCAGCTAAGCTGTAGTCTAGAGGTATCAAAGCCCGGCTGGAAGGTGGAAGAAGGCTACCAGAACTGCGAGAGGTGTCTTTAAGAAATAGTGACCATCACAGAGAAGGCAAGCTATTGATATTATCGTAAAGTTGGGATTTCATGCTCTTGGGAGGGGAAAGACTTAATATTTTGAGCATTTGACAGTAGTTTTTTTTTTTTTTTTGGACAGTAGTTTTTTAAACTATAAAACACACTGAGCCTTACTTACCATATATGATTTCTAACTAGAAGTCAGTAAAAAAAAAAAAAAGAAAGAAAAAAGGCAAGAGAGAGGGATTTCTGGGGGATAAAAGAGGAAATAGCAAAAAAAAATTAAAACGAGAGAACTTCCTAGTTTTCAAAATACTTTTCAATGTATTTTTCCATGTTAATCACAAGCTACCTACAAATCAAATAGGACAGAAATTATTAAAGCCCTGTTAAGAGATGGAGAAAATGAGATTTGATAGAAGAGGCTTACTGAGGTCACATAAGCAAGTGGACAAATTAGTACTAATAGAACTGAGTCTCTGGAACTCAGCTGTGCAATATGGCAGCTGAGGCTGTTGAACACTTGCAAAGTGCCTAGCCCTATTTGAGAAGTGCTTTACAAATAAAGTACACACCAGATTTCTGAAAGTTACTACAAAAAACAGGAATATTTTATATACCATTATGTATATATTAGGCTTTGCTAATGGTTCAGCAATAAAGAATCTGCGTAACAATGTAGAAGGTGTGATTGCTGGGTCAGGAAGATCCCTGGAGAAGGAAATCAACCCACACAAGTAGTCTTGCCTGGAAAATCCTATGGGCAGAGGAGCCTGGCGGATTCAGTATATGGGGTTGCCAAGAGTTGGGCACGACTTAGCAACTAAACAACAACATAAATAGATATATTGGGTTATGTAAAATATTATTAAAATTAATTCATTTATTACCATTTGTGTATTTATTTTTAGAAAGAAACTTATTCCTGGAATAGAGCCTATTCTTTTTTTTTTTTCTTTCCAATTTTGGCCTCATTTTTATTGATTTTTTAATTTATTTATTTTTCATCCATCTTTATTCTTCAGCCTGTGTGGGCCTCTGCATTGCAGTGGCCTCTCCCGTTGCAGAGCACTGGCTCTGGGTGCATGCACTCCAGAGCACTGGCTCATAATTGGACACACCGGTCCAGCTGCTCCACGGCATGTGGGATCTTCCAGGCCAGGGATCGAATCAGTGCCCCTTGCACTGCAAGGCAGACTCTTTACCCACTGGACCACCAGGGAAGCCCACTATTTATTTATTTATTTATTTATTTTTTTGAATGAGACTGTGCCTGTCTTTTTTTTCTTTTTTAAGATTTATTTATTTATTTAATTAATTTATTTATTTTGGGCGGGGGTCAGATTGGGGAGGGAGGGGAGTGGGCGGGCCACTTCTAATGGTCTTTCATTTCTCTATTTTCATCCGTCTTTGTTCTTTGGCTCCTGTGGGCCTCCCATCGCGATGGCGTCTATCATTGCAGGCACTGGCTCTGGGTGCATGCACTCCAGAGCACTGGCTCATAATTGGACACACCGGTCCAGCTGCTCCACGGCATGTGGGATCTTCCAGGCCAGGGATCGAATCAGTGCCCCTTGCACTGCAAGGCAGACTCTTTACCCACTGGACCACCAGGGAAGCCCACTATTTATTTATTTATTTATTTATTTTTTTGAATGAGACTGTGCCTGTCTTTTTTTTCTTTTTTAAGATTTATTTATTTATTTAATTAATTTATTTATTTTGGGCGGGGGTCAGATTGGGGAGGGAGGGGAGTGGGCGGGCCACTTCTAATGGTCTTTCATTTCTCTATTTTCATCCGTCTTTGTTCTTTGGCTCCTGTGGGCCTCCCATCGCGATGGCGTCTATCATTGCAGAGCGCCGGCTCTGGGCGCATGTGCTCCAGAGCTCCGGCTCGGTAATTGGACACATGAGTCCAGCCGCTCCACGGCACGTGGGATCTTCCCAGGCCAGGGATCGAACTGGCGCCCCTTGCACTGCAAGGCGGTGTTCTTACCCACTGGACCACCAGGGGAAGCCCCCACTATTTATTTTTAATATGGCTACTGAAAGATTTTAAATGACCTATGATTTACATTTATGGCTTGCATTATGTTCGTCTTGCTACTCTTAGCACCTCATCTAGTACTTACAGAAAAATATAGAGGAGAAAAAAACGGAGGGAAAACTGGGTATCATAACAGTTTGAAGCAAATTGTGTCTCCGTTTTATTTATCAATTCAATTCATTTCAATTCAGTTAAAAACCCATTGAGTACCTCATATTTACAAAGGTGGTTCTAGGCAATATATTCAGCATATTTTGAACAGAGGAGAAAAGAATCATAAGAGGGGTGAGACCATATCTTTTCTGAAATTCTTTAGCCAGATAGACCCATGGCGAAAGAAACTGAAGAAGGATTCTCTACTAAGACTTTATCAGATCTCTTCTAAAGGAATCAAAGTAGTGTAGATGTGCAGAACCTGAGATTTTCCTGGCTGGGTGGGTTCACGGGTCCCACCCACCCAAGAGCATTTGATGGCAGGTGCAGGGTGAGGCTTCTGTCATATGGCCTATCCAGGTGGATTCCACCCACACAGGGAAGGACCTTGGCCGAGGACAAACATGCGAAGCACATTAAGGAAGAGCTGTATGAAAAAAACAGCTCAGAGTAGGAATAAAGGAAATATTGAAAGACTAATGAACCATAAGATCTCTGTAATCATCTCTTAAGAGGCTCATTGTTGAATAACACTGGTGTGCGCTAGGTTAGTTATAACTTGTTACATCCGATTTCCTGAGCTGCATGGCAGTGTGCACCTCCTTCAGGAGGAAGGGACTGAGCCAACTGTTGTCACTTAGAACACACCCCAGTAATTACTGCTAACAGATTCCAGTCTCAAAAATATTAATATTTTTACAGGAATCGTTTTCAAGACCTGGAATGCAAGAACAGAACAGTGAACAACTATTGCCATTTTTCAATGTTTTGAGCGGAAGCAGGGGGAAAAGAGATTTGTGATTTTTTTTAATTCCCCCCAGGCTCAGAGTGCGGTGGACACATGAACCTGGCACGTGGAATCTTCCCAGGCCAGGGATCAAACCAGTGTCCCTTGCACTGCAAGGCGGTGTTCTTACCCACTGGACCACCAGGGGAAGCCCCCACTATTTATTTTTAATATGGCTACTGAAAGATTTTAAATGACCTATGATTTACATTTATGGCTTGCATTATGTTCGTCTTGCTACTCTTAGCACCTCATCTAGTACTTACAGAAAAATATAGAGGAGAAAAAAACGGAGGGAAAACTGGGTATCATAACAGTTTGAAGCAAATTGTGTCTCCGTTTTATTTATCAATTCAATTCATTTCAATTCAGTTAAAAACCCATTGAGTACCTCATATTTACAAAGGTGGTTCTAGGCAATATATTCAGCATATTTTGAACAGAGGAGAAAAGAATCATAAGAGGGGTGAGACCATATCTTTTCTGAAATTCTTTAGCCAGATAGACCCATGGCGAAAGAAACTGAAGAAGGATTCTCTACTAAGACTTTATCAGATCTCTTCTAAAGGAATCAAAGTAGTGTAGATGTGCAGAACCTGAGATTTTCCTGGCTGGGTGGGTTCACGGGTCCCACCCACCCAAGAGCATTTGATGGCAGGTGCAGGGTGAGGCTTCTGTCATATGGCCTATCCAGGTGGATTCCACCCACACAGGGAAGGACCTTGGCCGAGGACAAACATGCGAAGCACATTAAGGAAGAGCTGTATGAAAAAAACAGCTCAGAGTAGGAATAAAGGAAATATTGAAAGACTAATGAACCATAAGATCTCTGTAATCATCTCTTAAGAGGCTCATTGTTGAATAACACTGGTGTGCGCTAGGTTAGTTATAACTTGTTACATCCGATTTCCTGAGCTGCATGGCAGTGTGCACCTCCTTCAGGAGGAAGGGACTGAGCCAACTGTTGTCACTTAGAACACACCCCAGTAATTACTGCTAACAGATTCCAGTCTCAAAAATATTAATATTTTTACAGGAATCGTTTTCAAGACCTGGAATGCAAGAACAGAACATTGAACAACTATTGCCATTTTTCAAGGTTTTGAGCGGAAGCAGGGGGAAAAGAGATTTGTGATTTTTTTTTTAAATGAAATTCCACTTTAAAAATTCTAGATCTATTTGAAATCTGTCATTTTAAAATTAATAACTGTTTTCCCTTAACGCAGTCTGTGGAAAGAAACTGAATCCACTTCTGAACATTTCTCCTGCCTTCCCAGATACATGGAAATTCACTACTGTTGCTGACAAACAAAATGCCACAAGATTTGTCATACAAATCACATTAGACGAGGTTCCAAAAACTTGACAACGTTGACAGTTGTTTTCAGCAAATGGCTGCTTTACTCTGTACTGTCAATGTTGATGTCCTTGTGCTCATGTAAAAGAGCAATGTGATTAAGGCAAGCTTGTCCACGCTCTATCCGAGCCAAGTTTTCCGTCTCCGCGTGGCACTGCAAGATTGCTCAGCTGTTGCAGATAAGGCAGGAATAGCTAGCAGATTTCTGCCATTTAAAAAAAAAAAAAAAAAACATTCTCTGGGCATGCATTTCTGTAGGAATTTACCAACATCTGCTGCTGACCTTAAGTTTTCTATAGAAGTGGCATATTTAATTTATATAACTAATTCACAATGGTGTAGGTCAAGGCTGATTTCCTTTGGAAATAATGAGTTGTGTTCACCCAGAAGAAACGGGTTGACGTTTAATAACATGTATATTCTCTAAATTGTCATTGTCGTCTCAGCCCTCATACTTTTTTGGCCCATCTTACATTTATTTTCTGCATGTTCTCTAAATTATATTTCAGCAGGAATATTAAAGGAAATATTGAAAGACTAATGAACCATAAGATCTCTGTAATCATCTCTTAAGAGGCTCATTGTTGAATAACACTGGTGTGCGCTAGGTTAGTTATAACTTGTTACATCCGATTTCCTGAGCTGCATGGCAGTGTGCACCTCCTTCAGGAGGAAGGGACTGAGCCAACTGTTGTCACTTAGAACACACCCCAGTAATTACTGCTAACAGATTCCAGTCTCAAAAATATTAATATTTTTACAGGAATCGTTTTCAAGACCTGGAATGCAAGAACAGAACATTGAACAACTATTGCCATTTTTCAAGGTTTTGAGCGGAAGCAGGGGGAAAAGAGATTTGTGATTTTTTTTTTAAATGAAATTCCACTTTAAAAATTCTAGATCTATTTGAAATCTGTCATTTTAAAATTAATAACTGTTTTCCCTTAACGCAGTCTGTGGAAAGAAACTGAATCCACTTCTGAACATTTCTCCTGCCTTCCCAGATACATGGAAATTCACTACTGTTGCTGACAAACAAAATGCCACAAGATTTGTCATACAAATCACATTAGACGAGGTTCCAAAAACTTGACAACGTTGACAGTTGTTTTCAGCAAATGGCTGCTTTACTCTGTACTGTCAATGTTGATGTCCTTGTGCTCATGTAAAAGAGCAATGTGATTAAGGCAAGCTTGTCCACGCTCTATCCGAGCCAAGTTTTCCGTCTCCGCGTGGCACTGCAAGATTGCTCAGCTGTTGCAGATAAGGCAGGAATAGCTAGCAGATTTCTGCCATTTAAAAAAAAAAAAAACATTCTCTGGGCATGCATTTCTGTAGGAATTTACCAACATCTGCTGCTGACCTTAAGTTTTCTATAGAAGTGGCATATTTAATTTATATAACTAATTCACAATGGTGTAGGTCAAGGCTGATTTCCTTTGGAAATAATGAGTTGTGTTCACCCAGAAGAAACGGGTTGACGTTTAATAACATGTATATTCTCTAAATTGTCATTGTCGTCTCAGCCCTCATACTTTTTTGGCCCATCTTACATTTATTTTCTGCATGTTCTCTAAATTATATTTCAGCAGGAAACTTTTTAGAAAGAAGAATAAAGAGCTGAGAGATTCTGGTGATTCCACAGAAGGCCTACATTTCACACTTCTTTTTTTTTATAGGCTCTCTGAAAATGTTTGATTTTTGGAAACTAATTTATTCTGGGAGAATTTTGTAGTTGAATTTTAGCATGATTTAAAATTGTCATATGTGTGATCCTCAAAAGAACATATAGGATTTAGGTATTTCCCATTGTCGAGATAACTTTTGACTTTGGACACGATTTATTTACCATTTTTTTACCCACTGCTCAATTTTGAAATTTACTTGATGTCTATTTATATGATTTTAATTTAGTTTTTTTTTGAAATGTGAATGCTCTACAGGTAAAAATATAAAAATTAGCTTAGTCCTGGCAATTCAAACCTGTCTTGTAATGCATTTGTTATTTGATTCATCTATTCTTATACTTGGTCACCTTCTACTACAGCTGCGTGCTTTAACTGTCTGACTGGTCTTTGAAAATCTTAAGCCACATTCTTTGGAACAGTTGCTTCATGTTGGTTGAAATTCTCTGTGGCACTTTTTTCCATTCACAGGAGCCAACAGCCACCATAGCAGACACATAGTTTCCAAGAACTTAGGCATGGTTCATGATTCCTGCATCTTAACAGTTTTTTGTAGGAATTGCATTACGGTGTGTAAAATCGTTGTGCTATAAAAATTTTTAAAGGTATACATTTATACCGAAATGTTAAATTAGCATGATTTGAAATGATTTGAAAATATTTTCATTCTTACAGCTAGCAAAAAGGACACTTTTAAAACCTACTATTAAAATTAATCCAATTAACTGAGTAAGTAATCAGCTAAAAATATAAGTGCAAAAATTATTTTAGGAAAAATTTAGGATGAAAAGAGGCTTGAGATAGAAAGGATCGTGGCTTTCATAAAACAACTCTGATTTTTCTAATCTAGAGCCATGTTTTCCCGTGAACATCTTTAGGTTGTGCTAAAAATATAGTAATTGAAAAGTTCAAATTTTAAGTCCCAAATTACTGCCTTTCAGATCCAAGGAGGCATCTAAAAAATGGGTCAAGGTAACAATGCATAATTTGAAAAGTTAACAAAAAGTTGCTAATGGAAATAAAATGAAAGTCAATATAATTGTGATAACCTTTAACACTTCTCTTACTTCTGTTGTCAATTGAAATTTTAGGAAGCAGAGATTCTTGTGGAAAATTTGCCAGAGTTAGCATTTTTAGTTTCATGTAGCCAAGGGGTAAGAGAGGAGAAATTTTCTATAAGGTGTTTAGGTCCACTGATTAAATGATTGATCAAAAAAGCACAAGTGGCTTGTATAAAAGAGATGAGTATACAAAGAGAAGCAAAATATGTATCAATAGAGAAGATTACACAGGCAGGAAAAACAGGGCTCTCTTCCTACAGATTTTCATTTTCATAATTTTTTTTTTTGTAAAATTTCATTACGCTTATATGGGTGATGACTTATTTTACTTCAATAATGATATCTCATTTTTGAGGTTTGTGAAGTTTGGGGCTTAGCCTCTTCCTTAGTTTGGATTTTGTGTGTAAGTCCAGAAGTGCATAATCTGTCTATAACTCAGATCTTCTCACTGCCAATAGCTTCCCAAGGCTCTGGTTCAATCCACTTATAGATATGCTATTGATAGACAAAAGCAAAGTGTGAGGAAAATAAAACCGTTACTTGTGTGTAGAGTGTAAAAAGAAAGTCCTTTCCCTGAGTAAACACATACAGTCATGTTCTTCAAAACACACTTTGGGTTCCTCTCGTGACTCAATAGCTGTCAGGAGTGAAGAAGATAAGTTGTTCTTTTGGGGGTTTTGTGAGGTATCAGAAATATATCATGTATCTCAAGCAATTGTACCTTACCCTATCACTCCTGAAGGTTGTAAAACTCTTCTTTGCAAGGTGACTGGATTTTACTGGTGGATGAAGGATGATGTGACTGCTTCTCATTTGCTTTTGAACTTTCTCATGATACTGAGAATTTCATGAGACAAAAGTGATGTTATCAATCATGCTATAAATACTTCCATGAAAGTTTTATTATATTTTCTGGGGTATGCAAATGAACATCTTTATTCAAATATAGTAATTGAAAAGTTCAAATTTTAAGTCCCAAATTACTGCCTTTCAGATCCAAGGAGGCATCTAAAAAATGGGTCAAGGTAACAATGCATAATTTGAAAAGTTAACAAAAAGTTGCTAATGGAAATAAAATGAAAGTCAATATAATTGTGATAACCTTTAACACTTCTCTTACTTCTGTTGTCAATTGAAATTTTAGGAAGCAGAGATTCTTGTGGAAAATTTGCCAGAGTTAGCATTTTTAGTTTCATGTAGCCAAGGGGTAAGAGAGGAGAAATTTTCTATAAGGTGTTTAGGTCCACTGATTAAATGATTGATCAAAAAAGCACAAGTGGCTTGTATAAAAGAGATGAGTATACAAAGAGAAGCAAAATATGTATCAATAGAGAAGATTACACAGGCAGGAAAAACAGGGCTCTCTTCCTACAGATTTTCATTTTCATAATTTTTTTTTTTGTAAAATTTCATTACGCTTATATGGGTGATGACTTATTTTACTTCAATAATGATATCTCATTTTTGAGGTTTGTGAAGTTTGGGGCTTAGCCTCTTCCTTAGTTTGGATTTTGTGTGTAAGTCCAGAAGTGCATAATCTGTCTATAACTCAGATCTTCTCACTGCCAATAGCTTCCCAAGGCTCTGGTTCAATCCACTTATAGATATGCTATTGATAGACAAAAGCAAAGTGTGAGGAAAATAAAACCGTTACTTGTGTGTAGAGTGTAAAAAGAAAGTCCTTTCCCTGAGTAAACACATACAGTCATGTTCTTCAAAACACACTTTGGGTTCCTCTCGTGACTCAATAGCTGTCAGGAGTGAAGAAGATAAGTTGTTCTTTTGGGGGTTTTGTGAGGTATCAGAAATATATCATGTATCTCAAGCAATTGTACCTTACCCTATCACTCCTGAAGGTTGTAAAACTCTTCTTTGCAAGGTGACTGGATTTTACTGGTGGATGAAGGATGATGTGACTGCTTCTCATTTGCTTTTGAACTTTCTCATGATACTGAGAATTTCATGAGACAAAAGTGATGTTATCAATCATGCTATAAATACTTCCATGAAAGTTTTATTATATTTTTCTGGGGTATGCAAGATGATATTCCTTTTATTGAACTTTTTTAGTGTTTAGAAATATTTTACTGGTGGACTGGGTTCAATGTCATTTGGGTTTGCTCCAAAATATTAGCCAGGGTTTGGGGATGAAAGTAGATTTGGAATAAACGGCCACTGCAGAACTGGTGAAGCTCTCTCTCCAGGGCCACTCTGCTATGGCTGTATTTCTGAGAAGTGGTAATATGCAAAGACTTGTAAAGGGGTGAGGGTAGGAAGTCACTAAATATATCACTAAGTTTAAAATTATGTATTTGGTTTTTCTAATGGGTTATCAATTGTGATTAAAATGCTACCATAACCTGCTATCACCCCCAGGGTAAATCTAGATTCCTCTGTGGCAAGAAAGACTTCATGCACTGTCTACTTTTCAGATTCTTCTACATAGCTTCTTCTTTTTTATATATAGCTCTTTTTTGGCCTCTTTTATTGTTTTTTGATTTATTTATTTTCATCCATCTTTATTCTTTGGCCCGTGTGGGCCTCCTGGCACTGTGGCCTGTCTTGTTGCAGAGCGCTGGTTTGTAATTAGACACACCAATCCGGCTGCTCCGTGGCACGTGGGATCTTCCCCAAGCAGGAATTGAATTGGTGCCTCTTGCACTGCAAGACGAACTCCTTACCCAATGGACCACCAGGGAAGCCCTACATAGCTTCGTCATAGTTACACCAAGCTAAGCATGATTAAATATTACCATGTTCTGACCATATCTGGAATGTCCTCTGCAATTTTAGTTTATCCACCTTTGGAATAAATGTGTTCACCCTTTCAAGATAGGTTTCAAATGACATCTTCTTGGTGAAACTTTTCTTGACCACCCAAGAAAGTCAGGAGGTCCTTGTGTTTTGTGCCTATTTGTCATTTATTTATACTGAATCATACTGTACAGGACATGAATGTATCTTTATCCCTCACGCTAGACTGTGAGTTTTCTGAACATAAGGATTATATCATATCCATTTTTTTTAAGTTCATTTGATCTTACATAGTACCAGGCCTATGGTAAATTCCATTTAAATATTTGTTGATAGTGATGTAGCTTTGTATAGTATTTGTGTCTCAGCCTTCAATCATTAGTGATAGTTCATCTATCATCAGAATCTCTCATATACCAGACATGTTGGGAAATCTGTCTACAAATGAGACGCTCTCCATGTGTATCTTTGACATTTAAGAGCCCTTACAGAGTTCATTTACCTTAAATAATATGTTTATTTTCATGTGCAGTTCATTCCGTGGAGCCAGCATCATTGCTTTTAGCATAACACTTCATACAGAAGAACTAATTTAGACACACTGAAACTGAAAAGATATAACAGAACCATGTCCCCACCATTTTTACTTGAAGGGACTCACTGCAGCTCAGAACTAAAGTTGATAGAGAAAATTAACTATAAAACCTGAAATACTAATACTTCACATAACAAGTGGTCAATTTTAAATATTCAAACCATAACTAGGGACTAAGCAATAATCAAAGGGTGTAGAAATGCAAAGGAAATCAGTTCACAGTGTCACTTAGCTGATTTGGGTTTTTAATTTCTAACAACCTTAATTCAGATGGGAATTACTCTTTATGGGCCTCCTGGCACTGTGGCCTGTCTTGTTGCAGAGCTGGTTTGTAATTAGACACACCAATCCGGCTGCTCCGTGGCACGTGGGATCTTCCCAAGCAGGAATTGAATTGGTGCCTCTTGCACTGCAAGACGAACTCCTTACCCAATGGACCACCAGGGAAGCCCTACATAGCTTCGTCATAGTTACACCAAGCTAAGCATGATTAAATATTACCATGTTCTGACCATATCTGGAATGTCCTCTGCAATTTTAGTTTATCCACCTTTGGAATAAATGTGTTCACCCTTTCAAGATAGGTTTCAAATGACATCTTCTTGGTGAAACTTTTCTTGACCACCCAAGAAAGTCAGGAGGTCCTTGTGTTTTGTGCCTATTTGTCATTTATTTATACTGAATCATACTGTACAGGACATGAATGTATCTTTATCCCTCACGCTAGACTGTGAGTTTTCTGAACATAAGGATTATATCATATCCATTTTTTTTAAGTTCATTTGATCTTACATAGTACCAGGCCTATGGTAAATTCCATTTAAATATTTGTTGATAGTGATGTAGCTTTGTATAGTATTTGTGTCTCAGCCTTCAATCATTAGTGATAGTTCATCTATCATCAGAATCTCTCATATACCAGACATGTTGGGAAATCTGTCTACAAATGAGACGCTCTCCATGTGTATCTTTGACATTTAAGAGCCCTTACAGAGTTCATTTACCTTAAATAATATGTTTATTTTCATGTGCAGTTCATTCCGTGGAGCCAGCATCATTGCTTTTAGCATAACACTTCATACAGAAGAACTAATTTAGACACACTGAAACTGAAAAGATATAACAGAACCATGTCCCCACCATTTTTACTTGAAGGGACTCACTGCAGCTCAGAACTAAAGTTGATAGAGAAAATTAACTATAAAACCTGAAATACTAATACTTCACATAACAAGTGGTCAATTTTAAATATTCAAACCATAACTAGGGACTAAGCAATAATCAAAAGGGTGTAGAAATGCAAAGGAAATCAGTTCACAGTGTCACTTAGCTGTTCATTCTTCCACCCAGACAGGGCTACTCATTCTTACATTCCATTTCTAACAACCTTTTGTTTGTTTACATGCCTTTAGGAGATTCAGATGGGCAAATTACTCAAATTTAGGATGATTGAACATGTAGATTCAGGCAAATGAGAGAAATGAGAAATGCCAGCTGATACCTAATTCTCGAATGTCAAAGAAAGCAACATTAAAAAGAGTGGAAGATGGAAAGACAGTTACCTGTAGGACACTTCGATGTAGTTCTGTCTAACCTAGCCTCGCCCAGGTTAGAAGGCCAGTCTGGGTTGTTTTCTTGCCTCCTTCTCTACTCTCACCTATGTGTCTCTCCCTTTCTGTTCTAAGGTTTTGCTCTGTTTTTCTTTAGTTAAATGCACACCATTTAATTTTCCAAAACCTGATTGTGGGCCTTTAGAGATGAGCACACTTTTAAGCACAGAATCAATATGTGAACTAAACATCTGTATACTTCACTACCAATCTCTCCTCCCCAGCTTCTCCCCTTTGCCCTCCCTGCCATAAAAACTTCTGCTTCTGAATCCCTATAACTCTTGCTAGTTCTTCATGGAACTCCGAGCACATGCCCAGTCTTCACTTGACTTTTCTCTGTACCTGCTTCTTAGATGCCTTCTGTACTGTCCTGTCAGACCATGTTCTGTCTGGTCTTCGGGCATCACCTTCCACTGCTGACTAATCCTGGACACCTTGACTGAAAATGAAAGTGTTAGTTGCTCCATCATGTCTGACCCTGTGACCCCATGACCTGTAGCTCACCAGGCTTCTCTGTCCATGGAATTCTCCAGGCAAGAATACTAGGGTAGGTTGCCATTTTCTTCTGTAAGGTATCTTCCTGACCCAGAGATTGAACCCAGGTCTTCTGCAGTGCACACAGATTCTTTACCGTCTGAACCACCAAGGAAACCTGGACAACTTGTGGAAGTTCAAAATAATAACTTTTAAGCAACTCTTGATTTTGTAGCTGACTCACTGGAAATCTCCTGTGAGATGTACAGAGTGGCAATGGCTTTAGAAGATTAGTGGTAAAGATTGTTACAGAAACCATGGCATTTTCATAACCCACTCCAGTATTCTTGGCCTGGTAGAAAAAGGAAACCCAAAAGAGCAACTTACCACATTCCATTTTGTTTGTTTACATGCCTTTAGGAGATTCAGATGGGCAAATTACTCAAATTTAGGATGATTGAACATGTAGATTCAGGCAAATGAGAGAAATGAGAAATGCCAGCTGATACCTAATTCTCGAATGTCAAAGAAAGCAACATTAAAAGAGTGGAAGATGGAAAGACAGTTACCTGTAGGACACTTCGATGTAGTTCTGTCTAACCTAGCCTCGCCCAGGTTAGAAGGCCAGTCTGGGTTGTTTTCTTGCCTCCTTCTCTACTCTCACCTATGTGTCTCTCCCTTTCTGTTCTAAGGTTTTGCTCTGTTTTTCTTTAGTTAAATGCACACCATTTAATTTTCCAAAACCTGATTGTGGGCCTTTAGAGATGAGCACACTTTTAAGCACAGAATCAATATGTGAACTAAACATCTGTATACTTCACTACCAATCTCTCCTCCCCAGCTTCTCCCCTTTGCCCTCCCTGCCATAAAAACTTCTGCTTCTGAATCCCTATAACTCTTGCTAGTTCTTCATGGAACTCCGAGCACATGCCCAGTCTTCACTTGACTTTTCTCTGTACCTGCTTCTTAGATGCCTTCTGTACTGTCCTGTCAGACCATGTTCTGTCTGGTCTTCGGGCATCACCTTCCACTGCTGACTAATCCTGGACACCTTGACTGAAAATGAAAGTGTTAGTTGCTCCATCATGTCTGACCCTGTGACCCCATGACCTGTAGCTCACCAGGCTTCTCTGTCCATGGAATTCTCCAGGCAAGAATACTAGGGTAGGTTGCCATTTTCTTCTGTAAGGTATCTTCCTGACCCAGAGATTGAACCCAGGTCTTCTGCAGTGCACACAGATTCTTTACCGTCTGAACCACCAAGGAAACCTGGACAACTTGTGGAAGTTCAAAATAATAACTTTTAAGCAACTCTTGATTTTGTAGCTGACTCACTGGAAATCTCCTGTGAGATGTACAGAGTGGCAATGGCTTTAGAAGATTAGTGGTAAAGATTGTTACAGAAACCATGGCATTTTCATAACCCACTCCAGTATTCTTGCCTGGAGAATCCCATGGATAGAGAAACCTGATGGGCTACAGTTCACAGGGTCGCAAAGAGTCAGAGACGACTGAAGCAACTTACCACATTATCCATGAGACCATGAACTACATGGAGACAGTCTTCCCTATCCAAAGGATACTTCCCCTCTAAAAACTGCCACGTTGTGAGTTTCTTTGCTTGTCTTTCTGGCTGTTGTACACATCCACAGACAGAATTCTTCATTATGGATGTGTGGTTCTGTACCACCCTGTCACCCAAGTGAAGCACATGCCTAGGGCTCTCATTTGCGTAGCACTGCTTTGGTGACTATGAATTTTGAACTACTAGTGTTAACCTCCTTCCACTTAGTGATAATTTATTATTCTTTTTCTATTCCACACTTATGTTTTAGATCAAGTTCTTATGGTACAATTTAAGCACTTTTATAGACATTCCTGCTTGCTTAGATAAAATTACAGCACATGGCTTAATTAGTAAGATGCGTATGTTCTTGAGGAAAAGCACACTTCCCACCGATCTCTTTTCCCATTCCCAGAAAATTGCATCCTGATAATGTTTTGGAGAAGAAATGATGCTTTCCCTGAGTGGTATTTATTATCATTTAGGAGTTCTACAGAGTGAATAATTAATAACCTCGTATTTCTAACAAAACTTTGCCCTTCATCTCGGTTGCAAACATCATCATCATAATCCAATAGCTTCCACTGGAAGGACTGTCATAGGTAGGTGAGTAGATGGCTACCCCTGAGGACAAATTTGAAGCCCTTTGTGAACTAAACATTGTTCTCATCATTTATCAACTATCTAAAATTCTTACAGTCATTTCTTGAGGTCTTGAGACCTTGTAGTCTTCAATAGAAATACCTGTTGCAAGATTAACATACTGAACAACTATTGCTAGCCATTTAATTGTAATTATTGATCAGCTTGGTGAACACAGGCCTAATTTTAGATACAGAGGTGTTTCCTGGCAGAGAACAAAAGATGGAGAGAAAAATTCTAAAAGTAGGAGCTGGAAGCTCTGAATTTTTCTACTATTCATTCATTAAGTTCTAAGATTCGCTAAACCCTAGTTATATAAGTAATCTCTGAATCATGTTTGGATCTATCTCTTATTTTTAAATAGGACCTATATTTTCAGAGTACTTTATTTTAACTTATACATTCATTAATTTTTTAAATTATAAAAATGTTATTTTCTTCTATTCTTATTTTATTCCATGAAAATAGCTGATTTCCTCATCAGTGACCTCTAAAGTTGCCTTCAGACCTAGCTTCCTGTGATCTTTCTTTGTAATTTTTCCTTAGGGGATTTCTCAGGATGTTTGGTTCTGGTTCTCATTGGGTAGTGGAGCCAAGTTGGTTTCTTATCTCTCTGAGGTTGTCAGTTTGGGCACAGTCTTGATGAAGGGAGCTGATCCCACTAAGATAACCACTCAGTAAAATTTTGGCATGAGCTTGACATTTCTTAATTATATTTGGCTCATCATATGGCATTGTACATAGATTTTCTTGCCTTTCTCTTTATTGTAGCTCTAAATTTTTACAGATTATGAGAAGCATTTATACCTTTAAGAGGGATTTATAATATACTCACTAACAGTTTCCTGTTGTGCTTCTTAAAACACAACACACCATGTATCAGTAAATACACTGTCTTAGACCTAGGAAGACTAGAGATTTTTCATTTTAATCAGAATTTCTCTGTTTACTGGATAGCTACCAATAAACTTTTAGAAAAATGGAAATTCAGTGTTTAAGATGAAGAATTTTTAAATTAAAAAAATTGCAGAAAAATGGGTTTACTTTGTAAAAGTTTATTTAATTGACCTGAATTAAAGTATGTCATAAATAGTAGGTATTTTGTTATACCTTTTATTGATTTAAATGGCAAGAATATCATTTAAGAAATCTACCCATCAGATTTGAGGTATAAATAGAAATCATGAAACCTGCATCTTTTGAAACTTTAATAATTAGAGTAAATGGAAGAAAAGGTATTAGTTAATAAGTAATTTAGAAGGTTTTTTTAATTTCTACAAATGGCCTAATTTTAGATACAGAGGTGTTTCCTGGCAGAGAACAAAGATGGAGAGAAAATTCTAAAAGTAGGAGCTGGAAGCTCTGAATTTTCTACTATTCATTCATTAAGTTCTAAGATTCGCTAAACCCTAGTTATATAAGTAATCTCTGAATCATGTTTGGATCTATCTCTTATTTTTAAATAGGACCTATATTTTCAGAGTACTTTATTTTAACTTATACATTCATTAATTTTTTAAATTATAAAAATGTTATTTTCTTCTATTCTTATTTTATTCCATGAAAATAGCTGATTTCCTCATCAGTGACCTCTAAAGTTGCCTTCAGACCTAGCTTCCTGTGATCTTTCTTTGTAATTTTTCCTTAGGGGATTTCTCAGGATGTTTGGTTCTGGTTCTCATTGGGTAGTGGAGCCAAGTTGGTTTCTTATCTCTCTGAGGTTGTCAGTTTGGGCACAGTCTTGATGAAGGGAGCTGATCCCACTAAGATAACCACTCAGTAAAATTTTGGCATGAGCTTGACATTTCTTAATTATATTTGGCTCATCATATGGCATTGTACATAGATTTTCTTGCCTTTCTCTTTATTGTAGCTCTAAATTTTTACAGATTATGAGAAGCATTTATACCTTTAAGAGGGATTTATAATATACTCACTAACAGTTTCCTGTTGTGCTTCTTAAAACACAACACACCATGTATCAGTAAATACACTGTCTTAGACCTAGGAAGACTAGAGATTTTTCATTTTAATCAGAATTTCTCTGTTTACTGGATAGCTACCAATAAACTTTTAGAAAAATGGAAATTCAGTGTTTAAGATGAAGAATTTTTAAATTAAAAAAAATTGCAGAAAAAATGGGTTTACTTTGTAAAAGTTTATTTAATTGACCTGAATTAAAGTATGTCATAAATAGTAGGTATTTTGTTATACCTTTTATTGATTTAAATGGCAAGAATATCATTTAAGAAATCTACCCATCAGATTTGAGGTATAAATAGAAATCATGAAACCTGCATCTGTTAAAACTTTAATAATTAGAGTAAAAATGGAAGAGAAAAAGGTATTAGTAAATAAAAATATTATGTGTCAAATTACTAGTAAGACTAGTGTATTCTAATCAATAAAGATCTTCATTATGATTTTCTGACAAATGAACATTTACTAAATAGCTATAAAATTGTTATAATTAGAACAATTTTATAAATAATTGTTATGACTTTATAACATTCAAGGAAAACTCTCAAAGATAGGAGATCTGTGGTTATAGTAAGTGCATAAAGTCAACTTTGCTGATTTGCAGAATTAATGGTTTTGTATGAAAAAAGTCACAAGCATTGTCCATTGAACAAATGTTGAAACTCTGAACTGAAATTAAAATGTTTCAGTACAACCTCCTTTCCGTGGGTATACCACTATATGGTGAAAGTCAGTAAGAAAGTGTAATTTTATTCAGAAACACTACGTTTGAGCAGAACTTGCTCAGACCATGGTGGGTGCACAGAGTGAAGTCAAACAGCTTGTTTTGCCGTCATATGCCAGGGTGCAGGTTCTGTGGAAGGAAGACAGGGAGCAAGTTTTCAGAGAAGAGAGCTTTTGCCTGCAGTGACTCAGCCGACTCACTCTGTCAAAGGGGATAATTTCACTGCGACCATTGAGATTTCTGCTATTTTCTTTCTGGGAGAAGGAATAGATGGGTTTATTTTAGGTACTGGGCAAAGGGATCGTTAGTGGGAATTCTGCACGAAGCAACCCAAGCTGTGAGCTGGACAGGAATCATTTATATTCTTAAGATAAGTTACTTCAAATATGAGTATAATTACCCTGGAAATGTTACTTTTGAGTGTTTTTTACAAAGCTTTTTCCTTTTTTTTCCTTAGAGGGTGAAGGAGACACTTACAATAATGACTGGGGTGAGTGGTATTTATAGGTCAGAATTGTCTGGCAGTCCTTCTCTTCATCTTCAAATAAACAGATGACTGTATGTAAAATAACTATTGTATACGCTGAGTATTTTAAATTTAACTGCCTTTCATGTTTGGCACACTCCTGACATCACCTGCAAAGATCAGTGCTGCCGTCCTCAAGTTTCTGCTTTGTTGACATGTCCATGGAAGGCATAGAAGACTAAGCTTCTTCATCTGTTCCTGCCTTCCCATCAAGAAACTCACCCCAGGCTAATGAATGCAGAGAGACAGTCCTGTACTGTGCCAAGGTGGTATGCACACTGCTCAGGATCATTTGGGGCTCCACTGACAGCTCCCAGAACATTCCTGACTTTACAGCCCCCAGAATAACTTGGGTAGCGCTTGTTTCCCTAGCTCTGACCTGTTGTGAAGAGTCAAGCCTCTGTGTAAAAAGAAGCCCCTCATTTTCACGGGGGTTGCTTTGCAGAGCAAATGGCCATGAATTTGCCTTTTCTGTGACCACAGTACTACCTGGGTTTACTCTCCAGAAAAATCCATCAGTATGTTTGCAGCTGGTTGGAGGAGTGCTTTAATGCCCATTGTGGAATGCATACTCAGGAAAAAGCACCACAATGTGTAAGAGGCAATCCCGTATGCTTTTCAAGTTACTCAGATGTTCCAACACCCATAACCAGCCATCGGTATAAGAAATTCTCCTCTAAGCTGTTAGCGTATTACAGTCTGTGACTTTTCAACTCAGAGAACGATACTCATTTCTCTATCTGTCCCGTTCAGAACAACTTCTCTTTTATTGCATTTAGAAGAGTGTAACTGAAAGGCAATAAGGAAAGGCAATATCACAGAGTGGTTCACATTACACTGAATTTTATTGTAGTCTGACATTGCGAGTGAACCTTTGGAATCTTTGAAGGCAGCATAGAGGCAAAACCTGCTTTGAATGGACTGGTGGAAAATATTCTAGCACAGTGGTAAGTAGGGGTGGCTTCTAGAAATCGTGACTTTAAACATTGTTTGGATAAATGCTGTTTCTGTTGTCCCAGTTCACAGAACGACATTAGAACAGCCTGCCATTGGCTGGAACTACTAATTTTTTCCCCTTCATTTTTTAATATATAAAGCATTCTACAATTCCTCCAAATTCCTACTAAAAAGTACTTGTCTTCCACTCTCCACCAATTCTTTTCCCCAGTGATTATGCCTTTCATGTTTGGCACTCCTGACATCACCTGCAAAGATCAGTGCTGCCGTCCTCAAGTTTCTGCTTTGTTGACATGTCCATGGAAGGCATAGAAGACTAAGCTTCTTCATCTGTTCCTGCCTTCCCATCAAGAAACTCACCCCAGGCTAATGAATGCAGAGAGACAGTCCTGTACTGTGCCAAGGTGGTATGCACACTGCTCAGGATCATTTGGGGCTCCACTGACAGCTCCCAGAACATTCCTGACTTTACAGCCCCCAGAATAACTTGGGTAGCGCTTGTTTCCCTAGCTCTGACCTGTTGTGAAGAGTCAAGCCTCTGTGTAAAAAGAAGCCCCTCATTTTCACGGGGGTTGCTTTGCAGAGCAAATGGCCATGAATTTGCCTTTTCTGTGACCACAGTACTACCTGGGTTTACTCTCCAGAAAAATCCATCAGTATGTTTGCAGCTGGTTGGAGGAGTGCTTTAATGCCCATTGTGGAATGCATACTCAGGAAAAAGCACCACAATGTGTAAGAGGCAATCCCGTATGCTTTTCAAGTTACTCAGATGTTCCAACACCCATAACCAGCCATCGGTATAAGAAATTCTCCTCTAAGCTGTTAGCGTATTACAGTCTGTGACTTTTCAACTCAGAGAACGATACTCATTTCTCTATCTGTCCCGTTCAGAACAACTTCTCTTTTATTGCATTTAGAAGAGTGTAACTGAAAGGCAATAAGGAAAGGCAATATCACAGAGTGGTTCACATTACACTGAATTTTATTGTAGTCTGACATTGCGAGTGAACCTTTGGAATCTTTGAAGGCAGCATAGAGGCAAAACCTGCTTTGAATGGACTGGTGGAAAATATTCTAGCACAGTGGTAAGTAGGGGTGGCTTCTAGAAATCGTGACTTTAAACATTGTTTGGATAAATGCTGTTTCTGTTGTCCCAGTTCACAGAACGACATTAGAACAGCCTGCCATTGGCTGGAACTACTAATTTTTTCCCCTTCATTTTTTAATATATAAAGCATTCTACAATTCCTCCAAATTCCTACTAAAAAGTACTTGTCTTCCACTCTCCACCAATTCTTTTCCCCAGTGATTATGCCAGAAGTATTAGACTGTAGATGCTGTGAGAGTTTTCACTGTAATCTGTTTATTTTCCAGTCATACAATGGATACTTGTGAAAAGTGAAAGTGTTAGCTGCTCAGTCGTGTCTGACTCTTTGCGATCCCATGGACTGTAGCCTACCAGGCTCCTCTGTCCGTGGAATTCTCCAGGCAAGAATACTGGAGTGGGTCGCCATTCTCTTCTTCAGGGGATCTTCCTATATGAAATTTATTTTTTAAGCTAAAAAACAACAAGTGATTATTTCCATTATTCACTGCTCTTGAAATATGTGGAGTTGGATATTCTTTAAGTTTGAATTAGTTTGGAGAACTACCATAGATTTATTTTTCAGCTATTGTGGGAATTTTGATGAGAATAAGAAAGGCTCCGCCATCCACATGAGGTCCTTTCCTTTGAATCTTATGGTTCAAATTAGAAGCACACTTAATTAATCTTACTGACACGTCAGAGTCACAATTTTCACAAGATGTCAGGGAAAATATCTCCCCTTTTATTCACACAAACTGTTTTTCCTTCTCTCCTCGCTCACCACCACTGCCATGTCCCTGATCTTCACTTTTCCCCGGTTAACCTCTTCTTCTTGTTGTGCCTGGCACATAGTAGGTGCAGGGTAAATATTTGTGTGTGTGAGTGAATGAATGAAGGATGTTCAGGACACAAGAGCTTCTTGGTTCACTTGAGTCTGCAGGCTCTTCCCAGTGTCCAGTGTATAAACGGGATGTGTTGTTGACGACTTTCTTTGCTCTTGAGCAGAGTGACCTTTGGACATCTTTGAAGGGCAGGCATAGAGGCAAAACCTGCTTTGAATGGACTGGTGGAAAATATTCTAGCACAGTGGTAAGTAGGGTGGCTTCTAGAAATCGTGACTTTAAACATTGTTTGGATAAATGCTGTTTCTGTTGTCCCAGTTCACAGAACGACATTAGAACAGCCTGCCATTGGCTGGAACTACTAATTTTTTCCCCTTCATTTTTTAATATATAAAGCATTCTACAATTCCTCCAAATTCCTACTAAAAAGTACTTGTCTTCCACTCTCCACCAATTCTTTTCCCCAGTGATTATGCCAGAAGTATTAGACTGTAGATGCTGTGAGAGTTTTCACTGTAATCTGTTTATTTTCCAGTCATAAAATGGATACTTGTGAAAAAGTGAAAGTGTTAGCTGCTCAGTCCTGTCTGACTCTTTGCGATCCCATGGACTGTAGCCTACCAGGCTCCTCTGTCCGTGGAATTCTCCAGGCAAGAATACTGGAGTGGGTCGCCATTCTCTTCTTCAGGGGATCTTCCTATATGAAATTTATTTTTTAAGCTAAAAAACAACAAGTGATTATTTCCATTATTCACTGCTCTTGAAATATGTGGAGTTGGATATTCTTTAAGTTTGAATTAGTTTGGAGAACTACCATAGATTTATTTTTCAGCTATTGTGGGAATTTTGATGAGAATAAGAAAGGCTCCGCCATCCACATGAGGTCCTTTCCTTTGAATCTTATGGTTCAAATTAGAAGCACACTTAATTAATCTTACTGACACGTCAGAGTCACAATTTTTCACAAGATGTCAGGGAAAATATCTCCCCTTTTATTCACACAAACTGTTTTTCCTTCTCTCCTCGCTCACCACCACTGCCATGTCCCTGATCTTCACTTTTCCCCGGTTAACCTCTTCTTCTTGTTGTGCCTGGCACATAGTAGGTGCAGGGTAAATATTTGTGTGTGTGAGTGAATGAATGAAGGATGTTCAGGACACAAGAGCTTCTTGGTTCACTTGAGTCTGCAGGCTCTTCCCAGTGTCCAGTGTATAAACGGGATGTGTTGTTGACGACTTTCTTTGCTCTTTGTGTGCAGAAGCTAAGAATAAACGGAGAAAGGGAGAGAGGGAAGGCTTCATTCATGGGAGGATTACACCATCCTAAACTCACCAAAGTGTACCACACAGAGCCAGTGATCACAGAAGACAGGCAACTCCGGCCCCATCATTAAATATAGAAGCCTGTCTTCACTGTTTTTATCCAAACAGACTCCCTGTATTTTGGAAATTTCCACCACACTTCCTTTGGAGTTGCTTCTTTTCTCAAGATACCCAGGCTGATGCTTTATAAAAGTGGACTTGGTCAGGGAAGCTGGTGGAACAAGGGCTGTACATTCCCTCGTCCCCCTGAGGAGACTGTGGTGTTAATGCTTCTTGGCTGACTTTTATGTCCCTGACAAATTTCTGTATTCTGTTTAAGAATTTGGTGTTTCTCTTCTAAAAAAGTGGTCTTTCCTCAGTGAAAGCACCTCATGGAAGAGAACACTCAGTTTGCACTCAAGACGACAAGCAGAGTAGAGATGCTCATGTTTCAGGAGTTGAAGTTGCATAACTAAATATTTCCTCTTTCTTTGGACCAAATAAAAGTAATAACATCTCAAATCTGTGTCTTTAATCGGACATCAGCCACGTAAGGAAACTCAGGTAGAAATGGTAAATTATTTGTGGTTAAGCAGAAAGGTTTCACACACAAAGGCTCAATATTTTTTCTTTTTTTATACTGGTGAATCATTTTGTATGTGTGTGTGTGTGTGTGGTTAAGCACCATCTTTATTTTTGGTTATTTAAAGTATGTGGCATGTAAACCTTCGTATAATAATGAAAATATTTCAAACATTTTTATAGTTTTAAAATAGTTAATATTTTATACTGTTTTTTATTAAGTTTTAAAATACTTTTAAGGACTAAAATTTTTTAGTTTATTAAATTATCTTGAGGATCACTAAGAATTCACTAACATAACAAATGCTGGGAGTAATGGTGAAGTTGCAACAGAGGGAGAAATGTTCCTGATGTTGAACTGACAGTGTGATAGCCAGATTGTGTGGATTCACTCTGCTCAGACCTATTTTCCCATCTCTGAGTAAGATCCTGTAAGAGCCAGTGTCCATTTGGCTTGTTTTAAAAGATTCTGTAATGCCTTATACTAGTTTAAGGTAGTGTGAAATGTTTCTATTCCTTGTTCCCTGGAAAAGACAAACGTACTCATGGCATGAAGGGAAAAATGAAATCCTATATCATGTGGAAGTTATTTGTAAGCTGTCACCTAGTGTTCAAATATGAGGGGGCATTAGAGAAGTTTAAGACATGAATTAGCCTCAAAACTTAAATGCTGCCAGTGATATACGTATGACTAATCTGGGAACATACATATCTGTAAACAACAAAATTCTGTAAAAATAAAAATATTATTTAAAAAACCTTAAATGCTTATTAAGGAAAAGCTTATTGGTCGTCAACTCAAATTTCAGTTGTATATATATTCCTTGACTTCTTGAAATAGTCTCGAGGTGGTCAGGGCTTGCTGCAATCAGTCCTTACCTGATGACTGAGCTTTTGACAACTTAAGCTCTTTGGTAGAAAATGTAGTTGCAAAATTTGTAGGAAATGTCTATAGTAGATTTTTATCCAGAATAAATGAACACATTTAGATTTCTTTCTCTATCTCAGAGCAGATTGGAAGGAGAAAGGTGAAATGCTATGTGACATATCGTCTGTGAGAGATGCAGTAGTAGTAGTATCTTAATAGAGAACCTGGAACTGAAAGAGAAAGCAGCCAGCTTCAGGGGCAAACAGGACACACAATTGAATAATGCAATGTGGAACTTCACAATGATGACATAAGACAAAAATATTAACATATGTATTCCAAACGATTTTTTATGGAGGCAAGGGGATTTAGAAAACATGTTAGAAACTATTTAATAAAATGGTTAAAATGAAAAGTATTTACGTTATATAGTCCACAGATATTTTATTTGAAAAAATTTATGTCTGGGACCATCTCATTAATGATGTGTCACTGTATTCTTGCCTGGAGAATCCCATAGACAGAGGAGCCTGGCAGGCTATGGTCTATAGGGTCTCAAAAGAGTCACGACATGACCGAAGTGACTTAGCACACACACACACTGTATTTAAAATTGAGGTTCGTCTCCATAAAAACTCTCCAAAGATGACCTTTTTTTCTCTCTATAGCCCCTCCAAGACTGAATTTTCAGAGGTTTTGACACAAATCAAAAAAATTCTTTGGTAGATTGTATTATCTTTTTTTTTTTCATTGAAATACAGTGAAAAAAAGTTGATTTACAGTATTAGTTTCAGGTGTACAGCATAGTGTACTAGGTTGTAATACAACAGTCTTGAAACTACAGGAATCAGTAGTTTTCTAGAATATCTAGAAAAATGTTCAATAAAATGTATACCTTTTTTTTTTTTAAAGATGTATTTATTTATTTATTTTTGGGTGGGGGTCGGGTTGGGGATGGAGGGGAGCAGGCGGGCCACTTCTATTGGTCTTTCACTTCTCTCTGTTCATCTGTCTTTGTTCTTTGGCTCCTGTGGGCCTCCCATCGCGGTGGCGTCTGTCGTCGCAGAGCACCGGCTCTGGGCGCATGTGCTCCAGCTCTCCGGCTCGGTAATTGGACACATCAGTCCAGCCGCTCCACGGCACGTGGGATCTTCCCAGGCCAGGGCTCGAATCGGCGCTCCTTGCACTGCAAGGTGGTGTCCTTACCCACTGGACCACCAGGGGAAGCCCAAATGTATACCTCTTCTACTCTTTCTTTGATGCTGATATGTTCACTATTATAATGATGGGATGTAAATCATGCAGGTAAATCTAGGTAGGTAAAATTATAGTATGCCACTGCCACTACATAAATTGGCATCTGAACAGTGAGTTTAGGGATCCTGTGGATGTGATAATAAAAATCTAACTTTTTGATACTATTTTGAAAAAATAATTCAATATGTAAATCATGTTTTTTAGTAAGTGCTTTATTTTATGCTTTCCTCATAACAAAGGCCCTCTGTTAAGAAAAGTGCTTTTTTCTTTTTCAGTGTTCGAGGTTGAGAAAGGAAATAGAATTAATGTCTGCAGAGAACCCCAGATTCTGGCCATGCAATTGTCTGACCTGGAAGACTTGCTTACTCTTTACTCCCCTCCCCCACTGCACTGATCATTTGCACCTGGGAAAACTACGTTCCGCATGAACTACTTTCAGATTAGTCCTGAAAACAAAGTAATGGCACTAACACTTAGAGCTATAGACAGCTAGGAGTAGAGGGCTGAAAATGATGCACACATGGCTTCCTCCATTTCCTTCCCTCCCTAGACATGGATTGTCCAGTGCCAGTTAGTTATAAAGTGCCTTGATTTAAACCATTTCATTTTCTACTCCTGATTGGGAATTTATTTTCAGTGAAGGTTGTCATTATCGCAGAATTCAATTTTTTTCTATTATTTTATTTATCTGTTTATTTGGCTGGGTATGGTCTTAGTGGCAGCACATGAGATCTTTTGTTGCGGTGCATGGACTCTCTAGTTGTGGCATGTGGGTTCAGCAGTTGTGTGTATGGGCTTAGTTGCTGCATGGCATGTGGGTTCTTAGTTTCCAAACCAGGGATCAAACCTGTGTCTCCTGCATTGGAAAGTAAATTCTTAACCACTGGACCACCTGGGAAGGCCCAAACTCAATTGTATTATAGCAAAAATTTGACTGATATATGGATATTGTAGTTATCATCCTGAAGCAATACTAGACCAACTGCAGATTCAGTTCCTCAATTTTGTTGTCTTAATGGGCGCCTCGGTGGCTGATCACCAGTTAGACTGACTATGCAGTAACTGGCCATCAAGATGCCTGCCTCTAACAAACTGGAGCTATTGCTCCGCACTAGCCAGCTTGACCTTAGAGACTGGAGGCCAGAAAGTGTGTTGAGTTTTTATGTTAAAAAAGTGCATGAGGAGGGCAGCTACATACTAGGTTACCCTCCCAGTTTGACCCCGGTCCTTAGGTTTTTATTGCCTGAACTGGCACCAAAGAAACTCCTTGAAAATAACACATGCCTTGTCCATTCAGTGGTTAATGATGCTTAAAAAAATCACAGTTTGTGACTGTGACCTAAATTATGCCAGAAGCTGTAAAACCATGGTTTCTTTAAATTCAAATATGACCCACATGCTTTAAAACCACTACACTAACCCTATAGTACTGTTGCTGGGTGTGCGTGTCCACACACACAGACACGCACACACTCATACACAAAACACTTGGCATTAAATGACTCGGTACAAGAAATGGTATTTTTCAGACTTCCATGTTAAAGAAAAGGCTCATGAAAGAGATGTAAGTGAGCTTTAAGCCAAACATTTGTTTGGCTTTGCTGCAGCAGGCTGCAGGAATGTAAACTTTTTTTTTTTTTTTCAATGACTTCAGCTCCTAATTTGAAAGCTAGGATTTTTAGGAGTGAGCAAGAGACTATATTTGGCCAAAAAATTCTGCTGGCTTTACTTAGCCACTCTGCACATTCAAAACAATACTTCTTTATCAAAAAAAACAATAGTCTGTTTTATTCACAGCACATGTAGAAGTTGGAACATCGACTAAATTCCACTTTCTTCTTTCACAGTGTGTCTGTAACTAGCTAATGAGCTGCAACAGAGCCTGGCCTTCATTTTCAGCAAATTAAGTTCATCTCTCATAGGACTTGTGGTCTGGCTGTGGCACCGCTCCTAGGTACGGGTGGGACTTGTTTCTTCTACCCGTTGTAGGTTGGCCACATGGGTACGTGCTGCAGCACCACACAACAAAATCTTCTCTATAATCACCCGTCTAAGTAGCCTTTTACCCCACAAAAGTAGATCCCATTTAATTTACTTTGTGTTTATAGCACTCCCTCCTAAACCGCATCATTGGCACAGGCTGGTATTTATACAACTTTTTATTTTAAACTATTTATTTAGACTTGAGACTTCAGTAGCACTCCCTGTCAGATTCATTGAGCGTGCTTAAATTCAGGATACTGAAAATGTCAATTGGGAAGAGGGATGTGTGTTCTTGGGACTCGTTTCTCCAGAATGTAGACACCCACACAACTCTCGCTGAAGTGAAGGGAGGTTACACGTGTGGATAAAATTTGTGATACAGATGGTAGCAAACTTGCCCCTGATGGGTGGTTAAAAAAAAATTGCTCTTGCCTATTGTGTCCCCATGTTTCTTCGACAATAGACTTGATCAGACGCCCAGTTATGTAACATGGATCTAAAAATCTCTGGTTTAGAAGTATCAGTGTTGTGAGAGATCTCCTTCATGCATAGGATAGGGCTGCATAATTCATATATTCTAATAGAAGGCTCTGTTCACCTAGGCACTTGCTGCAGAAGGGAGGGAAAATAAACTTCTTGATTTTGTATCTGACCTCTTCTTTGGGGCTTTTTACCCAAGTTATAGTTTTCTTAAATGAAACATTTCCATTTTTCAACATTTAAAATGAGGAAAGGATGTAAATTTACAGTCGCCATTTAGTTTCATTAAATAAAGTGGCATATGGTCAGGTTGTTATCCTCATGGTGGGTATTTCCTACTACTGATGATATTGAACCTTTATTTTCTATGAGGTTCCACAAATTGTTCTTAAATTCCCTGCTATTTAGTGATCTAAAAATATAAATAAACCCTTGTGCATCCCTTTGAGCCTCTTTTGCTCTCTTCTTTTGGTGAACTCCATTCTGTTTCCAAGGCCTGGCTATTACATTCTCTTCTTCATATATTGTAAAAAAATGTTCCACTGTCTCAAAGGAAAAACATAACTGAATGGTAGCAGGGTCATTTTTTGAGTTATTAACTGGTGCGTCTGTCCTTCTAGTATTTCCTATAACCCCATCCTTCCTCTGCATTCTAGAACTAGACTACTTCAGGAAAGAGACAAAAAGGGAAACAAGTGACCAGAAAGGAGTCAACGTCTTTGTAATTTAAAAATAAGGTCCCAATTTAGAAAAAAGACTTGAAAGAAGGGGTTGGTTTCTGTTGCGCTCTCCTCAGCCCAGGGGAGGTAGAGATTGCCTGAGTTCCAGGAAGGAAGAGAGTTGAGAAAGGGAAAAGTGAAGTTAGATGCTGGTGGGAGCTGGCAAGGTCTTGCTTCTAGAATAAAGAGGATGCCCCAAACTCTTCCCTGTGAGCTCAAGTAGATGTGGGCTTTCTTGTGGTACCCACTGTGGAGGAGTGAAGCCATGAGGACGGGATTTTTCAACCCCACTCTGCTCTCTAGACTCCCTGGCACTTTGTAAGTCCTTATAGTTAGAGCTAATCCAAGGGAGACGGGTTGCTGCTGCTTAGTTGCTCAGTCATGTCTGACTCTGTGTGACCCTGTGGACTAGACGATTAGACTCCTCTGTTCATGGAATTCTCTTGGCAAGAGTACCTGAGTGGGTGGCCATGCCCTTCTCCAGGAGATCTTCCTAACCCTGGAATCAAACCCAGGTCTTCCACATTGCAGGTGGTTTCTCCACCATCAGGGAAGCCCCTATATATGCATGTGCATGTGCGTGTGTGTGTGTGTGTGTGTGTGTGTGTGACCCCATGGATTGTGGCCTGGCAGGCCTTTCTGTTCATGGGATTTTCCAGGCAAGAATACTGGAATGGGTTGCCATTTCCTTCTCCAGGGGGAGATGGTTTAGAGGAGGTCTTATTTCTATCACTGTAGTAGTGTGGGCTTAAAATAAAAAATAAATGGCTGGGCTTCTCTGGTGGTTCAGTGGGTAAGGACACCGCCTTGAAGTGCAAGGGGCGCTGGTTCGATCCCTGGCCTGGGAAGATCCCACGTGCTGCGGAGTGGCTGGACCGATGTGTCCTATTACCGAGCTGGAGCTCTGGAGCGTATGCACCCAGAGCCAATGCTCTGTGACAACAGAGGCCACCACGATGGGAGGCCCACATGGACCAAAGAACAAAAGATGGATGAAAATGGACAGATGAAAGACCAATAGAAGTGGTCCGCCTGCTCCCCTCCGTCCCCACCCCACCCCCACCAAAATAAATAAATAAATAAATAAATAAATAAATAAATAAATAAATCTTTTAAAAATAAATAAATAAATAACTTGCTATGGAAAAAGAAAATTGCTGTCAATTTTGCATGTCTGACTTTGGTGCCTCCAGGTTTGGAGCATCAAAGAAAGTAATTATGCCTTTATGCTCCTTTCTCAGAGTATGTGACACATAGTAGGTATGGAATGAACAGTTGGTAACAGAATGAATCAGTATTATAGAGCTGGAACTGCATGCTAACTGCTCCATATCTTTGATCTGGTTTCTCTGTTGGGTCAGGGAAAAAAAAAGTCTTTTTGCCTGCTGCAGACTTGCTTGGCTTGTTTACTCCTGTGGTTTCCCGAATTCCCAAACAATGTGGCATTGCCTGAAATTACACTTCAGTGCATTCTGGAGCATTTCTGCTGCCCACCCTTCTTTCAGTGACTCCACTTCAGCTCCCTGTGTGCCAGCTGCTGGGATAGCTCGCTGTCACTGAACCTCCACACGCATCCACCCCAGAGGAGTTAAGTGGGACCACATCAATGCTGGGGAACTGGCTGTCTTCCAGACTTCCCTGTGGGTCATTCTGTCTTGTGCTTTGGTGAGGTCTATTTACTCCATGGCCTTTCAGTCGCAAGAGGGGCCTGGGATAGGGCAGAGCCCAGAATATAGCAACAGAATGCCCAGCGTGGGTGGAGAGCCTCCCCTTTCCCTCTCGAAGAGAGGAGATCCAATCAGAGAACATTCCACTTAGACATTCCCTTCTGGTCTAATTTTTCCTCAGCTTTTGTGTTGTTAGTTTGTCTCTGGCACCTGTAAACCAGATGGGATATCCATGGGCATACCGAGTTGTGTAGGACAAGAGGGCTGTTCTCCTAAAGGCATCTGCCGTTTCCCTCGTGCTCTGTTCAGACCTCCGTATACACAACTTGTGAGTCCTGCTATGTGATCCATGAGGGGCTCGGGCACTTTCAAACTTTAATACATAAAGTGATGACTTTTATATAAAAGATTGAAATGCATGAGGAACTGTAAACTGCCCTCTACTCCTTCTTCTTTCCTTGATCAGTTCATATATTTTGTTTCTTGTTTAGTCACTAAGTTGTGCCCAACTCTTTGGGACCCCATGGACTGTAGCCCGCCAGGTTCCTCTATGGAATTGCCCAGGCAAGAATACTAGAGTGGGTTGCCATTTCCTTCTCCAAGGGATCTTCCCAACCCAAGGCTAGGACACACGTCTCCTGCTTAGCAGGTGGGTTCTTTACCACTGAGCCACCAGGGAAGCCCATATTTTTGGTCACAAGGGGGAAAAACCCAGTCAGACTGGCTCAACAGCAGTGGACAGGCCTCTTTAATGAAAGGTTGTGTAGTGTAGGTGACTCCATTTCATCAAGAAAACTGGGTATTTTTCTGTCTCTTACCTTCTCAAAGCTTCCCTCGGGATCACAGGAGGACCACCAACAACTGACACTATGGCTACCTACTTTCCTGCTTATGTCCGGCAGAAACATAGGAGGGTCTATGGAGTCCCCTTTTCCAGATGAGCCCTCAGCAGACTGTCCTGAAGTCGTATCTGCCCAATTCTGAAACACATTTTACACACTGTCCTCCCTCTTCATTTATCCCCTCTTTCATCTATTTGGTTAAAGTAGGTAAAAGGAAACGAGACAATATAACACATCAGAATGGGCCTGGATGAGACTGCAGTGAAAAATATACTCTCAGTGACACAGGCTCCAGCTGCTTGCAATTAATCACTCTCACTTAATTAATCAATCAATTGAAACTGATTGGGGCTGTGAAAAGGGTTTAGCAAAGCTGTGTTCAAGCCCTTCCCTTCGAGATCTAGAGAACATTCCACTTAGACATTCCCTTCTGGTCTAATTTTTCCTCAGCTTTTGTGTTGTTAGTTTGTCTCTGGCACCTGTAAACCAGATGGGATATCCATGGGCATACCGAGTTGTGTAGGACAAGAGGGCTGTTCTCCTAAAGGCATCTGCCGTTTCCCTCGTGCTCTGTTCAGACCTCCGTATACACAACTTGTGAGTCCTGCTATGTGATCCATGAGGGGCTCGGGCACTTTCAAACTTTAATACATAAAGTGATGACTTTTATATAAAAGATTGAAATGCATGAGGAACTGTAAACTGCCCTCTACTCCTTCTTCTTTCCTTGATCAGTTCATATATTTTGTTTCTTGTTTAGTCACTAAGTTGTGCCCAACTCTTTGGGACCCCATGGACTGTAGCCCGCCAGGTTCCTCTATGGAATTGCCCAGGCAAGAATACTAGAGTGGGTTGCCATTTCCTTCTCCAAGGGATCTTCCCAACCCAAGGCTAGGACACACGTCTCCTGCTTAGCAGGTGGGTTCTTTACCACTGAGCCACCAGGGAAGCCCATATTTTTGGTCACAAGGGGGAAAAACCCAGTCAGACTGGCTCAACAGCAGTGGACAGGCCTCTTTAATGAAAGGTTGTGTAGTGTAGGTGACTCCATTTCATCAAGAAAACTGGGTATTTTTCTGTCTCTTACCTTCTCAAAGCTTCCCTCGGGATCACAGGAGGACCACCAACAACTGACACTATGGCTACCTACTTTCCTGCTTATGTCCGGCAGAAACATAGGAGGGTCTATGGAGTCCCCTTTTCCAGATGAGCCCTCAGCAGACTGTCCTGAAGTCGTATCTGCCCAATTCTGAAACACATTTTACACACTGTCCTCCCTCTTCATTTATCCCCTCTTTCATCTATTTGGTTAAAGTAGGTAAAAGGAAACGAGACAATATAACACATCAGAATGGGCCTGGATGAGACTGCAGTGAAAAATATACTCTCAGTGACACAGGCTCCAGCTGCTTGCAATTAATCACTCTCACTTAATTAATCAATCAATTGAAACTGATTGGGGCTGTGAAAAGGGTTTAGCAAAGCTGTGTTCAAGCTCTGACATTGCTGTTTACAACATGTGTAATCCCCGTCAATTTGTGTCACCTCTGAGGAACCCAGCTTTCTTGTGAGTATCAAATGAGATGCTCGTAAAAGCTCACTGATAGGGGCTTCCCTGGTGGTCCAGTGGGTAAGGACACCGCCTTGCAGTGCAAGGGGCGCCGGTTCGATCCCTGGCCTGGGAAGATCCCATGTGCCACGGAGCGGCTGGACTGATGTGTCCAATTACCGAGCCGGAGCTCTGGAGTGCATGCGCCCAGAGCCGGTGCTCTGTGACAACAGATGCCCCACCACGTTGGGAGGCCCACAGGAGCCAAAGAACAAAGATGGATGAAACTAGACAAATAAAAGACCGATAGAAGTAGCCTGCCTGCTTCCTTCCCTCCCCACACCACCCCCCTCCAAAAAAAAAGAAAAAAAAAAAAGCTCATTGATAACTCCTGTGTTTTCCAAGTGACAGTTATTTTTGTGGTTGTATTTGTTATTAAATTTTTCCCATTTTAAATAAAATAAGGAGCTAGGTCTTCATGATAAGAATTATTTCCATTTCTGTATGGAAAGGCTTTGCAGCCTAGCACTCTTTCAAAAATAAAGGTTGATGGAGAGTTTGAAATGAGCCAGGTACTGTACCAGATGCAAGGAATATGGTTGATCAATGAATATTGATTACCTGTCTCTTACCTTCTCAAAGCTTCCTCGGGATCACAGGAGGACCACCAACAACTGACACTATGGCTACCTACTTTCCTGCTTATGTCCGGCAGAAACATAGGAGGGTCTATGGAGTCCCCTTTTCCAGATGAGCCCTCAGCAGACTGTCCTGAAGTCGTATCTGCCCAATTCTGAAACACATTTTACACACTGTCCTCCCTCTTCATTTATCCCCTCTTTCATCTATTTGGTTAAAGTAGGTAAAAGGAAACGAGACAATATAACACATCAGAATGGGCCTGGATGAGACTGCAGTGAAAAATATACTCTCAGTGACACAGGCTCCAGCTGCTTGCAATTAATCACTCTCACTTAATTAATCAATCAATTGAAACTGATTGGGGCTGTGAAAAGGGTTTAGCAAAGCTGTGTTCAAGCTCTGACATTGCTGTTTACAACATGTGTAATCCCCGTCAATTTGTGTCACCTCTGAGGAACCCAGCTTTCTTGTGAGTATCAAATGAGATGCTCGTAAAAGCTCACTGATAGGGGCTTCCCTGGTGGTCCAGTGGGTAAGGACACCGCCTTGCAGTGCAAGGGGCGCCGGTTCGATCCCTGGCCTGGGAAGATCCCATGTGCCACGGAGCGGCTGGACTGATGTGTCCAATTACCGAGCCGGAGCTCTGGAGTGCATGCGCCCAGAGCCGGTGCTCTGTGACAACAGATGCCCCACCACGTTGGGAGGCCCACAGGAGCCAAAGAACAAAGATGGATGAAACTAGACAAATAAAAGACCGATAGAAGTAGCCTGCCTGCTTCCTTCCCTCCCCACACCACCCCCCTCCAAAAAAAAAGAAAAAAAAAAAAGCTCATTGATAACTCCTGTGTTTTCCAAGTGACAGTTATTTTTGTGGTTGTATTTGTTATTAAATTTTTCCCATTTTAAATAAAATAAGGAGCTAGGTCTTCATGATAAGAATTATTTCCATTTCTGTATGGAAAGGCTTTGCAGCCTAGCACTCTTTCAAAAATAAAGGTTGATGGAGAGTTTGAAATGAGCCAGGTACTGTACCAGATGCAAGGAATATGGTGTGTGTATATCAATATGAATATTGATTACCTCTACAGAGAAAATTAATATAAAATGATAGAGAAAACTGAGTTGCATCTTTCAGTGTATACCTAGAAATTTTAATTTTTTCTTCTTGAGTAACCACCTCTTATCTGGTGACTTTTCTTCCTTTATTTTCTTTTTCCTCATTTGAGTGAAGAAAGGAAAATTCAGTTACCTGAGGATATAAGTCAACTAGATAGCAATTTATTTAGCTTCTGGTATTTATGTATTATGTTAAGAAATTGTATTCTAGGTATTTTTTGATTTATAGATAATGTTGTAATATAAAACGTACTTCTGATACATCAGCTTTTTTTTTAAATTAGAAATTTTCAACATTTGTCTAGAAAACCATATTATATCCTCCTCTGACTCTTTGTGACTCCATGCAGTATAGCCCACCAGGCTCCTCCGTCCATGTGATTCTCCAGGCAAGAATACTGGAGTGGGTAGCCATTCCCTTCCCCAGTGGATTTTCTTGACCCAGGGGTTGAACTCATGTCTCTTGTACTAACAGGTGGGTTCTTTACCACTGAGCCAGAAGGGAAGCCCTTTAACATTCTAAGTTTATTTTCTATGGAGATTTTAAAAAGGCAATGAAAGATGTGGAGGCAGAGAGAAAAGAAAGAAGAAAAACGGATAAAAGAAAAATGGAGAGGGTCTTGGAGAGAGGAATGGGCAGCTCAGAGCCCAGCAAGTTTGCAAATGAGAGGAGATCAAACAAGAGACAGGTTGTTGCTTAGAAGGTACAGGTGCCAAAGAGAAGAAATAAGATCCAGAGGGAAGATCACAGCAGTGAGAAAGGGGAACACATAAGCACTATTTCAGGTGAAGAATAAAGCAAACTTGCCAACTCACTGACCAGAGCTTGGAGATGATGGTAATGAAAAGTGGAAATGGCTAAGATGCTATGGTTTTTTGAACCTGACTGATCTCAGAAACAATACAAAGATGGGGACGGAAGAGGGGATGGAGAGACTAGTGCCAGACACCGTGCTAGCCGATATATAGAAAGCCCATCACAGAACCTACATTATTATATCTAATTCCCAAAATCACCATGCCAAGTTTTAATATTCGCTTCTTACAGATGAATAAACTAAGAAAGAGCGAGTTTGTTTTCCTTTGTTTTTAAACTGGTAATTCTGATTAACACATACATAGAGAAGCCAAATGGAAACCCAAAGGGCTGTTTGGTCAATTTGATTAACATAGTCATGCGATGGGGACAGTTCAGGTCAAAGAAGACCACCCCAGTCTTCTCACCAAATACCATGTTGAGATCTTGTATATGTGTAAGAATGTGTGTCTGGAGAGGGAATTATTTTCACTACAGAAACTTTCTTCTTTGTGTTGATTATGTAACATTGACTTTACTCACACGGCAGCTTGGCTGGGCTTAGGAAATGTCGCTCCATTATTTTGTCTGTAACTATCCTGGCTCTCGTGTAAGTTTAAAGTCCTGTGCAGTTTAAAATCAGGCCAGTCTAGTAATTAAAACCATCCCCTCAGGTAAAGCTGATCCTTTAGGGAAAACATGCTTAGTCCCCCAGATTCCCCAGCCTTTGGTCGCTTCCAGTGGTGGAGTGTGGTAGGGGAGAGCTGGTGTCTTTGGGGGTGGAGTCTCCCAGTCCTCTGGTTTCAGGGTGATGTCCCTTGGTCTCTTATCTTGCTGCCACCCCCAACTGATTTGTCTGGATGGACTTTCCCTTGGCTCTCTCTGCTTTATTCCCCAGGTGGCTCCCTGGTGGAAAGTCCATATTGAACCTCTACTATGGAAACATGTTACCGGCTAACTCTCAACGTGACTGCTACTTCAGGGCCCCATCGGGTAGGGCAGGGTGCTATGGGAAGGTCTGGTTTCTATCCAGGCCACATTGAAGCAAAGCATAGTGTGGTAAAGCCATTCCTCAAAGCCAATAGGTGAGCTCTCAGGAGTTTAATGTGGGGCGGCCCTGGGATGTGTATTGGAGGGTTCATTCTAGAGTCACATATGGAATTTGAGGTTGCTCTTCCCTTGGGCTTCCCACTCTTTACCACTCAGAAAAGTGAAGGCCAGAATGGGAACTTGGGAAGTAGTCTCAGATTGCTTTCCACACTCTACCATCCTTAGAAGCACGGGGCATGGGCTTTCTCTCCCTTTTCTCTTTGTCCTAAGCCCTTCTGCCATAAGATAGCCAACCCTCCTGGCCTGGAGAGTTTGTAGGTGGAAGGTATACTCTCTTCATAATGAAAATTCTGTGATTGAGTCCTCCAGGCTTAATCCTTGAAATGTGAAATAAGGACTAAAAGATTTTAGCCCATCCATTTACTTTCCACAAAGCCTTGCTCTCAAACTGAATTCTAATCCTGATATAGGGCGATCAGTTTTCTGGCTCTGCCTAGGAGGTGAGAGACTACAAAGAAACATGATGTAGGGAATGCCATGAAATGTATTGGTTTAATATTTGCAAAACAGTATCCACGATACAGTTACATAGACACTGGTGAAAGTCCTGAAATCAGGGTAGCTGTGCGTGCAATTTGCACTGTCTGGCTTCTGGTAAAATTAACATGAGTATCACTTTCTGATCCATTTGTCTAGCGAGTAGAAAAGGTGGAGAGCTGGTTTCATTGTGAACTACAAGTGGATAAAAACTAGTAGATTATATTTAGAATACAGTCTATAAAAAAAGCCATTGTGACAAAATAGCATGCAAACACTTCTTTTATCAATAAATAAGGAATTGACAAAAAAGGTGACTTTTACAATGTAACGTTCCTGAGCTGTTTTAAACTGGCGTTTTTAGAAATTGTTTTCTAAGTGTTTTGTCAGGGAAGAAAGCTTCAGTAAATTTTATTTTATGAATGCCACAGTTTAGAATTCTGTTTTACATGCGAGCAAAATAAACTCACTTCTTTTATACTTATTTCCCATTAAATTTTAGTATTTGTAGCAGGCCTTGTCAGGTAGAGGTGGAAATTAAATTATGATAACATGAAAAGTGTACCTAGGAAATTGTGTGAATTCTTTAACAAAGGCTCTATGTTTGCTGTATTTGAAGTAATATTTTCTTCATAGTGCAGACTGATGAATTAGATATTTGTGAGAGAACAGTGGGAATTACTTGCTGTTGCACTGCATTGTATCTTTTAGTTTTGGTATTCTATTCTAATTCTGAACCAAAATCTCTCCCAAATTCATCATAAAAAGAGACATGTATAATGACTACATTTCCTAAAATAATATCTGAAATTATGAATACGTTTATTTGTGTTAATGTGAGGTTTACATTTTACTTTAGATGATGGTATTGTGGATCGTTTTTCTGAATAATTTCATAGAAAGACAGTTTGAAAGAACAGATAAAACCAGAAAGCACTGATAACATGAACGCTTTTCTTCTCTCCTGTATCCATGGAACGGCCTAAGTCCAGAATCTTTTTCTTTATTGCACTTGTCAAATTTTAGTGTTTAAAAGTTTTTCATTCAACTATACTTGTATAAAATTGTACATAATGGAGAGAAGAATTATGGCAGTACTCTTTAGTTCCTCCTCTTCAATCGTTAGATGTGTATCTGTCACTCATATGAAAGTGTGGAACTATAATTGCTTTCATTTTATTTCTTGAGAGATGTCAGTTCTTGTTTTTGTCTTACAAACTTAGCAGTATAGACATAATGTAATATTCTCATCCATGGAGTATTATTGTAGGCTTCCCCCCCCCCCCAGCTGTTTTTGGTGACTTAATTATAAAATGGAATTTTAAAGGTGATTTCAAAAGTTGTCTTCCTCCGTGGGCAGAGCTTAGGCATCATCCCTGAAATACAGTTTGGCTTGAGGAAGTGATACATATTTTTAATAGAGGGCAGAGGAAGATGCATATTTATATATGGTGCTTATAGTCACTTTTATTTCATGATTGTCATTTGTCATAATTTCTGGAAATAGTTTTCATTTTTGGAAAAGGAGGTTTGTTGAATGTGCACACGGTGGTAATTACTGCTTTTAATGGAATATATGTCTTAAACCTGAACATTCTAACAACCAAACCAGGGCATTAATGACATTCTTTAATTCCCCTTATCCTCTGTGAGGTAATATCCAATGTAGTGTCAAAACTAGTTATGTGACATTGTCAAAAACTTTTTCTTAAATATACAAAGAAAAATACACTTTCAAATATTTATACCATCGCTTTGTAGAGTTTTATCTTAAAAGCAAAGCTCACACAAACATGTGAAAATGAAGATTTTTCTAAAATGTATCATTCTTTTGGTGGCCTAAGATTTTTAACTTGATTTTTAATTTGTCTCAAGGCCTGTGGAAAAAGACTGGCTTTCTAGAATGTACATGGTTGAGCATCGTACAGAAATAAATATCTCCCCCTTGGAATTTAAATTGTATCTAGTGGTACTATTTTTATACCTCTTACTAGGAAACGAAATACCTCTAAATTTAGTGCTTTGGAATTTTATTTCCACTAAAAATTTCTTGAGATATGTGAGCACCATAGTAACTGCTTTGCAAGCTGATTCTTCATTACAGTTCCCCGATAAGAACTTCACTCAGGACAGTTCCTCTGGGATGACTGAGACTAAAAATCAATTCTGATAACATTAGAACAAATTTAAAGATGGAAAAAAAAAAAAAAACAAAACAATCGTAGAAGCATGCATGCTGTGGATCAACTGAGCTTCCTAATTTTTTCTTTGCTCAAAAGCTAAAATGCATTTTTAAAAAGTTTTTATCTCTTGTATTATTTTATATCTAGTAAGATTATACACCTTTGGAAAAAAATTATTGTGGCTTCACTTTTGGTGACTTAATTATAAAATGGAATTTTAAAGGTGATTTCAAAAGTTGTCTTCCTCCGTGGGCAGAGCTTAGGCATCATCCCTGAAATACAGTTTGGCTTGAGGAAGTGATACATATTTTTAATAGAGGGCAGAGGAAGATGCATATTTATATATGGTGCTTATAGTCACTTTTATTTCATGATTGTCATTTGTCATAATTTCTGGAAATAGTTTTCATTTTTGGAAAAGGAGGTTTGTTGAATGTGCACACGGTGGTAATTACTGCTTTTAATGGAATATATGTCTTAAACCTGAACATTCTAACAACCAAACCAGGGCATTAATGACATTCTTTAATTCCCCTTATCCTCTGTGAGGTAATATCCAATGTAGTGTCAAAACTAGTTATGTGACATTGTCAAAAACTTTTTCTTAAATATACAAAGAAAAATACACTTTCAAATATTTATACCATCGCTTTGTAGAGTTTTATCTTAAAAGCAAAGCTCACACAAACATGTGAAAATGAAGATTTTTCTAAAATGTATCATTCTTTTGGTGGCCTAAGATTTTTAACTTGATTTTTAATTTGTCTCAAGGCCTGTGGAAAAAGACTGGCTTTCTAGAATGTACATGGTTGAGCATCGTACAGAAATAAATATCTCCCCCTTGGAATTTAAATTGTATCTAGTGGTACTATTTTTATACCTCTTACTAGGAAACGAAATACCTCTAAATTTAGTGCTTTGGAATTTTATTTCCACTAAAAATTTCTTGAGATATGTGAGCACCATAGTAACTGCTTTGCAAGCTGATTCTTCATTACAGTTCCCCGATAAGAACTTCACTCAGGACAGTTCCTCTGGGATGACTGAGACTAAAAATCAATTCTGATAACATTAGAACAAATTTAAAGATGGAAAAAAAAAAAAAAACAAAACAATCGTAGAAGCATGCATGCTGTGGATCAACTGAGCTTCCTAATTTTTTTTTCTTTGCTCAAAAGCTAAAATGCATTTTTTAAAAAAGTTTTTATCTCTTGTATTATTTTATATCTAGGTAAGATTTATACACCTTTGGAAAAAATTATCTTTTACCAGAGATATGAAAAATTTAGCTGTACTTACTTATGGCATAGGTAAATGTCTTTCCTATGCTTTATACTCAAACACTTTGGCAAAAGCTACAGGTAAGTAATAAGGGGTATGAAAAGATGAATGCAATGAATCTATTTGAATAAAAAGTTAATAATCAATTCATTATTTTCAAGAAAATCATTGCATTTTAAAACCCATGTAGTATACTAGACTGAGCTCTGATCATCTTAGAAAGAAGTCTGTCAAAATAAATCAGGTTGATAACTGATTAGCAGAACATGTAGTCTGTCATTTTTAAATATGTGCCCAATTTCTTCACATAAATCTTACCTTTAAAATCTTCAAGGGGAAAATTTATTTTGGGCACGTTGGCCATGAATATCAGTTGACATTTATACAGTGCACAGGATTTATACGGTGGGTTAGGATGTCGGCCATAATTCTAGGCTGATAGTTTGTAAGGGGAAGATTCCATTTTGTACTGTTTATAAAATGTTCCTCTGTAGTTCCATGCTCCAAGACTAACAAAGTCTATCCAAGTATAGTCAGGCAGTGCAGTTTAACTTATTGCATTCATTAAACTAGGCTTAGATTGTCCTAATTATATGTTATCAACAATTAAGAAATGGATCACATGCCACAGACTGGCTAAAACATTCTGTATTCTTGGCTGGATGCCAGAGGAGGTGCCAAGTTCCATTCTACCTTGTCATCAGCTGTATCTCTGCTTTTGCAGTACAAGCAGCAGCTGTGCTAGACAAAATAATCTAAATTCTCACATGTACTTTTCCTTTAGGAAACAGCTCACACTGAATTGCATTTCTGGTATGAATAGTACTACACCTGAGTGAGTTGGTGCTGAAAACAGATTTGATGCAAATATAATTTGTAACTGATATCATCTTTCATGACTTTCAAATGCATTTGTCCTATCAAAATAATGGTCTTACTTTTCATGCTAAAATGATTGCCAAATGGATTCTGTGGGTAGCAAAATACGCTTTGCTCGTTTGGCAATGATTTTCCTATACCTCAAATTACATAATTTTATAGGTGCTCTGTTTCAAAGGAAAACAATCTTTATTGATCCAGGCAGTCAGAATTAATCATGGATCTCTGATCTCAAAACTCCTGGCAAAATCCTTTTATTCAGAACACTGTAGTGCCAGACGCTCAACACTTCACAAATCCTTGTGGGATGATGGGTTTTTCAAACAGTCGGATTGTGCAATCTCGTGTGGCTTCTAGAAACGGAGATTCAGCAAGGCTTTTCCCTGAATGGAGGCTGGCCCAGCCAATTTTATGGAGAGCTAAATTTGACCCAACTTTTGCTTCTAATTGTTGTCTTTGTTCTTAGTATGGTTAAAAAAAAAAAGCGGATGTTGGATGTCATTCTTCTGTCCATGTGTTTGATAGTAGGTCCTGGAATAGCAGGTGTATCCCGTCAGAAGCAGAAGATATTGGTGCTAGAGTGCCATGCTGGGTACCCAAATTCCTAGAGCTCAAGGTCCTAAGCATCTTGAATGGATCCTGTAATAGACAATCATGGAAAGCTAGTCCCCATGAGCACTGACTTTCCAGTTCACCTCAGAGGTTACATTTGAGTTGACATGTATTTTCAAAGTTCCCAGTTTACTTGGTTCTTAAAAGCTTGACTGCATCCTGCATGAATCAAGCTGGAGGGGTCATGCCAAATTCTCAATTAGAATGAGAAGGTATCAAAGAGATTCAAAAGATCCAAGCAAAGTCTCTAATTTACACACAGTTTGTCCTATGCCCTTTTGTAATGGCATCTGCTGAGTCATTGCTTACAGGGCAGTGTAACTTTTCAAATTTTGCTTCATACTAGGAAATCCTTTACTGTTCACAGAAACATGCCAAGAAATTCTTATGCCAAAACCAACTTCCTGGAATAATTTCCTTTGATTTCACCAAAGATTTTCCCCCTTTTTTCCCCTAGAGTAGATGATCTTTCTGGAGATTCATATGAGTGGTCTCAGAGGAGAATCTATTAGGTTTGATCTGGATAATATTTTAGCCTTCTCTGCTCAAGAGCCAACCAGTCTAATAGTCTCATTATCTGTATGCATCCTCTCTCATCTCTTTGCTTTTGATTTATTACTAGGTACCAGATTATAAGAAATACACGTCTAAGCAACATTCGGTTTTACTCTGCTTCTTGGGGTCAGAGTCTTGGTGAGGGAATGGGCTTGCCTGTTTAGGTCCTCATAGCCTTCAGACACTGAGAGCAGAGGCCGCTAGGCAACTGAGGCTCTCCTCTGACGGGCTATAAGTCTAAGTGTGTCTTTCACTCACTTGTGATTTTTGACCTTTTGAGGAGGTGCTCCAAAGATGTTCTGCCTTTTTTTTTGCCTTTTTTTTTTTTGAGTCATTAAAATGCCCTCTCTTCTTCAGACTTTCCTTCTCCTTGTTTCTTAGAAAACTTTTTTTTCTCCCATGCTTCTTTATTATCTGTGGCTCTTCTTATATCTTTTCTTTTTGAAACAGACTCTGGTTTTCCTTTGTTGAGTTTTTTCTCCTTCCCTCTCTTTCATGTTACCATTTAGGTTAAGGCTAAATTGCTGGGACAGCTGCTCTCTTGGACCTGCTCTAGACTTTGCTGACCACATCACCAACTGGCAGGGTGTGGTGCCTTGAGGTCTTCCAGGGGACAGGCTTCCAAATGGAAATAATGGAGTAACATGTCTGAGTTATAATTTATGCTCTACATGAGAGAATCCCAGTTATCTTAAGCATTTTAAAACACATTCACTCTGTTACTGAAAGACTGATTAAAATTCTGAGTCTGCCCCATATTGAAACTGCATGTGAATACCTGATTCAAATAAGGGTCATATACTAATAATGGACCAGAAAGAAGTACTAAGGAGTCATCTAGTGTACTTCTAGGAAACTGTACTTCCTAAAAGACTGTCTTGTCTTTTCTTTAAAATTCAAAGGAATTTTTATTATGTTCCTGTCTATTTTCTTATGATGCATCAACTTATTGAACTATTTGAGCTAAACTGTATTCTTTCACTAGCTTACTCTGTCACAGACTCATATGCTTACAAATGTACACACATGCTTACACATGAGGAGATTCATATGAGTGGTCTCAGAGGAGAATCTATTAGGTTTGATCTGGATAATATTTTAGCCTTCTCTGCTCAAGAGCCAACCAGTCTAATAGTCTCATTATCTGTATGCATCCTCTCTCATCTCTTTGCTTTTGATTTATTACTAGGTACCAGATTATAAGAAATACACGTCTAAGCAACATTCGGTTTTACTCTGCTTCTTGGGGTCAGAGTCTTGGTGAGGGAATGGGCTTGCCTGTTTAGGTCCTCATAGCCTTCAGACACTGAGAGCAGAGGCCGCTAGGCAACTGAGGCTCTCCTCTGACGGGCTATAAGTCTAAGTGTGTCTTTCACTCACTTGTGATTTTTGACCTTTTGAGGAGGTGCTCCAAAGATGTTCTGCCTTTTTTTTTGCCTTTTTTTTTTTTGAGTCATTAAAATGCCCTCTCTTCTTCAGACTTTCCTTCTCCTTGTTTCTTAGAAAACTTTTTTTTCTCCCATGCTTCTTTATTATCTGTGGCTCTTCTTATATCTTTTCTTTTTGAAACAGACTCTGGTTTTCCTTTGTTGAGTTTTTTCTCCTTCCCTCTCTTTCATGTTACCATTTAGGTTAAGGCTAAATTGCTGGGACAGCTGCTCTCTTGGACCTGCTCTAGACTTTGCTGACCACATCACCAACTGGCAGGGTGTGGTGCCTTGAGGTCTTCCAGGGGACAGGCTTCCAAATGGAAATAATGGAGTAACATGTCTGAGTTATAATTTATGCTCTACATGAGAGAATCCCAGTTATCTTAAGCATTTTAAAACACATTCACTCTGTTACTGAAAGACTGATTAAAATTCTGAGTCTGCCCCATATTGAAACTGCATGTGAATACCTGATTCAAATAAGGGTCATATACTAATAATGGACCAGAAAGAAGTACTAAGGAGTCATCTAGTGTACTTCTAGGAAACTGTACTTCCTAAAAGACTGTCTTGTCTTTTCTTTAAAATTCAAAGGAATTTTTATTATGTTCCTGTCTATTTTCTTATGATGCATCAACTTATTGAACTATTTGAGCTAAACTGTATTCTTTCACTAGCTTACTCTGTCACAAACTCATATGCTTACAAATGTACACACATGCTTACAGAAATAGGAAAAAATAGGTTTTTTTGGTTTATTTGTATCATGAGGAGGATATTTGGTTTTCCTATCATGTGAATAGAGGTTAGTTTGGTCTTGCTTCAAAATACCTGCGACTAGAACCAAAGTAGGCTTGGTTATTGCTGAGGGAGATTTCTTTTTTTTTTTTTTCTCGATTCAAGAGCCCATTGGTGCAGTTTTGCCACTTCCATTCTCCTCTACTTCATCATAAGCATCTCTTCAGCTGTGCAGTGAAAAAATGTGTGCAAGTGGCGTCTGGTACTTCCACGGAGGAAGCCAGACGGCTTTGGAGAAGGCATGGGACAAAGGGAGGCCCTTTCTGCTCTGTAGCCAGCAGGACAAATCACGGAATCCTCTTAGATATTAGAGGGGAATATCCTGAGCTATTCTAAAATCTCAAAAGGACTAACAAAGTTCATTCCATTTGTCATTGAAATGTGACAGTGATATAAAACAAAACCTTTCCGCAGTGGGGACTGGCTGCACCGAATTCCTTTTGCAACAAGAAAATTAGGTCAGAAGAAATTTAGGTCAACACCTTACAGAAATGCCCCTATGCCTGAAAGGAGCCAGGAGAACTTACACCGTTACAAACAGAAAGGTTATTGTTTTTATATTTAATTTGAAAAATGGTACCTTCCGAAGCTGAGTGTGATATAAACTCAGTTATGATTCAGCAAAGAAAATTACCTCTTGCATCACAGGCACAGCTCCTGCTAAATCAAAGGGCAATCCTGAAGGGCTTCCAACCAAGCCCAGCCTGGCTGACCTGGTTTAATCATGCAATTCAAGAAATATTTATCAAGCCTTCATTATTGGCAATGAACCTATTAGAAAATTTAAAGGTTATGAAGATTAATAAGCACCCTATTCCCACCAACTCTATCTTTGCCATTAAGAAGTTTAATGCTTAAGGAGGAGGAGAAGGTTAGGGAGTAGGTGAAAGTACAATATAACCTGTAATTCTTTGATTCACTTATCGTAGGGTAAATGAGTATCTGCTGTGTGCCAAAAATGATGAGATGTGATTCACAAGAGTTAAAGAAAAGTGACTCTGGTAGGAGAGAAGAATGAGATAATGGTCAGGGCTTCCCTGGTGGTCCAGTGGCTAAGGACACCATCTTGCAGTGCAAAGGGTGCCGGTTCAATCCCTGGCCTGGGAAGATCCCACGTGCAGTGGAGCAGCTGGACCGATGTGTCCAATTACCGAGCCGGAGCTCTGGAGCGCGTGCGCCCAGAGCCGGTGCTCTGCGACAACAGAGGCCACCGTGATGGGAGGCCCACACGGGCCAAAGAACAAAGATGGATGAAACTAGAAAAATGAAAGACCAGTGGAAGTGACCTGCCGGTCCCCCTCCCTCCCCACGCCTGCCAAAATAAATAAATAAATAAATGTTTAAAAAAAAAAAGAGAGATAATGGTCAGTTTGGCATGGGTGTGTGTGTGTGCACATGCTCAGTCATACCTGAGTCTTTGTGACCCCATGAACTGTAGCCTGCCATGCTCCCCTGTCCGTGGAATTCTTTCAGGCATAAATACTCGGGTGAATTGCCATTTTTTTCTCTAGGGGATCTTCCTGACCCAGGGATTGAACTTGCATCTCCTGCATTGGTGAATTCTTTACTACTGGGTCACCTGGGAAGTCCCGTGGCATGGTTTGGAAGGAATAATTTCTTGAAAAGGAGGCTTTTTAACTGAACTTTAAATGGGTCTAATTCCAACAGATGGTCATCTGTAAGAGGCACCTGAGTGGAAACACTGATAAGAAGGACCAGAGGGTGGGGGACCTCAAGGAAGGGAGCAAGTGGAGGCAGTGACTGACAGCTTCAGGAGACAGCAGGATGTGCAAAGCAAATGGGGAGAAAAGAATGTTCCATATCTGGGGAACAAGTAATAATCCAGTTTGATAGTTCTGAGCATAGAGCACAGAAGGTGAAGTCTGATTGGCCTTGAACAATGCAGAGGTTAGGCATACCAACCTTCCACACAGTGGGAAAAAATCTGCCCGTGACTTTACAGTTGGTCCTTGGTATACAGAGTTCTGCATCTGAGGATTCAGCCAATCAAGGGTTGCTTAGTTAACCATAGTGTTTATTGAGAGGAATCCGAGTATAAGTGGACCCATGTTCAAGGGTCCACTGTAGTTAGACAAGGTGAATTGAAATCCTATGTAGGGGCTTCCCTGGTGGTCCAATGGGTAAGGACACCGCCTTGCAGTGCAAGGGGCACCGGTTCGATCCCTGGCCTGGGAAGATCCCATGTGCCGCGGAGTGGCTGGACTGTTGTGTCCAATTACCAAGCTGGAGCTCTGGAGTGCATGCGCCCAGAGCCGGTGCTCTGCGACAACAGAGGCCACCGCGATGGGAGGCCCACACGGGCCAAATAACAAAGATGGATGAAAAATAGATAAACAAAAGACCAATAGAAGTGGCCTGCCTGCCCCCCTCCCTCCCCAACCCACCCTCCAAAAAGAAATCCTATGTAGACATACCTTGAGAACCAGATGTAGGAGTGGCATGCATAGGGTGACCCATCCCACAGCCATGGACTCTGATGACTTGGATGGCATTTCTGATCCATTAGATGGCTGAATCAAGTCTGGCAATATTAAGCCCTACGTCTTGCTCCATTGTTCTAGAATGTCTCTGGATATTAAGTTACTTGATCAACATCTGTACCATAAATGTAGAAGATATAGTTTCTAAGAAAACCAAGTGGAACTTTACTACATCCACTTTTTACCTCAAATCTAATTTGGTGTTTGGCCAGTTTAAATACAAAAAAAAAAATGAATGAGAAATATAAAAAATGAGCCTGGTTTTTATTTTCATTGGTTATGTGACCACCTTCTCACTACATACATCAGTTAGCAAAGTCTACTTTCAGCAGTGGAAATTTCATTATCACATCTAATTCTGGTTTGGTAGCACATTAAACTTTCAAACAGTTAATGACTCTGGTTTTCTTTCTGTTCAGATTTACCTTTCATAAAAGCGCCAGCAGGAATGAAGGAATGACAGTAAGACTGAATTACGAAGTTTAAAAGTCAAGAACAAGTAACTGCTTGTCCAGGGAAGGCTGCTCTCCTGCTTCTGATTACTGTCTGTGATAGGTCAGTGGTGAGTGCCATCTGTGATAGGTGGGGCTACATTGGCCTTGGTATACAGAGTTCTGCATCTGAGGATTCAGCCAATCAAGGGTTGCTTAGTTAACCATAGTGTTTTGGGATCAGTTAAGTGGACCCAGAGGTCCACTGAGTTAGACAAGGTGATTACCATAGGGACTTCCCATGCAGGTTGTAGTTAGACAAGGTGAATTGAAATCCTATGTAGGGGCTTCCCTGGTGGTCCAATGGGTAAGGACACCGCCTTGCAGTGCAAGGGGCACCGGTTCGATCCCTGGCCTGGGAAGATCCCATGTGCCGCGGAGTGGCTGGACTGTTGTGTCCAATTACCAAGCTGGAGCTCTGGAGTGCATGCGCCCAGAGCCGGTGCTCTGCGACAACAGAGGCCACCGCGATGGGAGGCCCACACGGGCCAAATAACAAAGATGGATGAAAAATAGATAAACAAAAGACCAATAGAAGTGGCCTGCCTGCCCCCCTCCCTCCCCAACCCACCCTCCAAAAAGAAATCCTATGTAGACATACCTTGAGAACCAGATGTAGGAGTGGCATGCATAGGGTGACCCATCCCACAGCCATGGACTCTGATGACTTGGATGGCATTTCTGATCCATTAGATGGCTGAATCAAGTCTGGCAATATTAAGCCCTACGTCTTGCTCCATTGTTCTAGAATGTCTCTGGATATTAAGTTACTTGATCAACATCTGTACCATAAATGTAGAAGATATAGTTTCTAAGAAAACCAAGTGGAACTTTACTACATCCACTTTTTACCTCAAATCTAATTTGGTGTTTGGCCAGTTTAAATACAAAAAAAAAAATGAATGAGAAATATAAAAAATGAGCCTGGTTTTTATTTTCATTGGTTATGTGACCACCTTCTCACTACATACATCAGTTAGCAAAGTCTACTTTCAGCAGTGGAAATTTCATTATCACATCTAATTCTGGTTTGGTAGCACATTAAACTTTCAAACAGTTAATGACTCTGGTTTTCTTTCTGTTCAGATTTACCTTTCATAAAAGCGCCAGCAGGAATGAAGGAATGACAGTAAGACTGAATTACGAAGTTTAAAAAGTCAAGAACAAGTAACTGCTTGTCCAGGGAAGGCTGCTCTCCCTGCTTCTGATTACCTGTCTGTGATAGGTCAGTGGTGAGTGCCACATGCCTGCGATGATAGTTGTAGCAGACGGGCAGGTGAGGGATCTCTAGGGAGGGGTTTCTCTCAGGCTCCAGTTAATAGAAGCTGCCCAAATTCTGCTCGAATAAAATGGCCTATTTCCTAGAGTTACTTCCAGGATCTTCTGTAGTTCATCATTTTAACAAAAAGCAAAATGGCCTTTGTAGTGAAGGATGGGTTACTTTCCTAATGATGTTATCTGGAAGTTCTTTGGAAATTGGTGAATGGGCACTTTCTGAATAAGGGTTTGATCCCAGAAATCAGCATTGTGTGTATGTGGAGGGGGGGCGGTGAGGTGAAGAGATAAATTGGGTGTATGTGTATATATAAATGTATACACGTATGTGTACATATACAGGAGAGGTCTTATAGATGAGAGGTCCGTAAGATGAGATGCCTCTATATGCACAGTTTCATCTGTAATGAATGCATGCACTCACACACATGTGATTTAGATGTTGATGAGACTATCAGGAAGGAAGGAATAAACAAACATGAATTGATCTCTTAGGGTATTTTCTTCACTGAGGCTAGGTACCAATGTTTCTCCATTTTCAATGATTTTGAGGCTCAGAGCAGTTAAGCGAATTATAAATTAGGCAATGAACCTGAAGTAAAAATCCTGGAAAATATTGTGCGTCTAGCCTGGGCCTCACTGAGCTCCACACCCCAGAACACACACTCACTCTCTTCCGCTCTGTTCTCTTCACTCCCTGCCTTCATCCCATCCTTCCCCCTTTTGGTCTTGTGTTGAGAGTCAAATGGTTCATGAGGAAATACCATGAAGTAAGTAAAAATGAGTTGAACCCATTGAAAAAGATATCACATAGCCAAAGTGAAGACTCAAAGAAGAAAACACGATGAGACTAGAGGCAAGTTTAGTGAAAAGATGACCCTAATTTTTTAGCAGCCACTCAGCTCACAACTTGTTACCCAGAAAAACCTAATCAACAAAATCACAGTTTTATATCGCTTGGTCTTATAATGTCTTTTGGTTACAAGTTTCAGGTGATCTGGCTTGATTTCTCATTTTATCATCATCACCTTATATGTAGGTAAGTGCTTGGTTTTCTACACAGATACTTTGGCACAAAGAAACAAAATATTGAGGGATGGGTTCCACACCTCAGGTCGACTTTCACCTTCTCTGGTATGAGAAGCTGTTACCACTAAGGAACAACTAACTGTCCCATGTGGGGGCTGACAAGAGACTGTTGAGAATCCTGACACAGCAGTCATGCCAAAAGCATGTGTGTAGGAATGTGCCCATGCATGCGTATGTCTCACAATGCCCTGTGAAATGTTTTTCTCTTACTTTGGTGGCCATCATTTGTTTATTACTCTTCTTGCTACTCATTTAAAAGCCTCTCTGTATACCTGCAGTTACTCCACAATTCTACAGCTTTCATGTAGACCTTTGCTGGGAGTGGAGTGCTTGCACTGGGAACACAGTCATCACAAATGAGTGCCATTTTGTTCCTAATTAGATGGGAACACTCATGGAGCTGAGTGCTTTTAAGAAGGAATTGCAGACTGAAGACTAGCCATGTGAAAGAGTGTTCGTCACTCAGTCGTGTCTGACTATCTGTGACTCCAGACTATAGTCCATCAGACGCCTCTGTTCATGGAGTTCCTAGGCAAGAGTACTGGTGTGGGAAAACATTCCCTTCTCCAGGGGATCTTCCCAACCCAGGGATCAAACCTGGCTCTTCCACATTGCTGGCAGATTCTTTACCATCTGCGCCATCAGAGAATCTACATGGAGTAGCAAACTAAGGTATGAGCCCTGACACAGACTCCAGAAGTTGTCAGGCTGGCTTTCAGTTTCCAAAGGAAAACGTGGAGTTCAGTTTAATTTTGAGTGATTGTTTGTAATGGTCTTCCAAGAGAATATGATAAGATTATTTTCTCTCTTGTCTGCCTTCATATATATACTCGATAGGAAATAATAATTGTGGAAAAAATTACTTTTCCTCGTTATTAAATATAATTTAACTCAGCTCACAACTTGTTACCCAGAAAAACCTAATCAACAAAATCACAGTTTTATATCGCTTGGTCTTATAATGTCTTTTGGTTACAAGTTTCAGGTGATCTGGCTTGATTTCTCATTTTATCATCATCACCTTATATGTAGGTAAGTGCTTGGTTTTCTACACAGATACTTTGGCACAAAGAAACAAAATATTGAGGGATGGGTTCCACACCTCAGGTCGACTTTCACCTTCTCTGGTATGAGAAGCTGTTACCACTAAGGAACAACTAACTGTCCCATGTGGGGGCTGACAAGAGACTGTTGAGAATCCTGACACAGCAGTCATGCCAAAAGCATGTGTGTAGGAATGTGCCCATGCATGCGTATGTCTCACAATGCCCTGTGAAATGTTTTTCTCTTACTTTGGTGGCCATCATTTGTTTATTACTCTTCTTGCTACTCATTTAAAAGCCTCTCTGTATACCTGCAGTTACTCCACAATTCTACGCAGCTTTCATGTAGACCTTTGCTGGGAGTGGAGTGCTTGCACTGGGAACACAGTCATCACAAATGAGTGCCATTTTGTTCCTAATTAGATGGGAACACTCATGGAGCTGAGTGCTTTTAAGAAGGAATTGCAGACTGAAGACTAGCCATGTGAAAGAGTGTTCGTCACTCAGTCGTGTCTGACTATCTGTGACTCCAGACTATAGTCCATCAGACGCCTCTGTTCATGGAGTTCCTAGGCAAGAGTACTGGTGTGGGAAAACATTCCCTTCTCCAGGGGATCTTCCCAACCCAGGGATCAAACCTGGCTCTTCCACATTGCTGGCAGATTCTTTACCATCTGCGCCATCAGAGAATCTACATGGAGTAGCAAACTAAGGTATGAGCCCTGACACAGACTCCAGAAGTTGTCAGGCTGGCTTTCAGTTTCCAAAGGAAAACGTGGAGTTCAGTTTAATTTTGAGTGATTGTTTGTAATGGTCTTCCAAGAGAATATGATAAGATTATTTTCTCTCTTGTCTGCCTTCATATATATACTCGATAGGAAATAATAATTGTGGAAAAAATTACTTTTCCTCGTTATTAAATATAATTTAATAAAAACTTGCTGTTTAGAAAGAGTACTGAAAATGAATTTTATTGGCCTGATTTGGTTTTACAGAAATACTGTCAATCCAACAAAACTGAAAAAGAGATCAGAGTATTCTTCCTTGTACTCTGAACCTAAGATTTCTCCAGTAAATCAGAGTCAGGCTCCATAAAATCCACTGAGCAAACTAGGTCACTGATAACAAGGTAGCAATTAAAATGACTGCATCAATTATTTGGTTAAATTATTTCCTAATATTTCACTCTGTAGGATATTTTATATAGGACCCCCATTTCGTACTCTTATATATTAAAGGGAAAAATATTTTTTAACATTAAAAAACTATTTATAGAATCATTTAAAATATGGTGTATGGAAAAAGAGTACTCATTAAAAAGGAGGTGGGGGAATTACCAGAGAGCTTTCATTTATAAATCTCTTCAGCTGAATTATAGTTGATGTGGTAAAGAACAAGCTTAATATGTTACCTAAAGAATATAATTTGGAACATTCTGGTTTCCCTTATCTCTATTCTAGGAAATTCACTTCTTCCAAGAGTTTATTTCCTGCTGCATTTTGCATCAGTGCTTTCTCCATTGTTGTATCTTCCTCTCATAAGCCTAGATTAACCTATTAATTTAAAAAACCGTATCTTTCACAATGTGCTAGGAAACCAAGCCTGAGCAACCAGAGCCTTGCACAAACAGTTTTATCCAGTGTGTTCTGTTTATTTGCCCTACTTGCTCCTTATAATTAAATTCTTATTCCTGCCCCCCACCCAGAGACAAACTGTGTACTTTGAATTGTACATATGTTAACTGCCATACGTTAAAATGGGAATGTTCACGATGTTTGCAGTATTACCAGACCTCTTGGTGGCCTTTAGGAGCCCCTTCTCGTGAGCTTATGGACATCTGTTTGGCTGGAGGATGGAAGTCAAACTGCACTAAAGAACTGAGTGAGACTCCACTGATTCAGCACGTGTCCTCATTTCACTAGGTTTCACTGGCATAATTTTCCAAAAAGAAAGGATTAGGGAAAGCACATTCTGCTAGATCCAGTGCTGCGTACTGGTGCATATAGATTTGGCCCTGACCCGTGGGGAGTTCTCTTTCTTTTGGGAAAGAGAAGGAATACCCAGATCACCATGATGTGATGTAGGTGCCAAGGGGGACACTCCTTGCCTGGCCAGGGCCTGGGCATATGGGGAATGGGCACAGTCAGGGACATATTTCTGGATGAGACCATGCTGGGTAAATCAGAGTTCCATAAAATCCACTGAGCAAACTAGGTCACTGATAACAAGGTAGCAATTAAAATGACTGCATCAATTATTTGGTTAAATTATTTCCTAATATTTCACTCTGTAGGATATTTTATATAGGACCCCCATTTCGTACTCTTATATATTAAAGGGAAAAATATTTTTTAACATTAAAAAACTATTTATAGAATCATTTAAAATATGGTGTATGGAAAAAGAGTACTCATTAAAAAGGAGGTGGGGGAATTACCAGAGAGCTTTCATTTATAAATCTCTTCAGCTGAATTATAGTTGATGTGGTAAAGAACAAGCTTAATATGTTACCTAAAGAATATAATTTGGAACATTCTGGTTTCCCTTATCTCTATTCTAGGAAATTCACTTCTTCCAAGAGTTTATTTCCTGCTGCATTTTGCATCAGTGCTTTCTCCATTGTTGTATCTTCCTCTCATAAGCCTAGATTAACCTATTAATTTAAAAAGCCGTATCTTTCACAATGTGCTAGGAAACCAAGCCTGAGCAACCAGAGCCTTGCACAAACAGTTTTATCCAGTGTGTTCTGTTTATTTGCCCTACTTGCTCCTTATAATTAAATTCTTATTCCTGCCCCCCACCCAGAGACAAACTGTGTACTTTGAATTGTACATATGTTAACTGCCATACGTTAAAATGGGAATGTTCACGATGTTTGCAGTATTACCAGACCTCTTGGTGGCCTTTAGGAGCCCCTTCTCGTGAGCTTATGGACATCTGTTTGGCTGGAGGATGGAAGTCAAACTGCACTAAAGAACTGAGTGAGACTCCACTGATTCAGCACGTGTCCTCATTTCACTAGGTTTCACTGGCATAATTTTCCAAAAAGAAAGGATTAGGGAAAGCACATTCTGCTAGATCCAGTGCTGCGTACTGGTGCATATAGATTTGGCCCTGACCCGTGGGGAGTTCTCTTTCTTTTGGGAAAGAGAAGGAATACCCAGATCACCATGATGTGATGTAGGTGCCAAGGGGGACACTCCTTGCCTGGCCAGGGCCTGGGCATATGGGGAATGGGCACAGTCAGGGACATATTTCTGGATGAGACCATGCTGGGTCTTAAAGGCTGAGCTCTAGTTAACGGGATTAGAGGAGGGGAGAATTGTAGGTAGGGGGACGGAAGGGTATTAGCCTTAGGGTGGGGGAGGGGCTCAAAGTAAAAGGCAAAGGAGGAAGAACTCTAAGCAAGTGGTAGAAGTACATTCTTCTTTCATTGCTTAATAAAATGCCTCCATTTGAGAAAGAGTTCAATGAATAGTGAAAAATTAAAAAGTACCACTTTAGCATCTCTTGCCTTTTCTTTTCTTTTCCATGGAAAAATGAGAGGATGGGCTACAGTATCATCAAGATTTCCTACTGTAGTGTACACACACACACATACACATACACATACATAGAAATATTATTAAGCCATAAAAAAGAAGGAAATCCTATTATTCACAACAACATGGATGTACCTTGAAGACATTATACTAAGTGAAATAAGTCGGAGAGAGAAAGACAAATACTGTATGATTTCATATATATGAGGAATGTAAAATGAAACAAGACAATCCCCCTGTCCACGAAACTCATGATAAAAGGAAACAGATTGCTCGTTATCAGAGGCAGGGAATGGTTGAGAAGGGAATTAGGAGAAGGTGGTCAAAAGGTACAGACTTCCAGTTACAAGATAAATAATTGCTTGGGGTCTTTCCTGGTAGCTCAGTGGCAAAGAGTGCCAGTGCAGGAGGCACGAATTTGATCCCTGATCTGGGAAGATCCCACATGAGGCAGGACAACTAAGCCAGCAAATACTGAGCCGAGCCTTTACAGCCTGGGAGCTGCAACTCCAGAGCCCATGTGCCAATCTGCTGAAGCCCGCTTACCCTAGGGCCTGTGTTCCCCAACAAGAGGGGCCCCTGCAATGAGAAGTGGATGGCAACTAGAGAGAAGCCCACGCAGCATTGTAGACCCAATACAGCCAAAAATAAATTCATAAAATTATATAAAAATATATATAAAAAAGTGCTTGGATGTAGTGGATGTAACATGACTGTAGTTAACACTGCAGTACAATCAGGAAAGTTGTGAAGAGAGTAGATTTTCAGAGTTCTCCTCACAGGGGGATTTTTTTTTCCTTTTTTTTTTAATTGTATCCATATGAGATGATGGATATTAACTGAAACTAGGATAGTCATTCCCCAAAATATGTAAATCAAACCATTATGCTCTATACTGTAAGCTTATATAGTAAGGTATATCAACTATTTCTCAATAAAGCTGGAAAAAAGATTAAACATAAGAATATTTCTTCAGGGTTCTGATATTATGTGATTTATATGTTTAATTAAGATAAGGGAAGAAACCCTTAAACGTGTTTGCTATTAATAAATAGATATTATCATTAGGAAAACAATAAAACTGTGTTGTTTTTTAGACACACTTTAAAATTGAAATATTGAACTAGCATAGGACTTTCTTTTCAAGGAATCTGATTAAAATCAGCTACTGTACTGTAGAGATTGACTTCCCCAGCGATTTCCCAGGAAAGCATTTTCCCAAAGATCAAGCAAATGCCACAGTCTTACTGTCTCTTTGAGGAGTTGAGATTCTTTTAACAGTGGAAGTAGAAGATTTAAACTGTGTCCTATCAATGAGTGCTGCATTTCTATTAAAATAGCTTTACACATTTAGGGTATTGTTATTCTTTTGCTTTCAAACTGTGGGATAATTTGAAGAATTTGTACCATATGTTTTTGTACCAGGGTGTAGGACTGTGATTTCTGTAGCAAAGGTAGGACTGTGATTAACAGCACCCGATTGTGAGGAAAGTTCCAGGGCTGGTGTGTTAGTGCCGTGTTGTCTCCCAGGCCTCAGGATTCTAGCTTTCTGCTCCACAGTTGTGCTGGATCAGCCCCCCACCCCACACCCATTCAGCAGAATACTGAGAGCACATGTAGAGCCCAGCCTTGCAACCCTAGGGCCTGTGTTCCCCAACAAGAGGGGCCCCTGCAATGAGAAGTGGATGGCAACTAGAGAGAAGCCCACGCAGCATTGTAGACCCAATACAGCCAAAAATAAATTCATAAAATTATATAAAATATATAAAAAAGTGCTTGGATGTAGTGGATGTAACATGACTGTAGTTAACACTGCAGTACAATCAGGAAAGTTGTGAAGAGAGTAGATTTTCAGAGTTCTCCTCACAGGGGGATTTTTTTTTCCTTTTTTTTTTAATTGTATCCATATGAGATGATGGATATTAACTGAAACTAGGATAGTCATTCCCCAAAATATGTAAATCAAACCATTATGCTCTATACTGTAAGCTTATATAGTAAGGTATATCAACTATTTCTCAATAAAGCTGGAAAAAAGATTAAACATAAGAATATTTCTTCAGGGTTCTGATATTATGTGATTTATATGTTTAATTAAGATAAGGGAAGAAACCCTTAAACGTGTTTGCTATTAATAAATAGATATTATCATTAGGAAAACAATAAAACTGTGTTGTTTTTTAGACACACTTTAAAATTGAAATATTGAACTAGCATAGGACTGTCTTTTCAAGGAATCTGATTAAAATCAGCTACTGTACTGTAGAGATTGACTTCAGCGATTTCCCAGGAAAGCATTTTCCTAAAGATCAAGCAAATGCCACAGTCTTACTGTCTCTTTGAGGAGTTGAGATTCTTTTAACAGTGGAAGTAGAAGATTTAAACTGTGTCCTATCAATGAGTGCTGCATTTCTATTAAAATAGCTTTACACATTTAGGGTATTGTTATTCTTTTGCTTTCAAACTGTGGGATAATTTGAAGAATTTGTACCATATGTTTTTGTACCAGGGTGTAGGACTGTGATTTCTGTAGCAAAGGTAGGACTGTGATTAACAGCACCCGATTGTGAGGAAAGTTCCAGGGCTGGTGTGTTAGTGCCGTGTTGTCTCCCAGGCCTCAGGATTCTAGCTTTCTGCTCCACAGTTGTGCTGGATCAGCCCCACCCCCACACTCCTACCATAGCATCTGCTTGCATTTCATTGGCAGAATTCTGTCATGGACCACCCACTTGCAAGGGAGGCTGGGAAATATATTTTTTTATCTGAACACATTGCAGCCTTGAACTAAACTGAGTCCTGTTAATGAGGAATATAGTATACATGAATACTGTATACAGGTTAGGTGCCGTATAGTTGGTTAGTTAGTCATATCAGCTGCAAGTCTGAAAGTTAAGAAAAATAGAAATCTGGCTCAGAGTTTCAAAACAATTAAAAGTCTTAACAGAATGAATGAATAAGATGTCTAAGAGGAAAGTCAGGTTTACTGCCTAACTGTACTGTACTGTGGCAGTCTTTTAGATATTTGTTGGCTGAATTAATTTGACCTACTATGAGGAGGTAAGCAAAGAGTTAAGAGAAAGGGACATATGTGTGTGTCCAGTCTTTGCAACCCTACGGACTGTAGCGTGCCAGGCTCCTCTGTCCATGGGATTCTCCAGTTAAGAATACTGGAATGGGTTGTCATTTCCTCCTCCAGGTTGTCATTTCCCGACCCAGGGATCCAGCCCTCATCTCCTGTTACTCCTGCATGGTGGACGGATTCTTTACCATCTGAGCCACCAGGAAGCCCAGGAGAAAGGGATCTACTCTCAAATTTCTTTGTTACTTGTGCATGTATCGTTTTGAGTTCCAGAGATTAGTAGTTTTAAAATTTTTCCTAAAGCTTTGAAACACTGTTCACAAAGATGGTACCTGTAAACAGTGAAGAGCAGCACAGTTTGGACTGAAGGACATGTGGGGCTGGTAGAGCAGGAATTCAGCTGGGTCTCTTACCAAAGCCTCCATGGGAAGAGGGAGTTTCTGTGCTCTTACTGTGTTATTTGTACGTAGGGAGCAAACCCTAGTTGCCCTAAGGTGCCATTTTGTACCACTTTGAATACATCTAGGCATTGTTGTAACTGTGCCTAAAATATACCACCCTTTCTAGGTTTTCAGAAAATGAATTTCATTTCTCTGTCTTTCCACGATTTACTTGTATCTGTCTCTATTTTGTAAAACCTCTCTCTACATTCTTTTCAAAATGTGGAAACGATGTGACGGTCCTGGGAAATTCTCAGCAGTTTGCAATTTAGACTTCTGCGTTTTTCCCTGACTGGTTTGGCCTCCTACATGGATTTCTAGCCTTAAAAAAAGTGTCTGCCCAAAACTTAATTCACATTTACAACATCACACGTAGGGCATGGGGGGAGTAATAATGTTTTTACTTCAAAGGTCATCATAACAGGAGGTCAGTGAAAACTCAAACATGACTTTAAAAACAGGAGAACAGACAGACACCCACAAGACTAGCATGTGGACTGAGTGCTAGATGGGTGGTCACCCCAACCCAGACGAGCCAGCAATAGTCCAACCACATTACAGACTACGAAACTCCAAAGTTGCTAACTAAGAAGCCAGTTTTATTTGATTTTTTTTCAAGAATTCTATTTCTAGTCACTACTATCAAGGGGTAAAAAATGTGCTGATTTCTTGTGTATTGGCCTTTTATATAAGGTGATTTTACAAAGATAATAAAACACATTTACATTTTGGAGTTTTACAAACAGAAAGCAGTACTTCACTCGGTGTTTTTCTAGTCCACCAATTGAAATCACCATAGATATTCTTCATTTTTACATAATATGTGTGTTTAGAAATTAAAATAACATTTTTAATGAACTGGTGGTTAGTATAACTTCTTTAGTTTTTATTAGTCAATAGAATCTTAGAGTTTTAAAATCTTACCACTTTAAATTTGCCTGTTGAGTCAAGGTTTCTGAAGTATTCCCTTAGTGGGGAGGGGTATGGAATCACAGGTTTGGTGTTAATCATATTTAAAAACTTTAAAAGTTCTCCGAATTAGCTTGGAAATTGGTATTTGTGAGGTATCTGAATTGCTGAACTTGGTGCTTCTATTCAAATAAGTAAATGATGCATAGTGACAATTGGACTATTAAATAAAAAATCCCAATGTGCTTGTTTAGTTCCTAGAGCCCATCAGTTAGGATATTTGGCTCTCACATTCATTAATAATTTTTCCCAATCAAAATAGTTTTCCTTGGTCTTTCCACGATTTACTTGTATCTGTCTCTATTTTGTAAAACCTCTCTCTACATTCTTTTCAAAATGTGGAAACGATGTACGGTCCTGGGAAATTCTCAGCAGTTTGCAATTTAGACTTCTGCGTTTTTCCCTGACTGGTTTGGCCTCCTACATGGATTTCTAGCCTTAAAAAAAGTGTCTGCCCAAAACTTAATTCACATTTACAACATCACACGTAGGGCATGGGGGGAGTAATAATGTTTTTACTTCAAAGGTCATCATAACAGGAGGTCAGTGAAAACTCAAACATGACTTTAAAAACAGGAGAACAGACAGACACCCACAAGACTAGCATGTGGACTGAGTGCTAGATGGGTGGTCACCCCAACCCAGACGAGCCAGCAATAGTCCAACCACATTACAGACTACGAAACTCCAAAGTTGCTAACTAAGAAGCCAGTTTTATTTGATTTTTTTTCAAGAATTCTATTTCTAGTCACTACTATCAAGGGGTAAAAAATGTGCTGATTTCTTGTGTATTGGCCTTTTATATAAGGTGATTTTACAAAGATAATAAAACACATTTACATTTTGGAGTTTTACAAACAGAAAGCAGTACTTCACTCGGTGTTTTTCTAGTCCACCAATTGAAATCACCATAGATATTCTTCATTTTTACATAATATGTGTGTTTAGAAATTAAAATAACATTTTTAATGAACTGGTGGTTAGTATAACTTCTTTAGTTTTTATTAGTCAATAGAATCTTAGAGTTTTAAAATCTTACCACTTTAAATTTGCCTGTTGAGTCAAGGTTTCTGAAGTATTCCCTTAGTGGGGAGGGGTATGGAATCACAGGTTTGGTGTTAATCATATTTAAAAACTTTAAAAGTTCTCCGAATTAGCTTGGAAATTGGTATTTGTGAGGTATCTGAATTGCTGAACTTGGTGCTTCTATTCAAATAAGTAAATGATGCATAGTGACAATTGGACTATTAAATAAAAAATCCCAATGTGCTTGTTTAGTTCCTAGAGCCCATCAGTTAGGATATTTGGCTCTCACATTCATTAATTCACATTTTTTTTTTGGTCATTTACCTTTAAGATGGAGTCAGAGACAGTAGTTCTTTCATATCTAAAAAGTTAGAGCATGAGATTTTAAAAAATTCATTACTTTGTTTTTTGTTGTTGTTTTTCAAAATTATCTTTGAATATCTCCCTTATTTTTGTACGTGTGTGTATGTGTGTGTGTGTGTGTGTGTGTGTGTGTATAGTAACTTCTTGACATATGTGATGGAATTATTGGAGTAGGATGAATAATGAAAAAATGCATTTATCAAGAACAGTTTTCCTATAAGAAATCATGGCAAAGGACTTTATGGTAAAATTTTTAAAACTGTAATTGCCTTTTAATTTTCTGTACATTGGCAAACCAAAACACCAGGAACCAGAGTTCCTCACTTCTGGGTGCTCTTTCCTACCTTACCTGGGTATGCCCATGGAGCTCTGGGTATGCCCATGGAGCTCTGGCTAAGAAACGTAGCCATGGAGCAAGATTTTCAGGACATGTTTTCATTCTCTCACCAGACTTCCCAAGAAGGAAGACAGCTAGCATAGAGTTTTTCTGCCCCGATTTAAAGCTCAATCAAAAGTGATTGAAATTCCAAAAGCAGATTTTGCTGAGTAAATAATTTAGGCACAGTACAAACTCCATCAGTCAGGTTTATTACTGCGAAACTACCCAACAGAAAGTCTGGAGTTAGCAGCAAGGTTACAGTAAACTGAGTAGTTTACTACTTGCACAGAAAGCATGCAGTTTAGACTGAAACTCAGGCTAGCTAGAAGGAGTTGGAAATGGCAACACCCTCCAGTATTCCTGCCTGGGAAATTCCATGCACAGAGGAGCGTGGTGCATTACAGTCCATGGGGTCACAAAGAGTCTGACTAGGCTGAGCTACTAAAAAACAAGGCTAGCTAGAAGGATAAGCTGTACAACTAACGGAACGAAAAAGTATCTTTTCTAGTCAGTTTTCTAGCAGCTGTCTCAGTTTGGTTCAGTTCAGTCACTCAGTTGTGTTCTACTCTTTGCAACCCCATTGACTGCAGCACGCCAGGCTTTCCTGTGTAAATGTGAAAGTGACAATTGGACTATTAAATAAAAAATCCCAATGTGCTTGTTTAGTTCCTAGAGCCCATCAGTTAGGATATTTGGCTCTCACATTCATTAATTCACATTTTTTTTTTGGTCATTTACCTTTAAGATGGAGTCAGAGACAGTAGTTCTTTCATATCTAAAAAGTTAGAGCATGAGATTTTAAAAAATTCATTACTTTGTTTTTTGTTGTTGTTTTTCAAAATTATCTTTGAATATCTCCCTTATTTTTGTACGTGTGTGTATGTGTGTGTGTGTGTGTGTGTGTGTGTGTATAGTAACTTCTTGACATATGTGATGGAATTATTGGAGTAGGATGAATAATGAAAAAATGCATTTATCAAGAACAGTTTTCCTATAAGAAATCATGGCAAAGGACTTTATGGTAAAATTTTTAAAACTGTAATTGCCTTTTAATTTTCTGTACATTGGCAAACCAAAACACCAGGAACCAGAGTTCCTCACTTCTGGGTGCTCTTTCCTACCTTACCTGGGTATGCCCATGGAGCTCTGGGTATGCCCATGGAGCTCTGGCTAAGAAACGTAGCCATGGAGCAAGATTTTCAGGACATGTTTTCATTCTCTCACCAGACTTCCCAAGAAGGAAGACAGCTAGCATAGAGTTTTTCTGCCCCGATTTAAAGCTCAATCAAAAGTGATTGAAATTCCAAAAGCAGATTTTGCTGAGTAAATAATTTAGGCACAGTACAAACTCCATCAGTCAGGTTTATTACTGCGAAACTACCCAACAGAAAGTCTGGAGTTAGCAGCAAGGTTACAGTAAACTGAGTAGTTTACTACTTGCACAGAAAGCATGCAGTTTAGACTGAAACTCAGGCTAGCTAGAAGGAGTTGGAAATGGCAACACCCTCCAGTATTCCTGCCTGGGAAATTCCATGCACAGAGGAGCGTGGTGCATTACAGTCCATGGGGTCACAAAGAGTCTGACTAGGCTGAGCTACTAAAAAACAAGGCTAGCTAGAAGGATAAGCTGTACAACTAACGGAACGAAAAAGTATCTTTTCTAGTCAGTTTTCTAGCAGCTGTCTCAGTTTGGTTCAGTTCAGTCACTCAGTTGTGTTCTACTCTTTGCAACCCCATTGACTGCAGCACGCCAGGCTTTCCTGTGCTTCATCATCTCCCCGAGCTTGCTCAAGCTCATGTCCATTGAGTCAGTGATGCCATCCAGCCATCTCATCAGCTCACCCCAAGCTGACCCCCACATCTTCCATTCTCAGGATTCTTCCTCTCACCTGAGTTACTGTAGCCACACTCTCACTGGTGATTCTTCCTCCTTCACATGCCAGCCAGAATGATTTTTTAAAAATAAAAAGTTTGGGGGCTTCTCTGGTGGTCCAGTGGGTAAGGACACCACCTTGCAGTGCAAGGGGCACCGGTTCGATCCCTGGCCCATGTGCCGCGGAGCGGCTGGACCGATGTGTCCAATTACCGAGCCGGAGCTCTGGAGTCCATGCGCCCAGAGCCGGTGCTCTGCAACAACAGAGGCCACCACAATGGGAGGCCCACATGGGCCAAAGAACTAAGACGGATGAAAACAGATAAATGAAAGACCAATAGAAGTGGCTCGCCCGCCCCCCTCCCTCCCGACCCTCCCTACCCTACCCTTACCCCTCCCCCCAGAAAAATTAAAAACAAAAAAAATAACGGTTTGATCTAGCCACTTGCCTGGTAAAATTTCTGAAGTGACTGCTCACAACTTACAGGGAAAATCTCACCATGGCTCAAGAGGCTGTTGGCCATCAAGACCTGCCTGCTCGTTCAGCTTCATTTCTCTCTCTGTCCACCCTCATGCACACCCCGGGCTCCAGTTACACTGAAAGCATGAAGTTCTTAATGCACTATTAGGCTTTCATGCATTAATATCTGTGGTTCCTAGAATTCCCTTCCCCATTATTTGGCCTCATTCTTATTTGTCCTTCAAAACTTAAACACGGTCTCTTCCAGGATGATTCCTAGAAGTATCCTTGGTTCCTTCAGTGTCAGGTATTTGTCATTATCTGTAGATTCACTGTGGAACTCCCTGAAGGAATGCATGTTTTCCTTATATTGGTATTTACAAAGTGTAGTTTTAGTGCTTGACCCTCAGTAGAAGCTCACTAAGTATTTGTTGAACAAATGAATGCTCAGAAACTGCAGTTAGGCTTCAGGCTCTCAGTTAGCTAGGGATAGATTACTTAGTAATTTGCCTCTTGGGATATGTAGAACCAAGGTCACAATCTGTGTGCAGATGGACTAGATATCTTCTCTGTGTATGTGAACTGTAAAAACCAAGGTGCATATCTATAATCCAACTAAAGTTGGTCTCTGGGATAAGAAGACCCTCAAAGTGTCCTGTCACTCATGATAGTAGTAGAGGTAGAGATGAAGAACCATTATTCACAGACATTGATGTCAAAATGAAGATATGATCATTGTGCTATGGAAAAGTTAATGTAAATATTTCCCACTCATGGGACTTCTTGGTGGTCCAGTGGTTATGACTGTGCTTCCATGGCAGGGGCCATGGCTTCCCTGGTCCAGGAACTAAGATTCCATATGCATGGCCAAAAAATGTACATTAAAAATAAATATTTCCCGTAGAGTTATTATTATTCAAGAATAATTTCTTAATACTGTTTATTACCAGGAATAATAAAAATTAGAAGGAAAAATCCCAGTCTTTAGGTTTTTCTTTTAAAAAGATTGATGAAGGAAGAAAAGATAGCAAGGAATTGTGTGTGTGTGTGGCAGTGGCGGGGGTGGGGGCGGTGTTTGGTTGATAATTCTTCCTGAGATTTATACTTTGATATTAATTGTGTGAATTTCCAGTAAGTGAAAAGCAGTCATTGTTATTGTTTATCTAATCTTTTTATTGCAGGTTCTCTAAACATGAGAGTGCCTTAGGGAAAGTAGAGGAGTATGGTAGCCATATGAGAAAACAAACGACATGTAAAGTATGAGCAGAGCCGCTGCAGGTTGCAGGGATTTCTTGTTTAATTTCTCAGTAGTGCAAGCTAATTGTTTCTTCTAACTCCCAAGTCCTTATAGCAGGGGTCCCCAACCTCCAGGATCTAATGCCTGATGATCAGAGGTGGAGCTGATGTTACATTAATAGAAATAAAGCACACAACAAATGTGGGTGCTAAGTTGCTTCAGTCGTGTCTGACTCTATGTGACCCTGTGGACTGTAGTCCACCAGGCACCTCTGTCCATAAGACTCTCTATGCAAGAATACTGGAGTGGGTTGCCATGTCCTCCAGGGGATCTTCCCAACCCAGTGGTTGAACCCACGTCTCTTATCTCCCCTGCACTGGCAGGTGGGTTCGTTACCACAAGTTCCACCTGGAAAGCTCACAATAGATGTAGTGCTCCTGAATCAGCTGGAAACCACCCCCGCGCCAGACACCCTGGTCTATGGAAAAACTGTCTTCCACAAAACTGGTCCCTGGTACCAAAAATATTGGGGACCGCTGCCTTATAGGACCTTCTGAACCTGTTAGGACTCCTGAGTTTCCATCCTGTAAATCCTGAGCCCGATTGACAGAATAAGCCAGCCTTCCACTCTGCCTCATTTTTTAGAATGATTCTTAAAAGCAATTAGAAGAGCTGTATAGCAACTTTCTGTTTGAGTCCTGAGAAATGGCCCTTAATTGTGGTCAATAAAAACCATCATCCGATTGAACCAAATTCAACTTGGTTCAGTTACTTCATTTGCTCATTGTCAGCCACTCCCAGCCAGGCTCTTAAGAGTCTAGGGGTAAAGATAAGTGTCTGAGTGATTATTTTTCTGCCGATAACATATATGTCATTTTAGAAGTACAGCTAAGAAATAGAATTAAGATGAATAAGGAGTTGATTAGTTCAGAAAAGAGGAGTGGCATGAAGGAGCCTCACAGAAAGATAAAAATCTTAGCAGGGCTTTACAGAATGAACTGTGAATCTGCCTGCAGTGCAGGAGACTCAGGATATGCAAGTTCTATCCCTATGTCAGGAAGATCCCCTAGAGGAGGATATCGGAATCCACTCCAGTATGCTTAGCTGGAGAATTCCATGGACAGAGATGCCTTTTGGGCTACTGTCTGTGGGGTTACAAAGAGTAGAACATAACTGAGCACACAAGCACAGGAGTTAGGGAAAGAGTTCCAGGGAGAAGGAATAGCATGGAACAAAGCTCAGAGGTGTGAAACAAGGTGTATAGTTTGAGGCACTGGAATATAAGGTTTACAAAAGCAGTATTTAAAAGGGAGACAGGAGAAGAAGTTAAGGAGCAGATCATAAACACCATCCCAGATTCAGGTACTTGAACTCAACACTGAAACTTATTAGAAGCTAGAAGAGAATTCGGTGCAAGCGTGTTCTGTGGGCACGTTGGATTTACTTTAGAAATTAATATAGATGGGCCTGAGAACCCTGAGTCTAGAGACAGGAAGCACAATTAGGAGGCACCTTAATGTCTAAATGGGATATGACCAAAGCTTTCACTAGCCCAGTGGCTGGAAGTTTTTGCCTGTTTTCCTTCCCTGGTACCAAAAATATTGGGGACCGCTGCCTTATAGGACCTTCTGAACCTGTTAGGACTCCTGAGTTTCCATCCTGTAAATCCTGAGCCCGATTGACAGAATAAGCCAGCCTTCCACTCTGCCTCATTTTTTAGAATGATTCTTAAAAGCAATTAGAAGAGCTGTATAGCAACTTTCTGTTTGAGTCCTGAGAAATGGCCCTTAATTGTGGTCAATAAAAACCATCATCCGATTGAACCAAATTCAACTTGGTTCAGTTATTTCATTTGCTCATTGTCAGCCACTCCCAGCCAGGCTCGGAAGAGACTCGGGGTATAGATAAGTGTCTGAGTGATTATTTTTCTGCCGATAACATATATGTCATTTTAGAAGTACAGCTAAGAAATAGAATTAAGATGAATAAGGAGTTGATTAGTTCAGAAAAGAGGAGTGGCATGAAGGAGCCTCACAGAAAGATAAAAATCTTAGCAGGGCTTTACAGAATGAACTGTGAATCTGCCTGCAGTGCAGGAGACTCAGGATATGCAAGTTCTATCCCTATGTCAGGAAGATCCCCTAGAGGAGGATATCGGAATCCACTCCAGTATGCTTAGCTGGAGAATTCCATGGACAGAGATGCCTTTTGGGCTACTGTCTGTGGGGTTACAAAGAGTAGAACATAACTGAGCACACAAGCACAGGAGTTAGGGAAAGAGTTCCAGGGAGAAGGAATAGCATGGAACAAAGCTCAGAGGTGTGAAACAAGGTGTATAGTTTGAGGCACTGGAATATAAGGTTTACAAAAGCAGTATTTAAAAGGGAGACAGGAGAAGAAGTTAAGGAGCAGATCATAAACACCATCCCAGATTCAGGTACTTGAACTCAACACTGAAACTTATTAGAAGCTAGAAGAGAATTCGGTGCAAGCGTGTTCTGTGGGCACGTTGGATTTACTTTAGAAATTAATATAGATGGGCCTGAGAACCCTGAGTCTAGAGACAGGAAGCACAATTAGGAGGCACCTTAATGTCTAAATGGGATATGACCAAAGCTTTCACTAGCCCAGTGGCTGGAAGTTTTTGCCTGTTTTTCTTCCTTCTTGGCTGTGAAGTTCTTGATAACAAGGTTGTGTTCAACTTTGTTACCTCAGTGCCTACTACCATACGTGATATGCCACGAATTAATATAGTAGAAAAAAGTTCCTAAAAGTAGTGTTCTCCCATTTACTCCATTGGACTATGGGAGTATCTTGCATTGTATGAACATTTAAGACTTTTTTGAAGATGATTTTTTTGGTGTTAGAATTGTTGCAGTGATTTAATTGTGAGTTTCAATCATGAATATATATATTCATATCATATCATGTATATGATATCATATGAATTAGGCAAGTTACTCTAATGTTGGCCTTCAGAATACCAATGATCCAATACTTCTGTCTGAGTCAAGCATGCATTTGAGGTTTTTCCCCTCTGAGTAGTGGCAATAAATGTATGCAAATGAATTCATATTTCTCATTCCATTCCTATTGTGTAAAATAACTTGCACAAGCATTTTGAGCAAATAACATGTTAAATTCAAGCTTTCCTATGGATTAACTCTTTCCCCACCTTGAGTTGAAATCTCAGGTGAGTCCTATAGTTTTTGATCCATTTTTGTACAATAAAAGAAGTCCTCTAGTCATATATAGCCACAATAACAATCCCAATTCAGTAGTTAAAATGAGCTCCCAATAAGTTCAAAGCTTCTCTCATTGACATTTTGGTCCTGCTACTGTTCTGCCATTCCCCTAATCACCAACTCTGGAGTTTGACCCGTCTTTGTTGGAGCAGGAGGGAGGCAAGAGTTGGAACAGGGATGCTCGCCATTAGTGTTGGCTTGTTGTGTGTATACAGCTGGTGTATGCACGGTGTGTGGGACACTCTTATGGTCTCCTCAGAGGCTCTCTCACCAGAGGCATCCAATCATCTCCCTTCTGCTCATATGCTTTAAGTGTTCCTTAACTTCAACGTGCATTAGGACCCCATAGCTTGTCTATGGTGGCTTATCTGGTGGCTCAGATGGTAAAAGGTTTATAACCCTTTGTTTAAAATGTTTAAAATATAGATGGGCCTGAGAACCCTGAGTCTAGAGACAGGAAGCACAATTAGGAGGCACCTTAATGTCTAAATGGGATATGACCAAAGCTTTCACTAGCCCAGTGGCTGGAAGTTTTTGCCTGTTTTTCTTCCTTCTTGGCTGTGAAGTTCTTGATAACAAGGTTGTGTTCAACTTTGTTACCTCAGTGCCTACTACCATACGTGATATGCCACGAATTAATATAGTAGAAAAAAGTTCCTAAAAGTAGTGTTCTCCCATTTACTCCATTGGACTATGGGAGTATCTTGCATTGTATGAACATTTAAGACTTTTTTGAAGATGATTTTTTTGGTGTTAGAATTGTTGCAGTGATTTAATTGTGAGTTTCAATCATGAATATATATATTCATATCATATCATGTATATGATATCATATGAATTAGGCAAGTTACTCTAATGTTGGCCTTCAGAATACCAATGATCCAATACTTCTGTCTGAGTCAAGCATGCATTTGAGGTTTTTCCCCTCTGAGTAGTGGCAATAAATGTATGCAAATGAATTCATATTTCTCATTCCATTCCTATTGTGTAAAATAACTTGCACAAGCATTTTGAGCAAATAACATGTTAAATTCAAGCTTTCCTATGGATTAACTCTTTCCCCACCTTGAGTTGAAATCTCAGGTGAGTCCTATATTTTTTGATCCATTTTTGTACAATAAAAGAAGTCCTCTAGTCATATATAGCCACAATAACAATCCCAATTCAGTAGTTAAAATGAGCTCCCAATAAGTTCAAAGCTTCTCTCATTGACATTTTGGTCCTGCTACTGTTCTGCCATTCCCCTAATCACCAACTCTGGAGTTTGACCCGTCTTTGTTGGAGCAGGAGGGAGGCAAGAGTTGGAACAGGGATGCTCGCCATTAGTGTTGGCTTGTTGTGTGTATACAGCTGGTGTATGCACGGTGTGTGGGACACTCTTATGGTCTCCTCAGAGGCTCTCTCACCAGAGGCATCCAATCATCTCCCTTCTGCTCATATGCTTTAAGTGTTCCTTAACTTCAACGTGCATTAGGACCCCATAGCTTGTCTATGGTGGCTTATCTGGTGGCTCAGATGGTAAAAGGTTTATAAACCTTTGTTTAAAATGTTTAAAATTAGTTGCATCACTACTGTAGTTATAATTTTTACTTTCTGTTTTCACTCAGTATTAGTTTTTATTGACAATTACCATTTATTGACAATTAATTGTAATTACAATTATAATATAATTAAATCTATTTTATTAGCATCCGCAGTACTGCAGGGATTATGCGTGCAGATTATACATGTTTGTGTCTCCATTGACAAATATCGAAAAGTTGTCCTTTGTCAGTATTATGGTCTGAATGTTTGTGTCTCCTGAAACCTGGAAATTTTATGTTGAAGTCCTACCCTCAAAGTGATGATATGAGAAGGTGGGCCTTTGGAGGTAATCAGGTTTAGATTAGTCATGAAGGTAGGGCTTTCAGGATGAGATTAGTGACCTTGCTCTTAGGCGCACTTGCTCTCTCCTGGAGAACAAAGAGGAGGTCATGTGAGCACACGGTAAGCTGGTGGTGGTTTATAAGCCAGAACAGGACCCTCACCAGGAAATGCATCATGCTATCTCATTTTTCCTCAGGTTTATTGAGGTATAATTCGTATGTAGCATGGTATAAGGTGTGTACCGTGTTGATATGATATTCTTATAGCAAAATGATTACCACAGTGGCATTAGTTAATAACTGTATAACCTCACATAAAAATTGGTATGCCATTATTGTTTAAATTTGCATTTTCCTCATTATATATGAATAATTATGTATATTTATTTATGTTGAGGGCTTTATATATATATATATATATATATATATATATATATATATATTTAAAATCTCAGTCTTAATCTGAATTGATGCTGTAAGAGGAAGTGAATGTTAAATTCCTAGAATATGAATCCACAAATTTGGTAATACCATCATTTATCCTCATAATGCTGAAGTTACTCAAGTTGCTAGAAAGTAAGTATTATTAAGATAGGCAGGAAGTATTATTAAGACAGTCTTACAGTCAGGATTTATCACAGCAATAGTATTTTAGAGCTCAACTTGAGGCAAAGAACCTACATTTAAGGCAGAATTTGGTCATGAAATAGCAAAATCATACTTAACTTTGAAGGAAGTGGGGAGAATGTAAAGGCATAAAAAGAGATTAACTTCTTTTCTTTCTGGCAATTTGTTTGAATTTATGTAAGTTTTTGATCCATCATACCTTCCAAATTTGAATAACTCTTGGTGTGATTATAAAGCAGGATTAAAACAAGAATGCAAAATACTAATATCAGGCAATAAGTGAGCACAGCTTCATGAAGCCTATGTTTTCCTGCTTTCCACATAACTGATTGAAACATGGACTGGAAAAAAAGTGTTCATGTTAAAAATAGTCTACATGCTATGTAGAGTGCCTTGGATGTAAAGAAATAGAGTATGATTTGAAATGGTATTTAAACTGCCCCTTAAATAATAGTGAACTTTCCTTTTAAATGAAGCTTTTGTTTTAAGAGAAAAAATTTCTTTGCTCCCATGAAATAAAAAGAGCCTGGGGAGAATATAGGAATTACAGGGTGGTCCAAATAAAATAATGGATCATTATAACATGAAATGAGACCTGTTTTTCATGTAACCTGTACAATAATTTGGATTTGTAAGACAGAGGATTTCTCCCATAACCTTGATGGTGATATTGCTGGTTTTTTTTTTTTTAATTGATTTTGAATTTTAGAGAGACATCATGAAGAGAAAGAAGAAAAGGAAGGATGGGGTTGGGAAAGGGAAGGAATCAATCAGTAGATCAGTCCTGGGAATTTTGGCAATGGAATGACCTTGTCAGACTCTTCCTGCCATTAATTATTTTAGAGAGTCACTTAAACAGCCCAAGTTTTGTTTTCTTCATGTAACAAGTAGAGATAACAATATACATCTTACAGAGTTCCCATGACAGTGAAGTGATGGACTTTATAAGTTGAATAATTTATGCCTGCCACACACAGTAGCTCTTTACCTTCCAAATTTCCCATCTTTAGGAGTTTAAGTGTTTTTTCCATGCCTATAGAATTAAACTATTTTTCATTGAATACATTATTTTATACAAATTCTGGTGTCATATCTAACTAGCCCCAAACACTAGTGTGCACTTAAGTCATTAATAAAAACTTCTTGCAGAATAGAGTTCATTCTATACCACTTAAAATTGACAGCATTCCTCCAGTGTATTATCAGAATTTTAGTCTAATGAAATCTCCCTTGTAAAGGTTCAGCTAAGCCCATACATTTGGGAAATGCTGCACTCTATCCTGTTTCCTCTGTCCTCTGGTCAAGGAAGTTTTAACATTTATTTTAAGCCTGTGTTTTCCTACTTCATTTGGCCAGGATTAAAACAAGAATGCAAAATACTAATATCAGGCAATAAGTGAGCACAGCTTCATGAAGCCTATGTTTTCCTGCTTTCCACATAACTGATTGAAACATGGACTGGAAAAAAAGTGTTCATGTTAAAAATAGTCTACATGCTATGTAGAGTGCCTTGGATGTAAAGAAATAGAGTATGATTTGAAATGGTATTTAAACTGCCCCTTAAATAATAGTGAACTTTCCTTTTAAATGAAGCTTTTGTTTTAAGAGAAAAAATTTCTTTGCTCCCATGAAATAAAAAGAGCCTGGGGAGAATATAGGAATTACAGGGTGGTCCAAATAAAATAATGGATCATTATAACATGAAATGAGACCTGTTTTTCATGTAACCTGTACAATAATTTGGATTTGTAAGACAGAGGATTTCTCCCATAACCTTGATGGTGATATTGCTGGTTTTTTTTTTTTTAATTGATTTTGAATTTTAGAGAGACATCATGAAGAGAAAGAAGAAAAGGAAGGATGGGGTTGGGAAAGGGAAGGAATCAATCAGTAGATCAGTCCTGGGAATTTTGGCAATGGAATGACCTTGTCAGACTCTTCCTGCCATTAATTATTTTAGAGAGTCACTTAAACAGCCCAAGTTTTGTTTTCTTCATGTAACAAGTAGAGATAACAATATACATCTTACAGAGTTCCCATGACAGTGAAGTGATGGACTTTATAAGTTGAATAATTTATGCCTGCCACACACAGTAGCTCTTTACCTTCCAAATTTCCCATCTTTAGGAGTTTAAGTGTTTTTTCCATGCCTATAGAATTAAACTATTTTTCATTGAATACATTATTTTATACAAATTCTGGTGTCATATCTAACTAGCCCCAAACACTAGTGTGCACTTAAGTCATTAATAAAAACTTCTTGCAGAATAGAGTTCATTCTATACCACTTAAAATTGACAGCATTCCTCCAGTGTATTATCAGAATTTTAGTCTAATGAAATCTCCCTTGTAAAGGTTCAGCTAAGCCCATACATTTGGGAAATGCTGCACTCTATCCTGTTTCCTCTGTCCTCTGGTCAAGGAAGTTTTTAACATTTATTTTAAGCCTGTGTTTTCCTACTTCATTTGGCCATGGAGATTATTTTTAGATAGCTTCCATTTATAGTCCACGGACTATATTTTGTGACATGTTCTTGCAATTGATCTGGTTTGTTTCACCAACCTAATATGCAAACATAGCATGCTGTGCTATGCTTTGCTTAGTCACTCAGTTGTGTCTGACTCTTTGCGACCCCATGTACTATAGCCTACCAGGCTCTGTCTTTGGGGATTCTCCAGGCAGGAATACTGGAGTGGGTTGCCATGCCCTCCTCTAGGGGATCTTCCCAAATCAGGGATCAAACTCCAGTCTCTCGCATTGCAGGCAGATTATTTACCATCTAAGCCACCAAGGAAGCCCCAAATATAGTCATACTTTTTATTTACAATTTTTTTTGAAGGCTTGATTTGCCATTATCAGGAGCTCTCTTGTATTGGGTCAACATCTCCAACACTCCACAGCCTATCCACAGATTCTTGAGTTCTTTAAGAACTCTAATATTTACTCCTAAAGGAGGAGTTTCCTAAAGGAAGGTTTTATTTTTCTGAATATAGAGCTGAGAGTGAACTGTAATCCTGATTTTCCTTTGCTGAAGGCTAGTTTTATACAAACCAACAGAAGCTGATCCATATGCCTCTCTTTGCTAGCCCCAACATTGATCACTGGTGCCCTATGCATGTGTAGTCACTTGCTTCAATTGTGTCTGACTCTTTACAACCCTATTAACTGCAGCCCACCGGGCTCCTCAGTCCATGAGATTCTCTGGGCAAGAATGCTGGAGGGGGTTGCCATGCCCACCTCCCGGAGATCTTTCTGATCAAGGGATCGAATTTTCATCTCCTGTATTGCAGGCAGATTCTTTGCTGCTGAACCACCAGGGAAGCCCCACTGGTGCCCTATCCTGGGGCACTAATATTAGAATGCCATTTTATAATAGTTTCTCAGTCACTGATCCACCAAGCACAACACAATTCAGAGTGTCTGACCCCAGATCCAATCATGCTGCCTCTTCACAGAAGCTCTAATGTCAAGTCTGAATCTCCAGTTCAGACTCTCCTTGCCCTCTTGGTGAGTTTCTGCTTGGGTACTTTATGTTCTTTTGGACCAGGACACTGTGGACAGAATCTGCTTAGTCTATTCTAACCGTCTTTCTAGCCTCAAATTTGGGTAAGAAGTGGTAGAGTCTTTGTAGCTTTCTTCCCTGAAGGCCCATGGTCTCCCTATTCAAATTGGTTGACCCCATCCCTAGGGCTCTGAATGACAAAGAATATCAATGAGAAGTAGACTCATTAAGTTAGCTCAAGATCGTAGTATTTTTTTAAATTTCTAATTGATTTATTTTAGTTTGGCTTCGCTAGGTCTTTGTTGCTTTGCAAAGGCTTTTTCTAGTTGAGGCAAAGGGTGCTACTCTTCGTTGTACCCTGCAGGCCACTCAATGCAGTATCTTCTCCGGTTGTGGAGCTCAGGCTCAGTAGTTGTGGTGTAGAGGCTTTTTTGCTCTGCGGCACGTGGAATCTTCCAGGATGAAGGATCGGACCCATGTCCCCTGCGTTGAAAGGAGGATTCTAAACACTTTCATAACGAAGAGGGGTCATTTAACTGATTCAATAGCTGTTTACTAAGTGTTAACCACATATCAGGAACTGTCCCAGGACTGGGATACACCAATATAAACAGAAGGTAATGTTTCTGCTCTTCTGGAGCGTATGTTCTAAAGTATAAAACAAACAAACACATAAATAATGTACCTCAGTTAGTGATGAATCCTATGATGGAAGGATTAGGGGATACAGAGTGTGGGTAGGACTTTATTTTATATGTTAATAGAATGACCAATGAAGCCTTCTCAACTAGAGTCTCATTTGAGCACGGAACTTGAGGAAGTGACAGAGTAGCCATGGAAACATTTTGAGGGAGCCTCTTCTAGGTAGAGGAAAATATAATTGCGGTGAAGGGAAGATGCTTGTAATGTTTGAAGAATAGCTAGAAGTCTAGTTTGACTTGGTCAGAATTAGTAAAGAATGATAGGAGATGAAATCACAAAATCAGCAGGATGGACCAGAGGAGATGATTTAGAGTCTTGTTGGCTGTGGCTCAGATGGTAAAGAATCTGCCTACAAGGCAGGAAACCCATATTTGATCTCTGGGTTGGGAAGATCCCTTGGAGGAGGACATGGCAACTCATTCCAGGATTCTTTCCTGGAGAATTCCATGGACAGAGGAGCCTGGTGGGTCACAGTCCATACGGCCTCAAAGAGTCAGGCATGATTGAGTGACTAACACACAACAACACATAAATGCTATGATAAGACTTTAGTCTCATTCTGATTGATATGGGAAGCCAATATGTATTGTGTTGAATAGACCATGAGAGTGGCATGGTTAGACAAATAGAGACACATTGAGGAAGCCTTAGAATAGGAGTAAAATAGGTGACAGATGACAGCGATTTCAACTAGGAAGCTAGAAGTATTAAGAAGTAGTTGGTTAGTTGTATGTGTTGAAGGTAGAGCTTATGGGACTTAATGATGGGTTGAATGTGGGGCAGGAAAGAAAGAGACTCTATCTTGACAGTAAATTTTGTAGGATAAGTGATAGAAATCATGGATATTTATTTTATTTTTTTTTAATTTTGGCCTCTTTTATTGTGTATTTATTTATTTATTTTCGTACATCTTTTTCTTTGGCCTGTGTGGGTCTCCCATTGCAGTGGCCTCTCTTGTTGCAGAGCACTGAGCTCCGGAGTGCTGGCTCATAATTGAACACAGTGGTCCAGCCACTCTGCAGCACATGGGATCTTCCCAGGCCAGGGATCGAACTGGAGCCCCTTGCACTGCAAGGTGGACTCTTTACCCACTGGACCACCAGGGAAACCCCATGGTCATTTATTTATTGAAATTAAGACGATTGGAAGAAGTTGTAGGTTTAAGGTGGAGTTTGAGCACGGAACTTGAGGAAGTGACAGAGTAGCCATGGAAACATTTTGAGGGAGCCTCTTCTAGGTAGAGGAAAATATAATTGCGGTGAAGGGAAGATGCTTGTAATGTTTGAAGAATAGCTAGAAGTCTAGTTTGACTTGGTCAGAATTAGTAAAGAATGATAGGAGATGAAATCACAAAATCAGCAGGATGGACCAGAGGAGATGATTTAGAGTCTTGTTGGCTGTGGCTCAGATGGTAAAGAATCTGCCTACAAGGCAGGAAACCCATATTTGATCTCTGGGTTGGGAAGATCCCTTGGAGGAGGACATGGCAACTCATTCCAGGATTCTTTCCTGGAGAATTCCATGGACAGAGGAGCCTGGTGGGTCACAGTCCATACGGCCTCAAAGAGTCAGGCATGATTGAGTGACTAACACACAACAACACATAAATGCTATGATAAGACTTTAGTCTCATTCTGATTGATATGGGAAGCCAATATGTATTGTGTTGAATAGACCATGAGAGTGGCATGGTTAGACAAATAGAGACACATTGAGGAAGCCTTAGAATAGGAGTAAAATAGGTGACAGATGACAGCGATTTCAACTAGGAAGCTAGAAGTATTAAGAAGTAGTTGGTTAGTTGTATGTGTTGAAGGTAGAGCTTATGGGACTTAATGATGGGTTGAATGTGGGGCAGGAAAGAAAGAGACTCTATCTTGACAGTAAATTTTGTAGGATAAGTGATAGAAATCATGGATATTTATTTTATTTTTTTTTAATTTTGGCCTCTTTTATTGTGTATTTATTTATTTATTTTCGTACATCTTTTTCTTTGGCCTGTGTGGGTCTCCCATTGCAGTGGCCTCTCTTGTTGCAGAGCACTGAGCTCCGGAGTGCTGGCTCATAATTGAACACAGTGGTCCAGCCACTCTGCAGCACATGGGATCTTCCCAGGCCAGGGATCGAACTGGAGCCCCTTGCACTGCAAGGTGGACTCTTTACCCACTGGACCACCAGGGAAACCCCATGGTCATTTATTTATTGAAATTAAGACGATTGGAAGAAGTTGTAGGTTTTGAAGGTAGAAGTGGAATGAAGAGTTTGCATTTGAGCAAGTTAAATTCAAGATGCCTTTCAGATATTAGGGTGAACATGTTACATTAATATTAGACATATGACTCTGGAGTTCAGGGGGAGATCAGTGATTAAAATTTGAGTAATTACATATAGATGATATTTAAAGCCATGGCGTTGGGTGAAATTACCTAGATGCTGAGTGTTAATAGAGAATGGAAGCAAAGAGCCTTTAAGAATACTCTAGACCATTCCGGTGATTCAAGTATCAAAAAAGATAAGTAGGCTCCAGTGAGAAAGGAAGAGGGTAACAGATAATGGTATCCCAAGAGTCAGATAAAGTCAGATAAAGAAACCATACTGACCACTGACTTTGACATCAGGGAGATCACTGATAATAATAAAAGCAGTTACTGTTTTAAGGGTGTGTGTTAAGAAATAATGGAAAGGGAGGAAGTAGATTCAGGCAGTGGAGACTACTTTCTCAAGAAGATTTATGTAAAAGAAGTAGACAAATGAGGATAGAGCTGGAGGGAGCTGTGGGTTCAAGGCATTTTTTTTTTTCAAGTTGCTAGATGTGAATGAATAATTGTATGTAGATGGAAAGGATTTAGTATAAATTGATGATGAAGGGAAATTATACCTTAAATAGGTGACAACTTCACCTTAAATAGATGAAAATGACAGTGCAAAAATGGTTAGATTGTCATTAGATGGAATTTATACTCCTATTTAAGGTATGGGTGGAAGTCAGAGTACAAGAGTACAAAAAGGTAGAGGGTATGTATTATATTGAGAAAGGCATTCACTCATTCACTCTCGTTCATTTACCTAACAAATATTTATTAGATATCTGTATCTTAGGTACTGTGTCCAAGGGTTGGGAATGTAGTATGACAATAATTACAAATTCTGCATTCTACTTTTAGTGACAGGGGGTAAATAAAGCAAATAAATATATAAATTATATAATATGGTGCACTGTACAAATAACATGAATAAATTCTAATTTAAAATGTTTTTCATTTTATGTATAAATTAATTTGTAGGCATGCATTTTGTTATGACTATTATTTTAATCTATTTTTGAGATTAAGATGTTACTTAAATAGGGAAAAAATTATAGTGAGCATGTGGCAACCATGCCAGTGCCCAGTTAAGAACTAATCCATGAATGGTATAGTTACAAATGGCCTCCTTTTTCCTGTATTCCCTAGCATTACACAGCATGATTGGAGTCTCAGAGAAAAACTTAAACTTTGTATTTTTTTAGTTCAGAAGTGAAATAAAGGAAGAATCTATAAAAGTAGGAATAGTTTAGGAGAACTAGGGAAAGACTTTCAAAAGAGCAGATATGAGGTTTTTGACCTGACTAGCTGTCTGATTTTTTCCCCCACTATTTAATTTGTCAGAATCCAATAAAGATTTATTTGTATTAAAAATGAAAATAACTTATGCGTACATTAGTGTGGTCAGAATACCCAGTGAAAAATTAAGCAAACTGAGAATCCTGCATATTGGAACAGAAATATCCCTAAGTCAAGAACTAGAATCTTGGAGTTTGTATCCGACTGTACTGTTTTCTATATATGTAACATTGCACAAATCTCTTCAGTTCATTGAACCTTTCTTTCTCTGCCTAAACAAAGTAAGTAAAGGTGTCTGCCTCATCTAATTCAAAAAGGCTGTTAACTTCTTTTAACCACAAAGATCAGTGTATTATGCACATTTAAAACTATATGAGAGAGTTGAATCTTAGGTCGAACAGCTTGTCAAAGAGCACATAGCACATACATTAACACAAATATTGAACCCTGGCTTCTCTGACTTTAAAACCTAAGCTATTAACATGTTCTACCGTATCCAACAAGCACAGACTCTCAACTGAGATCAAGAGGCCTTGGAAATGCTTGGTAAATAGCTTTATTCTCATGTCTGCTTTCACGTTCACTGTTGGTTGGTTTCAGAAGAGGGGTACAGAAAAGCCTCTTCAAACAATCTAACCAGGCGACAAATATTTCATTTTCCTCTGGAAACTGCCTTGCCTTGTGCTGAATCGCTTCATTCACCTGCTTTGCAAACCACATATAATGGGGAACTAACATCCAGCGGTTGATTACCAATTTCCTGTAAAGTTAAATGGGAAAGCTGAGTAATAAGTATTTTTTTCTCTTTTCTGATTATACAAACATCTATGAGTTATTCTGGGTATGAGTTAGGGCACAGCAGCACACTTCAAGTTTGCAAATATGCATTTACAAATTAGCTTGCTGCCAAAGTTGCTTGTATTTGTAACACATCTAATGCTCTTCTGCTCAGCAGCAGTGTTACAGATGAACTCGAAAGACAGCAGTAGTATTTTTATGCAAATATGCCATGAAATGTCTTTGCCAAATAAGCAGTTCCTTCCGTAGCAAGGTTTATTTGCAGTGATATAATTTAAAAGCATCCCCGATGACATCCTTTTGAGCCATGTTAGTTAAATGATAGAACATCTCCAGTGTTAAATCTACAGCAATATATTATAATCAGAAAAATGCCTGAACAGCGGGGAGCCTTTAATACAGAACTCCATAGACCACTTAAATAGTGTAATCTGGCTTTCAAGTGGAGCATTCTAAAGAATCTCTATGAACCTTGCTTTGGGGTTTCAGAGAATTGGAATGATATTGAGGACAAAGCTCTGTTCTGGATCTACCTGTCATTGAAACGCTCATGCTGCTCTTCTACAAAGCCAGGTGGGATCATTTTTCTAGGAAACATCAATTACTTCTGCTTTTGCTCAGAAATGGTACAGTTATTTTTAGATATATTTTCCACCAGTCTACAAAGTATTACAATTGCCATAGCATATTGGATAGTATCATAATGGTGTAAGGATTCCTGAGCAAAATATGCCTCCCCATGATATTCCCTTACTTATCTTTGAAAAACAGCAGGATTATGTGTTTTATAACCTCCAGTACAACTAGCAAGGTGTCAATATGGATGGCAAATGAAGGCATTAGAATTTTACAGATTTCCAGTGTACTTACATTCACAGACATTTTCTTCTCTGAGGGTCAGTTTGTAGAATTTATGACGTGAAATAGTCTTATTTGAATAAAATGAACCAGGTCCTTCTAGGGGCTAATCAAATCCTGAAATAGTAAATGAGCTACCTTTCGAAGTTGCATTAACACAGCAGTAGCTTAATAAATTGTACTCTGCTGATTTGACTTCCACTGGTACTTAATTTACAACTGGAGATGATCCTGGTGTATGGAGAGTCTCACTTATCATGCACAAGTTGCTTTTTTTGATGAACTGCATATATCCAGCCAAGAGATTTGAAATCTAGTTTTGTAAAAACATATATATATATATACACAAGAGTTTTATAAGGGCAAACTCTTGACTTAAGAATTAATACCTAGAAGGAATCATGATATCTTTTCTGTCTTGGGATTTCTTCAGTTTGCCTTCCATGATAATGTCTATGATATGCACAAAATGGATCGTTAAGTCATTATAGCCTCTTAGAGAAAAGTTTCTCCAGTTGTTCCTTTACCTGTCTTCCATATACTGGCTACAGTTTCAGACAATATAGTATAATAGAAATGACATCCTTTTGAGCCATGTTAGTTAAATGATAGAACATCTCCAGTGTTAATCTCCAAAATTTCAGACCCCCCTTAAAATAGTTGTAATCTGGCTTTCAAGTGGAGCATTCTAAAGAATCTCTATGAACCTTGCTTTGGGGTTTCAGAGAATTGGAATGATATTGAGGACAAAGCTCTGTTCTGGATCTACCTGTCATTGAAACGCTCATGCTGCTCTTCTACAAAGCCAGGTGGGATCATTTTTCTAGGAAACATCAATTACTTCTGCTTTTGCTCAGAAATGGTACAGTTATTTTTAGATATATTTTCCACCAGTCTACAAAGTATTACAATTGCCATAGCATATTGGATAGTATCATAATGGTGTAAGGATTCCTGAGCAAAATATGCCTCCCCATGATATTCCCTTACTTATCTTTGAAAAACAGCAGGATTATGTGTTTTATAACCTCCAGTACAACTAGCAAGGTGTCAATATGGATGGCAAATGAAGGCATTAGAATTTTACAGATTTCCAGTGTACTTACATTCACAGACATTTTCTTCTCTGAGGGTCAGTTTGTAGAATTTATGACGTGAAATAGTCTTATTTGAATAAAATGAACCAGGTCCTTCTAGGGGCTAATCAAATCCTGAAATAGTAAATGAGCTACCTTTCGAAGTTGCATTAACACAGCAGTAGCTTAATAAATTGTACTCTGCTGATTTGACTTCCACTGGTACTTAATTTACAACTGGAGATGATCCTGGTGTATGGAGAGTCTCACTTATCATGCACAAGTTGCTTTTTCTGATGAACTGCATATATCCAGCCAAGAGATTTGAAATCTAGTTTTGTAAAAACATATATATATATATACACAAGAGTTTTATAAGGGCAAACTCTTGACTTAAGAATTAATACCTAGAAGGAATCATGATATCTTTTCTGTCTTGGGATTTCTTCAGTTTGCCTTCCATGATAATGTCTATGATATGCACAAAATGGATCGTTAAGTCATTATAGCCTCTTAGAGAAAAGTTTCTCCAGTTGTTCCTTTACCTGTCTTCCATATACTGGCTACAGTTTCAGACAATATAGTATAATAGAAAGTAAAACATTTTGGTATTTTACTTAGGTAAAAATGATATGGAGGCATGAGTCAGCTGTAGCCTGCTGCGGGAACAAGGTTGCTCGCACCAGAAGTCCTGGGAGGCGTGGTGGGTGCCATAAATCCTATTGGACTTACCATAGCCCTACCATAAAGCCTGTAGACCTACCATAGAGCCTCTGGGTGGGCAACCCACAAACTGGAGAACAAATTATAAATTAGTCTTTGAAATTCATCTGTCCATACATCTATACATTCAGTTTTTACCAATCAATTAATCAATGTATTGTTTTATTCATTAAATCAATAAAGGATTCTCTCCTCAATATTTTTATAGTTTCTGAGACTTTGAAAATATTCAAACCATAAGAGGCCATAGACTATAAAAACTACCAAATCTCACCTTCAGCAGAGATTTTGTTAATAGTAACTTGCCTAGCCAGCTAGACTTGGCCAGCTCTCCCTGCCGAATGCCTAGCTAAGGTGGGCACTGAGTTACTGTTCTATCCTGCAGATTCCTGTTGGCAAGCTTATGTAGGTACTCTACATTTGTATGTGGTTGAGTACACTCTCCCTAACCTTTGGATAAACAGAAGATTTTGGCTTCCAAGGCTGTCAGTGTTTCAGTACATACATATCCTCTCTTTCTGAAAACTCTAGAATTTATGTTTAGAATTCAACACCAATGGACAAGGATCGAGTTCTCATGTCAAACTGAAAATATCACTCATACACTTTGGCAAAGAGACAGTGACATTTAAGTCATTTTTACTTAGATTTGACTTCCACTGGTACTTAATTTACAACTGGAGATGATCCTGGTGTATGGAGAGTCTCACTTATCATGCACAAGTTGCTTTTTCTGATGAACTGCATATATCCAGCCAAGAGATTTGAAATCTAGTTTTGTAAAAACATATATATATATATACACAAGAGTTTTATAAGGGCAAACTCTTGACTTAAGAATTAATACCTAGAAGGAATCATGATATCTTTTCTGTCTTGGGATTTCTTCAGTTTGCCTTCCATGATAATGTCTATGATATGCACAAAATGGATCGTTAAGTCATTATAGCCTCTTAGAGAAAAGTTTCTCCAGTTGTTCCTTTACCTGTCTTCCATATACTGGCTACAGTTTCAGACAATATAGTATAATAGAAAGTAAAACATTTTGGTATTTTACTTAGGTAAAAATGATATGGAGGCATGAGTCAGCTGTAGCCTGCTGCGGAACAAGGTTGCTCGCACCAGAAGTCCTGGGAGGCGTGGTGGGTGCCATAAATCCTATTGGACTTACCATAGCCCTACCATAAAGCCTGTAGACCTACCATAGAGCCTCTGGGTGGGCAACCCACAAACTGGAGAACAAATTATAAATTAGTCTTTGAAATTCATCTGTCCATACATCTATACATTCAGTTTTTACCAATCAATTAATCAATGTATTGTTTTATTCATTAAATCAATAAAGGATTCTCTCCTCAATATTTTTATAGTTTCTGAGACTTTGAAAATATTCAAACCATAAGAGGCCATAGACTATAAAAACTACCAAATCTCACCTTCAGCAGAGATTTTGTTAATAGTAACTTGCCCTAGCCAGCTAGACTTGGCCAGCTCTCCCTGCCGAATGCCTAGCTAAGGTGGGCACTGAGTTACTGTTCTATCCTGCAGATTCCTGTTGGCAAGCTTATGTAGGTACTCTACATTTGTATGTGGTTGAGTACACTCTCCCTAACCTTTGGATAAACAGAAGATTTTGGCTTCCAAGGCTGTCAGTGTTTCAGTACATACATATCCTCTCTTTCTGAAAACTCTAGAATTTATGTTTAGAATTCAACACCAATGGACAAGGATCGAGTTCTCATGTCAAACTGAAAATATCACTCATACACTTTGGCAAAGAGACAGTGACATTTAAGTCATTTTTTATTAGTCTGTTTAGTAGAGGCTTCTAACCTCTGTCCCTAACTCACTCTGACTCTCTTGGTGTCTGCATTTTTAATAGGAAAAGACACCACAAGAAATGTAAACTTAATTCAAATTCTCCAGCTTAAGTCGTGAATTGCATTTGATTAAATGTATGAATGCAGTTTATTATATCAATTCACTTATACACTTCAGCTCACTGAGTGGAGGATTTTAAAGTCTTTTTCGTTTTACTTAAGTGCACCAGGATACATGAGTCAGAGATCTGAATCCAAGATTCTAAAGATGGTGCCAGGAGAAAGCAAATGTTGATATCAATTGCCCTTTAATTTCAGGAGGAGACAGTTTTCCTTTTAGCTGATGTGAAGCAGCTCGTGTTCACTAATGGGTCTGGTTTAGACCCTTCGAGAGATGTTTATTATCATTGTCTGGACTTAGGAAATGATTTGCGACAGTGGATTTCAGAGCTCCATCAAGTTCCCATACTGCAGAGTAACATCTGATCATTTGATTGTGGTCATTTTAGGCAAAGGACAAATAAAGTGGAAGAAAAAAGGATTTTATCTCATCTACCCGTGTGACATGTGAACTTCATCTTGAAGTGTACTGTATTCTTTATGCTATCATACTGAACTGTGTTCCTTTAATATGAAGGAACTTTACAAAAGCTTTTAAATTCAGCTGAACTGTGTTCCTTTAATATGAAGGAACTTTACAAAAGCTTTTAAATTCAGGTGACCTGAGGGGGATATTCCTTAATTTACAGATTGGTTGAACGTATACTGAGTGAGCATCATGGAAGTGTTTGGGATATTTTATATGTTTTTAGTTAAGGGGACTTCATAGATGTAGATGTTAAAAGCCAACTGGTACAGTGTAGAATGGTGGATGTCTGTGTTCTGCCTGGAACTTCATATGTCAGTTTGTGGCAAAACTCCAGGGTATCCACGAAAAATGTTTAGCAATTCACTGCTTCTGGAGGCCAAGTAATTTTCCAGAAGATTAATACTTCAAACATCTCAAATTGAAATGAAGATCTTATTTCTTTTAGCTGTTTATTTTCAAAGGCCCATTCTTTTCTGGCTCTGGTAATTTTTCAATAGCAAAGAAGACTTACATATATGGAAGTCAGTAGAAGATTTACACATAATCTTTAGAAAATTGGGGCATTTAGAAACATGATCATTTGCATTTTTTTCTTTTTTGAAAGCTTCACTCTTAAATTACTGTTCTTCAGAGACAAGGGTTTTGGGATTTATGATTTTTTTCTTTTCCTTGAAAACTGAAACACATTCTTGTTTTTAGCGTATAGCTTCTAAGGTAATGAAGAACACACCAGTACATTAAAGCAAATGTGTGTCAAATCCCCAGGGAAAACAGATGTCATGCATTCAGTATTTCCTCCAGACATCTGAAATCCAGCATCATTGTTCTTCAATCTGTTTTCTAAGTAAATGGAACAATGAGGAATATGCATAAATCCTTCTATATTTGAATTTAAGAAATATATCAACTGGAGAAGTTCAGGAGTATGCTTTTGATAAATCAAGATACAAAGAGCTTAAAATTAGGAAACCCAGAATTGTAAGTGTGTATATTCCCACTGGTAATTCCACAGCTCTGTGTTTTCCCACTAATTTTCATAATCTGTGATGAAATATAAACTGGAACACATCTCTAAGTACCTCATTTTGGGAACTTTTTAATTTTTATTTTGTGGCTATTCTGGGTTTTCACTGCTGCCGTAAGCTCTTTTCTAGTTGCAGGGAGTGGTGGTTACTCTGTAGTTGAGGTGAGCAGGCTTCTTGTTGCAGTGACTTTTCTCGTTGTGGAACTCGGGCTCTAGGGCACAGGGGGTTCAGTAGTTGCAGTACATCGGCTCAGTAGTTGCAGCTCTGAAGCTCTAGAGCACAGGCTCAATAGTCGTGGCTCACAGACTTAGTTGCACCACAGCATGTGAGATCTTCCTGGATCAGGGATCGAACCCGTCTCCTGCATTGGCAGGCGAACTCTTTACCACTGAGCTACCAGGGATGCCCTATTTTGGGACCATTTTAAACAATATGCTTAAAAGTGAAAGATCATAAACTTAATGTGACCTTTCTAATCTTAAGTAAAATTTATTAGTTTTTCTCTTAAATTGAGAAGGCTTGGCAGTCACCAATAAATCTGGACCTTTGAAAGGTCCAGTATAAGAAAATCATTCCTAGTATATTTACAAAATTGTGTCAGTGCATGTATGTACGTGTCAGTCCTGTCTGTATGTAGAATTTAGCATTTGTTGGAAAGAAAAAATATATAAATGAGCACACAGAGGTAGATACACAACTTCTCTAGCCTCATTTATATTTAGATATCAAGATCCTTTACCTCGTAGGCTCATTGTCCAGGTTTGAGCAGAGAGAACTAAGACTGAAAGAGAAATCTGGGTCAGCTCTCTGCCAGCAGGGTGCTGGCCTGGTCTTCCTGTCCCAAGTCAGTCCCGTGCGCTACCTGCCAAGGTGCAGCCACATCTCCTGATCCAATTGTTTCCATGGATGTGCTTACTTTCCCAGGTGTCACTCAATTCAGTTTGCTGGAATGGGGTCCTGCCACAAACCCCAGGCGACTTGGCTGTAAGCTTACCTCTCAGATGGTCCTTTCCATCCCTCTTTCAGGCTCCCCTGTTGAGCATAAGCTGTGGTATGCTTCCCATGCCTGGCTTCCTGTGTGTGTTCCATGAAGCAGGAATAAATTTGAGATTGTGATGCTCTCCTAAGCATGACATCTTGGATCCTTGAGGGCTGTAGCTAAATGAATTTTTCCCAGGCTTCACTCAACATAATTCCAGTTTATATAGCTTCTGATGTTAGTCATCCATTGAGCTCCCAGGATGCCTTGTGGCAAGCTACACAGGTGTGACCAGCCCACATTAAATGGAAAGCTTACAAACATTTGGCTTCCAAAGCAAAATTATTACTGGGGTTATTGAGATTACTATTTCTTTATCAAGTCTTTGTTCTGTGTTTAGTTGAGACTGTTGTACTCAAGAAGCCTTTTGGTAATGAATGTTTGTTCTCCACTCTTTGGGCACTGAAAAGATCAGATAATGGGCATGTTTCTAGCAGCAGTGAGATCCTGATGTCTCCTGCATTGGCAGGCGAACTCTTTACCACTGTACCAGGGATGCCCTATTTTGGGACCATTTTAAACAATATGCTTAAAAGTGAAAGATCATAAACTTAATGTGACCTTTCTAATCTTAAGTAAAATTTATTAGTTTTCTCTTAAATTGAGAAGGCTTGGCAGTCACCAATAAATCTGGACCTTTGAAAGGTCCAGTATAAGAAAATCATTCCTAGTATATTTACAAAATTGTGTCAGTGCATGTATGTACGTGTCAGTCCTGTCTGTATGTAGAATTTAGCATTTGTTGGAAAGAAAAAATATATAAATGAGCACACAGAGGTAGATACACAACTTCTCTAGCCTCATTTATATTTAGATATCAAGATCCTTTACCTCGTAGGCTCATTGTCCAGGTTTGAGCAGAGAGAACTAAGACTGAAAGAGAAATCTGGGTCAGCTCTCTGCCAGCAGGGTGCTGGCCTGGTCTTCCTGTCCCAAGTCAGTCCCGTGCGCTACCTGCCAAGGTGCAGCCACATCTCCTGATCCAATTGTTTCCATGGATGTGCTTACTTTCCCAGGTGTCACTCAATTCAGTTTGCTGGAATGGGGTCCTGCCACAAACCCCAGGCGACTTGGCTGTAAGCTTACCTCTCAGATGGTCCTTTCCATCCCTCTTTAAGGCTCGCCTGTTGAGCATAAGCTGTGGTATGCTTCCCATGCCTGGCTTCCTGTGTGTGTTCCATGAAGCAGGAATAAATTTGAGATTGTGATGCTCTCCTAAGCATGACATCTTGGATCCTTGAGGGCTGTAGCTAAATGAATTTTTCCCAGGCTTCACTCAACATAATTCCAGTTTATATAGCTTCTGATGTTAGTCATCCATTGAGCTCCCAGGATGCCTTGTGGCAAGCTACACAGGTGTGACCAGCCCACATTAAATGGAAAGCTTACAAACATTTGGCTTCCAAAGCAAAATTATTACTGGGGTTATTGAGATTACTATTTCTTTATCAAGTCTTTGTTCTGTGTTTAGTTGAGACTGTTGTACTCAAGAAGCCTTTTGGTAATGAATGTTTGTTCTCCACTCTTTGGGCACTGAAAAGATCAGATAATGGGCATGAAGCAGGTGTTTTTCTAGCAGCAGGAAAAAAAGCAAATAGTAAGTATTTCATGATGTAACATCTCTAATTAAAACAGTAGAGATTTTAACAAGTTTTGCTTTTTTTCTCTCTCAAGGTAAGTCAGGTATTATCAAGTCTAAAATGCCCAGATCTGTATGTCTTCCACATATCTCTTGGCCAAATACCAACAAGATAACTAATTATTTTTCACTATTAACCTGCTTATGTTGTAGTAGATTGACTTATATTTTAAGATGATAATAATGCTTAGTACTTATAAATGGTTCATTTTTGTTTTGTGTATATATGAAATATTGAATCATCTGATGCTATAAAATTATTTCCTTTTAATATAAAATACTAGTAATCAGCACATTATTTAAATAGAGATACATTCCTTTCATTCTAGACATTTGTGATATTTTATATGTAAAAATGAAAACCCAGCAAAAAAGAAAAGGTATATCCTCTGAGAAGTGAAACCTATTTGTATGGTTCCTTACCCAAAAAAAGGAAAAGACAAATTTGAGGGATTATACTTTTATTTCAGTAAAACCAGTCACATATTTGTGGAAATAAATAAAGTATATTAAATAAGTCCTCTAATTTAGGGTCATGTATTTGACATCTCTGAAATAGTCTCCTGGACAATGTTCAATTCACTTGAGTCCTCAGACTCGCTGTCTGGTGAGCATTGAGGACAAGTCATTTAATACTTTTTTTTCCCCTGCAAAGGTTTTAGAAATTTATCACTAATGCATATATTCCCACTCACCAGCATTAGTGATAAATGCTGGTGAGTGGGAATATATGCTCTTGGAAAGCAATGTCTTCTTTTTAAGTGTGGGCAAAATTGACTCGGTAACAAATCGCAATTTCCTAGAATTCAGAAGTTGACTTGTGCTGGAAAAGTTTGTTTCCTTTTGCAAGAGTTAGTTCAGTGTTGGAAACTTCCATCGGCCCTTGTGTGTGTTCTCCCTGTCTACCGATTGATGTTGGGGATCTGACTTATTCAGAGAGGAAATTTATAGATTTCGTTAGTATTCTGATGGTGTTTAATTCCTGGTCATTATTTGTGAATTGTATCCTCCTTTAACTTGTCTGGAAACTTACTGTCTCAATAGTCCTATTGCTAGTATAGGGTAGAGAACATCATGTGTGAGTTGGCCCTGTGGTGTGAATGATTTTCTTGTTCTAGGAGAACTAAATCAGAAAAGGTGAATTTATTGGATTGAAGCAGTAGATGACCTTTCTCTTAAGAGTCCATGCCCTCCACAGTCCCCACTCCCAGACATGGGATGTTGAACGGATTTAAACAAAGTGGTGAAGAAGAGGGGATGAGTGCCGTGTCGTTATCCAGTTGTGTCTCTCTTCTGTGTGACTTCCAGTTCCACTCAGTTTTCCATAGTTCTTTATACAGAAGTATGTTGTACTTTATTTAAATTTTTATTTTTTAACTGTCAACACTGCTTACCTTAATTCTTTCCTTAAGGACATCCCTGACAAACAATGGAAACCCCTTTGATTTTCCTCTGAAGTTGCTATGTTTGTGTATCGTGACCTTGGAGGATGGCCCAGCTTGACTGAGGAAGGCTTTTGAAGAGGCTTCTGTGTGATATGAGGGCTGGCGTAACAAGTAGGGAGACAAAGCGAGCCGAACTCTCTGTTTTACTTTTCCTCCCTTCCTGCTCCACCTTGTCAGTCTTTGCTGCTTGGGTTCATCTGCAGAGCAGCCAGACACCCATCCCAACAGATGTATTCATGTTTGGGGCTGCGCTTGGAGGAGGATGAGAGGGTATAAAATGAGAGAAGGTGAGTGAAAGGAGGAGTTTTTAACATGCAGATTCTTTAAACACCGTCACACAACCTGTTTTACTAGCCTCTGCTAGAGAAGGAGATGGCTGGCCACTCCAGTATTCTTGCCTGGGAAATCCCTTGGACAGAGAAGCCCAGAGGGCTACAATTCCTGGGACCAAGAATCAGACATGACTTAGTGACTAAACTTCCACCAGCCACCAAATTCTCTGGTCAGCAAATATATCAAGGAAAGGAGTTTAATAATTTAGCCTCCAGAACTGTTTTTCTTTTGATCATTGTCTCCAGATTGAGTACGCCAGAACATGTAGATACTTCTGATGAGGTCTGGAGATAACCTGGTAGTCTGTTAACTCAGGCTGAATCTTCATGTGGCCAGTGAATTAACTATGTAATGTGGGTTGCCTTTCTTCCCTATTTGTTTATTTAAACATAGTACAAAAACCATCCTGCTTAACTGTGAGTCTTAGCTGTATATATTAGATGTAGGAGTGTGTGCATCTCAGTCATGTCTGACTCTTTGCAACCCCATCACTGTAGCCCACCAGGTTCCTCTGTCTGTGGACTTTTCCAGGCAAGAATACTGGAGCAGATTGCCTTTTCCTACTCCAGGGGATCTTCCTGATTCAGGGATCCAACCTCTGTCTCTTGCATCTCCTGCATTGCAGGTAGGTGCTTTACCATGTGAGCCACTATATATTTTGGTGTATGTGAAGAATATATAGATATTTCAATCCATAATCTTAAGAGACTCATCCTTGAGGTATTGCTATTCCTTAAAATGAGGCCAAGACCTTTTGGCCTATAACAAGTTGCAGAGTGTATATCCCTTTCATACTTATTCAATTAGATTTTTCTTGGAGGTCATTTAGTTCAGTTACTCAGTCGTGTCTAACTCTGCGACCCCATGGATTGCAGCATGCCAGGCTTCCCTGTCCTTCACCAAAGCCAGCCACAGACTCAAACAAAAAAGAAAGAGGAGCATGCACAGAACAAGTGTTTGGAATTAAAAAGCCAGAAAACTTGGAAATTTGATTTTTAATTTGTTAAACATATTATCACTTTGATTTTAATATGATGATACTTTGTATCATTTTTAATAGTTTGGTGTGATTTTATAGCATCATTTAACCATACATCTTTTTTTTTTTTTAAAGATTTATTTATTTATTCATTTTGGGCAGGGGTCGGGTTGTGGAGGGAGGGGAATGGGTGGGCCACTTCTATTGGTCTTTCGTTTCTCTATTTTCATCCGTCTTTGTTCTTTGGCTCCTGTGGGCCTCCCATCGCCGTGGCGTCTGTCGTTGCAGAGCACTGGCTCTGAGCGCATGCGCTCCAGAGCTCCGGCTCAGTGAGTGGACACATCGGTCCAGCCTCTCCGTGGCACGTGGGATCTTCCCAGGCCAGGGATCGAACCGGCGCCCCTTGCACTGCAAGGCAGTGTCCTTACCCACTGGACCACCAGGGGAAGCCCAACCATACATCTTTTATAAGTTCTCATTCCTGATACAGAAGTAAGTTTTTGTCATACATATGGATGTAAACTTGGAGAGGGTCCTCTGATGCACACTCGCCATGTAGGAAGGATTTTGTTTTCAGCCTACTAGCGGCTTACCTAGGAACCATCCAGGCTTGTTGATATGCTAGGAAAGCACACCCTGTTGGCTCTTATTGCTTAAATATTCCCACTTCTAAAATTACCACTACACCACTGGGGGTGAATGAATACACGATTACGATTTCAATTTGACAGTCTTAAAGGAAATGGCATAGGGGTTTAATTAGACCCTCTCCATGTGCTTCATTGATTCTCAGATGGGTTTTCATTCTAGCATAAGCAGCTGTAGGTTCTAACACAGAAGTTAGATTCTCTTGTACCTTGTTGGGTTATTCAAACCAGTGTAACAACCAACAGCTAGTTGCCCGAATATGCAAAATCCTAAAGTAAACTGGTTTGGAAGTGTTGAGAGGTAGTTTTCCTTCACTTCCTTTCCTTTTTGAAGTAGAAAGATTGAAGGTATCAGGAAAATAATTACTTTTATGGCACCTGATTGTTATACCATGTAATGAAGAAAGAAATTAGGCTACTGTGAAATATTTTCATTTTTGGCCATAACAGAAGCTTCCTGACATTATTAGAAATGAAGTATCATAGTTTATTTCTTTTTTTGATCTAAAAAATGCCCAACTGAGAAAGCTATGAAAGCCATTGTTAAAATTATTAATAGTTACTAGAGATTTTAAGAGGTAAATGTATTATAACACTTTGAAGATTTTCTTTGAAATATATTTTCTTCTTAAAATGAGGATAATATGTACTATCATTTTAGAATTCTAGAAATCCCAATGTTTTCCCTAACCAATACATTGTTTCATAACAATTCGGTTTGGGTACAAATTAGCTGTTGCAAGAAAATAATTAAAGTTGCCCACAGGTATCTGGGCCACTGGCAGGCATCTCATCTGCCAGGCAGAGAGTGTCAGCATAGACTCCATGGTATGTCAGTTGAGGAATATATGTCAGTGACCATCTAGTTTCCTAAGTCAGCAGGCCTCCACTCCAGGACCCTCATAGAGGCAGGGCTGTGACTCCCATTTTCATCAAGCCTTTTGGTCCTCTTCCTTCCAGCTTCCAACCTTATGTTTAATCTTCCTCATGTCAACTCCATTATCATTGTATGCCTTTTCAAATCATTCCTTTTGCCTCAATTTTTCTCTTTCCTATGGCCTCGTTCTGTTGTTTTGTTCAGTTGCTAAGGTGTGTCTGACTCTTTGCAGCCCCATGGACTGCACCACGCCAGGCTTCCTTATTGTCCACTTGTGAGTTGGCTCAAACTTATGTCCATTGTGTTGGTGATGCCATCCAACCACCTCATCCTCTGTTGTCCCCTTCTCTTCCTGACCTCAGTCTTTCCGATCCTTGCTATATTAGGTTACCCTTAGTCTTGTCAGACTCTAGGCTACTACCAACCAGGTATAACTCCTCACCCATGGTGTCCCATACGGGTGTCCATTTGTTTTATTCCCTGAGGGGAACCTAGTGAGAAAGTGGTTTAATTTATTTTTCTGTAGAAAGTGTCATATTGTGTTGAGATGTAAGACAGTTTTCCTTCATTTCCTTTTTAATAGAAGATTGAAGGTATCAGGAAAATAAACTTAACCTGATTGTTATACCATGTAATGAAGAAAGAAATTAGGCTACTGTGAAATATTTTCATTTTTGGCCATAACAGAAGCTTCCTGACATTATTAGAAATGAAGTATCATAGTTTATTTCTTTTTTTGATCTAAAAAATGCCCAACTGAGAAAGCTATGAAAGCCATTGTTAAAATTATTAATAGTTACTAGAGATTTTAAGAGGTAAATGTATTATAACACTTTGAAGATTTTCTTTGAAATATATTTTCTTCTTAAAATGAGGATAATATGTACTATCATTTTAGAATTCTAGAAATCCCAATGTTTTCCCTAACCAATACATTGTTTCATAACAATTCGGTTTGGGTACAAATTAGCTGTTGCAAGAAAATAATTAAAGTTGCCCACAGGTATCTGGGCCACTGGCAGGCATCTCATCTGCCAGGCAGAGAGTGTCAGCATAGACTCCATGGTATGTCAGTTGAGGAATATATGTCAGTGACCATCTAGTTTCCTAAGTCAGCAGGCCTCCACTCCAGGACCCTCATAGAGGCAGGGCTGTGACTCCCATTTTCATCAAGCCTTTTGGTCCTCTTCCTTCCAGCTTCCAACCTTATGTTTAATCTTCCTCATGTCAACTCCATTATCATTGTATGCCTTTTCAAATCATTCCTTTTGCCTCAATTTTTCTCTTTCCTATGGCCTCGTTCTGTTGTTTTGTTCAGTTGCTAAGGTGTGTCTGACTCTTTGCAGCCCCATGGACTGCACCACGCCAGGCTTCCTTATTGTCCACTTGTGAGTTGGCTCAAACTTATGTCCATTGTGTTGGTGATGCCATCCAACCACCTCATCCTCTGTTGTCCCCTTCTCTTCCTGACCTCAGTCTTTCCGATCCTTGCTATATTAGGTTACCCTTAGTCTTGTCAGACTCTAGGCTACTACCAACCAGGTATAACTCCTCACCCATGGTGTCCCATACGGGTGTCCATTTGTTTTATTCCCTGAGGGGAACCTAGTGAGAAAGTGGTTTAATTTATTTTTCTGTAGAAAGTGTCATATTGTGTTGAGATGTAAGACAGAGAGGAGAGAGAAAATTATCAGGCAGAAATGATACATGCCTACTAGTAAGTTGTCTGTGTACATATATATTTTATTTAAATGATTATAGCATTTGGTGGGTCAGATGATAAAGAATCTTCCTGCAGTACGGGAGACCCAGGTTTGATTTGTGGGTCAGGAAGATCCTCTGGACAAGGGAATGGCAACCTACTCTAGTATTTTTGCCTGGAGAATTCCATGGACACAGAAACCTGGTGGGCCACAGTTCATGGGATTGCAAAGAGTTGGCCATGACTGAGTGACTAACACTTTCACTTCACTTCACTTACAGCATTTACTGCTTAAACTTTTCTCTCTCTTTTTAAATTTCACTGGTAGGCATGCAGTAATTGAGTTTTATAGAAAAAGTTTAAAATTAGAAGAATACCTGCATAAGATTTCCAAAATTTAACTTGTCAAGTTTGCCCATTAGAACTATGTTGTGCTTTCTGAAATAGTAAAGAAATTTTGTCTCTTTGTATTCTCTTTGCTAAAACATTGGACAACAATTAGTAATTAAAAATAAACCTCTTGCTTATATCTTGCAATTTATATTATATTTATTACTTTTAGAGTAAACATATACATGTAAAGATGAATATATATGAAATGAATACCATCTTTATGAATATGTGAAACATATTCATTTGTTATCCAGATAGCCTGTTTTCCTTAACATTTGATCTATCTTATATATTGTATGGTTATTAATACAGGGTGGAAATTGGTTACATTATATATCCTACTCCACACTTTTTTCTCTAGAAAATATTTTATTAGAAAATATATGTGTTATATCCTTTCTTGAGGTTTTGAAACCTATAAATTCATGTGTAAGTACATGTTCCCTTTGTTTGATGGCATCTACCTGAAGTAGGTAGAAGACCATTTGTATAGCAATGGTCTTTGCAAATAATATTAAGCATAAAGAGGCATTAGGACATGTCATCATTGTGATGAGTCATTCCAACCACTTGTAAAGAGTGGCCTCCAAGTATCACAATTTAAGGAAAAAAGCACAAATGCCAAACAACACAATGGAACATTCCATTATTATAAAGTGGTGATAACAGTCACAGCTACAAAATGTTTCCCAATAATAAAAGGCCTTTTTTTTTTTTGACAGCCATCAATGAGGCAGATCACACCAATACTAATTGTCATCAATATAAATATGAAGTTGAGGTATAAATATAGTGATTTGTCCAAGACCATTTGACCAACTGTTAAATGGTGCTGAACCTTGGACCTGGCCCTTTGATTCTCAGATAATGGACCACAGGTAATCTAAAAAAAGAATATGAAGAAGATGACATGAGAGTGGTCCCAAGGACCCACGGACTTTGGGATCCTTGAGTGGCTCACTTGAGTTGACTTGAAGAATGTCCCCATCTTCCTCCTTTTCCTTCCCTTTTTTGCCTCTATATTCTGTGCCTGCCTCTCCCTCCCCTCCCTAAGCCTCCTCAGATAGACAGAACCAGGAACAGGGAGGAACCTGATGAAATCTCCAAGAGCAAGGCTTGACTCCATGGCTGGACCTACCTGGACACCCTTCTTAGAATCTGATAGCCCTAGCAGAATCTAGGGAATTAACCCAAAGATAGTGCCACTGCATTCTCTAAAACCTGTGTTCTGGCTGTAGGTTTACCCACTCTGCTCTCCACTGGGCACATTTTGAACCAACTTTTCTCTCTCTTCACCTTCTAGCATCTGAGGCTATCTGAATTCTCCCTTTGGAAACTGAGGGATGGAACTGCCCCTGGGCTTCGTGCACCATTTTGTTTGTAGTCTTTGGGTAGAAACAGAGTTGATACTTTTGCTGCAATATGAAAAGTCCTCTCTGAAATAATCATATCTGTTTTATCATGAGTTTGTAACTGCTAAGCTCTGAAAAGGCTGACATGGAATTTTAGGGCACCTTTATCTTCTGCCAAATTTCTCACCCTTCTGGAAGATGCCTGAAATTCTGATTTATTTATTCAGTTCAAGATTTTTTTCCCATTCACATGCAAACAGAAAGATAACAAGTTCAAGTGCTATTCATCACAACTTGGTCTAAATGGAATTCTTCCTTTTTTCTTCTTTTCCGTTCCTTCTTCCCTCTCTCCCTCCCTCCATCCCTCGCTCCCTTCCTTCTTCCTTTATTTTCATGTAGCTCACATTTATTGTGCACATACTGTGTTCTAGATATAGTGCTGAGTTAACATTGTTTAAGAAAATCCTTACAGGTCCGGGCTTAAATTTTTGCTTGCCACTTACAAACTGTCGAGCCACAGAGGAATTATTTAATCCACTGGCCCCTTTGACTTTTGCACCTTTATTTATTTATTTATTTTAAACCTTTATTTTACTTTTAACTTTTATAGAATTTTGTTGTTTACATATATGCACGTTCCCAGATTAGTCATATGTATATCCCCCTCTTCCCACCCCTCCCGACCATCACACAGCACCCCTGAATGATCTCCTTTTCTCACAGAGCAATGACTATAGCTATTTTCGTCACTTATGATAGTACAGGCCTTCATGCTACTTCCTTTATGCCTCCTACCCTCTGTTCCTTCCCCACAATGTCCATATGTCCATTGTCCATGTCTGTCTTTCCGTTGCTTCACTGTGTGTGCCATCATCACCATCCTGTTAAATTCCATATATGTGTGTTAATATACTGTATTTGTCCTTCTCTTTCTGACTGACTTCACTTTTTATGATACGTTCTAGATCCAGCCACCTCATTAGGGCTGACTCTTCTGCATTTTTCTTTACAGCTGTGTAGTATTCCATTATATATATGTCCCAGAGCTTTTGTATCCATTCATTCGTCGATGGGCATCTAGGTTGCTTCCATGTTCTAGCTATTGTATAGAGAGCTGCAATGAACATTGGGGTACAGGTGCTTCTTTCAGATTTGATTTCATCAGGGTATAAGCCTACGAGTGGGATTGCTGGGTCGTACGGTGCTTCTGTTTTTAGTTTTTTAAGAAATCTCCAGACTGTCTTCCATAGAGGCTGTATCAGTTGACATTCCCACCAGCAATGCAGGAGTGTTCCCTTTGCTCCTCACCCTCTCCAGCTTTTATTGTCTGTCGATTTGTGGATGATGGCCATTCTGACGGGTGTGAGGTGGTATCTCATTGTGGTTTTAATTTGCGTTTCTCTAATGATAAGCGAGGTTGAACATCGTTTCATGTGCTTTTGGGCCATCTGTGTGTTCTCTTTGGAGAGGTGTCTGTTTAGGTTCTTTTCTCATTTTTTGATTGGGTTGTTTGTTTTTCCGGTGCTGAGTTGTCTGAGTTGCTTGTAGATTTTGGAGATCTGTTTCATTTGCTATGATTTTCTCCCACTCTGTGGGCTGTCTGTTCAGCCTTTTTGTGATTTCTTTTGCTGTACAAAAGCTTTTAAGTTTCATGAGGTCCCACAAGTTCATTTTTCTTTTCAGTTCCACTATTCTAGTAGGTGGGTCAGAGAAGATCTTACTTTGATTTATGTCCGTGAGTGTTTTGCCTATATTCTCCTCTAAGAGTTTGATGGTTTCTGGTCTTACATTTAGATCTTTAATCCATTTTGCGTTGATCTTTGTGCATGGTGTCAGGGAATGTTCCAATTTCATTTTTTTGCATGTAGCTGTCCAATTTTCCCAGCACCATTTGTTGAAGAGGCTGTCTTTGTCCCATTTTATATGTTTGCCTCCTTTGTCAAAAATAAGGTACCCATAGGTGCGTGGGTTTATCTCTGGGTTCTCTATCTTGTTCCATTGGTCTATAGTTCTGTTTTTGTGCCAGTACCATACTGTCTTGAGGACTGTTGCTTTGTAGTAGAGTCTGAAGTTGGGGAGGCTGATCCCTCCAGCTCCATTCTTCTTCCTCAGGATTGCTTTGGCTATTCGAGGTCTTTTGTGTTTCCATGTGAACTGTGTTATTCGTTGGTCTAGTTCTGTGAAAAATGTCATTGGTCGTTTAATAAGGATCACATTAAATCTATAGATGACATTTGGTAGTATGGTCATTTTCACAATATTGATTCTTCCAATCCAGGAACATGGAATGTCTCTCCATCTGTTTAAGTCTTCTTTAATGTCTCTCATGAGTGTCTTGTAATTTTCTGTGTACAGTTCTTTTGTTTCTTTGGGTAGGTTTACTCCTAGATATTTGATTCTTTTGGTTGCAATGGTGAAGGGGATTGCTTCTTTGATTTCGTTTTCTGATTTTTCATTGTTCGTGTATAGGAATGCCAGTGATTTCTGTATATTGATTTTGTATCCTGCGACTTTGCTGAATTCGCTGATTAACTCTAGTAGTTTTGTAATAGTGTCTGTGGGATTTTCTATGTATAATATCATGTCATCTGCAAATAGAGAGTTTGACTTCTTCCTTTCCAGTCTGGATTCCCTTTATTTCTTTCTCTTCTCTTATTGCTGTTGCTAGATCTTCCATGACTATGTTGAATAAGAGTGGTGAAAGTGGACACCCTTGTCTTGTTCCTGATCTTAGAGGGAATGCTTTGAGTTTTTCACCATTGAGGATAATGTTCACTGTGGGCTTCTCATATATGGCTTTCACTATGTTGAGATAGGTTCCTTCTATGCCCATTTTCTGAAGAGTTTTTATCATAAATGGGTGTTGTACTTTGTCGAAGGCTTTTTCTGCATCTATTGAGATGATCATGTGATTTTTGTCTCTCAATTTGTTGATATGGTGTATCACATTGATTGATTTGCGGATATTGAAGAATCCTTGTATGCCTGGGATGAACCCAACTTGATCGTGATGAATGAGCTTTTTGATGTGTTGTTGAATTCTGTTTGCTAGGATTTTCTTGAGGATTTTGGCATCTAGATTCACCAGTGAAATTGGCCTATAATTTTCTTTTTTTGTGTTGTCTTTGCCTGGCTTTGGTATCAAGATGATGGCGGCCTCATAGAATGTGTTTGGGAGTGTTCATTCCTGTGCAATTTTTTGGAAGAGTTTTCGAAGGACAGGCATTAGCTCTTCTTTAAATGTTTGGTAGAATTCTGCTGTGAAACCATCTGGCCCTGGGCTTTTATTTTTGGGTAGATTTTTGATCACAAAGTCAATTTCTGAGGTTGTGATTGGCTTGTTCATAGTTTCTATTCGTGCTGGTGAAACTGCTTGATTTTCACAATATTGATTCTTCCAATCCAGGAACATGGAATGTCTCTCCATCTGTTTAAGTCTTCTTTAATGTCTCTCATGAGTGTCTTGTAATTTTCTGTGTACAGTTCTTTTGTTTCTTTGGGTAGGTTTACTCCTAGATATTTGATTCTTTTGGTTGCAATGGTGAAGGGGATTGCTTCTTTGATTTCGTTTTCTGATTTTTCATTGTTCGTGTATAGGAATGCCAGTGATTTCTGTATATTGATTTTGTATCCTGCGACTTTGCTGAATTCGCTGATTAACTCTAGTAGTTTTGTAATAGTGTCTGTGGGATTTTCTATGTATAATATCATGTCATCTGCAAATAGAGAGTTTGACTTCTTCCTTTCCAGTCTGGATTCCCTTTATTTCTTTCTCTTCTCTTATTGCTGTTGCTAGATCTTCCATGACTATGTTGAATAAGAGTGGTGAAAGTGGACACCCTTGTCTTGTTCCTGATCTTAGAGGGAATGCTTTGAGTTTTTCACCATTGAGGATAATGTTCACTGTGGGCTTCTCATATATGGCTTTCACTATGTTGAGATAGGTTCCTTCTATGCCCATTTTCTGAAGAGTTTTTATCATAAATGGGTGTTGTACTTTGTCGAAGGCTTTTTCTGCATCTATTGAGATGATCATGTGATTTTTGTCTCTCAATTTGTTGATATGGTGTATCACATTGATTGATTTGCGGATATTGAAGAATCCTTGTATGCCTGGGATGAACCCAACTTGATCGTGATGAATGAGCTTTTTGATGTGTTGTTGAATTCTGTTTGCTAGGATTTTCTTGAGGATTTTGGCATCTAGATTCACCAGTGAAATTGGCCTATAATTTTCTTTTTTTGTGTTGTCTTTGCCTGGCTTTGGTATCAAGATGATGGCGGCCTCATAGAATGTGTTTGGGAGTGTTCATTCCTGTGCAATTTTTTGGAAGAGTTTTCGAAGGACAGGCATTAGCTCTTCTTTAAATGTTTGGTAGAATTCTGCTGTGAAACCATCTGGCCCTGGGCTTTTATTTTTGGGTAGATTTTTGATCACAAAGTCAATTTCTGAGGTTGTGATTGGCTTGTTCATAGTTTCTATTTCTTCCTGGTTGAGTCTTGGGAGATTAATCTTCTCTAAGAAACTGTCCATTTCTTCCAGGTTGTCCAGTTTGTTGCCATAGAGTTGTTCATAATAGTCTCTTATAATCCTTTGGATTTCTGCATTATCTGTTGTAATCTCTCCTTTTTCTTTTTTTTTTAAAGATTATTTATTTACTTTGGGCGGGGGTCAGGTTGGGAAGGGAAGAGAGCAGGCGGGCCACTTCTAATGAAAGGCGGGTCTTTCATTTCTCTAAGTTCATCCGTCTTTGTTCTTTGGCTCCTGTGGGCCTCCCACTGTGGTGGCGTCTGTCGTTGCAGAGCGCCGGCTCTGGGCGCATGCGCTTCAGAGCTCGGGCTTGGTAATTGGACACATCAGTCCAGCCACTCCGCAGCACGTGGGATCTTCCCAGGCCAGAGATCGAACCGGCGCCCCTTGCACTGCAAGGCGGTGTCCTTACCCACTGGACCACCAGGGGAAGCCCCTCTCCTTTTTCATTTTTGATTTTGGTGATCTGGTTCTTCTCTCTCTTTTTCTTGATGAGTCTGGCCAGTGGTGTGTTGATTTTATTTACCTTTTCGAAGAACCAGCTTTTTGTTTTATTTATCTTTGCTATTGTTTCTTTTGTTTCTTTATCATTTATTTCTGCTCTGATCTTTATGATTTCCCTTCTGCTGACTTTGGGGTGTTTTTGTTCTTCTTTTTCCAATTGTTTTAAGCATAAGGTTAGGCTGTCTCTTTGAAATTTTCCTAGTTTCTTGAGGGAGGATTAAATTGCTATAAACTTCCCTCTTAGAACTGCATTTGCAGTATCCCATAGATTTTGCACTGTTGTGTGTTCATTGTCGTTTTCTTCTAGGAACTGTTTTATTTCTCCTTTGATTTGTTCGGTAATCAGTTGGTTTTTTAGGTATGCGTTGTTTAATCTCCATGTGTTTGTGTTTCAGCTGTTAAACGTATGGGCTTCTCCTTGTATGTCACTAGTTGCTTTTCCCTTGCTGCTTTGAGAATTCTGTCTTTGTGTTTAATTTGTGTTAACTTCATTAATATGTGCCTTGGTGTGTTGGGTACTCTTTGTGCTTCTTGGACTTGATTGACTATTTTTTTTTGGGTAGATTTTTGATCACAAAGTCAATTTCTGAGGTTGTGATTGGCTTGTTCATAGTTTCTATTTCTTCCTGGTTGAGTCTTGGGAGATTAATCTTCTCTAAGAAACTGTCCATTTCTTCCAGGTTGTCCAGTTTGTTGCCATAGAGTTGTTCATAATAGTCTCTTATAATCCTTTGGATTTCTGCATTATCTGTTGTAATCTCTCCTTTTTCTTTTTTTTTTAAAGATTATTTATTTACTTTGGGCGGGGGTCAGGTTGGGAAGGGAAGAGAGCAGGCGGGCCACTTCTAATGAAAGGCGGGTCTTTCATTTCTCTAAGTTCATCCGTCTTTGTTCTTTGGCTCCTGTGGGCCTCCCACTGTGGTGGCGTCTGTCGTTGCAGAGCGCCGGCTCTGGGCGCATGCGCTTCAGAGCTCGGGCTTGGTAATTGGACACATCAGTCCAGCCACTCCGCAGCACGTGGGATCTTCCCAGGCCAGAGATCGAACCGGCGCCCCTTGCACTGCAAGGCGGTGTCCTTACCCACTGGACCACCAGGGGAAGCCCCTCTCCTTTTTCATTTTTGATTTTGGTGATCTGGTTCTTCTCTCTCTTTTTCTTGATGAGTCTGGCCAGTGGTGTGTTGATTTTATTTACCTTTTCGAAGAACCAGCTTTTTGTTTTATTTATCTTTGCTATTGTTTCTTTTGTTTCTTTATCATTTATTTCTGCTCTGATCTTTATGATTTCCCTTCTGCTGACTTTGGGGTGTTTTTGTTCTTCTTTTTCCAATTGTTTTAAGCATAAGGTTAGGCTGTCTCTTTGAAATTTTCCTAGTTTCTTGAGGGAGGATTAAATTGCTATAAACTTCCCTCTTAGAACTGCATTTGCAGTATCCCATAGATTTTGCACTGTTGTGTGTTCATTGTCGTTTTCTTCTAGGAACTGTTTTATTTCTCCTTTGATTTGTTCGGTAATCAGTTGGTTTTTTAGGTATGCGTTGTTTAATCTCCATGTGTTTGTGTTTCAGCTGTTAAACGTATGGGCTTCTCCTTGTATGTCACTAGTTGCTTTTCCCTTGCTGCTTTGAGAATTCTGTCTTTGTGTTTAATTTGTGTTAACTTCATTAATATGTGCCTTGGTGTGTTGGGTACTCTTTGTGCTTCTTGGACTTGATTGACTATTTCTTTTCCCATGTTGGGGAAATTTTCAACTAGAATCTCTTCAAAATTTTTCTCATAGCCTTTCTTTTTTTCTTCTTCTTCTGGAACCTCTATAATTCGAATATTGGTGCATTTGATATTATCCCAGAGGTCTCTGAGGCTATCCTCTGCTCTTTTCATTCTTTGAGCTAGATTCTGTTTTTCAGCAGTTACTTCCACCATTTTATCTTCCAGCTCACTTATCCGGTCTTCTGTCTCAGATACTCTGCTCTTGATTCCTTCTGCAGTGTTTTTCAGTTCAGCAATTGAGTTGCTTGTCTCTGTTACATTTTTGGTAAGTTCTTGTATTTCTTTATTCAATGTGTTAGTTGTGTCTTGCAATTTCTCTGAAATTCTGTTTTCAGTGTCTTTGATCATCTTTACTATCATTCTTCTGAAATCACTTTCAGAAAGTTTGTCCAGATTCTCTTCATTGATTTGATCTTGTGTGTTTGTAGATTGTTCCTTCACTTGTGTGGTATTTCTCTGCCATTTCATTGTTATTATTAATTTTTTAACTGACTCTGTTTGGGATTTCCTTTTCCCAGACTTTGAGTTACGTCTGTTGGTGTTTGTTGTTTGGAGGGGGCTTCTTATTCTGGGTGATGCTGGTGGTTGGGTGATGTCAGGACTTGCATACAAGTGATTACCTTTGTTGGCGTTCTCACTTGTATACTGTTCTCTAGTGTCAGGCGTTCTCTGGTATTGTAGAGTTTTGGAGTCAGTGCTCCCTCCCTGAAACCCTGGGACTTGTTGCCATCTTGATGTGGCTTCTCCTTTGTTCTTCGATGTGGGGTATTGTCTCTGTGATCAGATCCAACCTCCTCCTGTCGATGGTTTTCAGGAACTCATTGCAATTCAGGCGATTTTGCAGGAGAGATGAGTGCATGTCCTTCTACGCCGCCATCTTAGCTCCACCTTTACAAACTGTTCTCAATGGATTTCCCTTCTTTGTTGAGTTTCAAAGCTGCTGGCAATGTCAGGTGCTGGAAGGCCCCGGGAGAAGTTGGAGACCGGTCTCTCACAGCATTCTGCCTGAGGACTGCAGTGAGGCTGACCCAGCGAGTGGGACCTCGAACGGCTACGCTCGACTTTTGCACCTTTAAATGGCGATGTTTATACTAACGCCTACCAAATACGGTTACTAAGAATAAATAAGACAGCTTGTAAAACGTGTCCTAAAAGTATATTTTGATAGCGAGAGAGGGGAGAGCCCAGAAGGGAGGACACGGACCACCAAAAAGGACGAGGGAAGAGACTTATCTGAGCCTCAGAACAAGGGTCACCCATTTCACTATGCTGCTTAAGGAATCTCTCACAGAAAATTGTCTTTGGTTATTTCACATTTGTATCTTTCCATTTCCTGGGCATAATTCACAGTGAAGCTGTGTGGTATCATGAAAAAGCGACCAGGGAGTTAGAAAATTTGTATTCCAGTTCTGACCCTGCATCCACAGGCCATGTTACTTTTCCAGACATTATTGTCCTCCTCTGTAAATTGAGGGAATTAAATGCAATGTATGGCACAAGGCTCTTCCAATTCTCAAAATGATTTATGATTCTAACTTATTAAAGACTTCCTTGAGCACTTACAATACTGTTTGAACGTAAACATTCCCAGGTTGACTACAAAAATCATGTATTATATTATGTCTCTGCTCAGTGACCAGAGGACCATTTTAAATACTGTGGTAGAACTGAGCTCTGCTTTCTTGAAACTCTGCTGAGACCTGGGCTCAATCTGTGGGTTCTGGCAAAGGTACCCAGAACCACAGTATTTCTATCATGTTTATGGACGGAACTAATCTCTTCTCTGCCAGAAAGAAGCATTGCATTGGAAAAAAAGAAGTCCTAGGTTCTACACATGCTTTTGTCAGTAATTGATTAGGCAGTGTTGGACAAAGCAAATGGCTGTCTTCTGTGGACCTCATTTTTCTTGTCTGTAAAATGAGTCAGATGTTCTAGATAATCTTTAAGTCTCTGTCTCACCAACATGCTCAATTACAGCCCCAGTTAGAATTACCTGATTGACTTATGAGTTAAAAAAAATATTTCTGATTGGAAGTCTTCCCCTACTGTGTCAAAACAGGTCAAACTACAACTTTACAATGAAAAATGATTTCTTTTGCTATCACCACTCTTAACCACATGTAATCATTTATCTTTCATGAAAACAGTAATTGTCATAGTGTAGATATGATATTAGGTCTCTGGTGTGCTTTGAATTACTTGGAAACCACACACATTCTCTCTCTCTGCCTCTCTGTCTCTGTCTCTCTGTCAGTGCTCTTATAAATAACAAGTAAATTCTCTCCCCCACAAGGATACTAAATTTAGTCTGGAGAAGCATTCCACATGCTTTTAAACAGAGATCTAGTGTCTAATAGCAAAGATCCCTACCACCATACAAATTTTTTCCTGTTCTCTTTCTTGTTTTGCTAAGGTTTTACGTATCAGGACAAATATTGATCCTCTCATGAGGTTTTACTCTTCTTATTCTTAGTTTCATATCTGTTTGTTAGAATATCTATTTTCTTGAGTCTAAACAACCACTAATAATTTAAGATTTACACTGATAAAATAATGTTTCCAAAAAAAGAAAAAATAATCACCATATTAAGAGTGTGGGAGCTTCCCTGATGGCTCAGGGAATGAAGAGTCTGCTTGCAATATAGGAGACTTGCAGGAGATGCAGGTTCAATTCCTGGGTCGGGGTGATCCCCTGGAGGAGGAAATGGCAACCCACTCCAGTATTGCCTGGAAAATCCGATGGATAGAGGAAACTGGTGGGCTACAGTCCATGGAATTACAAAAGAGTCAGACAAGACTGAGCAAGTGATGGATGGATTAATTAAAAGTGTACCTTAATTAAAAGTTGTTTCCCAATTTTGGAAATCATATTTGTAAAAACTGGGTATCTTAAATTAAGAAAATACAATCAGTTATTTAAGTAAGGAGTAAGCATATTTGAAATACCCAGAAGTCCCTGACTTACTTCCTGAGAAGTGTTTTGAGGGGATCTTCCCTTTGAATTCTGGATATCCTGGATATCAACAACCAATACCACATTATATGCAGTATCTTGACACTTGTACCCTAAGCTTCTGTGATAAATTCTTCCAATTAAATACAGTTGCATGATCCTATCCTTGGAGAACTACTGATGGAAATATTGAAAGAGTTGCTTAGTTTCCCATGTTACAAATCCCTAAATCTTGTTGCATTATGTGAACAAATTTCTTTTCTCCTGCATGAATTAAAAGCAGAGCTCTAGAAACAGAGCTGGGTTACAAAATTATTGAGAGTGAAAACATAAGAAAGCTCATGATTTTGCCAATTCACTGACAGGAATTATTGATACCCCATTAGAGAAGAATAAATGTTAATGGCTATAAAATTGCACTTTGGAATCTATGTTATCTTGGGTGAAATGACCAGATAGTGAAACTGAAGATACATTCTGCCATCATGAACTAATTCAAACTGTGTCCAATCTGAAAAGTGCAAATTTGGCTTAATCTTATACTAGGTGATGCTAACCCATAGCTCTATTTTTTCTTTAACTTAGCTGAATTATCCCATGGGTTCACAATACCAAAAGAAAGTTTTGTTATTCTGTTTTATTTAAATGATAACAAAATTACACTTGCAAACTACCTATATGTATGAAACAACTTCTGTAAAGAATTCCAGATGTCCATTCAACCTTCATAGGTTTCTATGATGACTTATCAGCTACATAACAAGGTTCCAGAGGTAAAGTCTGTTGCTTTCTGATCAAGTTGATTGAACTCAGCAGACACTCACTGGATATTTATTATGGCTGGCGTGTTTTAGTAGATGACTTTTCTTTTTCCCATCCTCTTTAAATCCAACTGCTCTGGCTTCTATTTTGCTAGGGTCTCATTAGAAGGCCACAATTTATCTTTCAGAATGAATCTTTTGTGATAAGGACTTTACTCATTCCCCCTGCTAGATAACGTCTGCCTTTAAATGGTGGTTGCCAACACTTTTAAAATTACATCTTGAAGTCTTAGTCACCAGGATTAAGGCAAGGCCAGTTGAAGGTGCTCAGTGCTTCTCAAATTATACTATGTAGAAGTTTCTCTATTCATTCAGCAGGAATGAACAAGTAGATGAAAAGCTAAAGACGGCTTTCCTTTATTTTTAAATATAATAAAAATCAATAAGATGGTGCTTTCAAAATGAGCTTTTTTGCTATGAATAATTCCACCTTTTCTGTAGTCTTTTGAAATTATTATTTTTACCAAATGATCACAAGAGGCTTATCACCAATCTTTCAAAAATCACCCTTGGCAGAGTCAAAAAGTGCCTAAAAGTGTTGCTTATACGTCACACTTCCAAGTTAGATTTGTATAACCTTATTAATCTTCTCAAGATTGAGACAATATACACAGAAACATTTTTCTGCAAATAGTTACCAACATGCTGTATTGATGGGTGAAATATTGGCATTTGGTTGAATTGATCTAGTTAATACATGTACTGTAAGAAGTGTGTCAGTCCATCTTTAGGCATTTAGTTGACACAACAAATTTTAAAATTGAGAATGAGAGAATCACCCATAGGGGATTAGAGAATTAAAGACTATTTTTCTTTTAAACAAAGTTGTCGTTTATCTGATTGAAGATTTGTTTAAGCGAAAGAGTTCGAAGAATTCTCTTCCAAGCATGAAGTGAGCTGATTGTTTGTTTCAACTGCTACCTTAATAAAAGACAAGCCAGATAGCCCAACAGTTATTTTCTAAATCATGAGTTATTGTATATGATTTGTGAAAAAAGTCTTCCCAAATACAGTCTTTTTCCCTTATCCTCTTTAAAGTCTGTTGCTTTCTGATCAAGTTGATTGAACTCAGCAGACACTCACTGGATATTTATTATGGCTGGCGTGTTTTAGTAGATGACTTTTCTTTTTCCCATCCTCTTTAAATCCAACTGCTCTGGCTTCTATTTTGCTAGGGTCTCATTAGAAGGCCACAATTTATCTTTCAGAATGAATCTTTTGTGATAAGGACTTTACTCATTCCCCCTGCTAGATAACGTCTGCCTTTAAATGGTGGTTGCCAACACTTTTAAAATTACATCTTGAAGTCTTAGTCACCAGGATTAAGGCAAGGCCAGTTGAAGGTGCTCAGTGCTTCTCAAATTATACTATGTAGAAGTTTCTCTATTCATTCAGCAGGAATGAACAAGTAGATGAAAAGCTAAAGACGGCTTTCCTTTATTTTTAAATATAATAAAAATCAATAAGATGGTGCTTTCAAAATGAGCTTTTTTGCTATGAATAATTCCACCTTTTCTGTAGTCTTTTGAAATTATTATTTTTACCAAATGATCACAAGAGGCTTATCACCAATCTTTCAAAAATCACCCTTGGCAGAGTCAAAAAGTGCCTAAAAGTGTTGCTTATACGTCACACTTCCAAGTTAGATTTGTATAACCTTATTAATCTTCTCAAGATTGAGACAATATACACAGAAACATTTTTCTGCAAATAGTTACCAACATGCTGTATTGATGGGTGAAATATTGGCATTTGGTTGAATTGATCTAGTTAATACATGTACTGTAAGAAGTGTGTCAGTCCATCTTTAGGCATTTAGTTGACACAACAAATTTTAAAATTGAGAATGAGAGAATCACCCATAGGGGATTAGAGAATTAAAGACTATTTTTCTTTTAAACAAAGTTGTCGTTTATCTGATTGAAGATTTGTTTAAGCGAAAGAGTTCGAAGAATTCTCTTCCAAGCATGAAGTGAGCTGATTGTTTGTTTCAACTGCTACCTTAATAAAAGACAAGCCAGATAGCCCAACAGTTATTTTCTAAATCATGAGTTATTGTATATGATTTGTGAAGTCTAAAATAATACAGTTGTTCTTAAAAATCCCAATGCCTTACTCTTTAGTGTTCAAACAAGCAATGAGACAACCAGATCTGATTTGTTTTTATTTATTTTCAAAAAAGTACTTGTGGAGAGCATTGATTTTGTTTATAGGATTGGTTACCCTTTTTTAAAATTAAATCTGAATTCCTATAGAGGGATTTCTTTCCTGAACATAAATATTTCTGATAGTTTGCCCTTAAAAATGACATTAAATAGTCTCATAGGCAAAGAAGTGAGCAAACTGAAAGGAAATCCCAGAGAACTTCTCAAAGTATTTTCCTTTCACTGTGAGAACTGAGTTTACCTTACAATTGCCTAAGTAAATCCTTGAAGATTTTCCTAAATCAGTGTGGTTAGGAGTTGTCTTGCAAATAATAACACTTTTTAGTACTCTTATTTTTTTAAGTTTCTTTACATTTTGTGAGAAATCTTAACTTCTTGGTAAAAGATATTTTCATTAGAATAAAAATGAGACTTTCAGATGCCTGTCATTTTCTAAAATGCTTTGAAGTTTGAGGTTTTTATGTATATCAAGAGAATAAGTCTCTGTGAATAGAGTGTACTAATGATAAATTTAGGATTTCAAGAATCAACCTACATTACATTTACAAAAACTATACCTGTTATTGACATCACAGTCAGCTTTTGTGCAAATTTCATTTGTGACAACTATTTATTATACTTATCAAATGGCAGGAAAAGGCACCAACACTGAAATTTTAAAAATAGTGACAGGCTCTGAATGTTGGTGGACATTGGACCAATCAGATAATGATAAGATAGTGCCAAGAAGTCAAACCCGTTGTAGAAAATGAGAGGAAGTTAAAGTATTCATGGCTATTCAGTACCTTATTTATTTATTTTTTTTAAGAGTGCTATATTTCTGTGGGAAGCTTGAGAAACAGACCAGGGTAGGAAGAATTCCAAGATGGCCACCAAGATCCCCTCTTCTTTATGACTAATCCCCTCTAACATGAGTAGGAATGAGTCTTGGGAAAGTAGTGTGTGTCACTTTCACGAGTTGTGTCACACTATAGGGCAAAAGGGATTTTGCAGATGTAGTTAAGGTAACTAGTCATTTCACATTGACCTAATCAAGAGGGACATAATCCTGGGTGAACCTAACCTACTCAGGTGAGCTTCTGAAAGAGATCAGAGATTTAAAACATTAGATTCTCCTGCTGGTCTTGAAGAAGTAAGATTTTTATGTGGTGAGAAGGTCTGTGGAGGAGGCTACTGGACCAGGATATGAGGTAACCTCTAGAAGGTGAGCTTAGTCCCTAGCAAACAGCTTGTGAGAAAATAGGGTTATTGGTCATTCGACTATAAGAAACAAATTGTACCATCAGTCAGTGGGTTTGGAAGAGTATTCTAAAATCACAGATGTGATTATATCCCCCGCCAACACCTCGAGTTTAGCCAGGTGACAGTTGAGCAAAAGACCCAGTTTACTCCAGCTTAACCTCCTGAGGAGAATAGTGATGTAATTAATTTGAACTGTTTTAGGCTGACATTAGTGGTAAAGAATCTATGTGAGATTGCAGGAGACATAAAGACACAGGTTTGCTCCTTGGGTCGGGAAGAACCTCTAGAGGAGGACATGGCAACCCACTCCAGTATCCTTGCCTGGAAAATCCCATGCACAAAGGAGGCTGGCAGCTATAGTCTATGGGGTCATAAAGAGATGGACATAACTGAAGTGACTTAGTGTATACATATGCATCAAATTTCTGGTAATCTTTCATGTAAGACAAGAAAATGAATATAGTTAGGAATGAAGCTTCTAAGCATCACTTAAAAATTGAGAAGAGCTCTCAACATGGTGACAGTGGTCTGGAGAAACTCACTGGGATGGGATGGGAGCCTTCTAGGTGGCCAACCCTATTTTTCCTTCTTCTTCTGGAACCCCTGTAATTCAAATATTGGTGTGTTTGATATTATCCCAGAGATCTCTGAGACTATTCTCTGCTCTTTTCATTCTTTGAGCTTGATTCTGTTCTTCAGCCGTTACTTCTACCATTCTATCTTTCAGCTCAGTTATCCAATCTTCTGCCTCGGATACTCTGCTCCTGATTCCTTCTATAGTATTTTTAAGTTCATCAATTGATCCTCTCATGACTTCTGAGTAGATCAGGGGGATTTAAACACATTTTAGTTTTTCTCTTCATTTGCCTAAGAGGGGCATAATCCTGGGTGAACCTAACCTACTCAGGTGAGCTTCTGAAAGAGATCAGAGATTTAAAACATTAGATTCTCCTGCTGGTCTTGAAGAAGTAAGATTTTTATGTGGTGAGAAGGTCTGTGGAGGAGGCTACTGGACCAGGATATGAGGTAACCTCTAGAAGGTGAGCTTAGTCCCTAGCAAACAGCTTGTGAGAAAATAGGGTTATTGGTCATTCGACTATAAGAAACAAATTGTACCATCAGTCAGTGGGTTTGGAAGAGTATTCTAAAATCACAGATGTGATTATAGCCCCTGCCAACACCTCGAGTTTAGCCAGGTGACAGTTGAGCAAAAGACCCAGTTTACTCCAGCTTAACCTCCTGAGGAGAATAGTGATGTAATTAATTTGAACTGTTTTAGGCTGACATTAGTGGTAAAGAATCTATGTGAGATTGCAGGAGACATAAAGACACAGGTTTGCTCCTTGGGTCGGGAAGAACCTCTAGAGGAGGACATGGCAACCCACTCCAGTATCCTTGCCTGGAAAATCCCATGCACAAAGGAGGCTGGCAGCTATAGTCTATGGGGTCATAAAGAGATGGACATAACTGAAGTGACTTAGTGTATACATATGCATCAAATTTCTGGTAATCTTTCATGTAAGACAAGAAAATGAATATAGTTAGGAATGAAGCTTCTAAGCATCACTTAAAAATTGAGAAGAGCTCTCAACATGGTGACAGTGGTCTGGAGAAACTCACTGGGATGGGATGGGAGCCTTCTAGGTGGCCAACCCTATTTTTCCTTCTTCTTCTGGAACCCCTGTAATTCAAATATTGGTGTGTTTGATATTATCCCAGAGATCTCTGAGACTATTCTCTGCTCTTTTCATTCTTTGAGCTTGATTCTGTTCTTCAGCCGTTACTTCTACCATTCTATCTTTCAGCTCAGTTATCCAATCTTCTGCCTCGGATACTCTGCTCCTGATTCCTTCTATAGTATTTTTAAGTTCAGCAATTGAGTTGTTTGTCTGTCTTTGGTGTTTTTTAAGTTCTTTTATTTCTTTGTTAGTTGATTCTTGCAATTTCTCTAAAATTCTGTTTTCAGAGTTTTTGATCATCATTGCTATCATTCTTCTGAACTTGGTTTCAGAAAGTTTGTCTGATTTCTCCCCGTTTATTTGGACTTGTGTGTTTGTAGATTGTTCCTTCATTTGTGCAGTATTTCTCTGCCATTTCATTGTTATTATTAATTTTTTAACTAATTATGTTTGGAGTCTCCTTTTCCCAGAGTTTGGGTTACATCCGTGGATGTTTGTTGTTTGGATGAGGTGTCTTATTCTGGGTGATGCTGGTGGTTGGGTGATGTCAGGACTTGCATACAAATGCTTGCCTTTGTTGGGGTTCTCACTGTTTAATGCTGTCTAGTGTTAGGCGGTTCTCTGGTATTGTAGGATTTTGGAGTCAGTGCTCCCTCCCTGAAACCCCTGGGCTTGTTGCCTGACCAGGGAATGCAGATTTCACGGCTGCTTTGTTATGGCATTAAATGGTATTAAAACATATATATGCAAATGCAAAACAGAAGGTATACAAATGGCAATTAAAATATCATGCAAATACTATATAGCATACTGGATTATACATACAAACATATACAGCCACAAAATAACCCATACATTCCAAAAAAAAAAAAAATACAGTACAATACGTTAGCATAATGAACAGAGAAAACCAAGAATGATATCCACCAGTTAAGAACCAAACTAACTAAGGCACAAATTGGAGAATAATGCTAGAGAGACATCTCAAGTGGGGATAAGGCAATGAAAACAAAACAGACTAAGAAATATGGTGGGGAAAGGGAAAAAGAGAAAGGGAGAATAGAAGGGAAAGACAGAATAATAATGCAAAGTTAAATATAGGAAGATAAAGATTTGTATGTATTAGAGTTTAGTGCTGTAGGAAAAGAGCATCAGAGAAAGCAAAGAAATAATTGTAGAAGTAATAATACATATAAAAAGTTAAAAAATTAAAACAGATAAATATATAGAAAAATATAGAAAAACAAAGCAAAAATAATAAAAACAAACAAAGCCCCCACAGGACAACAAAAGGCCAATGTAGAATCAGAAGTATATAAGCAAAATAAAATTTTGTGGTTTAAAAGAAAAAAAAAAAAAAAAAACAGTGGGTGGGGGGGGGGTGGGGAGTGGGAAAAAAGAGAAACAGAAGAAAAAAAAAGAAGTCCAGCAGTAAATCCAGCTCCATTAACAAGGTAAAAATAGTGAATATTTATGCTCTTCTGTCTCTTGCTGCCTATTCAGGAATTATCAGTCTTTTTCTTGCCTCTGGTAATGATTGGATCTGGAGGTCTCTTTTCAGTTTTTGTCAGTTTCTGCCTATTTCAGAACTAAAAGGCCCACCCAGGCTGGCCCTGTCAGTTTCTTTATCATTAATCCAGGTACCTTTGTTGCTGGGTGGAGCTAAGTTCCCTCCCTGTAGTTTGACCTGCAGCCAAACCAGTTGGGGTAATGGAGTCTCTCACACAAAGAATTTGTTCCCATGTGCTCTATGATAAGCATTGCCGCAGTGTCCCCAACCCTGCTGCAGGCCACCAACTACCCCCGACACCTCCGAAGACTTCAGAATACTCGGAGGTGAGTCTGGTTCAGTCTCATGTAGGATTGCTCTCCTGGATCTCTTTGTGCACAGTCTCCAGTCCTACTTGGTGGCTCTGTGATCAGGTTAATGATAACCTTCCTTCAAAAGAAATAAAGTGCAACGCCTTCTTTCTGAGTATTGTTCAAGGCCACTTCTAGCTTAAGGAGGCACTTGATCCCTCTAAAGCAAGTCTGGCTCAGTCCCTTGTGGGGGTCACTGCTCCTTTCCTGGGTCTTAGTGTGTAACAGGCTTTGCCTATTTGGCCCACCCAGCCTATCTGGCAGGTTTGAGGTTTGGCTTTTAAAAGTGTGATTGCGCCCCTCCTACTGTTTTGTTGCAGCTTCTCCTTTGCTCTTGGATGTGGGGTATCTTTTTTGTGATCGAATCCAACCTCCTCCTGTCGATGGTTTTTCAGGAACTAGTTGCAATTCTGGCGACTTAGCAGGAGAGATGAGTGCATGTCCTTCTGCGCCACCATCCTAGCTCCACCCCTCAGCCCTATTTCTCCTGATGTCCCACCCTGACACGGAGATGGAGTATCATCTGCAACTGATTGCTCTGTTGTTATTCTCACAGAATGCTACTGACGTTATTCTTAAACATTTTATTTATATTTCAAAAGTGGAAAATGAAAGGTGAAGCTTGGAGGACCCCTTGTTTCTCAAGCCCTGTCTGCTTTCTTCACTGTTGAACTTGTTGGCATGTGCGATTGTGACCCCTGGAGATTAATGCAATAATTGCTTGAAAGCACCTCATATAACCCAAACCAGATGCTTAGCCGATGTGACTTTCCTTCTATCCAGGCTTTCTGGTAGTTGTTTTGAAACATTTGGACACAGAGTAAAGTGGTTATAACATTCCTGGTGATTGTAAGTGAGTACCACAATTTGTTGCTGGGTGGAGCTAAGTTCCCTCCTGTAGTTTGACCTGCAGCCAAACCAGTTGGGGTAATGGAGTCTCTCACACAAAGAATTTGTTCCCATGTGCTCTATGATAAGCATTGCCGCAGTGTCCCCAACCCTGCTGCAGGCCACCAACTACCCCCGACACCTCCGAAGACTTCAGAATACTCGGAGGTGAGTCTGGTTCAGTCTCATGTAGGATTGCTCTCCTGGATCTCTTTGTGCACAGTCTCCAGTCCTACTTGGTGGCTCTGTGATCAGGTTAATGATAACCTTCCTTCAAAAGAAATAAAGTGCAACGCCTTCTTTCTGAGTATTGTTCAAGGCCACTTCTAGCTTAAGGAGGCACTTGATCCCTCTAAAGCAAGTCTGGCTCAGTCCCTTGTGGGGGTCACTGCTCCTTTCCTGGGTCTTAGTGTGTAACAGGCTTTGCCTATTTGGCCCACCCAGCCTATCTGGCAGGTTTGAGGTTTGGCTTTTAAAAGTGTGATTGCGCCCCTCCTACTGTTTTGTTGCAGCTTCTCCTTTGCTCTTGGATGTGGGGTATCTTTTTTGTGATCGAATCCAACCTCCTCCTGTCGATGGTTTTTCAGGAACTAGTTGCAATTCTGGCGACTTAGCAGGAGAGATGAGTGCATGTCCTTCTGCGCCACCATCCTAGCTCCACCCCTCAGCCCTATTTCTCCTGATGTCCCACCCTGACACGGAGATGGAGTATCATCTGCAACTGATTGCTCTGTTGTTATTCTCACAGAATGCTACTGACGTTATTCTTAAACATTTTATTTATATTTCAAAAGTGGAAAATGAAAGGTGAAGCTTGGAGGACCCCTTGTTTCTCAAGCCCTGTCTGCTTTCTTCACTGTTGAACTTGTTGGCATTTGCGATTGTGACCCCTGGAGATTAATGCAATAATTGCTTGAAAGCACCTCATATAACCCAAACCAGATGCTTAGCCGATGTGACTTTCCTTCTATCCAGGCTTTCTGGTAGTTGTTTTGAAACATTTGGACACAGAGTAAAGTGGTTATAACATTCCTGGTGATTGTAAGTGGAGTACCACAACAAAATGTTGAATCAAGCAGGAAAGACTAAGATAATATTTTGAGTAAAGCTGAACACACGAAGAGGGGAGGCCATAGGATAACCATGTAGGTGATCCCAATTTTCCCTTTCTGTCTCTACTAAAATCCATGAAATCTCTCCCCAGAGCTAGGAAGGGGAGACTAGCACCCCCTGTTGCAGTGTTTAGTTTCAGTTGGCTCTGTATCTCTGGCTTCTGGGTGAGGTTAACTGTGCAAAGAAAAGTCACACTTTCAGAACAGTTAGATATTTTTTCTCACTAAACTGCACTGAAGACACTAATTCCATCTGTTTCCTGGCTGTAGATAGGTGAATTAGCAAGAAATCACTCCTGCATTGTCTTCTAGTCGTCAAATGAAGCCTAATTAAAGAAATATATAGTTTTTATTGAGCTGCAAGAAAAAGGGACATGGGGCACAATTAAGTTTTCATCAATAATTAAAGCCATACAATTATTAATGGAGCAAATATTACATATTAATAAGAAATATATTTTGTCACCAACTGCTGCATAAAATCCCTCTTTCATAATCTATAAACCAAAAGGAAAAATAGAGAAGGAATACACAAAAAACATTAGGGTTCAGCCTCAAGTTTATTGCCACCGAAAATAAGATGTTTGTTGTATTTCAACCATTTCTAAGATTCAATTATTCTGAATCCATTTTTTTAAAAGGGGGTGGGGATATGTAATTGTGATAGTAATGGCTTATATGTAACATGAAGTTTTATTAAGGGGATGGAAATAGTTATCAACCTTCCTAATACTTTCTTCTGATAAGGATTACACATTCAGTATGCAGAGAGGGAAGGGGCCTCCTCTTGTCTTCTGTAGTAAGCTCGAAGCCCTGTCTGCTTTCTTCACTGTTGAACTTGTTGGCATTGCGATTGTGACCCCTGGAGATTAATGCAATAATTGCTTGAAAGCACCTCATATAACCCAAACCAGATGCTTAGCCGATGTGACTTTCCTTCTATCCAGGCTTTCTGGTAGTTGTTTTGAAACATTTGGACACAGAGTAAAGTGGTTATAACATTCCTGGTGATTGTAAGTGGAGTACCACAACAAAATGTTGAATCAAGCAGGAAAGACTAAGATAATATTTTGAGTAAAGCTGAACACACGAAGAGGGGAGGCCATAGGATAACCATGTAGGTGATCCCAATTTTCCCTTTCTGTCTCTACTAAAATCCATGAAATCTCTCCCCAGAGCTAGGAAGGGGAGACTAGCACCCCCTGTTGCAGTGTTTAGTTTCAGTTGGCTCTGTATCTCTGGCTTCTGGGTGAGGTTAACTGTGCAAAGAAAAGTCACACTTTCAGAACAGTTAGATATTTTTTCTCACTAAACTGCACTGAAGACACTAATTCCATCTGTTTCCTGGCTGTAGATAGGTGAATTAGCAAGAAATCACTCCTGCATTGTCTTCTAGTCGTCAAATGAAGCCTAATTAAAGAAATATATAGTTTTTATTGAGCTGCAAGAAAAAGGGACATGGGGCACAATTAAGTTTTCATCAATAATTAAAGCCATACAATTATTAATGGAGCAAATATTACATATTAATAAGAAATATATTTTGTCACCAACTGCTGCATAAAATCCCTCTTTCATAATCTATAAACCAAAAGGAAAAATAGAGAAGGAATACACAAAAAACATTAGGGTTCAGCCTCAAGTTTATTGCCACCGAAAATAAGATGTTTGTTGTATTTCAACCATTTCTAAGATTCAATTATTCTGAATCCATTTTTTTAAAAGGGGGTGGGGATATGTAATTGTGATAGTAATGGCTTATATGTAACATGAAGTTTTATTAAGGGGATGGAAATAGTTATCAACCTTCCTAATACTTTCTTCTGATAAGGATTACACATTCAGTATGCAGAGAGGGAAGGGGCCTCCTCTGCCTTTGCTCTGTGTCTCTTGTCCAGCTAAGCTCGAATCATTCTGCTCCCTGTCTCTTTGGAGAGAGAGGGTTGGTGCCAAAGTCAGCCTTCTAATTTGTGGATCACCTGTTGAGAGAACTCTTTCTTCAGTCATTAAAAGTCCACTGGGGGAACATTCAGGAATGAGTTTGTATCTCTCCCCTTTCCCCCCAGGTGACCATCCTGTACTTCTCTCAAGTCCTTTCATTTGCTTCTGCAATCAGTTCTTTGCATGCGTGGATCCCCTAGGCTTACATATGATAGGTGCCAGTACCTATTTAAGGAGCAAATGAACTAAGTAGCATGAAGATGTTTTGTTCAAATCAAGATTAAGACAGCATGATATATAAGCATCTCAATTAGTTTCCATTAGTGAATTTCCTTTTTTAAAAAGTTAATACCAACTATGAACGAGTTGGTAGGGGTGATACAAGGTCAAGAAAGTTGTTTTCTCTCTTATAATCCAAGAGAGAAAAGATAATGTATAATCAGACTATACAAACTGCCACCGAGAGTCACTAACAAAATAAAATGGGGGGTAGGGTGGCTCAAAAGTGGAAAATGAACATGTAGTTAGTTTGAAAACTTAGGAAAGCTTCATGGAAAAAGTGAATAATATGGTGTATGGTCATGAATGGAAGAGATTTAAAAAGAGGAATAATTCTGGGTAGCTGATAATTAGATGTACAAAGAAAGAGCATGAGCAGATAGAGAGAAAGTTCAACACATGTTTGGGAATAGCTTGTGTTCCAACTTGGCTGAAGCAATTCCCAAGCAAGACTTGAGAAATGAGGCTTTCAGAGGTAGATCAGAGCTCTGAGGTGGTCTTTGAGAGAGAGCCGGGGGGCGTTAATGATCAAGCTCTGTGCATCATCATTCTACACAGAATATTCTGTGTTTTCACAGTTGGCACTATGTTTAGTTTTGTGCCCTGTTTAAGCGACTCGCATTCTCACTGGTGACTACTTCTTCTTAGCTGGATTCTCTGGCTCCTGTTTGTTTTGTGTCTCTCGTGGTTCTTTGCTTATGGTAAAGTACGTGCTAATGCAGTATCCACTGATTTTGTTGATTACTGAATTGTTTAGCTGATCAAGTTTGATAAGTTTTAGAAACCGTCTTGATTTTTCTCAAGAGCACTGTGGAGTAGATATGCCCATTTCACATTGGATGGTTGTGTTGGTATATTGCTTTCCCTCAGTTCTTGTCTCATTGCAACAGAGATTTGGAAGCTTGTAGCTCACTTGTAGCTCAAACAGGTAGGATTTTATTAAGCAGGCAGCAGGTAGTATTTGTAAGGACAAACTAGTTACAGTTCAGTTACGGTGAAAGCAGGAAGCAGCAGGAAGCAGGCAGCAGGCTCTTGAGAGGCAATGAAGAAACACTGATTCCTCTTGGCTTCTCTTTTTATACTTTCTGTCTCTTCCCCCTGGTGCCTGGTTGGTTATGCCCTATGCAAAATAGCAGATAGTACCAGCATTCACTTGATTGGTTACTCACAGGATCAGAGGTTCTCAGTTTGGTCCTTGACTTCTCTTGTGGGCTTTTTTTGTTTGTTTGTTTGCTTCCCCCTCTGCATGGTTCTGCCATCTAAACAAGGTACAGAGTTTAAGATACATGTTTACTTTCTTCCCATGAGACGAGAACTCACATATGTTGGTTTCAAATCCTGGGTTCTTTCCTTTGTACCGTATTGTTGTAATTTCTAGAACATGGAAACTTTGATACTTTATGTTAAAGGAAAGAAAAAAAAGTGAAGGGAGAAAGAATAATAACAGATAAGTCAAAGAGTAGTCCTCTTCCTGCGTGCATGCTCAGTTACTTCAGGTGTGTCCAACTCTTTATGACCCTGTGGACTGTAGCCTGCCAGATCCTTTTGTCCGTGGGATTCTCCAGGCAAGAATACTGGAGTGAATGGGCCATGCCCTTCTCCAGGGGATCTTCCCAACCCGTCGAACCCATATCTCCCGCGTCTCCAGCATTACAGGCAGATTCTTTACTGCTGAGCCACCAGGGAAGCCAGTCCTCTTTCTGCACTGATCCAAATTTCACTTGGAGCCAAGTGCTCATTGTGACCCAGTTAATCTTTCTCCCAAATTTTAATTCTGCCTATAGTGTTTTATATTTCATCTCATCCTGGATTTGCAGGCAAAAGTATATTAAAAGCCTTTTTTTAAAACAATACTGGGCCATTATAATAACAGCTAATATTTACCAAGCACTTACTGTATGCTCTGCAGAAGCCTAAGTCGACTGAAGTGACTTAGCATGCATGCACACACTGTTTGCCTATCACTATATGGCTGTTTTACACATATTACATTTATTCCTGTTGGAATCCTATGAGCCCATTTTCCAGAGAAGTGATTGAACTCACTTCCAAATCCAGCTCTGCCTTCAGATTCTGGGGTCTTTCCTTCTGTCTCTAATACCAGTTTCTATCCAGCACCATGTTTACTGGGTCTGTTCTACCATTTCTTTTTGAATACATGATTCGGGTCAAGCTCTTATTCTATAGCCCTAGGCAAGAGAGCTTTCCAAAAGTGGTTCTATTTGTCAGTTGATTCTAGTCTAATTACATAGACATGATTAAGAGATAACAGTGCAAGATAATGTTTGTTTTATCTTGTAGGGACTGACGCTTTAGTGAAATAGCAAGAGAGATGAGAAGTACATACATATCAAAATTTGGGGGACTTCCCTGGTGGTCCAGTAGGTAAGGACACTGCCTTGCAGTGCAAGGGGCGCCAGTTCGATCCCTGGCCTGGGAAGATCCCACGTGCCGTGGAGCGGCCAGACCGATGTGTCCAACTACCAAGCCTGAGCTTTGGAGTGCATGCGCCCAGAGCCAGTGCTCTGCAACAAGAGAGGCCACTCCGATGGGAGGCCCACACAGGCCAAAGAACAAAGATGGAAATAAATCAAAGACCAATGGAAGTGGCCAAAAAAAAAATTTAAACAAAAATTTTGCAGCGTTGAATAGGTAGAGGGAATCCTGGTAGAGGGAGAAAGGAGATGAGGTTAGAGTTCAGCTCTGAAAATTGGTAAAACATGAAGAAAAAAAAATGCACACTTGGTAGGGGTGATAGAAAACACCATGAGTAAAGAGACTGTCTTTTGAATGTATTTATTCATTTAAATTCAGAAAATTCATCTCTGACTTCTCTCTTGGTACTTCCTAATGACCTATCACAAAATTCTTTTTGAACTGCTTCATATGGACGTGGTATGGAAAACTGTGTAAGACTCAGACCGTTTAAATGCACTTTCATGTCAGAAATCACGCAAAGCACTAATCTGCCTAAAGGTAAAAGTGATTGCTGTGGGCAATGCAAGTGAAGACTTTCGCCAGACAGTCTTTCTAACCTAAAATGCTAACCTCCATCTGCCTTGGATGACTAATTTAATGTGTGGGTGGAGGTGTGAAATTTAAAATCTTTTGAAGAGAATAGGGCAGTATTTAACCTCAAGAGAGTGTGATTTCTGTTGCACAACTTGAAAAAAATGTGGTAACAAATGTGGTAACACCACAAACATAGACATCACCTCCAATTCCAATGTTGCTTGATTATGTTATCACGGATTTGTTTTCTGAACTCTAAATCACCTGGGATAAATCTGCTATGAAAATGTGGAATTGCTTCAGAATTTTTTTCTTGTATCAGATTGTATTCTCTAAGACAGTGGAACATCTAGAGAATATGAGACTCATCAATCCTAAAGACCCCACCCTGTTTCCTTTTTCTTAGCTGCTTGTGGTTTGTGCCTTTGACTCCTTTCTAGTAATTTGTCTTACATTATTTACTTCCGGATTTAAACAATGCCAGCAGAGTTAGGATTTTGTTATTGTTCATTCAGGGTTGAGAAACATTGATTTAGAGTCTCCATATTTAAAAAGATGCATGTCGTGGGGTTTAGTGGCAATATAAATATAATGGAAAAGCTCATCAAGTTGAACCAGGCTCAATCCTTTTAGGGAGAATGAGAGATGTTTCCTGTGGGATACCAATTCTATGCTAAAAGGTAGAAAGGTTTGGGGAACTTGCCTAAAAACTTTTAAGAAATTAGAACTTGTCTTCTGTCTCCAAATCCTGTGTCCTTTCTACTAGGTTATTTAATATGTGTAATTGTATATGTGTATTTATTGTGTAGTTTGCTCTAATATCACAGTCTTGGGAGAGGTTTTCTTTGACTGTTCAATTGAAAATCATCTCTCTCTAGCAAATTGCTCCATTTCATATTATATTTTTTCATAACAGTGTACTGTTTGAAATCATAGAAAGTAGTCCCATGGGAGCAGGAGCCTTGGCCATGTCATTCACGGCCATGTCTCCAGCCTCTGGAACAGGGATTTGTAAACAGTTGTTGAATGAACGAATGAAAGAATCAGAGAATTTTATATTCCTACAAATATGTCAGTTTCATCATGTGCCCTATGTCTGGGTGGAGGTGGAACAAGGACACTTTTAATAGGGTAGAAGGTTTCTCAGAGCAGCAGCTGCATTTGAGGCAGGAAATCAATTTCTACCCTGGATGACATTTTCAAAAGAAGTGTATCTGGTAGCATGGAATCTCCTCTCTGACAGGGCTTATGTCAGAATACTAGGATGTCTAGATGAGTGGCCCATATTCTGTAGAGAGGGTGTACCATTCAAAGATGCTCTAAACTGTGCGTGCATTTTAGCCCCTGCCTTAACAGACTTTCCGGCTGTACAAACAAGAGCCTTTGTGAGCATACTGAAGTTCAGCAAGAAAATGTGCATGCAAATGCATATATGCACAGACATTTTACAAGGTTTGTGGGGAAAAAATATGGGAGGCAGATTCCCCAAGTTAGCTAGTATTTGTAAATATTTTTGGTAATAGGGTGGAGGGTGCCTGTCTGGTATGTTCTCAAATATTTAGGACATAGCCATTGTTGAAGACCTGAAATCCACAATAAGATGGAGACAATATCAGAAAAAAATGCAGACTATTTGTCACAATTTATGCAAAGCATGTTAAGTAAATGAAACCAACTTTTTGTCATGTATACACCACTGTGCTAAGGAATGCTTTTCCTCCTGGTATTTGTTACTGAGGAACATCATTACCAAAGCCATTTAGCTAATTCATTCCCATGTTTGGAATTAAGCATTTTTAACAGCTATCTACTTCCCATTGTCTGCCTGGGACAAGCCGTGTCTTGTCGATATAGTACTTAGCTCTTGCTGCCAGAATTGAGATAGGGTCCTCAGAATCCTCTTGTAAACTCAGGAAGATAAAGACAGGGAAGTTGGCTCCTGCCCAGGAGTCAGACTGGTGACATGCGGGGTGGTAGGGGGAACGTGGAGGAGGGAGTGGGGAAGACAAAGGGGCGAGTCTGGTTTTATTTGTAGGCAAAGTAAGGCAGCTGCTGACTCTGTGCCATTCAGCATCCTAGGAGGTATTTGTATTTTGTTCATTTCACTTCTTCTCGCACTTCTTGTGCAAGCATGCATGTGCACACATACACACTCACACACACACACCATTTTAAATAAGGAAACAAGGCTTTTATTTTATAACTAGAAAAGAGACAGTATCGCAGGTGGAAGAAAATTACTGATTGATGTTCTCATGCATTTGGAAGTAACTTCTAATAGTTCTTTTCCTGAGCTGGAAAAAGAAGGTTACTGTGAATTTGGGGCTTCTACTATGTACTTGATTCTGTCTTAGAAGAGTTAAATACACTTCTAAAACTTTATTTCATATAAAACTCAGATGAGAATTTGGTAGGAGAAAGATCTTAGGCTCTTAGAATTAGGTAAGCAGTCAGAAACCTTCAAAAATCATAGGCCAGCTTTTTTTTCCAGACAACTGTGTCCACCTCAGAATTTTCCTTGGGGCTGAATTTTTTTTTTTAACGGGAACACAGGGTTAAAAATGGTATAGGTTTTTATCCTTGACTCCCCCCAAGAGAGTTTATAGTTTAAAAAACGCTAAAAAAAATTAAAACTGATAAAAATAAGTTAAAGTAATGAGAAGGCCATCGATAAGTTGACGACTGCAATTGTAAATTAATAGAGGTGGCTCCTTTGACCTGCCCCAGATGTCATGTCAATTGATTAAACATTCTGAGACAATGATATGGAAAAAGACAGCTTTATTATAATGCTTCAGGCAGGGAATATTTTTATTTTGCTATTAGGAGCACATCCACATGTCAGTGACCAATTCCATTTGGAAAATAGACACTTTGGAGGATATGTATGATTAGGAAAAATCTCCAAGGTGAATCGTAGGTCTGAACTAACCACCTGTGTTATTTTTAGTTGACATTAGGGATCATAAAAGATAGCATTTTAGGCTTTATTTTGACTCAGGGCAGGAGAACTACTGGTTCCACGTCTCCCAGGTATCATAGGGACCTGGCACAGCCCTCTGGACCTATAGCCTCAGTAGGCATTGCCAGGGGCATGGTCTGTGCTGGGGTCTCTGCCCATCTATGACAGGGACTAAATTGGAAAAGATGTCAGGGAACCAACAGATTTCCAGCAGCATGCCCCTACCAGCCATGCTGAGTGTGCTGAGGACACTGTCTTTCTGTGGGTGATTTGGCAGCCATGAACTTGCTTTCTGTCACAGCTGTTAGACCCTCAGCTTCTCTGTAATGATCGAGTGTATCTGAGAGGAAAGAGGATAATTTCCTTGTTCTTTAACTAGAAAAATATCTTGCTCTAAAAAAGCAATAGAACCTATCTGTGTAACTTCTTAATGGGAGATGAGAAACCCTGGTTGAAAGAGAGGTTGTTGTTATTCAGTGACTAAGTCATGTCTCTCTCCTTGTGCTCTCATGGACTACAGCACACCAGGCTTCCCTGTCCTTCAGTGTCCCCTGGAGTTTGCTCAGATTCATGTCCATTGAGTCGATAATGCCATTCAACCATCTCGTCCTCTGTCATCATACCCAGGAGGAAAAGGGTCAAGCATTATCTCATCAGGATCTTTTCTAGTGAGTTGGCTCTTCACATCAGGTGGCCAAAGTATTGGCGCTTCAGCTTCAGTATATTTGGGAACAGTTAATGATAAACTAAACCTGACCGTGTACCTATGATTTGATCAACTATGCAAAAACTGGTTGTCTGACCAGCAGAACTGAATCTCTAATCATCTGAACAATGGTTTGTTGAGTGGACCCCTAGACTTATAATCTCACATCTCATAGCCTGTTAGGAATTTCATAGCCATCTCATAGCCTCATGGGTCAGGAATTTTGTTTGTTTGTTTTGCCAAGTTGTGCCTTTCCTTCTGGAATTGTAAGTGAACACCGTAATTGTACCTGTTCACACTGTGAAGTGAATAGTGTTACAGAAGATACACCACAGGCTTTCTCACTTGTTAAGCTTAATGATGGCTTGTGAATGTATGATATGCAGAGAAACCCCTGTAGTTTTTACCTGCTGATGCTGTCTGTCTGTTGGAGAATAAATTTTGGATGATTCTTTTCTTTCACCAAAAAAAACTTATGGGGGCCTAAACAACTTTGCAGTGGCCCCTAGCTCTGTCCCTTCAAGAAGTAAGCAGCACTTGACTTTTATTCCTGGAGACCTTAATGATTGTAATATTTAGCACATCTGTTTCAGATCAAACAATCATATTTCTCTGACCTTCTCCCCTGGATTTCTATTCTAGTTATTTCTTATTTTAATTTTTTTCAATATCATCCTTTTTTATTGTAATATATCCCTTTTAAAATGCTGAACACCTAAACAGAGGATAATGTTTAAAAGGACTTACAAAGCTAGTCACAAGGAGGAGGAGAGAAAGTCATGACTTTTGCTTCCTCAATTTTTTAAAGTACAAACTTATTCACTTCCATTGTAGTGATCAAATTTATTTCTGGATCATACAACCAGAATGATTTATTCTCACAAACGTTTAAAGGCTGTGGAAACCAAGGACATCATTCAGTCAGAAATATAGTATGTCCCAGGCATTGTGTTAGACTCCAGAGTGAGAAAATGGTAGTCCTACTGTCCTGGAGTTCATGGTCAATGAGGTAATGGAATGCTAATCAGGCAGTAGTATTTGTTACAACCCAGTAATATTTGTTTTTGTAGTAAGAGTAAGAATAGAATAGGCATAAAAAAGGATGATAGTATCAGGGAAGCCTTCTTGGAGGAAGTGTTATTTAATTTGAAGACTTCAGAACCTCTCTGTAGATCCACAGATAAATGGAATGTAGCTGATCTGATGACGGTACGTATACAGTTCTGCCCACCCAATGTGCTAGATTTTGTAATAACTTTAAAACAGAAATAGCAGTTGGATACCAAGTAGGAAGAGACAATATAATTTCCTGGGTCTCACCTACTTTAAATTCTATCCTTTAAAAAATCACATTTGGATATTAGCTATTTTATTTTATATAATTTTGAAAAGTATCTTTCAAAACTCATTACAGGAGCTGCATTGTTCTTTTAGGCAAAAATTTCTTTTCAACAAATATTTAGGGTGGTTAATAAACAATTTGCTATTCTATTTTTTAGCTTAATGATGGCTTGTGAATGTATGATATGCAGAGAAACCCTGTAGTTTACCTGCTGATGCTGTCTGTCTGTTGGAGAATAAATTTTGGATGATTCTTTTCTTTCACCAAAAAAAACTTATGGGGGCCTAAACAACTTTGCAGTGGCCCCTAGCTCTGTCCCTTCAAGAAGTAAGCAGCACTTGACTTTTATTCCTGGAGACCTTAATGATTGTAATATTTAGCACATCTGTTTCAGATCAAACAATCATATTTCTCTGACCTTCTCCCCTGGATTTCTATTCTAGTTATTTCTTATTTTAATTTTTTTCAATATCATCCTTTTTTATTGTAATATATCCCTTTTAAAATGCTGAACACCTAAACAGAGGATAATGTTTAAAAGGACTTACAAAGCTAGTCATAAGGAGGGAGGAGAGAAAGTCATGACTTTTGCTTCCTCAATTTTTTAAAGTACAAACTTATTCACTTCCATTGTAGTGATCAAATTTATTTCTGGATCATACAGCCAGAATGATTTATTCTCACAAACGTTTAAAGGCTGTGGAAACCAAGGACATCATTCAGTCAGAAATACAGTATGTCCCAGGCATTGTGTTAGACTCCAGAGTGAGAAAATGGTAGTCCTACTGTCCTGGAGTTCATGGTCAATGAGGTAATGGAATGCTAATCAGGCAGTAGTATTTGTTACAACCCAGTAATATTTGTTTTTGTAGTAAGAGTAAGAATAGAATAGGCATAAAAAAGGATGATAGTATCAGGGAAGCCTTCTTGGAGGAAGTGTTATTTAATTTGAAGACTTCAGAACCTCTCTGTAGATCCACAGATAAATGGAATGTAGCTGATCTGATGACGGTACGTATACAGTTCTGCCCACCCAATGTGCTAGATTTTGTAATAACTTTAAAACAGAAATAGCAGTTGGATACCAAGTAGGAAGAGACAATATAATTTCCTGGGTCTCACCTACTTTAAATTCTATCCTTTAAAAAATCACATTTGGATATTAGCTATTTTATTTTATATAATTTTGAAAAGTATCTTTCAAAACTCATTACAGGAGCTGCATTGTTCTTTTAGGCATAAATCAGTTTCTTTTCAACAAATATTTAGGGTGGTTAATAAACAATTTGCTATTCTATTTTTTTATTCTAATTTGTGTTAGTATGAAGAATCCTTAGGAGATCTTTGAAAAAATTATTTTTATCTGGCGATAACAATGTAGAAGAGTAAATTGTTTGGCAAAGAATTTGAAGCATATGGCAGAGATACAAGAATTTACTGCATTTATAAGTTTCATTATAACTATAAAATGCAGCATCATTTGTCAGGAAATCAAAGCTTATAAAAGTGGCAATTGTGAAGGCAGTTGGTTGCAGTTTCAAGAGAATGAGGATTAGGAGTGTAACTGAGATTCCTTTTATGATAAATTATCTAGCTCCTGGCTACTGTGTATGAGCTCTATTAACTGCCTATAAATTGTTCATCATAAAATCTAGTTCATTCTTGTTAATTAGGCCAGGGCTTTTATGAAGATTTTTTTCTCCTCTCTCTGAAAGCTTAGGCTGACAGGAGAGCAGCTACACCAGAACACTGAGGAAGAAAGGGAGCCTCTGCTAAGCATGATTCTGTATTCCTTAAAAACTAGTAATAAAAAGAGAAATTCCTGAATTAAAATTACTTTGGCTTCTTACTCATGGAAATGGAATCATTCTATTGTAGTCCTAGAAGTTAAATACAACCAAAATAATTGCATCTTCCATTTTTAAATCCTCTCGGTCAATAATATGCAAAAACGGAAGGGTGTATGTATACAAATGACTGGATATATCCATTAGAAATGATTATTACCAAGCAAGTTCCAGAAAGACAAATAGACATATCAAATTTTTTCTGGCATATCATTCCACGTCATTTTATTATGCATTTTCCCCCATGAAACTGAACTTCTATGCAAAATTATCTTGGAGGAAGTCTTGTATTTGTTGCTCATCTCCATTTTATTTTTCCTGTTGTATTTTGCTCTTCGTGTGCTCACATAAGTGATCAACTGGCAGTGAAGGTTATGTTTATATTATCTCATATTTTGCATTGCTAACTGGCTCCCTTGATACCATTTAAGGTGCATCCCTAATCAGCTCTCACATTTCACACTTCCCTTGCAATCTCTGGATATTGTAAAGAGTAGACACACCGTGCCCCAGTTCTGACGCCAAATTCTATTTTTTATTCTAATTTGTGTTAGTATGAAGAATCCTTAGGAGATCTTTGAAAAAATTATTTTTATCTGGCGATAACAATGTAGAAGAGTAAATTGTTTGGCAAAGAATTTGAAGCATATGGCAGAGATACAAGAATTTACTGCATTTATAAGTTTCATTATAACTATAAAATGCAGCATCATTTGTCAGGAAATCAAAGCTTATAAAAGTGGCAATTGTGAAGGCAGTTGGTTGCAGTTTCAAGAGAATGAGGATTAGGAGTGTAACTGAGATTCCTTTTATGATAAATTATCTAGCTCCTGGCTACTGTGTATGAGCTCTATTAACTGCCTATAAATTGTTCATCATAAAATCTAGTTCATTCTTGTTAATTAGGCCAGGGCTTTTATGAAGATTTTTTTCTCCTCTCTCTGAAAGCTTAGGCTGACAGGAGAGCAGCTACACCAGAACACTGAGGAAGAAAGGGAGCCTCTGCTAAGCATGATTATGTATTCCTTAAAAAGTAGTAATAAAAGAGAAATTCCTGAATTAAAATTACTTTGGCTTCTTACTCATGGAAATGGAATCATTCTATTGTAGTCCTAGAAGTTAAATACAACCAAAATAATTGCATCTTCCATTTTTAAATCCTCTCGGTCAATAATATGCAAAAACGGAAGGGTGTATGTATACAAATGACTGGATATATCCATTAGAAATGATTATTACCAAGCAAGTTCCAGAAAGACAAATAGACATATCAAATTTTGCTGGCATATCATTCCACGTCATTTTATTATGCATTTTCCCCCATGAAACTGAACTTCTATGCAAAATTATCTTGGAGGAAGTCTTGTATTTGTTGCTCATCTCCATTTTATTTTTCCTGTTGTATTTTGCTCTTCGTGTGCTCACATAAGTGATCAACTGGCAGTGAAGGTTATGTTTATATTATCTCATATTTTGCATTGCTAACTGGCTCCCTTGATACCATTTAAGGTGCATCCCTAATCAGCTCTCACATTTCACACTTCCCTTGCAATCTCTGGATATTGTAAAGAGTAGACACACCGTGCCCCAGTTCTGGACGCCAAAGTGGTTGTGACTTCAGGAAGTCCCAAAAGTCAGAGCCACAGGGTGAGTCAAGCCGTGTGATTGCTCCCCTGAGATGCAGTTAGCAAGCCTCTCTGACAGAGGCCAGAGGCAAGGAACAGTCAAAGACTAGAAAAGTCGAGTCTGTTTGCACACTCTCCTGTGCTTAACACCCATTAGGGCGCAATTAAGAATGGTCAGAAGCATTATTATATTTGGAAACCCCAAATAACAACATTAATTGGGGGAAAATGGGAAAATCAGTTCAAACTAAGGAAAACTAGTTCTTATATTTGGGGGGAGGCGTTGCTCAAGCTACTTCTCATTTAAGTTTGTAAATGCCAGTTAGCTATCAGTGAAAAAAATGGTAGGACAGTTAGATAAAGTGTGCTTTATTTCTAAGATCTTATAGACTCTTAGGGTTTGTATCATGACTTGAATGTCACAGGGCTTGACTTTCTCCTGGTCCAGCTTCTGGGTGTTGTTGCTGGCTCTAAAGGACTGCAGTGCAGATACCAGCTCATCTAAGTTCACTCTAAATTAGGAAGATAATGTAGTTATTTGCACTTAGTAAGGGCCTTTTGGATGGACTGTTGCGAGACTCAGTTAACTTTAACACTATGCTAGAGCAGTGCCCCAGAGACGTTGCCTGTGAATACTTTGAGGGGAATAAATTACAACAGGCTTAAACATAATTATAGAGATTTCTTAAGCTCTGGCTAGTTCATTTTAATTGAAAGAAACTGTTTTTCCTCTTGAAGACGTTAGCTTCTTGGAGGAAGTCTTGTATTTATTTTTTGCATTTTCCCCATAACTGAACTTCTATGCAAAATTATCTTGGAGGAAGTCTTGTATTTGTTGCTCATCTCCATTTTATTTTTCCTGTTGTATTTTGCTCTTCGTGTGCTCACATAAGTGATCAACTGGCAGTGAAGGTTATGTTTATATTATCTCATATTTTGCATTGCTAACTGGCTCCCTTGATACCATTTAAGGTGCATCCCTAATCAGCTCTCACATTTCACACTTCCCTTGCAATCTCTGGATATTGTAAAGAGTAGACACACCGTGCCCCAGTTCTGGACGCCAAAGTGGTTGTGACTTCAGGAAGTCCCAAAAGTCAGAGCCACAGGGTGAGTCAAGCCGTGTGATTGCTCCCCTGAGATGCAGTTAGCAAGCCTCTCTGACAGAGGCCAGAGGCAAGGAACAGTCAAAGACTAGAAAAGCCGAGTCTGTTTGCACACTCTCCTGTGCTTAACACCCATTAGGCGCAATTAAGAATGGTCAGAAGCATTATTATATTTGGAAACCCCAAATAACAACATTAATTGGGGGAAAATGGGAAAATCAGTTCAAACTAAGGAAAACTAGTTCTTATATTTGGGGGGAGGCGTTGCTCAAGCTACTTCTCATTTAAGTTTGTAAATGCCAGTTAGCTATCAGTGAAAAAAATGGTAGGACAGTTAGATAAAGTGTGCTTTATTTCTAAGATCTTATAGACTCTTAGGGTTTGTATCATGACTTGAATGTCACAGGGCTTGACTTTCTCCTGGTCCAGCTTCTGGGTGTTGTTGCTGGCTCTAAAGGACTGCAGTGCAGATACCAGCTCATCTAAGTTCACTCTAAATTAGGAAGATAATGTAGTTATTTGCACTTAGTAAGGGCCTTTTGGATGGACTGTTGCGAGACTCAGTTAACTTTAACACTATGCTAGAGCAGTGCCCCAGAGACGTTGCCTGTGAATACTTTGAGGGGAATAAATTACAACAGGCTTAAACATAATTATAGAGATTTCTTAAGCTCTGGCTAGTTCATTTTAATTGAAAGAAACTGTTTTTCCTCTTGAAGACGTTAGCCTTTAGAACGTGATATTTTAACAAATTGTAAAGAATCTCTTTTTTACAAAACAACAAAAATCCCTGTTCACTTTTTATTATCATCATTGCCATCATTATTTTTATTATAATCAAAAGTTGAATTATATTGCACAGACAGTGGTCCCAGTTTTCCTCAAATAATTGGGCACTTTTCTCAGCCTCTCTTCAAGCTTTGAATAGGTGAATACAAATGAATAAATATCACATTTGGGTGAAATCTTGTCTTGCAGACTGAATATTTGTGCTCCCTCCTTGCAAATTCATATGTTGAGGTCCTAACCTGCAATGTAATAGTAGTGGGAGGTCTTATCAGAGGTTTGGGGAGGTGATTCGGTTGAGATGAACTCATGAGTGTGGAGCTCCTGTGATGGGATTAGTGCCCTCAAAAAGTGAAAGTGAAAATGTTAGTCACTCAGTCATGTCGACTCTTTGTGACTCCAGGGACTGTAATCTACCAGGCTCCTCTGTCCATGGGATTCTCCAAGTAAGAATACTGGAGTAGGTAGTCATTCCCTTCTCCAGAGGACTCTTTCCAACCCAGGGATCAGGCCTTGGACTCCCACAGTGTAGGCTGATCCTTTACCCTCTGAGTTGCCAGGGAAGCCCCTATAGCAGAAGGAAGAGCTTCCTCTCTCCACATATGAGGAGACAGCAAGATCCAGAAAGAAGACCTTCTCCAAGAGCTAAATCTGTGAGCACATTGATCCTGGACTTCCTCATCACCAGAACTGTGATAAATAATGCCTTTTGTTCCCAGCAGTTCCCAACCTTTTGTTTATCAGGGAGCAATTTTATAGAAGACATTTTTTCCACAAACTGGAGGTTGGGGGAATGGTTTGGGGATGATTCATGTGCATTACATTTATTGCACATTTATTTCTAACCTAATACTGCCACTGATCACACAGGAGGTCTATGTGGTCTGTGACCCAGACTTTGGGGATGCCTGGCTTAGTCCACCCAATCTATGGTAAATTTTTATTGTAGCTCCTGAGTAGAAGCCCCACTAATACTCTTAGCTTATGACAGACTTTCTTCTAACCACAAGGTCCAAAATGTAGCAATGGTGAAAGCATGTAGAGGAGAAAAGCCTGGGCAGATAAGGGGGAAAAAAGGATCATGATGAAGGCACAAATGGATTTGAGGAAATCATCACCCAATGGCTCAAACCACTTAGGCTGGTGTTTGTTTTACAAGAGTTTGTTGGCCTCATCTAAATGCAGGAGGGCTGAGAAAGGGAGTTTCTGGGAGACAGTCACTTTCTAGTAGCATCTTTATACTGTGGAAAGGAGCATTTCTTTGGTGGACAGCTGATGGTTCATGGCACCACATTTTGTATGTTACTTCTAAGCTTAGAAAATCAAGTTTTTTAATGCCTGCACATTCAGTCAGTTGGGTTGACTGGCCATTGAACTGAGTGAAGTTATCAACTTCATTGTCTGAATTTCCAATTTTTGACTGAATGGAATGGTTACTTTGGCATCTGTGCAGTAGTCCTATATAGATAACAGTCCCATGGCACTCGACTCTTTGTGACTCCAGGGACTGTAATCTACCAGGCTCCTCTGTCCATGGGATTCTCCAAGTAAGAATACTGGAGTAGGTAGTCATTCCCTTCTCCAGAGGACTCTTTCCAACCCAGGGATCAGGCCTTGGACTCCCACAGTGTAGGCTGATCCTTTACCCTCTGAGTTGCCAGGGAAGCCCCTATAGCAGAAGGAAGAGCTTCCTCTCTCCACATATGAGGAGACAGCAAGATCCAGAAAGAAGACCTTCTCCAAGAGCTAAATCTGTGAGCACATTGATCCTGGACTTCCTCATCACCAGAACTGTGATAAATAATGCCTTTTGTTCCCAGCAGTTCCCAACCTTTTGTTTATCAGGGAGCAATTTTATAGAAGACATTTTTTCCACAAACTGGAGGTTGGGGGAATGGTTTGGGGATGATTCATGTGCATTACATTTATTGCACATTTATTTCTAACCTAATACTGCCACTGATCACACAGGAGGTCTATGTGGTCTGTGACCCAGACTTTGGGGATGCCTGGCTTAGTCCACCCAATCTATGGTAAATTTTTATTGTAGCTCCTGAGTAGAAGCCCCACTAATACTCTTAGCTTATGACAGACTTTCTTCTAACCACAAGGTCCAAAATGTAGCAATGGTGAAAGCATGTAGAGGAGAAAAGCCTGGGCAGATAAGGGGAAAAAGGATCATGATGAAGGCACAAATGGATTTGAGGAAATCATCACCCAATGGCTCAAACCACTTAGGCTGGTGTTTGTTTTACAAGAGTTTGTTGGCCTCATCTAAATGCAGGAGGGCTGAGAAAGGGAGTTTCTGGGAGACAGTCACTTTCTAGTAGCATCTCTATACTGTGGAAAGGAGCATTTCTTTGGTGGACAGCTGATGGTTCATGGCACCACATTTTGTATGTTACTTCTAAGCTTAGAAAATCAAGTTTTTTAATGCCTGCACATTCAGTCAGTTGGGTTGACTGGCCATTGAACTGAGTGAAGTTATCAACTTCATTGTCTGAATTTCCAATTTTTGACTGAATGGAATGGTTACTTTGGCATCTGTGCAGTAGTCCTATATAGATAACAGTCCCATGGCACCAGGTGTTGAATTTGTCTTTGTCACTACGTTTGTCTTTCTAGACACTGTGACCTTTCCTAAATTCTTTTCAGAATTCTCCATGTTGTTGTTCACTCAGTTGTGTCTGACTCTTTGTGATCTTGTGGACTGCAGCATCCCAGGCTTCCCTGTCCTTTACCTGAATCTCCCAGAGTTTGCTTAAACTCATATCCATTGAGTTGGTGATGCCATCTAACCACCTCATCCTCTGTTGTGCCCTTCTCCTGCCTCCAGTCTTTATCAGGATCAATGTCTTTTCCAATGAGTTGGTTCTTCGCATCAGGTGGCCAGAGTAATGGAGCTTCAGCTTTAGCATCAGTCCTTCCAATGAATATTCAGGGCTGATTTCCTTTAGGATTGGCTGGTTTAATCTCCTTGCAATACAAGGGACTCTCAAGAGTCCTCTCCAACACTGCTGTGCAAAAGCATCAATTCCTCAGTGCTCAGCCTTCTTTATGGTCCAACTCTCACACATTTGTACATGACTGTTGGAAGAACCATAGCTTTGACTATACAGACCTTGTTGGTAAAGTAATGTCTCTGGTTTTTAATATGCTATATAGATTTGTCATAGCTTTTCTTCTAACGAGCAGATGTCTTAATTTCATGGCTGAAGTCACCATCCACAGTGATTTGGAAGCCCAAGAAAGTTAAGTCTGTCAGTGTTTCCATTGTTTCATCATCTATTTGCCATGGAGTGATGGGACCAGATGCCATCATCTTAGGTTTTTGAATGCTGAGTTTTAAGCCAGCCTTTTAACTCTCCTCTTTCAACTTCATCAAGAGGCTCTTTAGTTACTCTTCACTTTCTGCCGTTAGGGTGGTGTCATCTGCATACCTGAGGTTATTGATATTTCTCCATGTAATCTTGACTCCAGCTTGTGCTTCATCCAGCCCAACGTTTTGCAGAATATACTTTGCATATCGGCTATGTAAGCAGGGTGACAGTATATAGCCTTGATGTACTCCTTTCCCAATTTTGAACCAGTCCATTGTTCCATGTTCAGTTCTAATTGTTGCTTCTTGACCTGCATACAGACTTCTTAGAAGCCATATAAGGTTGTCTGGTATTCCCATCTCTTTAAGAATTTTCCACAGATTGTTCCATTGTCCTAGCTTATTCAAAAGAGTGTTCTTTCAAAGCTTAGCTGAGAGTATAAAATACCAGATTTGTGTCAGTATTTTCAACACAGCCAAGTTTGTTTTATTTTTGATGTCAGTACCTTATAGAGTCAGTTCTACAGATCTCTCTCTCTCTCTCTCTTTTTTTATTAATAATTAAAAAAAAAAAAGATTCATTTATTTATTTATTTATTTTGGTGAGGGTGGGGTGGGGAGGGAGGGGAGCAGGCGGGCCACTTCAATTGGTCTTTCATTTGTCCATTTTCATCCATCTTTGTTCTTTGGCCCATGTGGGCCTCTCATTGCGGTGGCCTCTGTTGTTGCAGAGCACTGGCTCTGGGCACATGCACTCCAGAGCTCCAGCTCGGTAATTGGACACATCGGTCCAGCCGCTCCATGGCACGTGGGATCTTCCCAGGCCAGGGATCCAACTGGCGCCCCTTGCACTGCAAGGCGGTGTCCTTACCCACTGGACCACCAGGGAAGTCCTCTCTCTCCTTTTTAAAAGATCTCTTGTAGTACTGTGCTGATGGTCAGACTATTAGTTATATTGAAAAGATATCTTAAAATCCAGAGCACAGGACTGCAGATTTTTAAAGGAAATTTAAAATTTTATCTCTACTTTATTTCTTTGGCTTTTCATCTGTATTTTTTCTTTTTTTTCTCTATCTTTGATTTTAGGGTGTTATCTCAGGCTTATATTAATGCCTGACAATATGCGTTTATAAAGCCAGCCTCAACTTGGCAAAAGTCTCTAGAATTGGAGACATTTGGAGTCAAACACTTAACATTGATTATACACATATTTAAAATGCAGGAACTCAATAAAATGATCTTTGACAAATATCGTGAATGCCTTTTTTAAGCTCTGTGAAGGCTGCACATAGAAATCAGTGATTGCCTCCAAGGAACTTCACTCTGGTACTTGTCCAGGGTACCTGGCCCAGCAGAATTTGGTGGTGAAGATGGGACATACAAAAAAAAAAAAAAAAAAAGTTAAATAGCAACTGAAATAGCCCACGATAAAAGCCTAATGGGAAGTATAGGAGATACTATAGTTTATAAGTATATAAGTATAAGTTATATAGTTTATAAGTATAGTTTATACTATATAAGTATAGTTTCCTGGGTGATCAGGTCATGGTCTGGAATAACTGGAAAGAGAACCCAGCAGAAGCCTTTAGGATAGATGTCAAGGGAAGATGTAGATCAGATAAAATGAGAAGTGAGGAGATAGTGGTCTCAAAAATGATACATATAAACAAAATTGTAGTCCCAGAAGTCATATTGTTTTTAAGTAACAGTGAATAGATTTTCCACAGGGAACTGAATGAAAACAGAAGTTTAAGTGTTGGAAAAATAGGTTGCTATTGAATTGTGGTGATTTCTAAATGTCAATTTGATAGGCATGGCCTTTTATATTCACTTGGGGACCATTGGAAGTTTGAGGATGATCTACTTATTGATACCCACTTGGATCCTAAATTTGTCCCCAGCTGATCTCCCAAGCCTGGATTTCAGACGTTATTACCGTCTAAAGCACAATGATGCTGGTCACTCCTCAGACTCCACCTTCTTTTTACTTTCAACACACAGAGCAGAGAAGAAATAGTCTGCCCCGAGGACATTGTTTTTTCCTAATTTATCAAGGCAGAGTGATGTCCACTCACTTTTTCTTGGGGGCATCTGTCTAAGAAAAAGTGGCATCCTATTACAAAACTGAATCTGAGGGGTGTGAGAGGTATATAGATATCTCTCCTTTGAACTTTGAAGGAGACTGTTTACTGTTAACATAAAAATAAAACTCCTCACAAATCATTAGCTTTTAGGAAGCATGACCTACACACTGTGAGGTACTCTGCCTCTTGGACGAATATAGAAAGAATTGATTATGGCATCGCTCTTGATCTCAGAGCCTCAGTGAATAACCACCTACAAAGCTTGTTATCCTTCTGAGTTTTGTACGTAATGGTTTGCAGTTGCAACCATGTGGCAAATGCAACAAGCTGACCGTACTAGTCCCGAGTTTATCTATACCATCTGCTGTCATAATGACATCTGCTTCCTCCACCATAGCACCCTCTTTCTCTTAGATATATTCTGTTATTTCTTCTTTTCCCTTCTTTGTTTCAAGTAATATCCACTGGTATCTGCACCATTTCAGGATATCAAAAAAGGAGGCTTTCAGTGAGGGAGTGGTGGAAGGCAGGGGCAACTGATCAAAGGACTCAGTAGAAAAAAGTCTTAGTTCCTGAGTTCCTATAAAATCTGAGCCTTGAGGTATGAAAGGATCCAGAAGAAGCATAGGAAAGAAGTGAGGATTTAATTTGGGATTAACAAAAGCATCAGAAATAGCTGAGAGGAGACAGGAGAATGAGGACCATGTGTGTACAGGGCGATGGTAGGGCAGCTCACAGAGATTAAGGTGAAATTAATCTGTTCATTGGAAAGATGCTTCAGATTTTTGGTAACACATTCCAACAGCAGTTAACTCAAATAAGCCTTCTGAAATCGGGGATCAACAGGTGAAGGCTTCCTTTAACTTTATTCTTAAATTACAGTCAAGATGCACTTGTATAAACTACACTTTTGTGTGTGTATGTGTGTGTTTTAGTTTGTTTTCAACACACTGTTCCACTTCATTTTTCCACTTATCCTCAGAAAGCAGGTGTGAGCTAGCTTAGCCTCATCAGGCAAATCTTCTGGCTCCCAGTAGTTGGCTAATTCTATTAGAAAATACTGACTTTAATTGTGTATTGAAGGTTAAATTTTCTTTATTAAACAATCAGCAGATTTTAGAACATAAGCTGAATTTCAGGAAGCACTTGGAATTGCAAAGAATAGAAAGCTATGGCAAGGAGCTAGTGTGTATTCAGTCTGAGTCAACAGGATTCACCTGGGCATTGTTTGAGCTTTTTGGTCCCTGAAGCCATGGGTCAGTGATACAGAAATAGACACTCACCTCTGACAAAGAAGAGCATGGAGGCTGGCATGGGAGGACATATCTCCTTTTCTTTCAGTCCCAGATCAAATTTAAACCTGCGATTTTGGAGCTTACTCATCAGAGGAGAAATATCATGAGCTATTTGCTCTCTCTGCTGTAACACAGCTCTGGCAAGCCTAGAAGTTATGTTGAGATCGTCAAATCTATAGTCAAGGACCATCTTTGTGAATCATGAAACCATATGCCACTGGTTATCTGAATCGGGGGAAAAAAACCCAAAAACAAAAACAAAAAGAATCCACCACCACCTCACCAAGGAAAGCAGTGATGTGATCAGACAGTGCCAGGGCCCTTTGACCGTCTTATACCTTCTCAATCTTTGCTTTTTTTTTTTTTTCAAAATTCTTTGCCTCTACATGAACCATGTAAAATACCAGAACTCCTGTAGTGTTAACAAGGAATAAAGATCTTGCACCAGATGGTGCCTCTTGTCTCCATCTATCTCTAGCCCAAACAATCTGCCAGAGTTTTGAAGAAAAATGCGATGTGATCATGTTGCAAAGTATATGAAGTAACAGTATGAAAAGTAATCTGGCTCAAGCAATGGAACCCAGAAGGAAGGGGATTATTATGACTCTTTGAGCCTAGGAGTGAGGGTACCGCTAGCTCTGAATTTTAGTCCATAAAACAAATGGTATGCCCAGGCACAGTTGGAGGGCAAGCATTGCACCGAGATGTCTCTTTATATCCCTGTGATGTAACGGTATCAGTCGAAATGGTTGAATATCTAGGAATTCATCTGGATATTTTGTTTGTATAAAACAGAGTAAACAGTTTGATGACTTTTTAAAAACTTACTAGTTATAAAGGAAACGTTCACAGCAGAACTTACCGTTTAATGTTTATTACTCTATTGCCCTGCCGTTATGCATTTAGCCATCTTGGTGATGAGATCTTGGGTTCAGTTTGTGTGTCCTCCCTGCAGAACATTCTAAAAATGTTTAAAAGAAGCTTAGACTTTTTTTTTGGTTATTTTGTTGTGACTTTTGTGGCCACAGTATTTTCAGGTATCCTCCTGCCCTCTCATACTTTGATCATGGTATTGTTACCTCTTTGCCATAAGATCTTTGAATATCTTATCTTTGATCTTTTAGTATCTTTGTTGTTGTTATTCAGTCACGAAGTCATGTCTGACTCTTTGAGACCCCGTGGGCTGTGGTCCACCAGGCTCCTCTGTCCATGGGTTTTCCCAGGTAAGAATACTGGAGTGGGTTGCCATTCCCTTCTCCAGGGAATCTTCCTGATCCAGGGGTTGAACCTGGGTCTCCTGCATTGCAGGCAGATTCTTTACCTTCTGAGCCACCAGGTTCTAGTTTATTTTATATATAGTAGTTTGTATTTGCTCATCCCAAACTCACCAAGGAAAGCAGTGATGTGATCAGACAGTGCCAGGGCCCTTTGACCATCTTATACCTTCTCAATCTTTGCTTTTTTTTTTTTTTCAAAATTCTTTGCCTCTACATGAACCATGTAAAATACCAGAACTCCTGTAGTGTTAACAAGGAATAAAGATCTTGCACCAGATGGTGCCTCTTGTCTCCATCTATCTCTAGCCCAAACAATCTGCCAGAGTTTTGAAGAAAAATGCGATGTGATCATGTTGCAAAGTATATGAAGTAACAGTATGAAAAGTAATCTGGCTCAAGCAATGGAACCCAGAAGGAAGGGATTATTATGACTCTTTGAGCCTAGGAGTGAGGGTACCGCTAGCTCTGAATTTTAGTCCATAAAACAAATGGTATGCCCAGGCACAGTTGGAGGGCAAGCATTGCACCGAGATGTCTCTTTATATCCCTGTGATGTAACGGTATCAGTCGAAATGGTTGAATATCTAGGAATTCATCTGGATATTTTGTTTGTATAAAACAGAGTAAACAGTTTGATGACTTTTTAAAAACTTACTAGTTATAAAGGAAACGTTCACAGCAGAACTTACCGTTTAATGTTTATTACTCTATTGCCCTGCCGTTATGCATTTAGCCATCTTGGTGATGAGATCTTGGGTTCAGTTTGTGTGTCCTCCCTGCAGAACATTCTAAAAATGTTTAAAAGAAGCTTAGACTTTTTTGGTTATTTTGTTGTGACTTTTGTGGCCACAGTATTTTCAGGTATCCTCCTGCCCTCTCATACTTTGATCATGGTATTGTTACCTCTTTGCCATAAGATCTTTGAATATCTTATCTTTGATCTTTTAGTATCTTTGTTGTTGTTATTCAGTCACGAAGTCATGTCTGACTCTTTGAGACCCCGTGGGCTGTGGTCCACCAGGCTCCTCTGTCCATGGGTTTTCCCAGGTAAGAATACTGGAGTGGGTTGCCATTCCCTTCTCCAGGGAATCTTCCTGATCCAGGGGTTGAACCTGGGTCTCCTGCATTGCAGGCAGATTCTTTACCTTCTGAGCCACCAGGTTCTAGTTTATTTTATATATAGTAGTTTGTATCTGCTCATCCCAAACTCTTAGTTTTTCCCTCCCCCACGTCTCTTCCCCTTCGGTAACCATTGTTTGTTTTCTATGCCTATCAGAAGCACCACTTTAGAGTTAATAATTTCATCATTTTATGTAGGATGGATCAAAATAGAGACAATGGATCCCCCACAACAAGAAAGTTAGAATAGTCATATAGTCATGCATTAATCATTACTCAGAAGCTTCAACCATAATTGCAAAAGGGAAAGAATATATACATCTTGGAAATACTATCCAGGAGAAGAACAGAATGAAGTCCTGAATTGAATGGGCAGTGTGGTAAGGAGGCACACTACCCGAATATTGGCCTGACTGGTGTTGCTCCCAGTAGATTTGGAAGGGCTTCATTGGAAATAGAGCCTCAACAACACCAGGAATTCTGCCTTTTTAGTTTTAAGTTAGTGATGACAAAACATCTATTTAGAAATTTACAGTGAACTATGAAAGACTGAGGACCTCAACTGAAGAGTTCAATTATTAGAAACTTAGAACAGATGGGAAAGTCTTCCTGATAGCTCAAAGAGATTTCCCTTCTCACATTTTCTGATGCTTGAAATAACACTGTTCTCAGCTTTCCTTCTTTTTTCCTTGTAAGGTACACAATACATGGTTGTGAGTTATGGACACATGCTCAGGGCACTCTTACCTTTGCAGCACATGCTGGCGTGTTCCAGGCACTGAAACATGCCATAGCTGGTAGCCCATAATCGAAGTAGCAAAGGATGCTGAGTGATGATATATCTCAATGATGTTTTAAGTAAAATATTTCTTGGTATACCTCTCAGATTTGAATTTTGTCAAAGAAATAGTGTTAGAAATGTGTCATGGTTAACTCTCTCCAGGTTATTTCTATAAACACTATTCTTTTTTTCTTCTTTAATCTTTGAGTAGAGTTGAAATAATGATATTTGTGGTAACAATAATATTACTGTGACTTCTGATTTCTAATTTCACTGTCATTAGTGATATTGTTAACTTATGTAAAACTCTCTATAAGTTTTTAGGGTTCCTATAGACTGTAATAATGACCCTGTGGACAACCCATTTATAGTTTCTTCTTCGGAAATTTTATTTTGGAGTTGTGACTAGAGGAATAGGTGATCCTTCATCTAATTCACAGTACACACACACACACACACACACACACTAACACACACACAAGTGCTGTATGATCTCTTTTGACCTACTGGTGCAGGTAGTAAAGAATTGCTGGAATTCAGGTAGTGATTTGCCCCTCTCGGTCTTCGTGGTATAGGAGTTCACCCAAAAAGGCAATGTGAATGGTTTGGTTTTAAAGGTATATATTATAGCTCTAGTGACTTCAAATTTAGAAATAACTTCATTTCATTGTATTTATTTTTTAAAAATTTTTATCAAATACCTAACCCGTTCCCATTTTAGCCCTGTCGCCCAAGGAATAGGCACAACTCACTTACTGCCGGACTACAAGAGGAATGAGGAGCACAACAATATCTCTCCCTGAGCTTTGGGAAGCTTGCTGAGTGTACACCTGACATTGAACAAATGGCAGCATCCAAGATGACATCCACTAAATAGTCTCCATTTCAGCTTATTAACTCATATAAAATGTGTAGGCAAACGTATCTTTTCTGTTTTTCCCTGATTCTTCTTGACCATCCTTCTGAAACTTGGCATTGCCTCTTGCTTCTGTGTGGGCATCTTGACAAGCCAGGAGGCTCTGCTTCCACACTGCTCCTCACTCAGACTGTCGTCTTCTGTGTGGGGTATTTCAATACGATTGCATCTCTATTCATATACTGACAGAAGTGGCAGTATGCAGACAGGAGTATTTGTTATTGAAACAAACAAAGCTGTGGTGTTAGAGATGTGTATGCAAAACCTTCACAACAAAACTAAGTAGCTATTTACTTTAAATATGCCAATTAACTGTTACTAATGTACAGTGCACTTACTAGGTTAGGTATGATTGATAGTAACATGCAGTGAAATGTTCTTAAACTACAGTCAAGAAATGTAAATGTACACAATGGAAAGAACCAGCGGCTGACAGCACTCGTTACATGTTTCAAAACAACACTTTCACATGGTTCCTTGATGGTTCTTTCATCCTTTCTCAGTTCTGCACTTCCATAGCCTGGTAACCAACAATGTACTAAGAAAGTTTCGGAAAAGAAAATGTTTTCGTATGAAGTAAACATCTTGGGCCTAATCTCCTTTGTTTCACTCAGGCAGAGCTCTTAGGTACCACAGTGGGAGTTTCGCTTGACTGAGGAGAATAGTCTTGTCTCTTTTAAATGTCTGACATTGAATCTGTTGCTGTTACAAAACTAATTAAAGGAGAGATGACTTCCCTTTGGTTGCTGTGTCCTGTCTCAACAGATAGTCACTTCTTCATTTGCTCTAGACCAGCACCACCCAAAAGGACTACAAGCAAAGCCACAAATGCTAGCCACATATGTATTTTTAAATTTCCTGGAGCCAAATTTTATCAAATACCTAGCCCGTTCCCATTTTAGCCCTGTCGCCCAAGGAATAGGCACAACTCACTTACTGCCGGACTACAAGAGGAATGAGGAGCACAACAATATCTCTCCCTGAGCTTTGGGAAGCTTGCTGAGTGTACACCTGACATTGAACAAATGGCAGCATCCAAGATGACATCCACTAAATAGTCTCCATTTCAGCTTATTAACTCATATAAAATGTGTAGGCAAACGTATCTTTTCTGTTTTTCCCTGATTCTTCTTGACCATCCTTCTGAAACTTGGCATTGCCTCTTGCTTCTGTGTGGGCATCTTGACAAGCCAGGAGGCTCTGCTTCCACACTGCTCCTCACTCAGACTGTCGTCTTCTGTGTGGGGTATTTCAATACGATTGCATCTCTATTCATATACTGACAGAAGTGGCAGTATGCAGACAGGAGTATTTGTTATTGAAACAAACAAAGCTGTGGTGTTAGAGATGTGTATGCAAAACCTTCACAACAAAACTAAGTAGCTATTTACTTTAAATATGCCAATTAACTGTTACTAATGTACAGTGCACTTACTAGGTTAGGTATGATTGATAGTAACATGCAGTGAAATGTTCTTAAACTACAGTCAAGAAATGTAAATGTACACAATGGAAAGAACCAGCGGCTGACAGCACTCGTTACATGTTTCAAAACAACACTTTCACATGGTTCCTTGATGGTTCTTTCATCCTTTCTCAGTTCTGCACTTCCATAGCCTGGTAACCAACAATGTACTAAGAAAGTTTCGGAAAAGAAAATGTTTTCGTATGAAGTAAACATCTTGGGCCTAATCTCCTTTGTTTCACTCAGGCAGAGCTCTTAGGTACCACAGTGGGAGTTTCGCTTGACTGAGGAGAATAGTCTTGTCTCTTTTAAATGTCTGACATTGAATCTGTTGCTGTTACAAAACTAATTAAAGGAGAGATGACTTCCCTTTGGTTGCTGTGTCCTGTCTCAACAGATAGTCACTTCTTCATTTGCTCTAGACCAGCACCACCCAAAAGGACTACAAGCAAAGCCACAAATGCTAGCCACATATGTATTTTTAAATTTCCCTGGAGCCAAATTTTAAAAAGTAAAAGAAACAGGTGACATTAATCTTAATAGCATGTTACTGAATGCAGTCTATCTAGACTGTTATCATTTTACCATGGAATCAATATAAAATTAGCTATTTGGCCTTTTTTTTCTTCATACTAAGTCTTTGAAATTGGGTATATTTTATGCTTAGTCAGAAGAATTGGCTTATGTCAATTCAGAAGAACCACATCTCGAGTTTCTGGTAGTTTTCCATGGCCAGTGTCTACTATAAGGAACAGCCCAGCTCTAAATGTCCTCCTCTGAAGGTCAATATAGTTTCCTTGATTAAAATGTTTACTTTGGACAGTTAGGAAAAGCTGGATATGCATGCTGAATCAATACCATGATGCAATTGGTGTTCAGTTCTTCCAATTATTGTTAAAACCAGTCATTTTGTTGTGAAAGGGTTAGTTATATTCATAAACTTAGTCAGCTGACTTACTATTTTATAAAGCTTCCTGACTGTTAAAATGCTAACATGTTTGTATCAGGGATCCCATGGAAATATCCTTTTAGTAAAATCTCAAAAGAGTATAATGAATTACTTTAAAAATCAGTATCAAAAGCCTTTTGAGGTACATCATTTAAATGTCAATTGAATGTTTTTATGATACATTTTATCTTCCTCATACCAATGAATGTTGGGTGTATATTGTTAGAAAAACAGTTATGTGCAGATATTGCCAAGTAAACCCTCTAAGGAGGGAAAAACTAAGTCTAATCATTCTAGTCAATTATTTATTAACACCAACTATACATTAAAAAATGCAAAGATGGGTGAAAATAAATAAATGAAACTAAAGCCAAAATCTAAAAAATTGAGTGGAGAGTCTTGTCTCTTTTAAATGTCCGGGACATGAGGAGAATAGTCTTGTCTCTTTTAAATGTCTGACATTGAATCTGTTGCTGTTACAAAACTAATTAAAGGAGAGATGACTTCCCTTTGGTTGCTGTGTCCTGTCTCAACAGATAGTCACTTCTTCATTTGCTCTAGACCAGCACCACCCAAAAGGACTACAAGCAAAGCCACAAATGCTAGCCACATATGTATTTTTAAATTTCCCTGGAGCCAAATTTTAAAAAGTAAAAGAAACAGGTGACATTAATCTTAATAGCATGTTACTGAATGCAGTCTATCTAGACTGTTATCATTTTACCATGGAATCAATATAAAATTAGCTATTTGGCCTTTTTTTTCTTCATACTAAGTCTTTGAAATTGGGTATATTTTATGCTTAGTCAGAAGAATTGGCTTATGTCAATTCAGAAGAACCACATCTCGAGTTTCTGGTAGTTTTCCATGGCCAGTGTCTACTATAAGGAACAGCCCAGCTCTAAATGTCCTCCTCTGAAGGTCAATATAGTTTCCTTGATTAAAATGTTTACTTTGGACAGTTAGGAAAAGCTGGATATGCATGCTGAATCAATACCATGATGCAATTGGTGTTCAGTTCTTCCAATTATTGTTAAAACCAGTCATTTTGTTGTGAAAGGGTTAGTTATATTCATAAACTTAGTCAGCTGACTTACTATTTTATAAAGCTTCCTGACTGTTAAAATGCTAACATGTTTGTATCAGGGATCCCATGGAAATATCCTTTTAGTAAAATCTCAAAAGAGTATAATGAATTACTTTAAAAATCAGTATCAAAAGCCTTTTGAGGTACATCATTTAAATGTCAATTGAATGTTTTTATGATACATTTTATCTTCCTCATACCAATGAATGTTGGGTGTATATTGTTAGAAAAACAGTTATGTGCAGATATTGCCAAGTAAACCCTCTAAGGAGGGAAAAACTAAGTCTAATCATTCTAGTCAATTATTTATTAACACCAACTATACATTAAAAAATGCAAAGATGGGTGAAAATAAATAAATGAATGACCAATAAAAGAGGCCAAAATTAAAAAAAAAAACAAAAACAGTGCAAACATGATTAAGCAGAAATTGAACATCAAACAAGGGATGAGATAATAATAGAGGAGCTATTTTGAGGGAATAATCGATCTTTCCAAAAATCAGAAAAATTGTCTTAACTTCAAGTCTCCCGTGTACTACACACAGGTATTACTGTGGAGGTAAATAACAACAGTAACACAACAGCAGCACAGGTAGCACCATACTTACTCAGATTTGGGCAAGACACCTGTGTGAGGAGAAACCTCCAAAACAAACCACAATAAAAATAAGGTGGTTATCAGAAGTACTGAAATAGTCTTTGTGTGTAATTTTTGAAGACGTGTGGAGAACAGTGGAAAGGCCCCTCCCTTGCTCTGCTCTGACTTCCCCGCTGGCTGCATTTCCCAGACTTCCATGTCAACTGACTTTCCAGTGGTTCAGCCAGTGGGAAAGCCCAGTTGGAGGATAAAGTGCTAGAGGCGAGGGAAAGCCAGCTTCTGTTCCCATTTCTAAGTGCCTCAGGTGGTATCTCTGGAAATGTCTCATGCCGTGTCTTCTCTGTACATGCAGCTCCTGTTCTATATTCCTGTTACAGTTGCATCTTCCCCTGGGTAACCCACAGTCCCAGCCCTGGGCTCAGAGGCTCTTGCCTTTTCTCTTCTAGTCTAGAATTCCCAGTGTGTGTCCATGTGTGTTCAGTCCCCTCAGTTGTGTCCAACTCTTTGCAACCTTATGGACTGTAGCCCACCAGGCTCCTCTGTCCATGGGATTTTCCAGGCAAGAATCCTGGAGTGGGTTGCCATGCCCACCTCCAGGAAATCTTCCCGACCCAGGATCAAATCCATGTCTCCTGCATTACAAGCAGCTTCTTCACCACTGAGCCACCAGGGAAGCCCAGAAGTCCCAGAAATTTCCTGCTATTTCTAATCTCTGGGTTGCCTCACCAATCCCCTGTTCACTGAGCCTTCCTGCTTCTTTATAACTAATGTCTTGTATTAAATCTATCCCCTTCCTCCATTTCAAATACTTAGAGTCTTCCCTGGCCCTTACCCTGTGCCCACCCATTGAAATGCAAGAAAATAGAGATTCTGGAAACAAAAATGAGCCAATTTCCGAATGAATTACTAAGCAGATTGCTTATATGCACCCCAAAGTAAGCAGTGATCATAAAGAGCCAACATGAGTTTCAGAACGATCATGACCGATTCACTTATTTAATTGGTGGTGGAAGAAATGTTGGCATTAGTTGGAGAGCAAGGCCTTTGAAGTAATCTCTCAGGATGTTTTTGGTTAACAGACACGTGTGCTGGATGATACAGGCTTAGCCAGGTCTTCAGGCTGGACAGGAAAATATCTCGAGGGAAGCATGGCTGCCTTTTGATATTTGAAGAGGGATTAAATTAGATCTTTGAAACATTAGAGGCTAGAGCCAGGATCAATGTTTGAAGTTCAAGGAATCTGATTTTGGCTCAGTAAAGGGAAGTGCGTTCTAAGAATCAGAGTTCTTTAGAAATGGAATAGGCCGTCTATGAGGAAGGCAGTTTTTGCCCCTACTTATAGTCATAGATTTTAGCTGTGAAGAGTGGAGTGTAAGGATTCTTTCTTACTTATTTTCAACTGTGCAAGCTTAAGAACTTATGAGTTTGGTATCTCCTCATGCCGTGTCTTCTCTGTACATGCAGCTCCTGTTCTATATTCCTGTTACAGTTGCATCTTCCCCTGGGTAACCCACAGTCCCAGCCCTGGGCTCAGAGGCTCTTGCCTTTTCTCTTCTAGTCTAGAATTCCCAGTGTGTGTCCATGTGTGTTCAGTCCCCTCAGTTGTGTCCAACTCTTTGCAACCTTATGGACTGTAGCCCACCAGGCTCCTCTGTCCATGGGATTTTCCAGGCAAGAATCCTGGAGTGGGTTGCCATGCCCACCTCCAGGGAATCTTCCCGACCCAGGATCAAATCCATGTCTCCTGCATTACAAGCAGCTTCTTCACCACTGAGCCACCAGGGAAGCCCAGAAGTCCCAGAAATTTCCTGCTATTTCTAATCTCTGGGTTGCCTCACCAATCCCCTGTTCACTGAGCCTTCCTGCTTCTTTATAACTAATGTCTTGTATTAAATCTATCCCCTTCCTCCATTTCAAATACTTAGAGTCTTCCCTGGCCCTTACCCTGTGCCCACCCATTGAAATGCAAGAAAATAGAGATTCTGGAAACAAAAATGAGCCAATTTCCGAATGAATTACTAAGCAGATTGCTTATATGCACCCCAAAGTAAGCAGTGATCATAAAGAGCCAACATGAGTTTCAGAACGATCATGACCGATTCACTTATTTAATTGGTGGTGGAAGAAATGTTGGCATTAGTTGGAGAGCAAGGCCTTTGAAGTAATCTCTCAGGATGTTTTTTTGGTTAACAGACACGTGTGCTGGATGATACAGGCTTAGCCAGGTCTTCAGGCTGGACAGGAAAATATCTCGAGGGAAGCATGGCTGCCTTTCGATATTTGAAGAGGGATTAAATTAGATCTTTGAAACATTAGAGGCTAGAGCCAGGATCAATGTTTGAAGTTCAAGGAATCTGATTTTGGCTCAGTAAAGGGAAGTGCGTTCTAAGAATCAGAGTTCTTTAGAAATGGAATAGGCCGTCTATGAGGAAGGCAGTTTTTGCCCCTACTTATAGTCATAGATTTTAGCTGTGAAGAGTGGAGTGTAAGGGATTCTTATATTGAACATGGAATAGATGATTCCTTAAGTCTCTTCCAACTGTGCAAGCTTAAGAACTTATGAGTTTGGTCATCCATGCTGGATACTAACATGGTAGCAAATGTAATTTTGGTATTTGGAGAAGACTTCAGAAGGAGTCCCCACATTCGCGCTGTCTCTGGGAGATCATTGTTAACATAAGTGATCACTCTCCTAGTAAAGAACCACGTACTCAATCCCAGTTTATAAAAGCATAAATGTTACTAGTTTTTAGTTCAAAGAGAAAAATGTTTTTCTCTAATTATGAGAAAATAAGCATATTAAAAAGAGTGCAAGGGCCTCCCTGGTAGTTAAGAATCCATCTTGCAATGCAAAGCACACTGGTTCAATCCCCAGTCCAGGAAGATACTGCATACTGCAGAGCAGCTAAGCCCACGTACCCCAACTACTGAGCCTGTGAACTGAAACTACTGAAGCCCATGTGCCTAGAGCCCATGCTTTGCCACAAGAGAAGCCACCAAAATGAGAAGCCTATGAACTGCAATGAAGAGTAGCCCTTGTGGAACACAACTAGAGAAAGCCTGTGTGCAGCAGTGAAGACCCACCACAGCCAAAAAATAAAATAAAGAAAGAAGTCTTTAAGAAAAGAGGGACAGCAAAAGTATCAGCAAATACTATATAAATATAATCATGATGGATATATATATATAGACTATAAAAAAAATACATATATATAATTTACAATAAAATTTTAAGGTTTTAGTGAGGAACAACACCAGTCTTGTGTGAGTTAGTTGTTAAGACAATACTCAATAAAAAAAGTTTCATAGAAGATGAAATTTTAGCAGATATTATTATCCCTTGCTTGGACAGAAAACAGTTGAACCTCAATTGTAATCAATTAATCAATCGTTCAAAAGCCTTTGTCAAATACATACTATATGTTTAGGCTTAGCCAGTCTTCAGCCGAAAATATCTCGAGGGAAGCATAAAAAACTTAAATGGGTGCAATCAATGTTTGAAGTTCAAGGAATCTGATTTTGGCTCAGTAAAGGGAAGTGCGTTCTAAGAATCAGAGTTCTTTAGAAATGGAATAGGCCGTCTATGAGGAAGGCAGTTTTTGCCCCTACTTATAGTCATAGATTTTAGCTGTGAAGAGTGGAGTGTAAGGGATTCTTATATTGAACATGGAATAGATGATTCCTTAAGTCTCTTCCAACTGTGCAAGCTTAAGAACTTATGAGTTTGGTCATCCATGCTGGATACTAACATGGTAGCAAATGTAATTTTGGTATTTGGAGAAGACTTCAGAAGGAGTCCCCACATTCGCGCTGTCTCTGGGAGATCATTGTTAACATAAGTGATCACTCTCCTAGTAAAGAACCACGTACTCAATCCCAGTTTATAAAAGCATAAATGTTACTAGTTTTTAGTTCAAAGAGAAAAATGTTTTTCTCTAATTATGAGAAAATAAGCATATTAAAAAGAGTGCAAGGGCCTCCCTGGTAGTTAAGAATCCATCTTGCAATGCAAAGCACACTGGTTTAATCCCCAGTCCAGGAAGATACTGCATACTGCAGAGCAGCTAAGCCCACGTACCCCAACTACTGAGCCTGTGAACTGAAACTACTGAAGCCCATGTGCCTAGAGCCCATGCTTTGCCACAAGAGAAGCCACCAAAATGAGAAGCCTATGAACTGCAATGAAGAGTAGCCCTTGTGGAACACAACTAGAGAAAGCCTGTGTGCAGCAGTGAAGACCCACCACAGCCAAAAAATAAAATAAAGAAAGAAGTCTTTAAGAAAAGAGGGACAGCAAAAGTATCAGCAAATACTATATAAATATAATCATGATGGATATATATATATAGACTATAAAAAAAATACATATATATAATTTACAATAAAATTTTAAGGTTTTAGTGAGGAACAACACCAGTCTTGTGTGAGTTAGTTGTTAAGACAATACTCAATAAAAAAAGTTTCATAGAAGATGAAATTTTTAGCAGATATTATTATCCCTTGCTTGGACAGAAAACAGTTGAACCTCAATTGTAATCAATTAATCAATCGTTCAAAAAGCCTTTGTCAAATACATACTATATGTTTAGTGTATAAGAGATAGCCCTAGGCAAATTTTTTAATCAGGAAAAGTTCTATTCTTATCTCTTTTTCTCTGCATTTGTCCACTATAATTCAGTGGTCCCCAACCTTTTTTTGCAGCCAGGGACCCATTCTGTGAAAGACAGTTTCTCCACAGACTGGAGTTAGAGGGATAGTTTCTGATGGAAGCACATTACATTTATTGTGCAATTTATTTCTGTTATTATTAGATCTGATCCACCTCAGATCATTAGGCGTTAGATCCTGGAGGTTGAGGATCCTAGCACTACATGATGTCATTTGTTTGAAAGATTTCTAGCGACCTCCAGGTCTCTATCTGGGATGGATAGAGAAATGGATCTGGGAAAATATTGTACAATAAGACACAAAATATATTCTAAGTAAAACTACTCATTGCATAGAGGTATGAATGAAAGAAGGCATGAGTAAACATAAGAGGATTTCATTCACTTGTTATGATGAACATCTTTTGGGTACCTATTATAAACAAGGGCTTCCCAGATGGTTTAGTGGTGAAGAATTGTTTGCCAATGCAGAAGACACAGGTTTGATCCCCTGATTCAAAAGATCCCCTGAAGTAGGAAATATCAACCCACTCGAGTATCCTTGCCTGGAGAATCTCATGAGCAGAGGAGCCTGGCAACTGGGTCACAAAAGAGTCGGACACATTATAAACAAAACACTGAATGAATAACACATTGTCCCCACTTTCAAAAATCTCTAGGATCGTGATGATAGATCCATGCACAAAGAGCTAATTATAACACAACATGCTAAGTCCTGTGCTACAGGTATTAACACAATTCTATTGTAACACAGAGAAGCATGTGATTGATTTATTAATTGAGCTGCTGTGGGGATCGGGTGAAAGGAAGGAGCTGACAGGGGAAAGCTTCAGATAAGGAATGTCGTTGAAACAAGCTAAAGGAAAAAAATATCTCTTCTCCAAGAAAAGAGTAAGCAACAGAAACAGTTTGTGTGCAGCCTTCAAAGTGTTTGCTTTTTACGTCTAGAGGTTTCAAATGGCATTAACCAGGGCATAAAACACCACGTGGGGTGAAGGAGCAGATATTATTATCCCTTGCTTACAAATTACTAATTTCATTTCTGTTCAAAAGCCTTTGTCAAATACATACTATATGTTTAGTGTATAAGAGATAGCCCTAGGCAAATTTTTTAATCAGGAAAAGTTCTATTCTTATCTCTTTTTCTCTGCATTTGTCCACTATAATTCAGTGGTCCCCAACCTTTTTTTGCAGCCAGGGACCCATTCTGTGAAAGACAGTTTCTCCACAGACTGGAGTTAGAGGGATAGTTTCTGATGGAAGCACATTACATTTATTGTGCAATTTATTTCTGTTATTATTAGATCTGATCCACCTCAGATCATTAGGCGTTAGATCCTGGAGGTTGAGGATCCTAGCACTACATGATGTCATTTGTTTGAAAGATTTCTAGCGACCTCCAGGTCTCTATCTGGGATGGATAGAGAAATGGATCTGGGAAAATATTGTACAATAAGACACAAAATATATTCTAAGTAAAACTACTCATTGCATAGAGGTATGAATGAAAGAAGGCATGAGTAAACATAAGAGGATTTCATTCACTTGTTATGATGAACATCTTTTGGGTACCTATTATAAACAAGGGCTTCCCAGATGGTTTAGTGGTGAAGAATTGTTTGCCAATGCAGAAGACACAGGTTTGATCCCCTGATTCAAAAGATCCCCTGAAGTAGGAAATATCAACCCACTCGAGTATCCTTGCCTGGAGAATCTCATGAGCAGAGGAGCCTGGCAACTGGGTCACAAAAGAGTCGGACACATTATAAACAAAACACTGAATGAATAACACATTGTCCCCACTTTCAAAAATCTCTAGGATCGTGATGATAGATCCATGCACAAAGAGCTAATTATAACACAACATGCTAAGTCCTGTGCTACAGGTATTAACACAATTCTATTGTAACACAGAGAAGCATGTGATTGATTTATTAATTGAGCTGCTGTGGGGATCGGGTGAAAGGAAGGAGCTGACAGGGGAAAGCTTCAGATAAGGAATGTCGTTGAAACAAGCTAAAGGAAAAAAATATCTCTTCTCCAAGAAAAGAGTAAGCAACAGAAACAGTTTGTGTGCAGCCTTCAAAGTGTTTGCTTTTTACGTCTAGAGGTTTCAACTGGCATTAACCAGGGCATAAAACACCACTGTGGGAGATGAAGGAGACATTGTCTCTAACAGACTGTTCACAGGAAGTTGCTTATTGTTCCATGTAGGGTCAGCCTGGTCCATTACTCTGCTGTATACTTGTATATTAATGGTGCTTAATCATTACTCTGAATGGTCTGATAAATTCAATAAGTAATGCACATTGAGTTTTTAGGTTTCAAACAGAAAAACACAGTCGAAGCCTTCTGCATTAATTCTTCCTTTCAAAGGCAACCTCTACTGGCTCATTTTTCAGCAAGGTGTTCACTTTGTAAAATTGAACTCATCTGCAGCCCAATAGGCAATAATATTAATGTACTACTCATAAGATTTGTTTTTTAAAAAACATGTATTTATAACTTCAGTGGTCTCCTAGCTCTCAGCTCTTTTAACACCTCCCAACTTTTATGGCAGCTCACAAAGCCATGGTGCCTCCTACTTCTGCCTTTATTCTCCTGGGCAGAAGTATTGAAAGGAAAAACTTTTAGGCCAAAAGATACAAGGTCAAGAGACTGGATTGTCAAACTCATGTGAAGTTGCTTCCCCAAAATCTACTTGAAGGATCAAACTTCAGATTTCAATAGCTATACCCTGAAGAATTTCTCTAATGAACTAGAAATAGTCAGTAAAAGCAAACACTTAGGGAGAGATTAGTTTCAGCAAGGAAGATGTTATAGTCAGAACCTCTCTAGGATTATTAATTTGTAAATAATATACATGAAGTTTTCATTTAGCTTTCAGTTTTGCTAGTGTTGAAAGTTGTTCTACTTTGAACTTACTGATTTTTCCATTCAAGAGTCAACGCCACTTTTAAAGGGTGGTTTAAAAACCAATAATTTAATCCACATTCCGCTAAAACTTTTAGTAGAAGTTTCTTACTCAGATGTATTTTTTTTTCTTGCTTAAAAAAATCTGATTTTAATTGCCAAGTTCATTTTAAAAAATCAATTCAATTAAAAAAAAGGTTATGATTTTCCACTGTTTTTTTCTTTCTTAAACTCAAGGGAAAACATGGATGAACAAAAAAGTGCCCTGTAGAGAGTATTCTTTAATGTCTCACTTTGGTGATGTATGAAATTAAAACCAAACTGTTTGAGCCAGCTAAAAGGCTTCATTTGAATTATCCAGAGTGCTTGTTTTGCATTCACTTATTGTGATGATTTTATTTTGTTCTTCTGGTATGCACTGTCATATTAACCCATGCTAAGTAAGAGTCAGTTTTTAAATATACATGCTTTGGTTTCTAAATGTGGCTCTACTTCTGTGTGGGCCAAAAATTATTCTGGAGTTTCCATTAAAAATGATGAAGACAGAATGAGTAGGAGGAACACTTAAATGAGATGAATAGGTGTTTGTTTGATAAAGAAAGCCTTTTTGTGTGTGGGTGATTCTGCTCTTTTGAGAAGAGTGTAATATTTGCTCGTTTTAATATCTTTATGATGCAAAATTATTTAGATAATTTAATTAAACCCACCAGAGAACTTGAGTCATTTGTCTGCATATTGATGGTATTCATTGCAATTTGGTTAAATGGACTGGTTTCTAGAACTAACAGAAATCATCTCTAATATGGTCACTACCAGTAGATGTTCAGAAGGAACCAAACAACTCATAGTCACTCAAAGGAAAATCTTTAAGGAGAAATTTCTTCCCAACATTGTGATTGTATTACTTCACACATTTTTTGGGTATAATAACAACCATGTTAGATTAGCTTCATTAAAACATAAGAATTTATTATAAGGATACTTCATAGAACAAAGGGGCAAGAGGGTTTATGAGGGACTCACACTCCTTGAAATATTTTTCTTCATTCAAAATTTTCTGACCAGAGGCCAAGTATTAACTTCCTACTGTGTAATCTAACCTTTTTCTCTCTCTGTCTGACTATCATCTCAAGGTCCTATTCTTGAGTTCTAGGTTACTCAGGTTTTCCTCTGCTTCTCTACACCCTCTATGTCCACAGCTTCTCAATTTATATGTCCTCTGTTTAGCAAAGTAGTCCTCAGTCCAGATTTGCAGAAAAGAAAATCAATCAGAGTTCTAGTTGCTCAGATGTTAAAGAATCTGCCTGCAGTGAAGGAGACCTGGATTTGATCCCTGGGTTGGGAAGATCCCCTGGAGATCTTCTTTACAGAATTCTTGCCTGAAGAATTCCACGGGTGGCTTCCCTGATGGTCCAGTGGGTAAAGACACCGCCTTGCAGTGCAAGGGGCGCTGGTTCGATCCCTGGCCTGGGAACATCCCGTATGATGCAGAGCAGCTGGACCGATGTGTCCAACTACTGAGCCAGTGCTCTGGAGTGCATGTCCCCACAGCCGGTGCTCTGCAACGAGAGGCCACTGTAATGGGAGCCAACACAGACCAAAGAACAAAGATGAAACAATGAATGAGTAGGAGGAACACTTAAATGAGATGAATAGGTGTTTGTTTGATAAAGAAAGCCTTTTTGTGTGTGGGTGATTCTGCTCTTTTGAGAAGAGTGTAATATTTGCTCGTTTTAATATCTTTATGATGCAAAATTATTTAGATAATTTAATTAAACCCACCAGAGAACTTGAGTCATTTGTCTGCATATTGATGGTATTCATTGCAATTTGGTTAAATGGACTGGTTTCTAGAACTAACAGAAATCATCTCTAATATGGTCACTACCAGTAGATGTTCAGAAGGAACCAAACAACTCATAGTCACTCAAAGGAAAATCTTTAAGGAGAAATTTCTTCCCAACATTGTGATTGTATTACTTCACACATTTTTGGCTATAATAACAACCATGTTAGATTAGCTTCATTAAAACATAAGAATTTATTATAAGGATACTTCATAGAACAAAGGGGCAAGAGGGTTTATGAGGGACTCACACTCCTTGAAATATTTTTCTTCATTCAAAATTTTCTGACCAGAGGCCAAGTATTAACTTCCTACTGTGTAATCTAACCTTTTTCTCTCTCTGTCTGACTATCATCTCAAGGTCCTATTCTTGAGTTCTAGGTTACTCAGGTTTTCCTCTGCTTCTCTACACCCTCTATGTCCACAGCTTCTCAATTTATATGTCCTCTGTTTAGCAAAGTAGTCCTCAGTCCAGATTTGCAGAAAAGAAAATCAATCAGAGTTCTAGTTGCTCAGATGTTAAAGAATCTGCCTGCAGTGAAGGAGACCTGGATTTGATCCCTGGGTTGGGAAGATCCCCTGGAGATCTTCTTTACAGAATTCTTGCCTGAAGAATTCCACGGGTGGCTTCCCTGATGGTCCAGTGGGTAAAGACACCGCCTTGCAGTGCAAGGGGCGCTGGTTCGATCCCTGGCCTGGGAACATCCCGTATGATGCAGAGCAGCTGGACCGATGTGTCCAACTACTGAGCCAGTGCTCTGGAGTGCATGTCCCCACAGCTGGTGCTCTGCAACGAGAGAGGCCACTGTAATGGGAGGCCAACACAGACCAAAGAACAAAGATGGAAACAAATGAAAGACCAGTAGAAGTGGCCAAAAAAAAAAAAAAAAGGAATTCCATGGACAGAGGAGTTTGGTGGGCTATAATCCATGGGGTTGCAAAGAGTTAGACATGACTGAGCAACTAACACTGTTTAGCAAAATAGTCCTTAAAGAAAGAAAATCAATCAGAGCTGCTTTGATTTAGGAAAAGTGTTGACTCCTATCTGGCCAGGACCAGGTAGGGTCTCATATGCAAATATGGTTGCCAGGTTTTGATCTCTGTGGAAAAGGAAGGGAGTGTGGGCTTCATCAAAAAGTAGATACAATGAGGAAGCAGAGTGTTTGAAAGTAACCCATTAACAAATACAATCAATTCATTTCAACTAAAGACACATACAGATAGAGTCTAGAGTTTTTGTAAAAGTTTAGTACTCTTGCTGAAATTTTATTATGTAAGACATTTAATAATATTTGGCCAGGTCGTTTAGGAAATTTAATACAGAAAGACAATGTGTATCAGAGAAGGAACAGAGAATTGACGGAGTAACAGTTTTGAGTTCCATTTTTGGTTCCTACAATTAGCATGTTAGGGGGCTCTAGGTCATTATTCACTTTCATTGTCTTCATTTGCACACCTATAAGTTAGGGATAGTGATAAATATTCCACAGGAGTTCTGGTAGTGTTATACATAACACTGTATGTATAATGACATATGTAGAATTATATTATCACTCTCTTTGCACTTAGTGTAATTTGGAATCACGTAATTAGCAGTATGATTTCAAATAAAGGTTGTTGGCTTAAGAAGGGCTACTTTGAGGCAGCCACTGAAAAATAGAGAAATGAATATTTTTTCTTCAAGTTAAATTGCAAAATCAGCTCAAAATGAAACAGAGAGGTAGGTAGAATCAAATTAAAGCAGTCTTCCCCAGCTGGTTTTTCACAAATTGGTGATGATATCTTCACACTACGTAAACTATGATTTAATGTTTACAGTTAAATTAGTCTTATATCAGCTCTCCATTTAAAAGTATTTAACTTTTTCTTTGGATTTGCCTGATAGCTCAGATGATAGAGAATATGCCTGCAATGTGGGAGACCCAGTTTCAGTCCCTGGGTTGGGAAGATTCCCCTGAAGAAGGAAACAGCTACCCTCCCCAGAATTCTTGCCAGGAGAATTCCATGGACAGAGGAGCCTGGCAGACTCATGAGTCACAAAGAATTGGACATAACTGAGTAACTATCGCCACTAGTATTACCCTCATCTTTGTAATATTATTTTTGAAATTAAGATTTTATATATTGGTTATACATTTTTTAATAACCATATCATAAACACAAAATTATTCATGTAAAAAAGTACTCTTCTTTTTACCACGTAACATGTTACCACATACCATTTTAGGTTTTTTGTGGAAACATTGACTTTACAAAATGAAATGACTCCAAGGCTATAAAACTGACCTATATCTGAATGAAGATGTTACCATATTTGTTGTTGTTCAGTTGCTAAGTTGTGTCCTACTCTTTACAACCCCATGGACTATAGCACAACAGGCTTCCCTGTCCTTCATTATTTCTCAGAGTTCGCTCAAACTCATATCCATTGAGTCAATGATACCATTCAAACATCTCATCCTCTGTTGTCCTCTTCTCTTTCCTTCAATCTTTCCTAGCATCAGAGTCTTTTCCAATGAGTAGCTTCTTTGCATTAGGTGACCAAAGTATTGGAACTTCATCTTTAACATCAGTTCCTCCAATGAGTATTCAGGGTTGATTTCCTTTAGGACTGACTGGTTTGATTTCTTTGCTGTACAAAGGACTCTCAAGAGTCTTCTCCAGCACCATAACTCAAAAGCATCAATTATTTGGCACTCACCCATCTTTATGGTCCAGCTCTCACCATACATGTTTACTGAAAAAACTATAGTTTTTACTATATGGACTTTTGTTGGCAAGGAGATATCTCTGTTTTCTGTTGTTGTTGTTGTTTTAGTATGCTCTCTAGGTTTGTCAAAGCTTTACTTCCAAGGAGCAAGCATTGTTTAATTTCTTGACTGCAATTACCATCCACAGTGATTTTGGAACCCAAGAAAATAAAGTCTGTCACTGTTTCTATTGTTTCCCCATCTATTTGCCATATCAGCTCTCCATTTAAAAGTATTTAACTTTTCTTTGGATTTGCCTGAGAGCTCAGATGATAGAGAATATGCCTGCAATGTGGGAGACCCAGTTTCAGTCCCTGGGTTGGGAAGATTCCCCTGAAGAAGGAAACAGCTACCCTCCCCAGAATTCTTGCCAGGAGAATTCCATGGACAGAGGAGCCTGGCAGACTCATGAGTCACAAAGAATTGGACATAACTGAGTAACTATCGCCACTAGTATTACCCTCATCTTTGTAATATTATTTTTGAAATTAAGATTTTATATATTGGTTATACATTTTTTAATAACCATATCATAAACACAAAATTATTCATGTAAAAAAGTACTCTTCTTTTTACCACGTAACATGTTACCACATACCATTTTAGGTTTTTTGTGGAAACATTGACTTTACAAAATGAAATGACTCCAAGGCTATAAAACTGACCTATATCTGAATGAAGATGTTACCATATTTGTTGTTGTTCAGTTGCTAAGTTGTGTCCTACTCTTTACAACCCCATGGACTATAGCACAACAGGCTTCCCTGTCCTTCATTATTTCTCAGAGTTCGCTCAAACTCATATCCATTGAGTCAATGATACCATTCAAACATCTCATCCTCTGTTGTCCTCTTCTCTTTCCTTCAATCTTTCCTAGCATCAGAGTCTTTTCCAATGAGTAGCTTCTTTGCATTAGGTGACCAAAGTATTGGAACTTCATCTTTAACATCAGTTCCTCCAATGAGTATTCAGGGTTGATTTCCTTTAGGACTGACTGGTTTGATTTCTTTGCTGTACAAAGGACTCTCAAGAGTCTTCTCCAGCACCATAACTCAAAAGCATCAATTATTTGGCACTCACCCATCTTTATGGTCCAGCTCTCACCATACATGTTTACTGAAAAAACTATAGTTTTTACTATATGGACTTTTGTTGGCAAGGAGATATCTCTGTTTTCTGTTGTTGTTGTTGTTTTAGTATGCTCTCTAGGTTTGTCAAAGCTTTACTTCCAAGGAGCAAGCATTGTTTAATTTCTTGACTGCAATTACCATCCACAGTGATTTTGGAACCCAAGAAAATAAAGTCTGTCACTGTTTCTATTGTTTCCCCATCTATTTGCCATAAAGCGATGGGACTAGAGGCCATTGTCTTAGTTTTTTTGACTGTTAAGTTTTAAGCCAACTTTTTTGTTCTCCTCTTTCACCCTCATCAAGAGGCTCTTTAGTTCCCCTTCACTCTTTGCCATTAGAGTGGTATCATTTGCATATTTGAGGTCATTGGTATGTTTCCTAGCAGTCTTGATTCCAGGTTGGGATTCATCCATCCTGGCATTTTGCATAATGTATACTACATATAAGTTAAATAGGCAGGGTGACAATATACAACCGTGACATACTCCTTTCCCGATTATGAACCAGTCCATCCATTACCATATTTAAAGAAATACATTTCTCAATAATAAAAAAAAAGAGTTGGGGGCTTCCCTGGTGGTCCACTGGCTAAAGAGTCCACCTTGAGGTGCCAGGGGTACCTGTTCGATCCCTGGAAGATCCCACATGCCACAGAGTGGCTGGGCTGTTGTGTCCAACTATGAGCCTGCCCTCTGGAGTGCATGCGCCCAGAGCCGGTGCTCTACAACTGAGAGAGGCCACTGCAATAGGAGACCCACATAGGCCAAAGGATAAAAATGGGTGAAAATAAATAAAAAACCAATAAAAGAGACCAAAATTTAAACAAACAGGAGTTGGTCAGTCATAGACCAGAGCACAAGTGAGTCATTCCCTCTGACTGTCAGGAAGAGACTCGTCATTCTCTGGATGCAGGATGCTGTGCCAGACCCACGTGATCAGTACTGCCCTTTTATGGGTCTTTTCCTCTTGTGCAGGCAGACAGATCAGTCCATTGGAGAAAGCCTTTTAACTTCCCTGTGATTTAGTTTATTCATTTGTAAAATATGGATGCAATACAGTGCTTAATGTATTGACATGAGAAAACATTAAAACGATGTCCTCAATACAAGTTTTTTTTTTTAACTTTAAAAAAATTCTCGTTACTCTAAGCCATTTTGGGTAGTCAGCTTGACTTGTCAGGCTACCTGAGTTACTTTCCTCCTGGAAAATTAAATAAATAGGCAAGGAGGCCTTACGTGTCTGCCTTAATAAGCTTTGTTAGACAGCAAACAACAGTTTAATTCAGATTAATAAACTCTGATAGTTGATTAACCTTCAAGTCATAGGGAAGGCCCTGGTCCAAAGTAAATTCTACATTGATAGGGATTCCTGGTGGCTAATTAACTTTTTGTAAGTATCATGGTAGAAATTCTTCCAAATCTTGTGCTGTAGAGTGCATTAAACAACTCTTTACTGAAATCCTGCTATAAATGTGACTTTAGTAATAAGGCAAATGCAATAAAGAAATTTGACCTGGAGGGGTGGAATGGGGAGGCATATGGGGGAAGGTTTGGAGGGAGCACATATGTATACCTATGGCCCATTCAGGTGGATGTGTGGCAGTAAAAACAAAAATTTAAAATAATAATAATAATAATAATAGTAAAATTTAAGAAAAAAGAAACTCCTGGGTCTCAAAGATTTCATCATCTAACTAGGAAATTCACAAGTACACATGTGAATATTTACATATATATATACACATACACACACACATATATATGAATACTTTAGCATATATATATATATATATTTCACAATAATCCTATGTTACCATTAGGTAACTGACTGACTGAAAGTCTGCAACAGATGATGAATAGTGGAACTAAGACTACAGTTCAAGTCCAGGATTCTTTACACTATGGATCCAAACCACAGGAGTGTCTCTAACAATGCAGATACGCAAGCCTCTTGCATAGGTGTTCCACATTCAGCAATTCCAGGCAGGGACTCAGGAATCTGCATTTTAATAAAATGCCATGTGGTTCTGATAGAGATTATTTGCTTTGATAAGCATCACATTTGATTATTAAATGTTTCTCTGAAGTAACGTGAGAGCAATTACAAAACAACACACCAGCATGTTTAAAATGGTAGGATATCGACATGTGTCAGTTTTGGATGACAGATACCCCTTTTTTTTTTAAAAGTCGATGGAAAGCTTCCCTGTGATTTAGTTTATTCATTTGTAAAATATGGATGCAATACAGTGCTTAATGTATTGGCATGAGAAATCATTAAAACGGTTTCTTCAATACAAGTTTTTTTTTTTAACTTTAAAAAAATTCTCGCTACTCTAAGCCATTTTGTGTAGTGAGCTTGGCTTGTGAGGCTACTTGAGTTACTTTCCTCCTGGAAAATTAAATAAATAGGCAAGGAGGCCTTACGTGTCTGCCTTAATAAGCTTTGTTAGACAGCAAACAACAGTTTAATTCAGATTAATAAACTCTGATAGTTGATTAACCTTCAAGTCATAGGGAAGGCCCTGGTCCAAAGTAAATTCTACATTGATAGGGATTCCTGGTGGCTAATTAACTTTTTGTAAGTATCATGGTAGAAATTCTTCCAAATCTTGTGCTGTAGAGTGCATTAAACAACTCTTTACTGAAATCCTGCTATAAATGTGACTTTAGTAATAAGGCAAATGCAATAAAGAAATTTGACCTGGAGGGGTGGAATGGGGAGGCATATGGGGGAAGGTTTGGAGGGAGCACATATGTATACCTATGGCCCATTCAGGTGGATGTGTGGCAGTAAAAACAAAAATTTAAAATAATAATAATAATAATAATAGTAAAATTTAAGAAAAAAGAAACTCCTGGGTCTCAAAGATTTCATCATCTAACTAGGAAATTCACAAGTACACATGTGAATATTTACATATATATATACACATACACACACACATATATATGAATACTTTAGCATATATATATATATATATTTCACAATAATCCTATGTTACCATTAGGTAACTGACTGACTGAAAGTCTGCAACAGATGATGAATAGTGGAACTAAGACTACAGTTCAAGTCCAGGATTCTTTACACTATGGATCCAAACCACAGGAGTGTCTCTAACAATGCAGATACGCAAGCCTCTTGCATAGGTGTTCCACATTCAGCAATTCCAGGCAGGGACTCAGGAATCTGCATTTTAATAAAATGCCATGTGGTTCTGATAGAGATTATTTGCTTTGATAAGCATCACATTTGATTATTAAATATTTCTCTGAAGTAACGTGAGAGCAATTACAAAACAACACACCAGCATGTTTAAAATGGTAAGATATCGACATGTGTCAGAATTCAGGGAGTGGGGATGTGGCTGGGGATGGGTGAGACCTCTTGTACAGGCTGGCGTGGGCTGGGTGCACAGAGGGAAGATTTAGGTTATTTAGGATTCCTTCAATGACTTAGACAATGTCTGCTCATCACTATGTTCATCTCACACAAGAAATCCCAGGAGCATTTACCCTGGAATTTGTCTTATTCTTTTTTTAAAAAATAAAAACTGGACTCAAAATGTCTTAAATTAGGAAAGAATTCAGCATCAAATGTTTCTTTTTGTCCTTATATGGATTTTTCTGAAAGCTCTGTCTAAAATATCATGTTCTTTCTATGTCATATTCATTGTGAACACAGGCAACAGGATTCTGCCCTTGGATGGCTTTCAGGGGAAGAGACAGAACAAAACAACAAAACACTTTATGTTTCTTTTCAACGGCACAGATTTTTATCATGTTAGGGTCAGGGTTGAGTTCAAAATGTTGCTCATTTGGGAGTGAAGAATTTCTGTTTCTTAGATGATATGAAAAAATCATCGAGTCAACAAAGTATAAGAAAACACTCACAGCTACTTTGCAATGATTGTGAGTTGAAAATTGTACAGATTGCATTATATTTGAGTGGATATTTAGACATGAATACTTATCTTTAATTCATCTCTAAACCCCGAAGTAGAGGCCAGTGACTCTGGCAGGCAGGCATTTCTTCAGAAGCCTAGCTTTCAACATAGCCATCACTGTGCATTGGAGCCAGCATGGGATTTCCCCTCAGGGATATGGAAAGTGGCAGGAAGTGACCTTTCAATCGGGCCATTGTCTAAGGAAATGTTCCAACTATCTTTCTCTCAGCCTAGTTGGAGTCACATAATCAACACGTTTGTGCTGGAATGAGGGAGCCCCCTTCGGCGCCCCTCCTTCTCCTCATTTGTTATTCCCTCTTGCCTAGCATTTGCCCAGCTTGGGGACATCTCTGTGATTCAGCACTTAGGTGAATGGTTATTCTTGTCCCCCAAGTCATACTTTTCAAAACTATTACTGGCTTGGTACAAGGCAGGGGTATTTGCTGTATATGGGCTATGGCATGTCTGGCTGTATTCCTTAATTTTTTTAAGCGTTTTCTTTTTTATTATTTTGGCCTCTTTTTTTTTTTTTAAGTATTTATTTTCCTCCATCTTTATTCTTTGGCCTGTGTGAACCTCCTATTGCAATTGCCTCTCTCATTGCAGAGCACTGGCTCTGGGCACATACTCTCTCATGAGTGCTGGCTCGTAATTGGACACACGGGTCCAGCCACTCTGCAGCACATGGAATCTTCCCGTGGCAGGGATCAAACCGATGCCCCTTGCACTGTAAGGTGGAGTATTTACCCACTGGACCACCAGGGAAGCCCAGCATGTGGTTTTTTAAAGAATATTTTATTTGTTTAATTTTGGCTGTACTGGGTCTTCACTGCTGCAAGTGGGCTTTCTCCAGTTGTAGTGAGTAGGCGCTACTCTCTAGTGGTAGTGCATGGCCTGCTCATTGCCATGGCTTCTCTTGGGCGGCTCAAGGGCTCTAGGGCATGTCAGTTTCAGTAGCTGTAGTGCACAGGCTTAGTTGCCCCATGGCATGTGGAACCAGGAATCAGGAACCTGTGTCCCCTGCATTGGCAGGCAGGTTCTTAGCCACTGGACCACCAAGGAAGTCTGATGTGCATTTTTTCTTCTATGAAGAGTTTATGTTTGGGGGAGGCTGTATATCATTTCTATATTTTGAGATGGTTTTTAGTCAGAACTTCATATATATCGGTCCTTCAATAAATGAACAAATAAATACATTTGTCAGTGTTGATGGAAAAAACAGTCTTCCTTCTTTTCCTCTGCACTATCCTCCAGGAAGCTTTTAGAGACTTGTTCTTCAAATGAGACCTGAATTTACTGCTGGCATAATAGCTGCCATGGTACCCCTTATACAGGTGTACACAAGATGGAGAGACAAATGTGGGCGACTAACGCAGGGCCAGAGCTGCTGGCCAAAATTACGAAGAAGGCAAGATCATGTTTAGTACCTTCGAACACCTTAGCTCAAGATCACTGACTCCCCTAGGTGACCTCTGCTTTACCAGGGAAAAGCTTTTACCTTGTTTACCAAAATACTCGTTGATGTTAGAAATACCCCTCATCCCAATTTTGCCTTCTCTACTATGAGTCAGAATTCACATATGCTGTATTTCAAATATCTTCTTACTTTGATGTCTGCCAGGTTGACAATATTTGATAAGGGATGAATGAAATAAACAAATCTTTGCTATTGTAAGAACCAGCTAAAACGATACCCTTCTAGAGAATGAAAATGCTTTAACTCTGCTGCATGTCGTATGTCATCAGGGAACTGCAGATATAATAACAGTGAAATATCACTACATGCCTATTAAAATGGCCAGAATCCAGGTTGCTAACAACAGAATCCTGGAGAGGATGAGCAATAGGAACTTGCATGCATTGCTGGTCAGGATGCAAAATTCTAGTCACTTTGTATAATTAAACATATTCTTACTATATCATCCAGCAATTGGGCTCCTTCAGAACTTACCCCAAAGCGTTAAAAGCTATGTCCACACAAAAAAACAGCATGTGGATGTTTATAGTAGCTTTATTCGTAACGGTCAGAAGTTGGAAGCAACCAAGGTGTCCTCCAGTAGGCAAATGTTAAATAAATTTTTGTACATCTAGACAATGGATATTATTCAGCACTAGAAAGAAATGAGCTATCAAGCTCCTTCTAATGGAGAAAAATTAAGTGCATATTACTAAGTGAAGGTCGCCAACCTGAAAAGCTGTATACGGTATGGCTCAAACTAGATGACATCCTGGAAAAGGTGAAACTGGAGAAAAATCACAAGAGTTTATGTTTGGGGGAGGCTGTATATCATTTCTATATTTTGAGATGGTTTTTAGTCAGAACTTCATATATATCGGTCCTTCAATAAATGAACAAATAAATACATTTGTCAGTGTTGATGGAAAAAACAGTCTTCCTTCTTTTCCTCTGCACTATCCTCCAGGAAGCTTTTAGAGACTTGTTCTTCAAATGAGACCTGAATTTACTGCTGGCATAATAGCTGCCATGGTACCCCTTATACAGGTGTACACAAGATGGAGAGACAAATGTGGGCGACTAACGCAGGGCCAGAGCTGCTGGCCAAAATTACTAAGAAGGCAAGATCATGTTTAGTACCTTCGAACACCTCAGCTCAAGATCACTGACTCCCTAGGTGACCTCTGCTTTACCGGGGAAAAGCTTTTACCTTGTTTACCAAAATACTCGTTGATGTTAGAAATACCCCTCATCCCAATTTTGCCTTCTCTACTATGAGTCAGAATTCACATATGCTGTATTTCAAATATCTTCTTACTTTGATGTCTGCCAGGTTGACAATATTTGATAAGGGATGAATGAAATAAACAAATCTTTGCTATTGTAAGAACCAGCTAAAACGATACCCTTCTAGAGAATGAAAATGCTTTAACTCTGCTGCATGTCGTATGTCATCAGGGAACTGCAGATATAATAACAGTGAAATATCACTACATGCCTATTAAAATGGCCAGAATCCAGGTTGCTAACAACAGAATCCTGGAGAGGATGAGCAATAGGAACTTGCATGCATTGCTGGTCAGGATGCAAAATTCTAGTCACTTTGTATAATTAAACATATTCTTACTATATCATCCAGCAATTGGGCTCCTTCAGAACTTACCCCAAAGCGTTAAAAGCTATGTCCACACAAAAAAACAGCATGTGGATGTTTATAGTAGCTTTATTCGTAACGGTCAGAAGTTGGAAGCAACCAAGGTGTCCTCCAGTAGGCAAATGTTAAATAAATTTTTGTACATCTAGACAATGGATATTATTCAGCACTAGAAAGAAATGAGCTATCAAGCTCCTTCTAATGGAGAAAAATTAAGTGCATATTACTAAGTGAAGGTCGCCAACCTGAAAAGCTGTATACGGTATGGCTCAAACTAGATGACATCCTGGAAAAGGTGAAACTGTGGAGACACTGAAAAGATCACTGGTTGCCAGGGGCCAGTGGAAAGGGAACAGTCAGAGCACGGAATATTTCCAGGGCAGGGAAACGAAGCTGTGATGCTACAATGGTAGATGCCTGTCATTAAACATTTGTGCAAACACATAGAATATGTAGCCCCCAGAGTCAGCCCGAATGTGCACTATGGACTTTGGGTGACCATGCTATGTCAATGTAGGTTCATCTGTTGTGACAAATGTGCCACTGTGTCAGGGGATGTTGATAAGGGCGAGGCTTATGCATGTGTGGGGTCAAGAGGTGTGGTAATCTCAGCACCTTCTAGGCCATATCACTGTGAACCTAAAACTGCTCTAAAAGGTAAAAGCTATTTAAAAAAATGCCCTCACTCAGTTTAAAGGCGCTTTAGAAGTCATGCTAAGTATATCGATTTGTTCTTAGCGTCTCTGAAATATACGCCTTCTTTTATGTTTGCATCGTGGCTGTCCTCATTTTGGCAGAAACTTCTAAAGTGGTTTCCTTGCCTCCTCTTTTCTCTCAGCAGCCCATCCTATGATCTGTTGCCAAATTAATCTCTTTAAAACATCTCTTTTATCATGTCTCTCTTTGGCTAAAATCGCCCTCCTTGACCTCGATTGTTTACACTGCCTGCATGGCAGACATGGAGCATGTAGGCCACCTCTTTCTCCTTCCTCATGGCCGACGTTAGTGATCGGTCATGCTTAGTTTTCCTAAGATCCAGAGGCCTCAGCAGCCTCAATGCAGTCCTCTCAATGTCTGTCACTGGGAGAAAGTTCTTCAGGTGAAACTTCTTCACCTGGACCACAATAGCAGATTCAAAGTGAAAGCCCGCAACCAGGGAACCCAACATAAACTGGTCCCACTCTGACTTCCATTATGTGTAGGTATAAAATATTCCTGCTCTGCTCTGGCAGAATTCAGAACCTAACTGTCTGTTGAACATGCTCTGCTCTGTCCAGACTCTGGAACCACTCTTTCTGAAGCTTTCCTGCTAGTTATGTTCATTTTAATTCTTTTGTTTGATTCAAAGAGACCCATGTTTCAGGGCTCAGCTTCAATTCTTCTCATTCCCTGCTTCCTTCCTAGACTTTGTCAGGTAGTTGTCCTTGTCTCAACTCTCGAAGGACTGCCTGTGCCAGGCACTTAATCAATGACTAATACAGGTGTATGAGATGGCCCTGGTGTGGTGCTTATTTTCTTGTAAAGAGGGGGTCCTCTCTTCCAGCTAGATTTCAGAGTAAAGAGATTTCAGAAACTATGTTTCCTACCTCTTCCTAGCTTCACAGTGCTGATTGACAGCATGTCATGAAATATAAGCATTTACTGCATGAGGCAGGTCAGAAAAAGAGAAGTTTTAAAACTATAAAGCTCTATGTCTTCTGTGTATATATACGCACACACAGGTACACACCCATGCATACGTGTATGCTGTGACTTCAGTCATGTCTGACTCTTTGGGACTCTTATCAACTATAGCCCACTAGGTGCCTCTATTCTTGAGATACTCTAGGCAATAATAATGGAGTGGGCTGTCATGCCCTCCTCCAGGGAATCTTCTGAACCCAAGGATCGAATCTGCATCTCATGTCTTCTGCATTGGTAGGCGTGTTCTTTACCACTAGGGCTACCTGGGGAGCAGCGCCCCCTACCCCAATACATACAGGCATACCTTTCCACTGTTGCTCATACCATAGAATAAAATGTTACTGCAAATGAGATGGTAATAATTCTTAAATGGAAACTGGGATCTGATGTGGCTTTCAGTTAAAACAATGTTGTTGTTAATATGTTTGTTTTGTAGTTAACATTTATTAGGAATTTATTCTCCTCTGGCTGCTGTGCTAAGCGTGACATACAGGATCTGGTTTAATCTCTGCAACAACCCTGTGAAGTAGAGGCTATCCTACCTTTACTCTGAAGGTAGGAAAAAGGAGGGACAGAGAGCTTATGCAGTGTGCCCAAGGACACCCAGCTGGTAGACAGTGGAACTGAGATTTCTACCTGGCTATCTGCTGCAGATTTTGGGGCCTTTATGCTTCGTCACAAGTGTAGCCTTCTGTATGGAAATCCTTTTGTTCACCCAAGATTGATTTGGTGACTGCTTTTAGACTTCGAGTGAGTAATATGAAATATCAAAGGAAAATAAGAAATGTCTGAATGCTTCAGAAGAAGAAATGTGCTTGCTTGATTTGTCATAACTGAGCAGATGATGCACAGTGATTGGATTGGTATTTTATCAGCTGAGCAGATGGATGCACAGACTTTAGATTCCCCATGAGTTAAAAAAAGGATTTCTTATTTTCTTGTAAAGAGGGGTCCTATGTTCCCAAAAAAATGTTTCCTACCTCTTCCTAGCTTCACAGTGCTGATTGACAGCATGTCATGAAATATAAGCATTTACTGCATGAGGCAGGTCAGAAAAAGAGAAGTTTTAAAACTATAAAGCTCTATGTCTTCTGTGTATATATACGCACACACAGGTACACACCCATGCATACGTGTATGCTGTGACTTCAGTCATGTCTGACTCTTTGGGACTCTTATCAACTATAGCCCACTAGGTGCCTCTATTCTTGAGATACTCTAGGCAATAATAATGGAGTGGGCTGTCATGCCCTCCTCCAGGGAATCTTCTGAACCCAAGGATCGAATCTGCATCTCATGTCTTCTGCATTGGTAGGCGTGTTCTTTACCACTAGGGCTACCTGGGGAGCAGCGCCCCTACCCCAATACATACAGGCATACCTTTCCACTGTTGCTCATACCATAGAATAAAATGTTACTGCAAATGAGATGGTAATAATTCTTAAATGGAAACTGGGATCTGATGTGGCTTTCAGTTAAAACAATGTTGTTGTTAATATGTTTGTTTTGTAGTTAACATTTATTAGGAATTTATTCTCCTCTGGCTGCTGTGCTAAGCGTGACATACAGGATCTGGTTTAATCTCTGCAACAACCCTGTGAAGTAGAGGCTATCCTACCTTTACTCTGAAGGTAGGAAAAAGGAGGGACAGAGAGCTTATGCAGTGTGCCCAAGGACACCCAGCTGGTAGACAGTGGAACTGAGATTTCTACCTGGCTATCTGCTGCAGATTTTGGGGCCTTTATGCTTCGTCACAAGTGTAGCCTTCTGTATGGAAATCCTTTTGTTCACCCAAGATTGATTTGGTGACTGCTTTTAGACTTCGAGTGAGTAATATGAAATATCAAAGGAAAATAAGAAATGTCTGAATGCTTCAGAAGAAGAAATGTGCTTGCTTGATTTGTCATAACTGAGCAGATGATGCACAGTGATTGGATTGGTATTTTATCAGCAGAAATATGAAGTAATGGCAACAGACTAAAAGGGTCCAGTAGAGAAAGGAAGAGCAATTCTTGGAGGCTGTGGAGGCTGTACTGTGGTAGATCTGAGGAAGATCAGGGGAAGGGGCTCAATGCCTTCTAGAATATACTATCACAGAGAAAAAAAGGAGAAAGAGCATATAGCCTGTTTTAAGTAAGAATATGCTAAAGAGAGCACACAGTGAGAAAGTGCGTGATATGAGGTGACATGCTCAGATAACCTAACTAAACAGTAGAGTTTATATCCCATGTCTCTTACACTAGTCAGACTGCTCTATTACACCGTGTTTGTTAAATGGCAGTGACCAAGAAGCCAGAGAGAAATGGGAGAAAATTGGAAGCCGTGAGTCCTCCCCTTGTGGAGAGAGCCTTTCAGTTTTCATTTTTAGCTGTTTGCACTTACAAGAGAAACTTGAGATGAAGCAGCAGTTGTCAAATGAGTGAAAGCTGTGTTGAACCTCCCAGTTTTGTCTCTTACCATAAGGCCTCAGAAGTCCTCCTGTGTAGGATTGGTCCTGGACACAGATCTTACTGACGAGGAAAAGGTGAGGACATGCCTCTTCTTCTCTGTGCTCTGTAGTTTTAATTGAGCCTCAAGTGAATTTCCTTAGAAGTCAATGGCGGCTTCGTGTCCCAGAAGGGACAGGGGAAGTATGTGAAACAAGATGAGAGGTGGGACCGTTATTCCCAGAACTCTTCTGACTTCTTTTAGACCCTGGTCAAGGATAGAGCTGTTTGTGGTAATAAAATATCCAGTAGCAGGAAGTTGAAATGGAGGTTATACTAAAAACCCAGAAAACAACAGAGAGCTTATATGCTTACAGTGGAACTGAGATTTCTACCTGGCTATCTGCTGCAGATTTTGGGGCCTTTATGCTTCGTCACAAGTGTAGCCTTCTGTATGGAAATCCTTTTGTTCACCCAAGATTGATTTGGTGACTGCTTTTAGACTTCGAGTGAGTAATATGAAATATCAAAGGAAAATAAGAAATGTCTGAATGCTTCAGAAGAAGAAATGTGCTTGCTTGATTTGTCATAACTGAGCAGATGATGCACAGTGATTGGATTGGTATTTTATCAGCAGAAATATGAAGTAATGGCAACAGACTAAAAGGGTCCAGTAGAGAAAGGAAGAGCAATTCTTGGAGGCTGTGGAGGCTGTACTGTGGTAGATCTGAGGAAGATCAGGGGAGGCTCAATGCCTTCTAGAATATACTATCACAGAGAAAAAAAGGAGAAAGAGCATATAGCCTGTTTTAAGTAAGAATATGCTAAAGAGAGCACACAGTGAGAAAGTGCGTGATATGAGGTGACATGCTCAGATAACCTAACTAAACAGTAGAGTTTATATCCCATGTCTCTTACACTAGTCAGACTGCTCTATTACACCGTGTTTGTTAAATGGCAGTGACCAAGAAGCCAGAGAGAAATGGGAGAAAATTGGAAGCCGTGAGTCCTCCCCTTGTGGAGAGAGCCTTTCAGTTTTCATTTTTAGCTGTTTGCACTTACAAGAGAAACTTGAGATGAAGCAGCAGTTGTCAAATGAGTGAAAGCTGTGTTGAACCTCCCAGTTTTGTCTCTTACCATAAGGCCTCAGAAGTCCTCCTGTGTAGGATTGGTCCTGGACACAGATCTTACTGACGAGGAAAAGGTGAGGACATGCCTCTTCTTCTCTGTGCTCTGTAGTTTTAATTGAGCCTCAAGTGAATTTCCTTAGAAGTCAATGGCGGCTTCGTGTCCCAGAAGGGACAGGGGAAGTATGTGAAACAAGATGAGAGGTGGGACCGTTATTCCCAGAACTCTTCTGACTTCTTTTTAGACCCTGGTCAAGGATAGAGCTGTTTGTGGTAATAAAATATCCAGTAGCAGGAAGTTGAAATGGAGGTTATACTAAAAAAAAACCCAGAAAACAACAACAAAATGTTAATTTTAGCTCCATTCAAAACTCAGAGGGAAAAAAAAAAATCAATGTTTACAAAATTAAGATTAATGGGTTGCCAAAATTCAACTCATTAGTTAGCAAGGCTACAAGGTAGTGATGAGGTTTGTGCCGGCTGGACTTAAAAGAGAATTAAAACTTTATAATTGGGAAATCCTATTGCCTTGTGTTTAGCTGAATGATTATGTACTTTTCTACTGAAAGCACTAGTGGACAAGGAGAATGTCTAAAAATCCCTACCTAAGAATTTACCCACTTCACTTGACCTAGAAGGGGGTCTCGTCAGATTATATTGAGTGCTGAATATCATGGTTATTATAGCTTAAAAGCTTTTACAGATATTGATCCAGACACTAGAGTGTTCCTCCTTTTGTAGATAAAACACTCCCAGAGACTGAAGGAAGTGCACCTGGAAAAGACAGACAAACATCAAGACTTTTTAACGAATATACAGAGCTTTTTTCCTCCCACTAGGAAGTCAGGCATTGAGATGAGGGCTGTGGGAAGTTCTCACGATGGATTCGGACTAGTCTGATGTGCTTGTGTATAAAGGTCTTGCCTTATTCGACATCTCTGTGCAGGAGGTGGGCATATGGCAGGTCGACCTGGGGGGATAATTGGAGAACAAAATGAGAGGACAGAGCATGTTTATAACGCTCAGCCGAGATAACAGATGCAGAAATCCCTAGCTCAGTGTCTGGCACAAAATAAGGACTCAAATGTTCATTTGGTGTTTCTATTGTTATAGTCATATTTATTCATTTTAGTTCAACTTTTAGAGTTGCTTTCTTATCTTACTAAGAAATCTCGATTTAACCTTCTGACTGATGATCATTTTGTCAGAAAAATATTTTGTTTCATGTGAGTCTTTGTTTCATGTAGATTTAGCATTGGCCGGAAAGATGTCTCAGTTTTAGAAAAGAGTGGTAAACGTGTATCTTTAAAAATTACCTCTAATGTCCTATGATATGTAAACCTGGAATTCCTGAGTCTGATTTCTCCTCCTTATATCTGCACAAAGGTAAGCAACTGGGCAAAAAAAAAAAGAAAAAGGGCAAAGTCTTCAAAAGGGCAAAGTCTTCAAAAGGGCAAAGGGGAACAAACACACATGCCTTCACAGAACCTTTGCAGACGGGAGGACTTAGAAATCCCCTGGCTTAATATTCATGTGAAGAAATTATTTTTTTTCCAAAGTCACAAAACTGGTTAATGGCCAAGAAGGGATTGCAGGCCAGTGTTTTTGATTTCTGGGCAAGTATTCTTTTCTCATTAGAAGATCAGAGATTTTTGTGTCTTGTCTAAGTCTTCTGAATAGCCTTCTCAGGCTATGTAAATTGCAAGCTGGATCAAACATACGTCATGCTGAAAAGAAAGCTTCCCTCAAAGGAGAGAGGTCAATAGGATTGAGTGCATTTTTACTGCAGTATTTCCAAGCCCACTGACTGGAACAGGCTAGCCCAGAAGGGTGGACCGCTGGGCTTGGTTAAGTCATCTGGAGTTGGTCCCTCTGGGGGATGCTGTGTAACCACAGGTGTGGTTTTCCTTACAGTTACCGCGAGACTATGCTGAGTGGCAGCCACATGCCTTTGAGGCGTTGAGGAAGATGGGAGAGGGCAGTTTAAGATTCCAGGGAGCAAAATGCGAACTCTGGCAATACTTTCCCTTTCTTGGCTTATGTCTGTCTGCCCTTTCTTCCAAGGATGCTAAATTCAGGAAGATGATTCCCTCCACTTACCCTCCCCCACCCTGCTGTGAATGTTTGCACATGCGTGGGAAAGGAGTGGCTCTCATGTAAACTAGAGAAATCTGTGTTCACAAAATAAGGACTCAAATGTTCATTTGGTGTTTCTATTGTTATAGTCATATTTATTCATTTTAGTTCAACTTTTAGAGTTGCTTTCTTATCTTACTAAGAAATCTCGATTTAACCTTCTGACTGATGATCATTTTGTCAGAAAAATATTTTGTTTCATGTGAGTCTTTGTTTCATGTAGATTTAGCATTGGCCGGAAAGATGTCTCAGTTTTAGAAAAGAGTGGTAAACGTGTATCTTTAAAAATTACCTCTAATGTCCTATGATATGTAAACCTGGAATTCCTGAGTCTGATTTCTCCTCCTTATATCTGCACAAAGGTAAGCAACTGGGCAAAAAAAAAAAGAAAAAGGGCAAAGTCTTCAAAAGGGCAAAGTCTTCAAAAGGGCAAAGGGGAACAAACACACATGCCTTCACAGAACCTTTGCAGACGGGAGGACTTAGAAATCCCCTGGCTTAATATTCATGTGAAGAAATTATTTTTTTTCCAAAGTCACAAAACTGGTTAATGGCCAAGAAGGGATTGCAGGCCAGTGTTTTTGATTTCTGGGCAAGTATTCTTTTCTCATTAGAAGATCAGAGATTTTTGTGTCTTGTCTAAGTCTTCTGAATAGCCTTCTCAGGCTATGTAAATTGCAAGCTGGATCAAACATACGTCATGCTGAAAAGAAAGCTTCCCTCAAAGGAGAGAGGTCAATAGGATTGAGTGCATTTTTACTGCAGTATTTCCAAGCCCACTGACTGGAACAGGCTAGCCCAGAAGGGTGGACCGCTGGGCTTGGTTAAGTCATCTGGAGTTGGTCCCTCTGGGGGATGCTGTGTAACCACAGGTGTGGTTTTCCTTACAGTTACCGTGAGACTATGCTGAGTGGCAGCCACATGCCTTTGAGGCGTTGAGGAAGATGGGAGAGGGCAGTTTAAGATTCCAGGGAGCAAAATGCGAACTCTGGCAATACTTTCCCCTTTCTTGGCTTATGTCTGTCTGCCCTTTCTTCCAAGGATGCTAAATTCAGGAAGATGATTCCCTCCACTTACCCTCCCCCCCACCCTGCTGTGAATGTTTGCACATGCGTGAGGAGGAGAGAGGGTTGAGTGGCTCTCATGAAACTTCTGTATTTTTAAGCAGAGATTGGCGGATTTAACTGGGAGAAGGGAAGGATGCATAAATGGAAGAATAAATAAGAGCTAGAGCTAAAAATAATTTCGGGTGGTTAATCATTGTAAAGCTGATTAATTTAAAAGAAGTAAAAAGAGCAGATAGGATCCTGAGTAGCTACATCATCACAGAATATTTGAGACCACAATTTCTAGTCAGAGGATGTTACTAGAAGAGTTAATTAGCCCAGACTGTGGCTGCTGGTTGCTTTAGCTGTCTTCAACTTGAAGTTGGTTTTTTCTTTTTTTTTTTTTTTTAATAAGTTTTAGAGCTAATTAGAATACACCTGGGATTTGTGGCTAGAGCCAATAGTTTTCCCCCAGGGGGTTATATATATATATATTTCAAAAATTTTTTAAAGGGAAAATGTCAGAGGAAAAACATAATCTTTAGATTCAGAAAAAAAATAGCATAACCATTTCAACTCAGCAGACCACAAGGCCAAACAAGCTTTGGCTGCAATTGAATGCTGTGTGCTTCTGTTCAGGGAGGAGGATGCTTCCCAGATGTGTCTGGGGGACTACCTGCCTCACTCTTATTTATCATCAGCTCCAACACAGGATGTGGTGTCGCTGGTTGGTAATCTGGAAATGGCCTGTTTATTTTTACAGATCTGTAGAAGAGATTCAATAGTTGTAAAGGATGGGAGGGTGTAAAGCAGCTTGGAACTTGCAACAAAGGAAACCAGGAGGGAAAAAATTAGATAAAACAACTTAGGACCACGGGATCTTTTCCTTGTGTCTGTTGGACAACGATGCCAAATGGAGTTTTCTGGTTTCAAAGGAAAGCCAGTTCTTCCTCCCCGCTCTGTAGCCCGTGGTCTTAGAACATCCAGAGGCCATTTAAAAAAAAAAAAAAATTAAAAAGCCTTAGTGTTCTTTCAGATCCTAGGACTGATTGCTTTGTGAGTTTCATAAAGAAAAGAAACTCCCCCCAGAGCTGCATAGGCTGGTGGTTCTCTGTTTCTCCCAGGCTTTTCCGGATAATGTCCCTCAGATTAAAGCCCAATAAGAGGCTGGAGAAAGAGGATTCTCCAGTGCACGGCACGGACCATGTCACTGCTCAGTTCCTGATGCCGCTGTAAAGTTACCCTGAGTGTACAAACCATCTGCTCGCTCTTCACAAAAGAGGCATGCCTGAGGTGAGCTGGGGTCCTTCCTGAGACCGCCTGTCTGCTCTCTGGAAGATGCGAGAGCTCATTTCCAATTGAGGTCTCTGGAGGATTGAAGCCTTGTTTGCTGCAAATCAGTGCTTTCTAATAGAGTCAGGGGTTGAGGAAATTTGGGAGAAATATTTTATAGTTTTCCCATCTTTAGGAAACAGACTAATAAGCCCCAGTGCCCCAGACTCAGAAGATCAGATGTGGTCATGTGGTGGGAGCCAGGTCACTAAGTTGTGGCTGACTCTTTGCAACCCCAAGGACTGTAGACCATCAGGCTCCTCTTCCCTTGGAATTCTCCAGGCAAGAATACCAGAGTGCCCTCCTCCAGGGGATTTTCCTGATTCAAGGATTGACCCTAGGTCTCCTGCATTGCAGGTAATCTCTTTACCGACTGAGCCATTGGGGAAGTGATGTGGGCATAACAGTTGGGAACTGGGGCTCGTGAATGATAGCTGGAGTCAGAACATGGGTCTCGTTGCTTCCAGTTTTATGATCTTCCATCCATGAGGAGCCACGTGGCTCCCCACGTCGCTGCACGGAAGTCAGGAAGGAACACCTTGGGCAATGCCAGACAGGGCTGTGTTGTGGAAAAGCGCTGCCTTGTGTGAGCACAGTTGGCTTGTATATAGTTGACTTTCCCCAGGAGGGGAGTTGGGGAAGCCAGCGTGTGTTTATCAGCTCCGTCTTTTTCTCTCCTGCCTACCCAACCCTAGAACGAGGCCTGTGGTTGCTCCCTGGCAGGGTGGTGCTTGGGTATGGGGACCGCCCAGGCTGTGCGGCCTGTGACCACTGCAGTTACCACGGGCAGGCAGCGGCAGGGGCAGGCTTTGAAGTTTAGGCTGGGATGGCCAGGGCTATTTTGAGTTTGGCCTGAGGTAACTCACACAGTGTGTAACCCCTCCCCCAGTATTTGCATACAAGAGACCTGCTACTCCATTAACTGCGTTAAAAAAGAAATGAAGGGACTTCCCTGGTAGTCTAGTGGTTAAGACTCTGTACTCCTAGTGCAGGGGTCCTGGGTTTGATTCCTGGTCAGGGAACTAGATCCCACATACTGCAACTAAGACTTGGCAGAGTCTAATAAATAAATGGTTTTTTTCTTTAAAAAATCAAAGGAAGTGAAAAAAATCACCCATCACGGAAAAACAACCTGCAGTGTGGGTGTGTGGCAGTCCTAATTTTTTCTTGACCCCAGTGGAGGTGCTGGTGGCAGCAGGAATGTGTGTGCGTGTGTGTGTGTGTGTGTGTGTGTGTGATTGTGTGTTTGTGAACATTTGACCTCTGTAACCAACAGAAGGTGAGCAGTTTATTTCCTAGACAATACTGGGAACTGCTGGTCAGTCTTCTCATGATGCAGCAATGTGAAGCTTTCCAAATGTCCGAAAGGGGCGATCCACATTTCTCAGATTTGCCTTCAGGTATAGCAGAAGAACAACTTGGGAACCTGCAGCAGTTTGAATGTAATTGACTGAACCAAGGTCCCACCACGTGCAGCTCTGTGACCTTGAGGAAATCTTAGCCTCCTGGCCTCCATTCCCTGATCTGTAAAACAGGGCTAATGCTACCTACGTCAGCATCCTGTGAGGATTAAGTGACATGCTGCGGTAAGACTAGCATTTTGCCTTCCTTATAGGGCTAATGGAGAAATGCTCATCTTACTACTTGTTAGGTAGTGGCTTCATGATTCTATTAAGCCTTTTGTGAGAGTGGCTCTTAATACGTGGAAGTCACTGAAAGTGCAGCCAAGCTGAAGACCAACCAAAGGGATATGGTTTGGCTCCGTTATCTAAGCACTACGCCAAGCCGTTATAAAGGATTGAACACATACTAGGAGAAAAAATTTATTAAGGGATAAGGTGGGTGTGGCTGAGACCATGAAGAATCAATGCCACAATATTATTATTGGTTTGGCTCTTCCTCATTTGTAAACATTGAACCTGGTTTGAATGGTTCAATGTCAGCCTCACTGACAAGTTCTTCATTTCACTTTTAAAATCTTGGGTATATTAGGGAAGAGCCGTACGTGTCTTATACCACATTTTTGTCACTCTGCCCTTTGCTTATACCTATTCTGTGTGTTTTTGTCCTGTACTTTATGAATCATCTCCAGGTTTTTGATCTAATAAGCATGGTGTTTTTCAAATTAGGAACTAGATCCCACATACTGCAACTAAGACTTGGCAGAGTCTAATCAATAAATGGTTTTTTTCTTTAAAAAATCAAAGGAAGTGAAAAAAATCACCCATCACGGAAAAACAACCTGCAGTGTGGGTGTGTGGCAGTCCTAATTTTTTCTTGACCCCAGTGGAGGTGCTGGTGGCAGCAGGAATGTGTGTGCGTGTGTGTGTGTGTGTGTGTGTGTGATTGTGTGTTTGTGAACATTTGACCTCTGTAACCAACAGAAGGTGAGCAGTTTATTTCCTAGACAATACTGGGAACTGCTGGTCAGTCTTCTCATGATGCAGCAATGTGAAGCTTTCCAAATGTCCGAAAGGGGCGATCCACATTTCTCAGATTTGCCTTCAGGTATAGCAGAAGAACAACTTGGGAACCTGCAGCAGTTTGAATGTAATTGACTGAACCAAGGTCCCACCACGTGCAGCTCTGTGACCTTGAGGAAATCTTAGCCTCCTGGCCTCCATTCCCTGATCTGTAAAACAGGGCTAATGCTACCTACGTCAGCATCCTGTGAGGATTAAGTGACATGCTGCGGTAAGACTAGCATTTTGCCTTCCTTATAGGGCTAATGGAGAAATGCTCATCTTACTACTTGTTAGGTAGTGGCTTCATGATTCTATTAAGCCTTTTGTGAGAGTGGCTCTTAATACGTGGAAGTCACTGAAAGTGCAGCCAAGCTGAAGACCAACCAAAGGGATATGGTTTGGCTCCGTTATCTAAGCACTACGCCAAGCCGTTATAAAGGATTGAACACATACTAGGAGAAAAAATTTATTAAGGGATAAGGTGGGTGTGGCTGAGACCATGAAGAATCAATGCCACAATATTATTATTGGTTTGGCTCTTCCTCATTTGTAAACATTGAACCTGGTTTGAATGGTTCAATGTCAGCCTCACTGACAAGTTCTTCATTTCACTTTTAAAATCTTGGGTATATTAGGGAAGAGCCGTACGTGTCTTATACCACATTTTTGTCACTCTGCCCTTTGCTTATACCTATTCTGTGTGTTTTTGTCCTGTACTTTATGAATCATCTCCAGGTTTTTGATCTAATAAGCATGGTGTTTTTTCAAATTAAATACAGCTTGAGATTGAATTAGATGACAAATAATGAAGTGGCATTATTACAAAGTCTCGGGAACTCAGAACGGCAGCTTTGCCCTGTTCTTTCTTTCCTCAGGATCTGCTGCATGAGGTTAGTGGGGGCCAGGAGCTGGTCTGTCCCCTGCCATCACTGGGGTTCTTTGAGAAAGCACAGTGTTGTGATGAAAGCAATCTCCAAACATCCCTTAGGGAACAAGCACTGTGGCTGTGTTATTCTAGGGCTGTCTTCTTTGGGCAAAAAGTTAGGAAGCAGCGATAATTCTGACCCTGTAAGAAACTGAAGCAGGGTTTCTGACCAATGAAGAATTCTAACAAAGGAGAAAGGGACAAGACAGTCCTGGAGACCAGGTATCACACTGAGAAATTTTAAAAAAGAAAAATTTTTTGAATGTCTTTCTAAATGTTTCTTTTTCCTTTTAATGCCAATATTTAATTTTCTCTACTTTTTAGTGCTTATCTTCTGCTATCCAGGAGGTTTAATTCTTTATATCTGTGAATAGATTTTTGTGGGGGCAGTTTCTTTTTATGTTTGTGTTTGTTTAATGCCCATGATCCATGCCTGGTATTTATTGAACTCTGTAATAGATTACTGGATAAGAGAGATTTGACCGATCACAAACAAATACTCTCTGGATGACTGTGGGAGTTTTTCCAGACCCCACCGTCCTTGAATTCTAAACACACTAGAACATCTTTTTTTTCTTTTCTTTTCTCCCCATCATGCCTCTTTTTTATTTATATTTATTTTTCATTCATCTTTTGCTCTTTGGCATGTGTAGGCCTCCCATTGCAGTAACCTCTCACAGTCCAGAGCATCGACTCAGGGCACATGCGCTCCAGAGCGCTGGGTCTCAATTGGACACACTGGTCCAGCCACTCCACGGCCCACGGGATCTTCCCAGGCCAGGGATTGAATCGGTGCCCCTTGCACTGCAAGGCGGACTCTTTACCCACTGGACCACCAGGGAAGCCCACACACTAGAACATCTTAGACGTTCTCAGCTCTACATTTTAGTTTCCTCTGTTCATGCTCCTCAACAGGCTTTTAAAGGACTTTTTTTTTAACGAGCAAAAGGCTTGTCTAACCATCTTTCTCCTCTTCTAAGATTCACAACTTTCTTCAAATCTTTTGTTTTTATTTTTAGAGGTGATTTAACATATCATATAACTTGTAAGTATCAGGCCAACTCATCCGTCTTGTTTCAGTTTAGAAAAATGTTAGCACCAAGTTCCCTTGCTGCCAAAGCGTAGATTTCATGCTGTTCCATAGTCGCTCCTAGCAAGGGGAGAATATGCACTCCATTGCCAACACTCCACCGGGACTCTTGACAAAGGAATTTTATTATGCCCACTTCCAATTGGATGCAAGGAGGCTCTTGCCAGGAACGAGGCAGTGGCTACTGCACATGCTCCAGAATTGCTGTGTGGTCAGGTCAGAGCTTTTTTCTTAATAGTTGCTGGGTCAGACTTTCTTGTGGGTTTGTGTGTGGGAGGCAAGGCAGATACTATGTGTCAAGGAGAGGCCCTCTGCCTCTTGTGCAGGGAAATTACTGCCACATGAAGGTAGGGCAGGGAGCCAGGGGCTGTCCCCAGAGCCTTTGACGTTGCATAATTTGCCCCCTCTCCTGCGTGAAGTAAGGTTGTGTGAGAGCAAGAGAATCATGCTGCTGGAACACAGGCTCTCTGCCGCCCTTCGTCAATCACAAGCTCAAAGTCAGGCATCTTTGGACACTGCATTAAGTCACATATTGTAACCAGATTGACTGAAGAAATCCCCAATAGTAAAAAGACCGTTTAACTTACATGTGTCTGAAAGATTATCACTGTAAGTTAGGAGTGAATGTTCCCTCACATCTTGTCATTCTTAGGCATACAGAATCATTTTAGCAGGAATTGTAAGTAGTACTACTAATTCTGTGTGAACTGCATGTTCTTGTCAAACCTGAGAAGAACCCAGTGCTACTGTTACTGTCCTTCTTGGGATGGCAAAAGTCCAAACTTATTTCAGAAATACACCTATACATGTGGTGAAGACTGGCCAGATGAAAGATCTTCGATTCCAATTTCAGAGGACTAGTCATGTTAAATATAGGCTTAATACCTGAAAGGAGATTAAATACAGAGATAATTACACATCATAATTATAGCTGAGGGTTACATTTGACAGAATCGCTGGTTAATAAACTCAGCAGTTTAATTGTCTCAAACTCACCAGCTATTTGTATGTAAAAGTAATCAAATCTTTTGTTTTTATTTTTAGAGGTGATTTAACATATCATATAACTTGTAAGTATCAGGCCAACTCATCCGTCTTGTTTCAGTTTAGAAAAATGTTAGCACCAAGTTCCCTTGCTGCCAAAGCGTAGATTTCATGCTGTTCCATAGTCGCTCCTAGCAAGGGGAGAATATGCACTCCATTGCCAACACTCCACCGGGACTCTTGACAAAGGAATTTTATTATGCCCACTTCCAATTGGATGCAAGGAGGCTCTTGCCAGGAACGAGGCAGTGGCTACTGCACATGCTCCAGAATTGCTGTGTGGTCAGGTCAGAGCTTTTTTCTTAATAGTTGCTGGGTCAGACTTTCTTGTGGGTTTGTGTGTGGGAGGCAAGGCAGATACTATGTGTCAAGGAGAGGCCCTCTGCCTCTTGTGCAGGGAAATTACTGCCACATGAAGGTAGGGCAGGGAGCCAGGGGCTGTCCCCAGAGCCTTTGACGTTGCATAATTTGCCCCCTCTCCTGCGTGAAGTAAGGTTGTGTGAGAGCAAGAGAATCATGCTGCTGGAACACAGGCTCTCTGCCGCCCTTCGTCAATCACAAGCTCAAAGTCAGGCATCTTTGGACACTGCATTAAGTCACGTATTGTAACCAGATTGACTGAAGAAATCCCCAATAGTAAAAAGACCGTTTAACTTACATGTGTCTGAAAGATTATCACTGTAAGTTAGGAGTGAATGTTCCCTCACATCTTGTCATTCTTAGGCATACAGAATCATTTTAGCAGGAATTGTAAGTAGTACTACTAATTCTGTGTGAACTGCATGTTCTTGTCAAACCTGAGAAGAACCCAGTGCTACTGTTACTGTCCTTCTTGGGATGGCAAAAGTCCAAACTTATTTCAGAAATACACCTATACATGTGGTGAAGACTGGCCAGATGAAAGATCTTCGATTCCAATTTCAGAGGACTAGTCATGTTAAATATAGGCTTAATACCTGAAAGGAGATTAAATACAGAGATAATTACACATCATAATTATAGCTGAGGGTTACATTTGACAGAATCGCTGGTTAATAAACTCAGCAGTTTAATTGTCTCAAACTCACCAGCTATTTGTATGTAAAAGTAATCATCCTCCTGGTTGAAAATTCAAAACTTTTAGTTTGGGAATTTAAGGATCATATGCCAAATAGGAAGCATACCTCCTTCGCAAAGAAATCAGACACTTCTCCCTGTCCTTGTGACCAGTACTTCCATCCTTAGGTGATTTGATATGAAAAAGATGGAGTGCTAATAATCAGACAGACTCTGCTTCAGTAGAAGAATCTTGAAATTAAGGGGGAGCTGTGTAGAGGATTTCTGCTGCTTGTAGAGAATAATTTCCTCTGCCTTTGCATTATTCATTTCATGTAAATTTTGATAAAGTTCATCACTGTGATTATTATTTCATTTACCACATTTTATGTGTTTATAGCACAATTTCCACAGTAGGATCTTTTTCCTTTTCCACATTAACATAAACGTGTATATTCCTGATGGAAAAGGAGCCTCTTATGCAGTAGACAATTGACACACATCACCCTGGCTCTCTGCCTTCAGAACATACTGCCCTAGGATCATCCTTGTCCGTGATGTCGAGAAGTGGGCTTTTTAGGCCACTGTATGTACCATATAATTATGCACCTGCAGCAATGAACAGCTACTGCTCTACTGCATGCACCGGGCTGGGTTCAGATGATTTTCTGTGCTCACAGCTACCCTGTGAGATGGGAGTAATCATCCTCAGTTTTATGCCTGAGATTCTTAGGTCCCCTGCCTTCCTTAAATAACACAACTAGAATAATGCAAGAGCCAGGATTCTCCAACAGGGAATCTCTGATGGTAGAACCCATGTTCTTTTTAGAGTCACAATCACTGCAGGGAATTCATCCTCCTTGAAGGATGTCCTCGGCTTAGAAAAGACCAAAACGAGGCTATGCCTAGTTGGCATGTGTTGGGCTGCACCCTGCAAGCCTACAAGCCCTGTACTTGCCAACCCACACACCAAAGGAAGAGCCTGGAGACAGTGACTGAGAGGTCAGTGGTTTATTGGATGGGGTCTTACATGTCTGAAAGAGGGGGTCCTAGAGCAACACCCTCACTGTGCATGGCAGGCAGCAGACAGGACATGGCAATCTTCACTACTCCAGGTAGGAGGAGGCTACCATTTACAGGGGGAATTGACATCAGGTTGGCTCATCAATTACCAGGGAAACCAGAATCTGGGGCACATTCCTCATAGCCCCTCCAATTAATAACCATCAAGAGGGCAGATGTTTCCCATTAGCAGGTGGAGCCGCTCTGGCTTGAGGATTAGAACGAGGACTAGCTGGGGCAGGCTGTAGGTGAAGCGGGGAACAGACAGACCACAGCAGGTTCCAAGAGCAAGACAACAGCCATCTTGAATGGCCTGCCCCTCCAGCCTGACTCAAGTATCCTGACACTGCTCCATGAGCACCTCTGGACCTTCCACAACTGGTTTGGTTTTTGGAGGTTCATACACCTGCAGCCCTGGAAAGAGGCTTCCAGTTAGCTGCCCCAGATCCCAAGGGGCCATCTAGCCTGTGCCTGGAAGCTGCCTAAGTTCTGTTCAGGCAGTGAGTCTTCCTTCTTGGGACAACACAACTCAGAAAATTTTGTGTTGTTGTTGTTGTTTAGCCAGACTATTCCATGACGCTTTCATACAGAATAAGCCTAATACAGTTTCTGCTTAGCAGAGATATTCAAAAGGGACTTCAAATTCTTTCTTTCTTTCTTCTTTTGTTTCTCCACAGTTCCAATGCTTTTCACTGAGCTCTCTAGGACCTGGTTATATTTCCCCTCTGAAGCTCAATTCTCTCCTCTGAATGCTGTGCAATCTTACAAGGTAGCATTAAGTTCTAAGCATGGTACATCCAGGATTGGTTCAACAGTGCAGACTAGAGTGGGACTGCCACCTAGGAATTTTAGAGTCTCTACATCTCCGATTATATTGGGATGGTAGAACCCATGTTCTTTTTAGAGTCACAAAAGGAATTCATCCTCCTTGAAGGATGTCCTCGGCTTAGAAAAGACCAAAACGAGGCTATGCCTAGTTGGCATGTGTTGGGCTGCACCCTGCAAGCCTACAAGCCCTGTACTTGCCAACCCACACACCAAAGGAAGAGCCTGGAGACAGTGACTGAGAGGTCAGTGGTTTATTGGATGGGGTCTGACATGTCTGAAAGAGGGGGTCCTAGAGCAACACCCTCACTGTGCATGGCAGGCAGCAGACAGGACATGGCAATCTTCACTACTCCAGGTAGGAGGAGGCTACCATTTACAGGGGGAATTGACATCAGGTTGGCTCATCAATTACCAGGGAAACCAGAATCTGGGGCACATTCCTCATAGCCCCTCCAATTAATAACCATCAAGAGGGCAGATGTTTCCCATTAGCAGGTGGAGCCGCTCTGGCTTGAGGATTAGAACGAGGACTAGCTGGGGCAGGCTGTAGGTGAAGCGGGGAACAGACAGACCACAGCAGGTTCCAAGAGCAAGACAACAGCCATCTTGAATGGCCTGCCCCTCCAGCCTGACTCAAGTATCCTGACACTGCTCCATGAGCACCTCTGGACCTTCCACAACTGGTTTGGTTTTTGGAGGTTCATACACCTGCAGCCCTGGAAAGAGGCTTCCAGTTAGCTGCCCCAGATCCCAAGGGGCCATCTAGCCTGTGCCTGGAAGCTGCCTAAGTTCTGTTCAGGCAGTGAGTCTTCCTTCTTGGGACAACACAACTCAGAAAATTTTGTGTTGTTGTTGTTGTTTAGCCAGACTATTCCATGACGCTTTCATACAGAATAAGCCTAATACAGTTTCTGCTTAGCAGAGATATTAAAAAGGGGACTTCAAATTCTTTCTTTCTTTCTTCTTTTGTTTCTCCACAGTTCCAATGCTTTTCACTGAGCTCTCTAGGACCTGGTTATATTTCCCCTCTGAAGCTCAATTCTCTCCTCTGAATGCTGTGCAATCTTACAAGGTAGCATTAAGTTCTAAGCATGGTACATCCAGGATTGGTTCAACAGTGCAGACTAGAGTGGGACTGCCACCTAGGAATTTTAGAGTCTCTACATCTCCGATTATATTGGGAAACTACATGAAACCTTGCAATTTAATTCTGGCTGAGCCCCCTTCACTGTCTCCCTTCACCTCAACATACACAGGTCTCAGTTTCCAGCCAAACTTGAGAATTCTGAAATCTTGCTATCATTTCAGGAAAGTACCCTCAGGGGAGAGAGTCAAAGTGGGCATCTTTGTTTTCAGGAAAACAGGTCAGAAGATGGGGAGGCAGGTTTTAGCAGAGCAGGTGTGCTCCCTTACTCTGGCGTTCCACACTGGTGGCCGTGTCTTAGTGGGTCTAAGGTATAGAGGGATTGGTCAGAGTAAATAAAGAGAAATTGTACTCCCCAAATGTCTGTGAGATATTAAGAGACAGAAGGCAGTGCTTCTACTACGACTTGGATACCAACACGAGGAGTAGTGATTTGGCTCATCTGTTAGCTCTTGCAGTACCTTGGAACATCATTCACCATGGCCAGAATGAATTTGCTGTGCACAGGAGTGACCCTTCCCACCTGCCATGCCCACAGGTTGTGCGGGAATCTACAATGGAGCCAAAAGAATTGTATCTTCCTGGTTCATACTCAGAAGGTGGGGAATATCTTGTGTCCTTTGGAACATATGCGTGGGATTTATTAGCGTGACAGTGGATTTACTATTCCTTTTGCGAAAATACAAGATGGAGAATAATTTTCAAAAGTGTCCACTGAATAGACAAATAGCACATTATGTTCCACTTCAGTTAGTAAAGTATGTATAAAATTTGTATGGAAATATAATCAGATATTTATTTGTGGCATTCATTTTGGAAATTCATAATAGGCAGCTGTAGGGTATTCAGTGCTCTCTGGATCAAATTTGAATTGGTGACCTAGTTGCAAAACCCCTTGTTCCATGTTCATCAAGCACATCGTTGTACTGAAATTTTGAGCACATTCAAAGATAAAACAAATCATAATTTTATTTTTAAAAGGATTGTTTTAATCTTTTATAATAGAATGCATCCTTCAACATTTTGAGAATGGAAGAAAAATACTTAGAAGTACCCTAAAACACCTGAATCTGAAACACAAATGTTTTCACACCTATTTTTAAAATATATATATTGTATATATGAACGTGATCTTTTCCGAGCTACGTTTAGAGATAGGAAAGCATGGAAGCACTGTCTTGCATTGACAAATTTCAACTGGCATTTTATGTTGGGGGTAAAATAATTAGACCCATTAAAAAACTAATTTGTTTCTATTCTTAAAAAAAATCAGAATTTTCATATCTGGACTTGCCCCAAATGCCCGTATTTCCCACCACCTCACCATAAATCAAACTCATACATTCTGTGCACAGACACCCATACACAGAAAATCCTGAAAGAGAAAATTTTTGAAACATGTAAAACAAAGAAATAGGAGTCTCCTTTAAATGCAGAGCTGGGATTTGTGAACCATCTTTAGAACTGATGGGTTTCCCTCCTTTTGTTCTTCTCTTCTAGGTCTCTCAGTCTGTGATGACAGAAAAATCTTCCTTCGTTCCAGAGACAAGCTGCTGGAAACCCTGCACATTTATTATCTAAAAGGAAGTGAGCTGATGAGGAGAGTGATCCCTTCACAGACATCCTCCCTCTAGAAAACTCTAAAGGACTCCACACTGAGCCATATCCATTTCTGGGACCCTAAAGTGTCTCACAAAAGCCAATGTCATTTGCTTAATGTTGCGTGATTTCAAAAGCTTTAACCAGGGGCGAGTAACGGTGGAGAGGAAGACGGTGACTAAACTGTGAGCACTACCAAGTATTGGGACACGTCTTTAACTGTAAACATCATGTCCTATTTCACTTTGTATTTCAATTAAAAAAGAAAAATGTCTATTTGAAGAAGATAGATTATTTTTTTTGCTATTAGTATTCAGTAATTAATATCTGAGTATAGATCCGTCATTCATTAGGTCTAGGGTAGATCACAACCTAATGTATAAATTCAGAATTCTAAAACCAGATCAACTCAATTGCTTAAGACCATGTATTTGGAAGTTAGAGTATACGCTGAAGATGCCCTGTCCTTGGACTAGTGTCCCGGGCAATGCTGCTTTTTCTATAAGAATTTGTCCATGTCTTAGACTTAGCACAGTTTTGCTTATAAATTGAAAATGTTTAGCCTATGTCCATTCATGTTACGATAAAGTGTAAATTTAAGCAGTGATCTAGAAAATTCAGGGCAACCTAGTGTTCAAATCATTTAGATCTTCCTAGAGGGTCAGCTTTTTTTTTTTTTTTTAATCTGAAAAAAATAGGTAGTTACTCGATAGTCTTAACTCTAAAATATATCTGACAGGTTATTTTTATTTGTCTGTTTTTCCAAAATCAGATCCCTGTTTTTCACTCTCTGTAGTCTTTCACAAAATGAATCAAAGCCACTCTGTACCCAAAGCTAACACCAGTGTTGTCTTTTTTTTTTTTTTTTTAACATTGCAAGACTTTACCTCAAGTGCTATGCAGTAAATTTACAGGGAATGAAAAATTTTATTAAATTATAACTGAGAGGAGATGACTTTTTTTTTTTAGCCAACAAAAAATTCCTTCAGGAAAGGCTATAAAACCCATATTATTTACCAGAGAGACCTTTCCTGTCTCCCAGGTAAACACTTACAGTGTGTAGACTTGTGTAAATACATATTTAGGAGTGGCTAAATATGGCGAGGTATTTTTAAAGGCATATTCACAAAGCTGAATACATATACTGGCCTTTTGGTATGTGTAAACTGTGTCTGCTGCTCTGCCGTCTTTTCAGAATCCTAGCAGGGCACCGGTAGATACACCTTGGATATAGGGACCAAGTTTCAAAACATTCCTCTTTAATCAAAAGTACTAAGGACAGGTTCTTAAATCATCTGAAAAGGGTGAAAATTTTCAACTAAATGGAGTTCAAGTCCTATTTCACTTTGTATTTCAATTAAAAAAGAAAAATGTCTATTTGAAGAAGATAGATTATTTTTTTTGCTATTAGTATTCAGTAATTAATATCTGAGTATAGATCCGTCATTCATTAGGTCTAGGGTAGATCACAACCTAATGTATAAATTCAGAATTCTAAAACCAGATCAACTCAATTGCTTAAGACCATGTATTTGGAAGTTAGAGTATACGCTGAAGATGCCCTGTCCTTGGACTAGTGTCCCGGGCAATGCTGCTTTTTCTATAAGAATTTGTCCATGTCTTAGACTTAGCACAGTTTTGCTTATAAATTGAAAATGTTTAGCCTATGTCCATTCATGTTACGATAAAGTGTAAATTTAAGCAGTGATCTAGAAAATTCAGGGCAACCTAGTGTTCAAATCATTTAGATCTTCCTAGAGGGTCAGCTTTTTTTTTTTTTTTTAATCTGAAAAAAATAGGTAGTTACTCGATAGTCTTAACTCTAAAATATATCTGACAGGTTATTTTTATTTGTCTGTTTTTCCAAAATCAGATCCCTGTTTTTCACTCTCTGTAGTCTTTCACAAAATGAATCAAAGCCACTCTGTACCCAAAGCTAACACCAGTGTTGTCTTTTTTTTTTTTTTTTTAACATTGCAAGACTTTACCTCAAGTGCTATGCAGTAAATTTACAGGGAATGAAAAATTTTATTAAATTATAACTGAGAGGAGATGACTTTTTTTTTTTAGCCAACAAAAAATTCCTTCAGGAAAGGCTATAAAACCCATATTATTTACCAGAGAGACCTTTCCTGTCTCCCAGGTAAACACTTACAGTGTGTAGACTTGTGTAAATACATATTTAGGAGTGGCTAAATATGGCGAGGTATTTTTAAAGGCATATTCACAAAGCTGAATACATATACTGGCCTTTTGGTATGTGTAAACTGTGTCTGCTGCTCTGCCGTCTTTTCAGAATCCTAGCAGGGCACCGGTAGATACACCTTGGATATAGGGACCAAGTTTCAAAACATTCCTCTTTAATCAAAAGTACTAAGGACAGGTTCTTAAATCATCTGAAAAGGGTGAAAATTTTCAACTAAATGGAGTTCAAGTCTTTCTTACCAGTCGTACTTGAGGAGAATTGTTTCAGAAATAGAGGCATCCTTCATAGAAGTGAATCTCCTTTCTGAACATCTTTGTGCATAATATAACCACCGTTTCACATCCAGCTCAGAGTATTAGCAAATAGTCCAAGATACAGTCCTTATGATGAATGGGTAGACTAGAAAATGTTAAGGCAGAAAATGCCATTAAAATATTTTTAAAAATACTTTTAGAAACACATGAAAATGTAGGTGGTAAGGATTTGTTGCTAATTCATTGGCAGGAAGCATCCTATGGTAATGTAGCAAAACTATCTAAAGGATTTGCGATGCCTATGTGCTGCTTGGTTTCTTGGGAGTGTGTTCTCTGTGAGGAAAAGAAAGAGATGGAGACAGAAGTTGTAGATGCATGAAAGGACACTAACTGGGCCTCCGCTGTCCGCTCTCCTTCAGAGTGAATAAGGATCCCATTTTTGAAAAAGCCCTTTTTAAGATGGAGAAGTTGAGAGTCTAAATAACTCTAGATCTCAGGCTATCTCAGGGGCCTTTTGCTAAGAAGTCTAAACAACGCTTCTATTTCATTTCTAATGCAATACACAGCTATTTCTAAATACTCTCAATATCCTGCAATGGGATTATTGAAAATCTTATTATGGCAAACTATATGGGAGACAGAGACTTAATTCAGGGAAATCATTTCTCCAATAAAATTTGCACTGAGCTGAGTTTTTTAACTTAAAAAAAATATACGTCATATGTCCATATTTTCCCCAAAGGTACAGATATCACAAATTTTGACAAAATATTCTGGACTCTAAAACTTTAAATATCATTTCAATTTAAAATAGTATACCAGTGCTGTAAGGCCTCTGGATGTAGAAGCTTTTAATACAAGTGCTGACACAATTTTAGCTTTAACTAATTTTAATTCATATTACTTAAACTAGTACTTTAGACATGGAAAGCAAACTTTCCCAGCAAATGACAGTCCTCATTAAAAAAAAAAAAAAAGCTTTTTAAAGATATGAGCAGACACAACACCTTTGCTGCTCAATTTTTATTAGCTTCATCCCATCTTTAATTTTATTCTGTGGCTAAGTATCTCATTTCCATGTAAACTTCCATTAGGAACACAAATTGCTGACACCACATCTACTGACAGAAATGCCACAACATAAATTACACCCAGAAAAATGCCGCTTTGGGTGGGGGGCATGGAAGAGGGAACTAAGCTAGATAAAAAGCCACTGTGCTCCTGCCCAGCCTGCAGCCCTGCCCCGCTGACCACTGATAAAATTTATCACAGGGCTACATACTGGCAGGCAGCTTAAAGAAGAGTCCTCTGTGGTAAAACGTGTAACAGCAAAACAGCTAATGGAACATTACTACTTTATGGGAAAGCAGTATCTCTGGATGCTTCACTTTTCTAGCTTTAGGAAGGGTTTGAATTGTTCTTCTCTTTGCAGAAGAGCTGATATAAAAAGAGGTTGACAGAAGCCTGAACAATGGAAATGAGCACCTCCTGGGCTCCCCACTTCACTCTCTGCCCAGTACACTTTACTAGTGAGGGGTGACTGAGTTGCAGCAAAGTTGAAACCCATCTGAACTTTCCTTGAAAGAATACTGAGCTACAATGTTACTGATCTCCTAAAGACGTGGCCTTGTCAATTCTGCCTAACTATTGTTGCAGTAATTCAGTCCTGGCATTAGCAAAATTGTCCAAATTCCACCCATGAAAGGAATTTACCTAAAACCTATCCTGCAATGGGATTATTGAAAATCTTATTATGGCAAACTATATGGGAGACAGAGACTTAATTCAGAAATCATTTCTCCAATAAAATTTGCACTGAGCTGAGTTTTTTAACTTAAAAAAAATATACGTCATATGTCCATATTTTCCCCAAAGGTACAGATATCACAAATTTTGACAAAATATTCTGGACTCTAAAACTTTAAATATCATTTCAATTTAAAATAGTATACCAGTGCTGTAAGGCCTCTGGATGTAGAAGCTTTTAATACAAGTGCTGACACAATTTTAGCTTTAACTAATTTTAATTCATATTACTTAAACTAGTACTTTAGACATGGAAAGCAAACTTTCCCAGCAAATGACAGTCCTCATTAAAAAAAAAAAAAAAGCTTTTTAAAGATATGAGCAGACACAACACCTTTGCTGCTCAATTTTTATTAGCTTCATCCCATCTTTAATTTTATTCTGTGGCTAAGTATCTCATTTCCATGTAAACTTCCATTAGGAACACAAATTGCTGACACCACATCTACTGACAGAAATGCCACAACATAAATTACACCCAGAAAAATGCCGCTTTGGGTGGGGGGCATGGAAGAGGGAACTAAGCTAGATAAAAAGCCACTGTGCTCCTGCCCAGCCTGCAGCCCTGCCCCGCTGACCACTGATAAAATTTATCACAGGGCTACATACGGGCAGGCAGCTTAAAGAAGAGTCCTCTGTGGTAAAACGTGTAACAGCAAAACAGCTAATGGAACATTACTACTTTATGGGAAAGCAGTATCTCTGGATGCTTCACTTTTCTAGCTTTAGGAAGGGTTTGAATTGTTCTTCTCTTTGCAGAAGAGCTGATATAAAAAGAGGTTGACAGAAGCCTGAACAATGGAAATGAGCACCTCCTGGGCTCCCCACTTCACTCTCTGCCCAGTACACTTTACTAGTGAGGGGTGACTGAGTTGCAGCAAAGTTGAAACCCATCTGAACTTTCCTTGAAAGAATACTGAGCTACAATGTTACTGATCTCCTAAAGACGTGGCCTTGTCAATTCTGCCTAACTATTGTTGCAGTAATTCAGTCCTGGCATTAGCAGAAAGTTGAAAGCTCCAAATTCCACCCATGAAAGGAATTTACCAAAAAATCTAAAACCTTTGTCATTGAATGGGGCTTATTTTGTAGGCCTGAAAGGAGCGAAGTAAACGTAAACAAGCACTGGGCAGCCTCAGTCAGATGGAGAGAATGGTTAAAAATAAAAGTAATCAGGTGGGGTGGTGTCTTAAATTGCCAATGAAGACAGCACTGGAAAGAAAGGAAGGTGCCGGGTGAATCACCTGCAGCTGGGAGAGCTGGAGCGCCACGTCATCAAGATGGCACCGAGGCGGTCCGCGAGGCTGCGTTCTCTCGCAGTTAGAACTACTTGTTCGTGAACAAGACGTCGACGAGAGACTCAGCACACCAGGGTTCGGCCGAAGCAGCCCCTACACAGCAGACCTGAGACAGACTGCATTAGAAGGTAAGGGAAGCTGCTGCGTCGCCAGCATGCGCTCCCCCGAGCTACTGCAGGAGAGGTCTCCCCTGAGCCTCTGGGCCTTCAGTGGGAGCAGTGGTTAGCATTCCGAGGGTGCTGCCATTCTTATCCTCATTGCTATCTGTAAGCTGCGTTTTAAAACATATCATTGGACATGCGTGGTGCCGCCGTATGCTGCCCCTTTACCACGGGCGTCCAGGCTTCTGAGTTTTGCCCCATCCTGTGTGTTCTTTAAAGAAGTCAGGCATTTTGCATGGGCTGCTTCTCCTCAGTTGAAGAGAAACGGCATTTCTATCGAATGGAGTCACTTTAGGCTACCTCTGGGAACTGTGAAAGACCTTCTAAGAGAGTCAAGTTTTCATTCCTAATGCACAAGCTCAGGAGCTGGATATTCCTCGACACCCTTCTTTCTTATTTGTCAGCGAGCGTGGTTGAGGCTGTATTATGTAACGCTTATGCAGCCGCTTGTGTGCTTAGTCTGTTACTGTTCCTGAAGTTAGTATTTCATGTTTACTACTTGCAGTTTAAAGTGATACTTTATCTTCTTTTTCCTATATGTATCTCATTCAAGCTGAAAGGGAAATTGCAATATCTACTCACCAGAATTTGTGGAGTATCAGTAGCTACTCTCTATATGTTCTAGACTGGGGGCTTTCTGTATGTTACCTCATTTAGTCCTGAGAACAGTTGAGAACAGTTGCTGTTTTCTTCATTTTATGAAAATAGAGTTTGAGGTTTGAAAAAACTGGTACAGTTTAAACCAGGTCAGGTAGCTGGTGGATTTGTTTACTGGAATATAAGATTTGGGACTTTATGTGTAGATGATTGTTTCAAGATGACAGACTTAAGGACAGTATAAAACAAGCCTTTTCCTTTGTCCTTCATAATGAACAGTACACAGTACCATGTGTAAGAGTGTATCCAGGTGTGGGCTATGTTGCCTTTTAACAAACGTATTCAGCCAGTCCCTTAACCTCTCTAACCCTCAGCTACCTCAAATGCAAATGTGGAAAATAATGCTTTAATAGTGTGAAGACAGAGGAGTGAATCGGCTGGTCTCTATGGATTCCTTCTAGGTTTTAGGATGCTGCTGATACAGTAACAAAAGCAAGTCTTATGTGTCAGGATGCAGAACCAACCCAGCAAATATCTGCCTCTCTCTGGCATTGGTCGTGGTACTGTAGTCAACAATATAAAGTAACGTCATTGGTTGAAAAACAGCTGCTGGATATAAATTGATGAAGCAGCCTGGGGTGGGGGTGGGGCAGGTTGGAGAACAGATAATGAGCCTGCAAAGAACTGCCATGAAAACAGAGTTAGCATCAGCTGACTCTGGAGTCAGTCTGTGCTCATCAGGTATCTTTAAGAGTGTCTGTTTAAAAAATGGAAGAAGAAATTGATGGAAGATTTAGCTTCTGTGAGACAAGTGGATTACTAATTGTCTTTCATGAGTGAAAACTGTAGACTTCAGGGTACTTGGTTTCTAGTTGCATGTATCTTTCTGGAAAAAAAAAAAAAAGAGGCGTCATGCCAACTTTTATTGCAAAAGCTAAAGCTAATTTGGGACTCTGAAGAAAGGTTCTGAGAGATAAGATTGATGGTTTTTACTGAGAAAGCAGAAAAGAGATAGCTCTTTCGCTAACACAAGAAGAGGCGGATGAGACTAGAAGGCAGAAAAGCAAGCTAGCAATTCCTCATTCATCAAAAACTAACATATACACAGATTTTTTCTTCTTTATTTCCCATTCTCATCTTCACTGTGTTCTTTTACATTCGGTTGTAGCTTGGCCTGAGTCTCAGAACTTCAGCCTTTTATCAGCCAGCAGAGAAAGAGGATGAGAGTGGAAATGTGTGTTCGGAGAGGATTCCTGATTGTAGAATGAAGATGGTGTAGGAGGTTATTTTTTTCTAGCCTTAGTAATGAGCACTTGGAATAAAGGAAGAGCCATATGCATAGATTCTCTGTGTCCTAGGTGAGTGGTGGGAGTAACAGTTCGTGTAAGGTAGTTGTGCGCTGGTCATTATGCTTGATTCTTATGATAATTGTCTCTACCACAGTAGTTATGAACAGATATCGCGGGATCCCATAACCACAGTGGCAATTTGTGAATATTTTACATTGAGAGGAGACAGATTAAGACAAATAGAACGTAGTTAAAAGTAATGAAAAAAGTACCGGGAAAAAAAAAGCCTTTGTATTAATAGTAGAAAAATAAAAGGGGAGAAAGCACAGAGGTGTTTCCCAGTTGTTACATTCACACTTTTCTAAAACTTCCTGGCTTTGTTTCTTTCTTTAGACCAGAATCTTGTGAGTATCCCAGTTATACCACATTCTGGAAATAGAAAAAAAGAAAGCCTCTCTCTCCCCCAACCTCCCTCCCACACTTTCAATATTCTGTGAATTTGACCCATTTATCACCTGGAAGTATGGTTTCTTATTGAGAAACTTAAAGGATCTTATGTAAGCAAACTGCCATCAGCGCAGGAGAGCCCTCACATTATCTGTCTCATTCTTCGTTTAATTTGGGAAAGGTAACCTTTGAAATCAGGTGTCCACTGCTAAAATAAGATCTGCAGCCCAGCGCGGGGCTCCAGCCCCTAGTGTGCCTCTTGTCAGTGGAGGAGGGCATCGCCTCTATCTTAGGGGAGCCACAGACCAGGTTTAGTAGATTGGTGAGGGTTGGGGCGGGGGTGGGGGGGTTGTTGACTCTCAGGAATACCAGGGTTGTGCTAGGGACAAAGTAACCTCATTTTGACATGGTCAAATGTGACATTTCAGAATATGGGAAAAGAACTTATTTTCTCCCAAAATTTTGGCTCAGCTTAGTATTATTATGCCTTTTTGTGGTTAAAAACAAGACATTGTCTTTCCCAGTTTTCGTGCTGAGTTGTGTTCAGGCATCACTTAGGTTCTTTACCTGGAGAGGGGAGAAGACAATGTCTTGGCTAGCCAACCTGACAGTGAAGTTCATGAGACCATCACTGAGGAATTCAGTTATGGAAAATAGGCAGTTGTGGCCAAAGAAAAATCTTGAGGCAGACATTATTGGTATTATTTTTGGGAAATGAAACTTTTTTTTTTTTTAATAAAGAAACAGAAAACAGACTACCCAATTGAAAATTGAAATAAGTGTAATTGAATAGATGGTTTGTAAGTTTTCCAACAATTGCTGATCTTTCATAATTTCTGCTATTTTACCTAGGTATCTTGTTTGTATTTTCTTCATTGCAGAGATGACTTTGTCTTTCTAATTCTGTGTAAAAATCTATTTTCTAATTATAAACATGCTCTCACTCATCCCATGTTAGAATTTACATATATGAGAGTCGTAAATCATGGAAATAGCAAATACTTCATGTGGTTTCTCATCCAACAATGGTTTATAAGAAGGTACTAGTAGATGATGAGTGTGGGTACAGAATATTCTCAAAAGTTTTTGGAAATGAAAAGTAAATTATGGAGGAATTTCTTTTCTTTTCTCTCACAAATTGGTGCTGGTTCACCCATACTAAAAAAAAAAAAAAAAAAAAAAAACCTCCTTCTGGACAGTTTATCATAAACTCGTTTCTCATAGTGGAGCAGATTGGCCAGTCAGTCTAACATACCCTGACTTCATAAAGATGTTTCTGGATGAACAGGGCTCTAGCAGACAATGTATATGCATAATAAATTCATCATAAAGACAAGAGGGAGGGTAAATATGTATACCTGTGGCTGATTCAAGTTGATCTGTGGCAGAAGCCAACACAATATTGTAAAGCAGTTATCCTCCAACTACAAATAAATGAATAAAAAAAGGCATCCTAAAAATATAAAACTCAGTGTTTAAGATTCTACTTTGGAGACTTTTGTTGGAGTGATTCTTGAAGTAGCTTCAGGTGGAGTTATACTTCAACTTTTGCTTTAAGGAGCAGCACCAGTGCATTGTTTGTCGTGGTGCATTGGGGGAAAAAAATTCTATGTCATTACCACTCCCATTCAAACACACTGGATTTTTAAAAGGATTTCTCCATCTGTTACCCTTGAAAATTAGTCTGCGGTGTGGGTAGAATTTCCCAGATAGGCAGGCAATTTTCCCAGGTGTAAAGCTGTGCAAAAAAATCACAGTGATACTGTTGGCAAGAGCTCTCTGCACTCCCAGGCTTTATTCAGCCCACTCCCACTCAAGTCCTCAGCCTATTTCAGTTTCTGGTCTACCGCTTAATTGGCTATATGACCTTAGGCAAATGGCCACTTCTTTGTGTCTCCATTTTCTCATCTTGGAAAGAACATACTAACAGAACCTTCCTTATAATGTTGTTATGATGCTGGAACAAGAACCTTGCCTTTTATATTGTTAATTTCTGCTATTTTACCTAGGTATCTTGTTTGTATTTTCTTCATTGCAGAGATGACTTTGTCTTTCTAATTCTGTGTAAAAATCTATTTTCTAATTATAAACATGCTCTCACTCATCCCATGTTAGAATTTACATATATGAGAGTCGTAAATCATGGAAATAGCAAATACTTCATGTGGTTTCTCATCCAACAATGGTTTATAAGAAGGTACTAGTAGATGATGAGTGTGGGTACAGAATATTCTCAAAAGTTTTTGGAAATGAAAAGTAAATTATGGAGGAATTTCTTTTCTTTTCTCTCACAAATTGGTGCTGGTTCACCCATACTAAAAAAAAAAAAAAAAAAAAAACCTCCTTCTGGACAGTTTATCATAAACTCGTTTCTCATAGTGGAGCAGATTGGCCAGTCAGTCTAACATACCCTGACTTCATAAAGATGTTTCTGGATGAACAGGGCTCTAGCAGACAATGTATATGCATAATAAATTCATCATAAAGACAAGAGGGAGGGTAAATATGTATACCTGTGGCTGATTCAAGTTGATCTGTGGCAGAAGCCAACACAATATTGTAAAGCAGTTATCCTCCAACTACAAATAAATGAATAAAAAAAGGCATCCTAAAAATATAAAACTCAGTGTTTAAGATTCTACTTTGGAGACTTTTGTTGGAGTGATTCTTGAAGTAGCTTCAGGTGGAGTTATACTTCAACTTTTGCTTTAAGGAGCAGCACCAGTGCATTGTTTGTCGTGGTGCATTGGGGGAAAAAAATTCTATGTCATTACCACTCCCATTCAAACACACTGGATTTTTAAAAGGATTTCTCCATCTGTTACCCTTGAAAATTAGTCTGCGGTTTGGGTAGAATTTCCCAGATAGGCAGGCAATTTTCCCAGGTGTAAAGCTGTGCAAAAAAATCACAGTGATACTGTTGGCAAGAGCTCTCTGCACTCCCAGGCTTTATTCAGCCCACTCCCACTCAAGTCCTCAGCCTATTTCAGTTTCTGGTCTACCGCTTAATTGGCTATATGACCTTAGGCAAATGGCCACTTCTTTGTGTCTCCATTTTCTCATCTTGGAAAGAACATACTAACAGAACCTTCCTTATAATGTTGTTATGATGCTGGAGTGTATGGGTGTGTTCATGTGAAGATACACATAATGCCTGTGTATTTAGGATAGTCCATCTTCTGTGTTACCCAGTGCCTTGTATGAGAATGGACACCTCTTTGTATTGCTTGACTTCTTGGCTGTAGTGGATGCTGTTGAGTTGCTCTTTCAGAAATTTTCCCTGCTCGTATTTTCATCAAGTTATCTCTGTCATCTCTTCCACAGTTCTTGCTGATTGCTCCTGTTCCTTTTAGTCATTAGGTGTTAGTCTTTATCAGAACTCAACCTTTGACACTTGGCTCCATCCATTCCCCTTGGCCAATCTCATTTAGTTTCAGAATTTGAATCACCATTGTAAAACCTATACATTGATGACTTCCTGGTTTCTGTTTATAGCCTAGACCTCATTACTTAGCATCAGATCTCTGTATCTGCTGGTTTCCTAGGCATTCTCTATTTGATGGTCCAGATATACTCATGCTCAACACATCCAGAATTGAGCTTGTCAGCTTCCCTGCTCCACATATCCCACTCCCATTAAACGGTACCACTGTCTTCCTAGTTTCTCAGCAAACTGAAGTTTTTATTTCTTCCATTACTCATCCTGACTTACCCACATATAGTATGAATCCTGTGTATTCTTCATATTAAATATTTTCTTAATCTCATTTTATCTTGACTGTACCTACTCTAATTCACTTATTTTCTGAGCTATTACATTTTTATAGTTCATCTCCCCCACCTCTAGTCCTGTCTTCAGTTCTCCACATAGAACATAAAAAAAGTTCTATAAGACAGATATACTCTTGTTCTTCCCTAGCTTATACATATACATTCTTTTTGGGTTTTGTTTTAATTTTTTTGTGTGCCTCTAAGTCGTCATTTATTTTTCATCCATCTTTTTCTTTTTATTCTTTGGCATGTGTGTGCCTCCCATTGCAGTGGCCTCTCTCGTTGTTAAGCACCGGCTCTGAGCACATCTGCTCCAGAGTGCTGGCTCATAATTGGACACGCCAGCCCGGTCTCCCCAGTGGCACGTGGAATCTTCCCGAGGCAGGATCAAACCGGTGCCCTTTGCACTGAAAGGCAGACTCTTTACCCACTGGACCACCAGGGAAGCCCCTCACAGTCATTCTTTTTGACACAGTATATAAAGCCCTGTGTGAACGGATCTTTGCTTACTGTCTAATTACCCCACCTGCACAAAATCCCTGCTTTCCTACCTCTGGCATTTTGCACACACAGTTTCCTTTGCCTGAAACACTGCTCTGATTCCCTCACCCTTCTCTGGCTCAGTTGACAGTTATACTTAAGGGAAGTATAGGAACACCTTCCTAGGCATTGATTTCTCCAACTCATATCTCCTGACATTTCTCATGACCCCTTTAGTTTTTCCTTTATAACATGTATTATGTTGCTTTGCAACTGTCCATTTGCATGTTTGTCCTTATTATACTTAAAGTTCAAAAGAGAAAAGTCCATGTCTGTGTTTTTCAAGGTTATATTTTCTTGGCATCTAGCTTACTGTCAGTCATTTCAAAGGTATAAGATAAAAATATATGAGTGCATATATGTTAGGCTATGACTTTCAAGCAAGAATAACTGAGAAATGGGTCAAAGCTCATAATTTGCTTTTTAAAAATAAAAGGAAATACAGAATTTAAAAACAGTACTAATAAACTCATGGCACTCCATTAGAATAAGATTTTAAAGCACACAATTATGTGGCCTTGGATGATGATTTTACATATAACAATATAACTCAACCCTGGTGTCCTTCTCAGCAAACTGAAGTTTCAGTTTTATTTCTTCATTACTAAATTTTCCTTTGACTTACCCACATATAGTATGAATCCTGTGTATTCTTCATATTAAATATTTTCTTAATCTCATTTTATCTTGACTGTACCTACTCTAATTCACTTATTTTCTGAGCTATTACATTTTATAGTTCATCTCCCCCACCTCTAGTCCTGTCTTCAGTTCTCCACATAGAACATAAAAAAAGTTCTATAAGACAGATATACTCTTGTTCTTCCCTAGCTTATACATATACATTCTTTTTGGGTTTTGTTTTAATTTTTTTGTGTGCCTCTAAGTCGTCATTTATTTTTCATCCATCTTTTTCTTTTTATTCTTTGGCATGTGTGTGCCTCCCATTGCAGTGGCCTCTCTCGTTGTTAAGCACCGGCTCTGAGCACATCTGCTCCAGAGTGCTGGCTCATAATTGGACACGCCAGCCCGGTCTCCCCAGTGGCACGTGGAATCTTCCCGAGGCAGGATCAAACCGGTGCCCTTTGCACTGAAAGGCAGACTCTTTACCCACTGGACCACCAGGGAAGCCCCTCACAGTCATTCTTTTTGACACAGTATATAAAGCCCTGTGTGAACGGATCTTTGCTTACTGTCTAATTACCCCACCTGCACAAAATCCCTGCTTTCCTACCTCTGGCATTTTGCACACACAGTTTCCTTTGCCTGAAACACTGCTCTGATTCCCTCACCCTTCTCTGGCTCAGTTGACAGTTATACTTAAGGGAAGTATAGGAACACCTTCCTAGGCATTGATTTCTCCAACTCATATCTCCTGACATTTCTCATGACCCCTTTAGTTTTTCCTTTATAACATGTATTATGTTGCTTTGCAACTGTCCATTTGCATGTTTGTCCTTATTATACTTAAAGTTCAAAAGAGAAAAGTCCATGTCTGTGTTTTTCAAGGTTATATTTTCTTGGCATCTAGCTTACTGTCAGTCATTTCAAAGGTATAAGATAAAAATATATGAGTGCATATATGTTAGGCTATGACTTTCAAGCAAGAATAACTGAGAAATGGGTCAAAGCTCATAATTTGCTTTTTTTTAAAAAATAAAAGGAAATACAGAATTTAAAAAACAGTACTAATAAACTCATGGCACTCCATTAGAATAAGATTTTAAAGCACACAATTATGTGGCCTTGGAGTGATGTGCCATTTAATGACATATAACAATATAACTCAACCCTGGTGTCCTTCTCAGCACCAATATCTAGATCTTTGGAAGAACTCAAGTCTTGTCTGGTCTCAGTCATGCATGCCATGTTTTATTCAGCAAATTTATTTTAGTAAACATACGTTAAAGGCATTGCATCATTATAATTTGAAGAGTTTTTTTCAGTTCTGTCTCTTTTCATATTAAGTTTTTGGTACTCTATGGCCTTTTCTCAGTCTCTATTTTAAAATGCATGTTCATCCTTTTTTTTTTTTTGGCCACTTCTGTTGGTTTTTTATCATCCATCTTTGTTCTTTGGCCTACGTGGGCCTCCCATTGCAGTGGCCTCTGTTGTCTCAGAGCACCGGCTCCGGGCACATGCACTCCAGAGTTCCGGCTCGGTGAGTGGACACATCTGTCCAGCAGCTCCGCGGCACATGGGATCTTCCCATGCCAGGGATCAAGCCAGCGCCCCTTGCACTGCAAGGCGGTGTCTTTACCCACTGGGCCACCAGGGAAACCCTATGTTCATCCTTTTTATCTACTGCTACGCAAGGCAAACTCTTTTCTATGATAAACTCCCAATTCGATGATACTGAGTTGGCCAAAAAGTTCATTCATGTTTTTCTGTCAGATACTATGAATGAATTTTTTGGCCACCCCAATATTTCCTTTCCATTTAGTGCAAGAGTTCTCAGATGGCATATCTTTGAACTAGTGATGTACTATGCTTTGGTTTACCATTTATTTGGTTTATTTCTCAGTATCCTCATGACCCCTTTAGTTTTTCCTTTATAACATGTATTATGTTGCTTTGCAACTGTCCATTTGCATGTTTGTCCTTATTATACTTAAAGTTCAAAAGAAAAGTCCATGTCTGTGTTTTTCAAGGTTATATTTTCTTGGCATCTAGCTTACTGTCAGTCATTTCAAAGGTATAAGATAAAAATATATGAGTGCATATATGTTAGGCTATGACTTTCAAGCAAGAATAACTGAGAAATGGGTCAAAGCTCATAATTTGCTTTTTTTTAAAAAATAAAAGGAAATACAGAATTTAAAAAACAGTACTAATAAACTCATGGCACTCCATTAGAATAAGATTTTAAAGCACACAATTATGTGGCCTTGGAGTGATGTGCCATTTAATGACATATAACAATATAACTCAACCCTGGTGTCCTTCTCAGCACCAATATCTAGATCTTTGGAAGAACTCAAGTCTTGTCTGGTCTCAGTCATGCATGCCATGTTTTATTCAGCAAATTTATTTTAGTAAACATACGTTAAAGGCATTGCATCATTATAATTTGAAGAGTTTTTTTCAGTTCTGTCTCTTTTCATATTAAGTTTTTGGTACTCTATGGCCTTTTCTCAGTCTCTATTTTAAAATGCATGTTCATCCTTTTTTTTTTTTTGGCCACTTCTGTTGGTTTTTTATCATCCATCTTTGTTCTTTGGCCTACGTGGGCCTCCCATTGCAGTGGCCTCTGTTGTCTCAGAGCACCGGCTCCGGGCGCATGCACTCCAGAGTTCCGGCTCGGTGAGTGGACACATCTGTCCAGCAGCTCCGCGGCACATGGGATCTTCCCATGCCAGGGATCAAGCCAGCGCCCCTTGCACTGCAAGGCAGTGTCTTTACCCACTGGGCCACCAGGGAAACCCTATGTTCATCCTTTTTATCTACTGCTACGCAAGGCAAACTCTTTTCTATGATAAACTCCCAATTCGATGATATTGAGTTGGCCAAAAAGTTCATTCATGTTTTTCTGTCAGATACTATGAATGAATTTTTTGGCCACCCCAATATTTCCTTTCCATTTAGTGCAAGAGTTCTCAGATGGCATATCTTTGAACTAGTGATGTACTATGCTTTGGTTTACCATTTATTTGGTTTATTTCTCAGTATCCTCATTTCTTACCACCAGTGCAGAACAGCACCTTCTCTTGAGCGTTTTAAAACATACTTAATTCAGAGACTCCTCTACCTAGCAATTGGTTTTATCTTACTCTTCTGTCAAATTCAGTTGTTAAAAGAGGCAATGGTTTTTAACATGTTGAATAGTTTGGAAAAAACTAGTTAACAACAGTTACAGGGTGGATTTCCCCTCTACTTTGACAGATTATTTTACCTATAAAACTTTCTATTTAATCTTAAAGGCATTTTTTGGTCAGTTTTTTGTCCAAATTTTTAAGTCGGAAATACAGAATTTGGTCTTTTTTTTTTTTTTTTTAAATTTTGGCATCTTTTATTGGTTTTTTATTTATTTATTTTCAGCTGTCTTCATTCTTTGGCCTTTGTGGGCCTCCCATGGCAGTGACATCTCTCATTGCAGAGCACTGGCTCTGGGCACGTGTGCTCCAGAGCACTGGTGCCTTATTGGACACACCAGTCCAGCCACTCCACGGCACATGGGATCTTCCCAGGCCACGGATTGAACTGGTGCCCCCTGCACTGCAAGGTGGACTCTTTACCCACAGGACCACCAGGGAAGCCCTGGTCATTTTTTTGATGGATATTTTCTGTAATTTAAGAAGACATTTTGAAGTTATGAACATAAAGTATTATATATATGTATATATTCCCTGATTTCTTGATTTTATGTACTATGTATATAAATTACGCTGGTACAAACATAACTGCAATTTTGGACTATGAATTTTAAATTATTATAACTAGGCTCAAATGCATCTCTGTTAATCAGAATAGAAACCGTTACAGTCAATATGTTTTTGGTGGCAAAAAGTAAGTTTGTTTATTCTGGTAGCATAAAAATCCATGCTCTAGAATTCGTGGAGCTCTTGGAAAGTATTTTCTGAGTCCTGCTGGTTGTGAAAGCGTTTTCCCTGCAAAAAGTTGTTGAGATGCTTGAAGAAGTGGTAATCGGTGGGCAAGAGGTCAGGTGAATATGGCAGAAGAGGCACAACTTCCTGGCCCAACTCATTCAACATTTGAAGCACTGGTTGTGTGATATGCAATCAGGCATTGTTGTGGGGAAGAATTGGGTCCTTTCTATAACCTATGCCAATTGCACGCTTTGCAGTTTTTGGTGCATCTGATGGATTTGCTGAGTATACTTTCAGATGTAATGATTTCGCTGGGATTCAGAAAGCTGTAGTGGATCAGTTGGGCAGGAGACCACCAAACAGTGACCATGACCCTTGTTTGGTGCAAGTTTGACTTTGGAAAGTGCTTTGGAACTTTTTGATAACTGACCCCTGAGCTGTTTATTGTCAGTTGTCGTATACAATTCACTTTTCTTCACATATCACAATCTGATTGAGAAATGGTTTGTTGTTGTTGCATAGAACAAGAGAAGATGACACTTCAAAACAATGATTTTTTGGAAGCATGAAGCACCCACTTACTGAACTTTTATACCTTTCCAACTTGCTTCAAATGCTGAATGACCATAGGATGGTCAACACTGAGTTCTTTTGCAATTTCTCGTGTTGTTGTAAGAGGATCAACTTCGATGATGGCTCTCCATTGGTCACTGTCAACTTCTGATGGCTGTCCACCACGTGATGTATGACATTTATTTAAGAATGTATTCTAGTATCAGATAGCAAAGTTCAATAGTTATGGGCAGATTCTCTACTATCTGAGCTACCAGGGAAGCCCCATGTGTACATTATATAATGATATTTGTACTATATATGTCATGTGAACTATAAATGCTGTGTGTATATATGCATATATATATAGCATAGTCCTCAATAATTGATAAGTACTTGTTGATGTTTTAATATTCTGAATTAAACAGTTCCTTTAGGAAAATTGTCTATAGAAATATTTGAAAAAGAATATTATCATTAGAAGTATGCTTTAGAAAAAAACCAAGCTGTTCATTACAGTAAAGAAACAGTATAATAAATATTAAATTTTCCATCAGATAAGGGGAAATATGTACAGTGAAAAGACAGTTGTATTCATTTACATCTCTATCTTATGCTGCCAAAATACACTTCTTAAGTCACATAATATTACTTGACATTTCTTGGACACCACACATTTTTGTAGCTCAGTAGCTTTGTAAATGGTGGCTTTTGTCACCTGGTGAGATTACACTTATATCCCAGGATTTTCCTCAAATTTCCTTTTTTTTGGTGAAGTGATAACTGTTGGTTCCCATAACAACTTTGCATGTCTCTCTATTATTACCACATTGTGTTACTTTCTTAGTTTGCATTTCTATCTTTCCCATTAGGGCTGAAGTACTTTAGGCATTAATAGCAGAGAACTGGGGCAAAGATAACCAAAACTCAGAAATACATACTAGTTATAAGTTATGAAAAAATATATCAATATTAATGAGTATTAAAATGCCTCTGAAATAATCACAGGCACATGTAACTCAACTCAGTGTAGTTATGTGAATTCTATTTAATCTGAGATATGAGTTTTAGTGTTGCACACAATGCTGTGTGGATCTAGAAAACTGAGTAACTGGAGCCTGATAGGGCCTTAAGTTGGCTTCATGGCCCCATTACATTATTTTTTTTAACTTTTTTTTGGGGGGGGCTACTTCTATTATCTTTCATTTATTTATCTTTGTTCTTTGGCCTTTGTGGGCCTCGCATCACAGTGGCCTCTCTCGCTGCAGAGCACCAGCTCTGGGTACATGCGCTCCAGAGCTCCAGCTTGGAAGTTGGACACATCGGTTCAGCTCGGGATCGGTTCATCGGATCCCACATGGCACGTGGGATCTTCCCAGGTCAGGGATCAAAATGGCGCCCCTTGCACTGCAAGGCAGTGTCCTTACCCACTGGACCACCAGGGAAGCCCCCTATTGCATTTTGAGACTGAAAAATTGTGTTTTACTCATTTTTATAGTTCTGAAGGTTAGTGGCAGTGACTGGGATATGGCATGTGCATAAATATGGTGATAAAATTCCTGGAAGTTTTATATAGATCTATAAGTATTACCTAGCCGAATAAATGGAGAAGGAAATGGCAACCCACTCCAGTATTCTTGCCTGTAAAATTCCATGGACGGAATGGCATGAATGCGTAAATCATCTTCAAAATTTCTTTTTTTGCTGCCAAAATACACTTCTTAAGTCACATAATATTACTTGACATTTCTTGGACACCACACATTTTTGTAGCTCAGTAGCTTTGTAAATGGTGGCTTTTGTCACCTGGTGAGATTACACTTATATCCCAGGATTTTCCTCAAATTTCCTTTTTTTTGGTGAAGTGATAACTGTTGGTTCCCATAACAACTTTGCATGTCTCTCTATTATTACCACATTGTGTTACTTTCTTAGTTTGCATTTCTATCTTTCCCATTAGGGCTGAAGTACTTTAGGCATTAATAGCAGAGAACTGGGGCAAAGATAACCAAAACTCAGAAATACATACTAGTTATAAGTTATGAAAAAATATATCAATATTAATGAGTATTAAAATGCCTCTGAAATAATCACAGGCACATGTAACTCAACTCAGTGTAGTTATGTGAATTCTATTTAATCTGAGATATGAGTTTTAGTGTTGCACACAATGCTGTGTGGATCTAGAAAACTGAGTAACTGGAGCCTGATAGGGCCTTAAGTTGGCTTCATGGCCCCATTACATTATTTTTTTTAACTTTTTTTTGGGGGAGGCTACTTCTATTATCTTTCATTTATTTATCTTTGTTCTTTGGCCTTTGTGGGCCTCGCATCACAGTGGCCTCTCTCGCTGCAGAGCACCAGCTCTGGGTACATGCGCTCCAGAGCTCCAGCTTGGAAGTTGGACACATCGGTTCAGCTCGGGATCGGTTCATCGGATCCCACATGGCACGTGGGATCTTCCCAGGTCAGGGATCAAAATGGCGCCCCTTGCACTGCAAGGCAGTGTCCTTACCCACTGGACCACCAGGGAAGCCCCCTATTGCATTTTGAGACTGAAAAATTGTGTTTTACTCATTTTTATAGTTCTGAAGGTTAGTGGCAGTGACTGGGATATGGCATGTGCATAAATATGGTGATAAAATTCCTGGAAGTTTTATATAGATCTATAAGTATTACCTAGCCGAATAAATGGAGAAGGAAATGGCAACCCACTCCAGTATTCTTGCCTGTAAAATTCCATGGATGGAGAAGCCTGGTGAGCTACAGTCCATGGAATCCGCCTGTAATGCAGGAGACCAGGTTCCATCCCTGGGCTGGGAAGATTCCCCGGAGGAGGGCATGACAACCCACTCCATTATCCTTGCCTAGAGAATTCCAATCACACAGAGTTGAACATGACTGAAGTGACTAAGCAGCAGCAGCTGAATAGAAGTTTGTATTAAATATAGCCTAAGAGACAGTATATCATAGTGGTTAAGAGTGTGACTTTGAAGAAATGGGTTTGAGGTACAGTTTTGTTGCTTATTGGACGGGGTAACTCAGGGTGAGTCATCTACCTCCCTAGACATTAAATCTCTCTTCAATCAAAGGTTAATGATAGTGACTGTCTTGGGATTGTCATGAGGATTAAATGAGATAATGCATGTTTGACACTTAAAATGGCATGGCATAAGGAAAGGTTCCAATAAAATATAACTTATTATTATTACTCTAAACTAGGTAATGACTGCATCTATAATATTTACATTTTGAAATAGCTTTCAGTCTTAGCCAAACAAGGAGAGGAGAGATAAAAGAGGTCACAGTATATAACTTTATCTACATTTCAATTCTTAGAAGCAACAGATTGTAAAAAAAAAAAAAAGATGCTGGAATAAGTCAGATTTTGAGGCTTTATGTAAATTTTTAAAAAGTGGTGATAAAAGCTTTCTTATTCTCAAGATAACATGCATGAAAACAATTTGTGATTCAGGATAGCAATACGGGTATGTCTTTAAGCCAACTAACTCTTTGTGACACATTGTCCTTGCTTCCTAAAGTAGGCCTCATCTCACTTTTAATGTGTGAAAGGAGAGATTATTCAACACAGTGGTAGACACATTTTTGTTCTCAAGAACACTGCGATATCATTAATCTTCTGGCACGCCTGCAAAGGCGGGTTATGTGAATGCTAGTCTTTTGCAAGGCTATAAATAAAGTTTAAAGAGAGAAAGAGACAGAAAGAAAAGATGTTTTCCTGAAGCTTCTATTGCCACAGTACGGACCACATTAAGGATGCAATAACTTACCAGTAATAACACTTTTAAAATTCTCTTTATGGGTTTTCAACATCTGTCTAAAAAAATCCAGCCTAAAAATAGAATCTGATCTTGTAACACAGCCTTCTCAAATTGGGTTATCCTAAACACTCTCCTCACTGAATAGTCACATATCACTTTGTCAGAACCATATTTCTGGGTATGGCAATGCTTTATCATGGCTATCAGATGCTTAGCTCTCCTGGAGGAAACTTTTGTACACATTCATGTATTAGGGTGTGTATGCGCAAGTGTTTCCACATAGATGGAAATGCTTTAGTAAAAATACTTTTTTTTTGCTTCCTTGGTTATTGAAATGTATAGTAAAGCATAAGTACAATATTTCTTTTTTTTTTTTTTTCTTTGGCCTCTAAGTCATCATTTGTTTTTCATCCATCTCCCTTGCAGAGCACTGGCACTGGGTGCATGCACTCCAGAGCACTGGCTCATAATTGGACATACCAGTCCAGCCACTCTGCGGCACGTGGGATCTTCCCATGCCAGGGATGGAACCAGTACCCCTTGCACTGTAAGGTGGACTCTATCCACTGGACTACCATGGAAGCATAGAAGTGTAGTGCCCATGCCACTTTCTCGAAGAGCTAGAAAACATAACTGGATCTTCTCAAGACAGAAAATAGTATCCTCAGGAACCAGCATGGCCTTTGGGGACCAAGTCTTAACCATCGTGAGGACAATGATGTTGTTAACTAGTAAGGTTTCAAAATTGATTGCAAGTTTGATTTAGGGGGTGATAATCAAATATTTTAATTGAAGTATAGTTGACTTATAATACTGTAGTTTTATGTATATAGCAAAGTGATTACGTTTTACATATACATTTTTTTTCTAGATAAAAAAATTATTTCTGTTGTTGTCGGATATTGAATATAGTTCTCTGTGCTGTATAGTAAATGCTTGTTTCTTATCTATTTTGTGTATACTACTTTGTATCTGTTAATCCCATAGTCCTAAATTTATCCCTCTCCCTCCTCCCTTTTCCCTTTAGTAATCATGAGTTTGTCTGTGAGTTTGTTTCTGTTTTGTATATAGGTTCGAGAAAGAGACAGAAAGAAAAGATGTTTTCCTGAAGCTTCTATTGCCACAGTACGGACCACATTAAGGATGCAATAACTTACCAGTAATAACACTTTTAAAATTCTCTTTATGGGTTTTCAACATCTGTCTAGAAAATCCAGCCTAAAAATAGAATCTGATCTTGTAACACAGCCTTCTCAAATTGGGTTATCCTAAACACTCTCCTCACTGAATAGTCACATATCACTTTGTCAGAACCATATTTCTGGGTATGGCAATGCTTTATCATGGCTATCAGATGCTTAGCTCTCCTGGAGGAAACTTTTGTACACATTCATGTATTAGGGTGTGTATGCGCAAGTGTTTCCACATAGATGGAAATGCTTTAGTAAAAATACTTTTTTTTTGCTTCCTTGGTTATTGAAATGTATAGTAAAGCATAAGTACAATATTTCTTTTTTTTTTTTTTTCTTTGGCCTCTAAGTCATCATTTGTTTTTCATCCATCTCCCTTGCAGAGCACTGGCACTGGGTGCATGCACTCCAGAGCACTGGCTCATAATTGGACATACCAGTCCAGCCACTCTGCGGCACGTGGGATCTTCCCATGCCAGGGATGGAACCAGTCCCCCTTGCACTGTAAGGTGGACTCTATCCACTGGACTACCATGGAAGCATAGAAGTGTAGTGCCCATGCCACTTTCTCGAAGAGCTAGAAAACATAACTGGATCTTCTCAAGACAGAAAATAGTATCCTCAGGAACCAGCATGGCCTTTGGGGACCAAGTCTTAACCATCATGAGGACAATGATGTTGTTAACTAGTAAGGTTTCAAAATTGATTGCAAGTTTGATTTAGGGGGTGATAATCAAATATTTTAATTGAAGTATAGTTGACTTATAATACTGTAGTTTTATGTATATAGCAAAGTGATTACGTTTTACATATACATTTTTTTTCTAGATAAAAAAATTATTTCTGTTGTTGTCGGATATTGAATATAGTTCTCTGTGCTGTATAGTAAATGCTTGTTTCTTATCTATTTTGTGTATACTACTTTGTATCTGTTAATCCCATAGTCCTAAATTTATCCCTCTCCCTCCTCCCTTTTCCCTTTAGTAATCATGAGTTTGTCTGTGAGTTTGTTTCTGTTTTGTATATAGGTTCATTTGTATTATTTTTTAGATTCCACATATATAAGTGATATCATATATCTGTCTAACATACTCCACTTAATATGATATTCTCTGTCAATCCGTGTTGCTGCAAATGACATTTTTGTTATGGCTGAGTAATACTCCATTATATATTTATATGCCACATGATCTTAAACCAGTTGTCCATTGATGGACACTTGAGTCGTTTTCATGTATTGGGTATTACAATGTTGCTATGGACATTGAGATGTGTGTATTTTTTCAAATTAGAATTTTCATCTTTTCCAGATAAATGCCCAGGGAGTGGTATTGCTAGATCATGTAGTAGCTACATTATTGTGCTTCTAATTTGCACTTCTCATAATTAGTGAAGTAGAGCCTCTCTTCATATGCCTGCCGGTCATCTATGTGTCTTTGAAGAAATGTCTGTTTAGGTCTTCTGCCCAGTTTTTTTTTTTGGCCATTTCTTTTGTCTTTCATTTATTTCCATCTTTGTATTTTGGCCTGTGTGGGCCTCCCATCGCAGTGGCCTCTCTCCTGGCAGAGCACTGATTCTGGGCACAAGCACTCCAGAGCTCTGGTTCATAATTGGACACATTGGTCTAGCCGCCACACCCCCTCCCCCCGTCCCTGCCCACGTGGGATCTTCCCAGGTCAGGGATTGAACCGGCATCCCCTGCACTGCAAGGCGGTGTCCTTACCCACTGGACCACCAGGGAAGCCCTTCTGCCCAGTTTTTGATGGGGTTGTTTGTTTGTTTGAGTTATATGAACTGTTTGTATATTTATGAAGTAAACCCCTATCAGCTGCATCATTTGTAAAAGTTTTCTCCTGTGCTGTAGGTTGTCTTTTCATTTGTTTATGATTTTCTTTGCTGGGTAAGAACTTTAAGTTCCATAGTTGTATATACAAGTTTCTACATATACATTTTTTTTCTAGATAAAAAAATTATTTCTGTTGTTGTCGGATATTGAATATAGTTCTCTGTGCTGTATAGTAAATGCTTGTTTCTTATCTATTTTGTGTATACTACTTTGTATCTGTTAATCCCATAGTCCTAAATTTATCCCTCTCCTCCTCCCTTTTCCCTTTAGTAATCATGAGTTTGTCTGTGAGTTTGTTTCTGTTTTGTATATAGGTTCATTTGTATTATTTTTTAGATTCCACATATATAAGTGATATCATATATCTGTCTAACATACTCCACTTAATATGATATTCTCTGTCAATCCGTGTTGCTGCAAATGACATTTTTGTTATGGCTGAGTAATACTCCATTATATATTTATATGCCACATGATCTTAAACCAGTTGTCCATTGATGGACACTTGAGTCGTTTTCATGTATTGGGTATTACAATGTTGCTATGGACATTGAGATGTGTGTATTTTTTCAAATTAGAATTTTCATCTTTTCCAGATAAATGCCCAGGGAGTGGTATTGCTAGATCATGTAGTAGCTACATTATTGTGCTTCTAATTTGCACTTCTCATAATTAGTGAAGTAGAGCCTCTCTTCATATGCCTGCCGGTCATCTATGTGTCTTTGAAGAAATGTCTGTTTAGGTCTTCTGCCCAGTTTTTTTTTTTGGCCATTTCTTTTGTCTTTCATTTATTTCCATCTTTGTATTTTGGCCTGTGTGGGCCTCCCATCGCAGTGGCCTCTCTCCTGGCAGAGCACTGATTCTGGGCACAAGCACTCCAGAGCTCTGGTTCATAATTGGACACATTGGTCTAGCCGCCACACCCCCTCCCCCCGTCCCTGCCCACGTGGGATCTTCCCAGGTCAGGGATTGAACCGGCATCCCCTGCACTGCAAGGCGGTGTCCTTACCCACTGGACCACCAGGGAAGCCCTTCTGCCCAGTTTTTGATGGGGTTGTTTGTTTGTTTGAGTTATATGAACTGTTTGTATATTTATGAAGTAAACCCCTATCAGCTGCATCATTTGTAAAAGTTTTCTCCTGTGCTGTAGGTTGTCTTTTCATTTGTTTATGATTTTCTTTGCTGGGTAAGAACTTTTAAGTTTATTTAGGTTCCATTTGTTTCTAATCAGATTTTTTAAATGACATTTCAGAGCTCATTGCAAATATGGATTTAGGGGGCACATTGTATCACTAATTTGCAGAAGAAACTAAAAAGAAAATAAAGTGGATACTTATTATTTGTGAAGTTCTTTTTCTTGCGGGGGTGGGTTGGGGAGGGAGGGAAGCGGGTGGGCAGGCCACTTCTATTGGTTTTTCCTTTATCTATTTTTCATCCATCTTTGTTCTTTTGGTCCATGTGGGCCTACCATCGCAGTGGCCTCTGTTGTCGCAGAGCACTAGCTCTGGGCGCATGCGCTCCAGACCTTAGTTCAGTAGTTGGACACATCGGTCCAGCCACTCCGCGGCATGTGGGATCTTCCCAGGCCAGGGATCCAACCAGCGCCCCTTGCACTGCAAGGCGGTGTCCTTACCCACTGGACCACCAGGGAAGCCCCATTTGTGAGGTTCTTATTTGATTTTGGTTAAATACACAATTACCTCATTTATGAGGTAATATTTTTGTAAAATGTGTATTACTTTCCCTACTGGACAGTAAGGGAAGCATACTACTGAAATAGGTGAGGAAACTTGCTTATGACCTCATGATTACTACTTGGTAGAGATAGGATTTGAATCCAGGTTTGTCAGATGCTTACGCTTACATTCTTACTCAGCCAGGGTCAGCAGGATTGACCAAGGATCAGATGGTGAATGGAGCAAAATGTTTGTGTGACTCCTCCTTTCCTTTTCTGTAAACTTCCCCTCCCTCTTGGTGATCATTTTTCTCTCTACCATCCCATTCTCACAGGTCTTATTTTCTGCATATCCTTGACCACTCTTAAATTAATGTTAACTGAAATGATGCCAGATAATTATAACTCTCTGCTAGGTGTGTGTATTTTGATAGAAGCCCAAAATGCTGAAATGCCTTCAGGATAAGAAAATGTACTTCACATATCATTACAGTTGATGTTGGTTGGGACACTGACATGGCTTATGATGTATCTTCCCAAAATAGGGTTGGGGATCAGGGGAAACTCAGTGTTTTCCCCATTAAATATATGTATATGTGTAAAATAAACAAAAAATGAACCCCAAGAGTAGATCTGAAGGCAAAAGAAGTCACAGACTATAGCCTAAGTGGAGAAATGTGGTCAGGGTAGGGTAAATATCTCCTCATAGAACATAAGGGTGTTATATGAAGTCCTGATTCCATACATTTTCAATTCTCTCTCCAGTCTTGTAGCACTAATTTGCAGAAGAAACTAAAAAGAAAATAAAGTGGATACTTATTATTTGTGAAGTTCTTTTTCTTGCGGGGGTGGGTTGGGGAGGGAGGGAAGCGGGTGGGCAGGCCACTTCTATTGGTTTTTCCTTTATCTATTTTTCATCCATCTTTGTTCTTTTGGTCCATGTGGGCCTACCATCGCAGTGGCCTCTGTTGTCGCAGAGCACTAGCTCTGGGCGCATGCGCTCCAGACCTTAGTTCAGTAGTTGGACACATCGGTCCAGCCACTCCGCGGCATGTGGGATCTTCCCAGGCCAGGGATCCAACCAGCGCCCCTTGCACTGCAAGGCGGTGTCCTTACCCACTGGACCACCAGGGAAGCCCCATTTGTGAGGTTCTTATTTGATTTTGGTTAAATACACAATTACCTCATTTATGAGGTAATATTTTTGTAAAATGTGTATTACTTTCCCCTACTGGACAGTAAGGGAAGCATACTACTGAAATAGGTGAGGAAACTTGCTTATGACCTCATGATTACTACTTGGTAGAGATAGGATTTGAATCCAGGTTTGTCAGATGCTTACGCTTACATTCTTACTCAGCCAGGGTCAGCAGGATTGACCAAGGATCAGATGGTGAATGGAGCAAAATGTTTGTGTGACTCCTCCTTTCCTTTTCTGTAAACTTCCCCTCCCTCTTGGTGATCATTTTTCTCTCTACCATCCCATTCTCACAGGTCTTATTTTCTGCATATCCTTGACCACTCTTAAATTAATGTTAACTGAAATGATGCCAGATAATTATAACTCTCTGCTAGGTGTGTGTATTTTGATAGAAGCCCAAAATGCTGAAATGCCTTCAGGATAAGAAAATGTACTTCACATATCATTACAGTTGATGTTGGTTGGGACACTGACATGGCTTATGATGTATCTTCCCAAAATAGGGTTGGGGATCAGGGGAAACTCAGTGTTTTCCCCATTAAATATATGTATACGTGTAAAATAAACAAAAAATGAACCCCAAGAGTAGATCTGAAGGCAAAAGAAGTCACAGACTATAGCCTAAGTGGAGAAATGTGGTCAGGGTAGGGTAAATATCTCCTCATAGAACATAAGGGTGTTATATGAAGTCCTGATTCCATACATTTTCAATTCTCTCTCCCAGTCTCCACTGGATTCCTTTCCACTAAAAGGTCTTGAGTACCAAGACAAGACCTCAGAACTGTTACCCTGGATTACGTTTCTTCTTACTACCTTTGAGTTGATTCCTGTTCAAGAGGCTGGTACCTGCTGCCTACAATAGGATGCTGATTGGGTTGAGATGATACATTCCCTACTGGTGAGGCTACAGAACTCTCTTAAAGCTAATATTTGCTGACATAGACTGTTAGGAAATCTTTTTTTTGTTTTTTCTTAGAATTTTTTTTTCTTCTTTCCCCATCTTGCCTCCTTTTTATTTATTTTTATTTTTCATCCATCTTATATTCTTTGGCACGTGTGGGCCTCCCACTGCAGTGGCCTCCCTCACTGCAAAGCAACGGCCCTGGGTGCATGTGCTCCAGAGTGCTGGCTCACAACCAGACACACCGGCCTAGCCATTCTGTGGCAAGTGGGATCTTCCTGGGCCAGGGATCAAACCAGTGCCCCTTGCACTGCAAGGTGTACTCTTTAACCACTGGACCGCCAGGGAAGCCTGACTCAGGAAATCTTAATGTAAACTTGCTAAACTTTCAGTGTAGAGAAAAAAATATCAATAAAAATCTTTTTGAAAAAAATTCTTAAGACAGCAGATAAAAGTTGTTATCCACAACCTCAGTAGAATATGCCAGTTGATGTAATGTACTTTTTAAACTTTCAACCATTTTTTGTGAATATTAACATAATTATAGTCAACTCATAAGTTAAAATTTTGCTTTCTTTTCCCTAATATTTTAACATGGTCATTTTCTTCTGTTCCTAAGCCTTCTTCATTAGTTAGGCTGATTTTTTGCAGGAAAGTTGGGGCTTTCTCTTCATTTTTGAATAGCATAATGTTCATCTAAATGTGAGAATTACTTCCTTATAGACATTGGACAAATTTCAATAGAGTTCAGCCACAGATTTCAAATATTACTTATACAGACACTGCATTGTAGCTCTAGGGATTTTTAACATCATCACATTTTGAAATGTATCACCATTTGCCATGTAGTGCCAGTTTTGCCATTTAATTATCATAAAAATTTGTTATCAACACTAGTGTTAGAAAAAAAAACATGCAGTTGACATAAAACATCTAAGCTAAATAATCTTTGAGTTTAGATTATATTGATGGTTGCTTAGATTCTTGTTGTACATGTTTTCTGTTACCCTGGATTACGTTTCTTCTTACTACCTTTGAGTTGATTCCTGTTCAAGAGGCTGGTACCTGCTGCCTACAATAGGATGCTGATTGGGTTGAGATGATACATTCCCTACTGGTGAGGCTACAGAACTCTCTTAAAGCTAATATTTGCTGACATAGACTGTTAGGAAATCTTTTTTTTGTTTTTTCTTAGAATTTTTTTTTCTTTCCCATCTTGCCTCCTTTTATTTATTTTTCTTTTTCATCCATCTTATATTCTTTGGAACGTGTGGGCCTCCCACTGCAGTGGCCTCCCTCACTGCAAAGCAACGGCCCTGGGTGCATGTGCTCCAGAGTGCTGGCTCACAACCAGACACACCGGCCTAGCCATTCTGTGGCAAGTGGGATCTTCCTGGGCCAGGGATCAAACCAGTGCCCCTTGCACTGCAAGGTGTACTCTTTAACCACTGGACCGCCAGGGAAGCCTGACTCAGGAAATCTTAATGTAAACTTGCTAAACTTTCAGTGTAGAGAAAAAAATATCAATAAAAATCTTTTTGAAAAAAATTCTTAAGACAGCAGATAAAAGTTGTTATCCACAACCTCAGTAGAATATGCCAGTTGATGTAATGTACTTTTTAAACTTTCAACCATTTTTTGTGAATATTAACATAATTATAGTCAACTCATAAGTTAAAATTTTGCTTTCTTTTCCCTAATATTTTAACATGGTCATTTTCTTCTGTTCCTAAGCCTTCTTCATTAGTTAGGCTGATTTTTTGCAGGAAAGTTGGGGCTTTCTCTTCATTTTTGAATAGCATAATGTTCATCTAAATGTGAGAATTACTTCCTTATAGACATTGGACAAATTTCAATAGAGTTCAGCCACAGATTTCAAATATTACTTATACAGACACTGCATTGTAGCTCTAGGGATTTTTAACATCATCACATTTTGAAATGTATCACCATTTGCCATGTAGTGCCAGTTTTGCCATTTAATTATCATAAAAATTTGTTATCAACACTAGTGTTAGAAAAAAAAACATGCAGTTGACATAAAACATCTAAGCTAAATAATCTTTGAGTTTAGATTATATTGATGGTTGCTTAGATTCTTGTTGTACATGTTTTCTGAGACTTTTTGTGTGCTAAAGAATGTCTCAGGGCTATTTGCAGCTGTTGCAGCCTGGCCTTACCCCATTAGATGTGGGAAGAGAAGGAGACAAATTGTGACACTGTCCCTTATCAAAAGACCACACAGTTGTTCGCCACTTTGACTCCATGATGGATAGTTATCTTGAGGTTTGACGGATGTGAGGCTGAAAGTTTAGGGAAAAATAGTGCAGAAGCCAAGTAGCTTCTTGTTATTGACACTTAACTTGATAACGTGAGGTTAATCAATCTTCTCTATTGTTTTTAGCTTCAATTTTGTTTTCTGTTCAAGCTTTATTTTTCCCACCTCATCAGACTGAAGTGACTCCACCCCCAACACACACACCCTTCCCACCCTTCCCCCGCAAAAAAAGAAAACCTTGAGGGAGAAAAGACAATAAGGAACTCTTACCAAACAAACTTCTTTTGTTCTGTGTGCATGTGCTGGAGACAGACAAACACATGCCAAATTTCTTTGTATAATGGGCATATATACACACACACATGTATATTTAAAGTACTAATCTAATGAATGGCTGGAGAAATAAAATAGATTTTTATGATCAAGCATTTAATAACTTCTATCATACTAATCTGGGAACATACATATCTGTAAACAACAAAAGTCTGTAAAAGCTCAAGGTAAAATAAAACTTAAAAAAAAAATAACTTCTATCATAGAGAAAGACATTATCCTCAAAGTATTGTTCTGAGAAGCAGCACATTATTGATTGATCATTTTACTTTGCATGTTTCTTCCATATTTGCCCTAAGTCAGTGATGTGCAACTATTATACATTCCATTGAAATAATTATGTACTATAGTAAATTTTTATCTCATTGCAAGAGAATGATGGATTATTAATAAGACCTGCTGGTTCTGCCATGCCCAAATTCCTCAGAGACAAATAGAGGGGTAAAGTCCTTGTGCTTTTTGGGGAAGTTTTATCACCCCAATTAGTGCATAGGATGGAAGAATCAAACTTCTTACAAAGTTTTTGTTGTTGTTGTTTAGTATTTGAAAGCTTTTTAAATTCAATGAAATTTACCAGTTTTAAGACTGCAGTTTGAGTTTTGACAAATGTTGCTTAGATGTTTTCAGGGCTATTTGCAGCTGTTGCAGCCTGGCCTTACCCCATTAGATGTGGGAAGAGAAGGAGACAAATTGTGACACTGTCCCTTATCAAAAGACCACACAGTTGTTCGCCACTTTGACTCCATGATGGATAGTTATCTTGAGGTTTGACGGATGTGAGGCTGAAAGTTTAGGGAAAAATAGTGCAGAAGCCAAGTAGCTTCTTGTTATTGACACTTAACTTGATAACGTGAGGTTAATCAATCTTCTCTATTGTTTTTAGCTTCAATTTTGTTTTCTGTTCAAGCTTTATTTTTCCCACCTCATCAGACTGAAGTGACTCCACCCCCAACACACACACCCTTCCCACCCTTCCCCCGCAAAAAAAGAAAACCTTGAGGGAGAAAAGACAATAAGGAACTCTTACCAAACAAACTTCTTTTGTTCTGTGTGCATGTGCTGGAGACAGACAAACACATGCCAAATTTCTTTGTATAATGGGCATATATACACACACACATGTATATTTAAAGTACTAATCTAATGAATGGCTGGAGAAATAAAATAGATTTTTATGATCAAGCATTTAATAACTTCTATCATACTAATCTGGGAACATACATATCTGTAAACAACAAAAGTCTGTAAAAGCTCAAGGTAAAATAAAACTTAAAAAAAAAATAACTTCTATCATAGAGAAAGACATTATCCTCAAAGTATTGTTCTGAGAAGCAGCACATTATTGATTGATCATTTTACTTTGCATGTTTCTTCCATATTTGCCCTAAGTCAGTGATGTGCAACTATTATACATTCCATTGAAATAATTATGTACTATAGTAAATTTTTATCTCATTGCAAGAGAATGATGGATTATTAATAAGACCTGCTGGTTCTGCCATGCCCAAATTCCTCAGAGACAAATAGAGGGGTAAAGTCCTTGTGCTTTTTGGGGAAGTTTTATCACCCCAATTAGTGCATAGGATGGAAGAATCAAACTTCTTACAAAGTTTTTGTTGTTGTTGTTTAGTATTTGAAAGCTTTTTAAATTCAATGAAATTTACCAGTTTTAAGACTGCAGTTTGAGTTTTGACAAATGTATGCTGTCAGATTACCACAACTGCAGTCATGATATAAAACATTTTAATGACCTTTTTGGTCATTACCATCTCCTTCCCCTTACATCCCCAGGTCCCTGGAAAATGGAGATCACTTCATAATTTTAAGCGTTCTCTGTATGTAGAGGCCATGCTAATCTGCTCTGTATTATACCCACTGTGGTGCATATGTGGTGCCTCGGTACTTACACAGATTTCAGATGTAAGGTGTGAGCAGATGTCAGTTAGTAAACTTTTTACAGCATCCATTTACTGTATCTTTTAAGCTGGTATTTCTAATGGTAGACTAGAAATACATTATTATCCCCTAGGAGAAAAAAGTCAGCAATCCCCCAGTTTTGCCTTGCACAGCGTAACACGGTAACTTGAGATCCTGTCCCTAGTCCAACTCAGAACTGCTGGTGAAGCGCTGAGGTGTTAATTGATAATTTGCTTCCTTCAGTCATTCTGTATTTTGTTACTTTAGGAATACTTCTGTGGCTGAGCTTTGGACATGGGGCTGTGGAGGTAGACTGACGTTATGACTTAGTCAACCACTTTGTTACACTAAAACACATTTCTAAGGCTCAAAGAATTGTTGAACTACACTTTTCAAGTGTGGAAGAGAAAACTAAGCCAGTTTAATTTATTCTTGGATTTGATAAATGATTAAAAAGAAGGAAACGATAAGTGTATGAAAATTGCTGTATATACCCTTGACTGACAGTTTTTTTCCATTATATGTGAAGAGATATTAAGTGTGAACACTGCTCACTGTGTACACATACAAAGCATTCTTCTTGGTGGACACTATCTGTGTACATACACTGAGTGGGTAATTTTAGCCATGATGGATATACCATTTCAATTATGAGGTTGAGGTGATTTTTTTTTAACTGAAAATGTATAAGCATAAATGAAGCTAGAATACTATGTGTCCTGAGAAGTTGGAGATGAATGAGAATCTGCTATAAATATTACATTGTACTTATGTCTTAAAGTCTAATATCTTTTTGTTATTCACAGACATTTGCATTTGATTGTTTCAAAGTGGTTTTCTACTAAGGTGATATGAAAATATTAATATATCAATATGAAAATTTATTAACACGTGGATATTTGATGGTATGGACTTTGCAACAAATCCAGAAATACAAGACTCAAGAAACTTAGTTAAAGATGTGAAGGAGCAGTAGTGTAGAAGCATTGATTTTTAGAGGAAGTATGTTTAAGTTCTATACGTTTTGAATTTTATCTCTGCCTCTTTACCCTCTATTTATAAACCTACATCTTCCAAAGAAATCCTCGAATCTACATTCTGTCCTTGACAAGCGTAAATAGAAGATGTAAGTTAAACAAGTTAACTTACATCTTTCATGAAGTTATTTGGGAAAGGGTGAAATTTAATTTGCAGTATATGTTTTGTTTACCTGTTTTAAAAGAGGTTGCTCCCTGAACTTTAAATCTCTAAACTCAAGATTCCTAGTGATTTGACACTAATAAGAAGCTCAAAGAGCATTTGAAAACTCCAGAGGAAAGCCGGTTCCTATTATTTTCCCATTAAACTGCACCAACCCCAAGGGATGTGGTTTTATGCAGATAAATGTTGGATAAATAGCTGAACTTCTGGGCATATTTGAACCCACAGTTTAAGTCACGCACAGTTCTGTCAACCCTGGTTAGCAAGGGAAGTATTTAGCGTTTCATCCATACGCAGTCCCTTTTGTCTTTTGTTTAAGCTAGTTGAAGAGAAAACTAAGCCAGTTTAATTTATTCTTGGATTTGATAAATGATTAAAAAGAAGGAAACGATAAGTGTATGAAAATTGCTGTATATACCCTTGACTGACAGTTTTTTTCCATTATATGTGAAGAGATATTAAGTGTGAACACTGCTCACTGTGTACACATACAAAGCATTCTTCTTGGTGGACACTATCTGTGTACATACACTGAGTGGGTAATTTTAGCCATGATGGATATACCATTTCAATTATGAGGTTGAGGTGATTTTTTTTTAACTGAAAATGTATAAGCATAAATGAAGCTAGAATACTATGTGTCCTGAGAAGTTGGAGATGAATGAGAATCTGCTATAAATATTACATTGTACTTATGTCTTAAAGTCTAATATCTTTTTGTTATTCACAGACATTTGCATTTGATTGTTTCAAAGTGGTTTTCTACTAAGGTGATATGAAAATATTAATATATCAATATGAAAATTTATTAACACGTGGATATTTGATGGTATGGACTTTGCAACAAATCCAGAAATACAAGACTCAAGAAACTTAGTTAAAGATGTGAAGGAGCAGTAGTGTAGAAGCATTGATTTTTAGAGGAAGTATGTTTAAGTTCTATACGTTTTGAATTTTATCTCTGCCTCTTTACCTCTCTATTTATAAACCTACATCTTCCAAAGAAATCCTCGAATCTACATTCTGTCCTTGACAAGCGTAAATAGAAGATGTAAGTTAAACAAGTTAACTTACATCTTTCATGAAGTTATTTGGGAAAGGGTGAAATTTAATTTGCAGTATATGTTTTGTTTACCTGTTTTAAAAGAGGTTGCTCCCTGAACTTTAAATCTCTAAACTCAAGATTCCTAGTGATTTGACACTAATAAGAAGCTCAAAGAGCATTTGAAAACTCCAGAGGAAAGCCGGTTCCTATTATTTTCCCATTAAACTGCACCAACCCCAAGGGATGTGGTTTTATGCAGATAAATGTTGGATAAATAGCTGAACTTCTGGGCATATTTGAACCCACAGTTTAAGTCACGCACAGTTCTGTCAACCCTGGTTAGCAAGGGAAGTATTTAGCGTTTCATCCATACGCAGTCCCTTTTGTCTTTTGTTTAAGCTCATCTAAGCTCAGAAGCACACATTGGAATCAAACTTAGTGTGGTAGGGATGAAAAATCTTGAGAGGTGAACATAACCGCTAATGCTTCTCACAACATTTGCCCTCTGTCGTCACTCGGCCACACAGAGCAGCAGAGTGGCTGTGAGCTGCATCTGTTCCACCACGGGGTCTTTCCTAAACCCAAGGGTGTGCCTGTGGTTCGCTGAAGCCGCTCGGCTGGCATTGTTGTTTCGTAACCTAAAGTCCTTTCTTATTTCCCTCTTTGCTCCTAAAACCTTCGCTCCTATGTATTTCCTTTCCTTTTACCATGACTTTCTAACAGCTGAACTACACAAATGCCAAGTAGCGACATGAATTCCTAAACAGAAGCTGCCATAAAACATTGCTGCTCCAACCAAGAAACACACATGTAGAGGCACATGACTGACAGGACTCAAAAGGCAGGTTTTAGTAAATGACAAGTGTGAAGTGCTTATTGTTGCTCCAGTCGATGGAAGCTCATAGTTATACAAAAAAAAAATCATTCACATTTCAGAACAATTCAGTGTAACTGGCAGCTTGGGAAAGAAAAGACTTAAAATCTCTTAAAGATGTAGAAGACAGGAGGAGCACGGAATCCAAAGCGTTCTCTCGCTTTGGAATATGTTGGCATCTTTCGATTGGGTTTTAAAACTGGGATTGCGGAGGAGCAGCAGGAAAAGTTGAAATTATAAATTATTTTTGTTAGGAACAAGAGAGGATAAGAGAATGAAAAGAAAGCTGCTGCTCGTCTTTTATTTATTCTAAGCATAATTCCATTCAGTGCTAATTAAATAAACGTCTAAAGCGGCACATTATCCTTTTGTATGGACTCACTGTCATTACTATAGAAGGATCCATGGTTATTCACAAATACAGGAAGGAAATATTGTGTGCTGTCAATCCATTGTGTGATCAGTGTTAGGATAATTGCTAACAAGATGTCATGAAATAATGTAATTTAAATATTGCTTTTATCCGTTAAAATGGTATAAGGTGTAGTCTTAAGGGCATGACATTATTTTGTATGTGAAATATAATAAATTAGGAGTAGAAATATTCTGTCTTCTACTGTATTTCTCATCGCACCGGGTCTTGTCCATAAACTTAGTGGTAGGGATGAAATCTTGAGAGGTGAACATAACGTAATGCTTCTCACAACATTTGCCCTCTGTCGCACTCGGCCACACAGAGCAGCAGAGTGGCTGTGAGCTGCATCTGTTCCACCACGGGGTCTTTCCTAAACCCAAGGGTGTGCCTGTGGTTCGCTGAAGCCGCTCGGCTGGCATTGTTGTTTCGTAACCTAAAGTCCTTTCTTATTTCCCTCTTTGCTCCTAAAACCTTCGCTCCTATGTATTTCCTTTCCTTTTACCATGACTTTCTAACAGCTGAACTACACAAATGCCAAGTAGCGACATGAATTCCTAAACAGAAGCTGCCATAAAACATTGCTGCTCCAACCAAGAAACACACATGTAGAGGCACATGACTGACAGGACTCAAAAGGCAGGTTTTAGTAAATGACAAGTGTGAAGTGCTTATTGTTGCTCCAGTCGATGGAAGCTCATATTTATACAAAAAAAAAATCATTCACATTTCAGAACAATTCAGTGTAACTGGCAGCTTGGGAAAGAAAAGACTTAAAATCTCTTAAAGATGTAGAAGACAGGAGGAGCACGGAATCCAAAGCGTTCTCTCGCTTTGGAATATGTTGGCATCTTTCGATTGGGTTTTAAAACTGGGATTGCGGAGGAGCAGCAGGAAAAGTTGAAATTATAAATTATTTTTGTTAGGAACAAGAGAGGATAAGAGAATGAAAAGAAAGCTGCTGCTCGTCTTTTATTTATTCTAAGCATAATTCCATTCAGTGCTAATTAAATAAACGTCTAAAGCGGCACATTATCCTTTTGTATGGACTCACTGTCATTACTATAGAAGGATCCATGGTTATTCACAAATACAGGAAGGAAATATTGTGTGCTGTCAATCCATTATGTGATCAGTGTTAGGATAATTGCTAACAAGATGTCATGAAATAATGTAATTTAAATATTGCTTTTATCCGTTAAAATGGTATAAGGTGTAGTCTTAAGGGCATGACATTATTTTGTATGTGAAATATAATAAATTAGGAGTAGAAATATTCTGGCTTCTACTGTATTTTTTCCCACTACTGGTCAGTTAATAAACCACTCAAATAACTTAAAGACTGGAAGGAATTGCAGAAAGTAGAAATTCAGGACATTTCATTTTATAGTTGTGAAAATAGGCTAAAAGAGAATAAAGTCCCATTCCTTTCATGTGACAGCGTGGTTAGTTAGCTACCAAATTCCTTTCTTTCTTACTTAATATTTAGGTGTGCCTTGTGTCTTAAGTTCTCTCAGTAGAATGCAGGCAGATTTGATGTGCTTAACTCTCTGACTAGGCCCATCAAGAACTCCCTCCTTGATTCTTCAGGCTCTTTACCTTTCTGCTGACTCAGGGTGGAAGGTTCCAAAGCCTGATAGTGTTGTTTTAATAGATGGAAGTCTAGGATTCTGAATCATTGTGTTGAAGGCAGCTGCCCCACAGCTACAAGGGACTGTAGGTGAGTGAGCTATGGACTTACTTTATAGGCCATTGAAATTTGAAAGTTGATCGATTATATTCATTAGTGTTACTTTAACACTTGCAACACTGCCAACAGCCTTAACTGTCAATCTGTCTTGGAAGGACAGCTTCCGTTCCTCATCCTTCTCTGTTACCACCACATTTTCAAATGTTCCTTCCTGTTTGGTCTCATTATCATGCCTTTATACTGGACTTGCATTATTTGAACTTCAATTGTATCAAGACCCTTTCTTAACTGGTCTTTGAGTCTTTAGTTTGCCGCTGTTCTAATTCTCATCATGTACTGATGGAAGACTAATCCTGCTCTGACAACTTTAAAAAAAAAAATTTGTTTTAATTGGAAAACAATTGCTGGGTTAGTTTCTCTTGCACAATGACATGAATAAGTATACGTATATCCCCTCCCCCCTTCTGACCCCTCGAGGTCATCCCAGAACACCAGGCTGAGCTCCCTGTGTTGTACAGCAATTTACCACTTTGTTACACATGGTAGTGCATATATTTCAATGCTAATCTCTCAACTCAACTCATCCCACCCCCTCCTTCCCCTGTTGTGTCCACAGTCCATTCTCTACGTCTGTGTCTCTGTTCTTGCCCTGCAAATGAGTTCCTCAGTACCATTTTTCTAGATTCTCTCTCTATATATATATGCTAATATATTTGTTTTCCTCTCTCTGACTTACTTCACTCTGTATAACAGGCCCTAGGTTTGTCTTCCTCAGATCAGCTGACTCAAATCCATCTCTTTCTATGGCTGAGTCATATTCCTTTGTGTCTGTGTACCACACTTGTTGTTTATCTGTCTGTCAGTGGGTATCTAGGTTGCTTCCATGTCCTGGCTGTTGTAAATCATGCTGCAGTGAATATTGGAGTACTGTCTAGTTTTTTCTAGGGTCTGCCCCATAGCAGGATTGCTAGGCCAACTCTCAGTAGAATGCAGGCAGATTTGATGTGCTTAACTCTCTGACTAGGCCCATCAAGAACTCCCTCCTTGATTCTTCAGGCTCTTTACCTTTCTGCTGACTCAGGGTGGAAGGTTCCAAAGCCTGATAGTGTTGTTTTAATAGATGGAAGTCTAGGATTCTGAATCATTGTGTTGAAGGCAGCTGCCCCACAGCTACAAGGGACTGTAGGTGAGTGAGCTATGGACTTACTTTATAGGCCATTGAAATTTGAAAGTTGATCGATTATATTCATTAGTGTTACTTTAACACTTGCAACACTGCCAACAGCCTTAACTGTCAATCTGTCTTGGAAGGACAGCTTCCGTTCCTCATCCTTCTCTGTTACCACCACATTTTCAAATGTTCCTTCCTGTTTGGTCTCATTATCATGCCTTTATACTGGACTTGCATTATTTGAACTTCAATTGTATCAAGACCCTTTCTTAACTGGTCTTTGAGTCTTTAGTTTGCCGCTGTTCTAATTCTCATCATGTACTGATGGAAGACTAATCCTGCTCTGACAACTTTAAAAAAAATTTGTTTTAATTGGAAAACAATTGCTGGGTTAGTTTCTCTTGCACAATGACATGAATAAGTATACGTATATCCCCTCCCCCCTTCTGACCCCTCGAGGTCATCCCAGAACACCAGGCTGAGCTCCCTGTGTTGTACAGCAATTTACCACTTTGTTACACATGGTAGTGCATATATTTCAATGCTAATCTCTCAACTCAACTCATCCCACCCCCTCCTTCCCCTGTTGTGTCCACAGTCCATTCTCTACGTCTGTGTCTCTGTTCTTGCCCTGCAAATGAGTTCCTCAGTACCATTTTTCTAGATTCTCTCTCTCTATATATATATGCTAATATATTTGTTTTCCTCTCTCTGACTTACTTCACTCTGTATAACAGGCCCTAGGTTTGTCTTCCTCAGATCAGCTGACTCAAATCCATCTCTTTCTATGGCTGAGTCATATTCCTTTGTGTCTGTGTACCACACTTGTTGTTTATCTGTCTGTCAGTGGGTATCTAGGTTGCTTCCATGTCCTGGCTGTTGTAAATCATGCTGCAGTGAATATTGGAGTACATGTGTCCTGAGGTTTGTTTTTCTCAGGGTACATGCCCCATAGCAGGATTGCTAGGTCATATGGTAGTTTTATTCCTATAATTTTAAAGGAATTTCCATACTTTTCTCCATTCTGAAAACTTCTATTGACTTTTAATTGTCTAAAGCTGTGGTAAGGAATTTGGAGGCCTTGGGATACATGTGACCTGTGGACAGATTTTGCTTGGCTGATGAGATGTGCTTTTTATTTTTGAAACTTTGTCATTAGTATTTAAAAGTTGAGAGAGTTTTTAAAACTTCATATTTCTTGTCTCCTCTTGGCAAACAAATGACCTAGAACACAGAAGAGTTGGGTCTGCATTCTCACATGGAAGCCATCAGTTGAAGCAAGTTATGTAGTTTATAGTGTGCCTGTATTGGTCAAGATTTTCCAAAGAACAGAACCAGTATGTGTGTATATATATGCACAAACATAGATATCATATGTGTGTATATATCCTATTGGTTATGTATTATTCAGAGATTTATTGTAAGTAGTTGACCCATGGAATTATGAAGACTGACAAATCCCAAGATCTGTGTCAAGCAGGATGGAGACCCAAGAGAGCTATTTTGTGTAGATTCATTCCAAAAACCAGCAGGTTGGAGACGCAGGAAGAACCAGTGTTTCAGTTTGAATCTGAAGGCAGGAAAACATCCATGTCCCAGTCAGTCAAGCAGCTGAGTTCCTTCTTAAGACCTTTTGTTTTTTTTTAGGTCAAATGTTAATCTCATCAAGAAACAGCCTCACACACATCCTTTCCCTGTTGTGTCCACAGTCCATTCTCTACGTCTGTGTCTCTGTTCTTGCCCTGCAAATGAGTTCCTCAGTACCATTTTTCTAGATTCTCTCTCTCTATATATATGCTAATATATTTGTTTTCCTCTCTGACTTACTTCACTCTGTATAACAGGCCCTAGGTTTGTCTTCCTCAGATCAGCTGACTCAAATCCATCTCTTTCTATGGCTGAGTCATATTCCTTTGTGTCTGTGTACCACACTTGTTGTTTATCTGTCTGTCAGTGGGTATCTAGGTTGCTTCCATGTCCTGGCTGTTGTAAATCATGCTGCAGTGAATATTGGAGTACATGTGTCCTGAGGTTTGTTTTTCTCAGGGTACATGCCCCATAGCAGGATTGCTAGGTCATATGGTAGTTTTATTCCTATAATTTTAAAGGAATTTCCATACTTTTCTCCATTCTGAAAACTTCTATTGACTTTTAATTGTCTAAAGCTGTGGTAAGGAATTTGGAGGCCTTGGGATACATGTGACCTGTGGACAGATTTTGCTTGGCTGATGAGATGTGCTTTTTATTTTTGAAACTTTGTCATTAGTATTTAAAAGTTGAGAGAGTTTTAAAACTTCATATTTCTTGTCTCCTCTTGGCAAACAAATGACCTAGAACACAGAAGAGTTGGGTCTGCATTCTCACATGGAAGCCATCAGTTGAAGCAAGTTATGTAGTTTATAGTGTGCCTGTATTGGTCAAGATTTTCCAAAGAACAGAACCAGTATGTGTGTATATATATGCACAAACATAGATATCATATGTGTGTATATATCCTATTGGTTATGTATTATTCAGAGATTTATTGTAAGTAGTTGACCCATGGAATTATGAAGACTGACAAATCCCAAGATCTGTGTCAAGCAGGATGGAGACCCAAGAGAGCTATTTTGTGTAGATTCATTCCAAAAACCAGCAGGTTGGAGACGCAGGAAGAACCAGTGTTTCAGTTTGAATCTGAAGGCAGGAAAACATCCATGTCCCAGTCAGTCAAGCAGCTGAGTTCCTTCTTACTTAGACCTTTTGTTCTATTTAGGTCCTTTTCACCCACATTAGGAAGAACAGCCTACTCAGTCTATAGATTCAAATGTTAATCTCATCAAGAAACAGCCTCACACACATACCCAGAATGATATTTGATCAAATATATACTTGACTACCCAGTGGCTGTATCAGGTTGACACACAAAATTGACCATCACTTCATGCTGTGGTCCCTAGTAATTTATCCTTCTGGCTTTCCTTACTTTAAAAAAATTTTTTTTTAACCCATTCTACCACTGGGCATTTGGGTGTGAGAATGAAATAAATTTCATAAAGATTTTTTCAGGGATTTTTTTTTTCACTGTTATATCCCTAGCACTTAGAACAAAAGGTAGTAGACACTTAATATGTATTCATTGACTAAATCAATAAAATAATGTGACTGTTCTGTAATACAGTGTTTCAGTTCTTCAACCGGCATCCCAAGTTCTCCACCATAGAGCCTTAAGACACTTCCCTAACCTGGTCTTCCAATAGAAGACAGATCAAGTCAGGCCATAGAATCTTCTGGGTTACTGTCTCTGCCTTTGTATTTGGTTCTGTTGTTTACCATGAAGGTTCTTGTTGTCTTAGCCATTGTCTAATAGATATCTTTCCTGCTAAGTTTAGCCCATTCTATTTTCATCTTTGGTGAAAACTTCTTAACCATTCAGACCAGAGTGATTTCTCCTTCTGAAGTTTCATAATATTTTCTATCTGGGATCACTCATACAGCACTTTAGTCATATATTGTTTTATATTGCTGTTTAACTTCCAAACAAGTATTCAGGTTCCTCCAAGGTTGTAATCGCTTGCGTAAGACAGTGTCCTGAAGGAAAGTGGGAAGTATAGTAAGCCATAGCAGTCGAGATAGTAACTGAATTTAGAAAGAATGTGGCTTATTTACCATATTAATTTTATTGGACTAATATTTGCCACTCCATACTACATCAGGTAGTATGCTAAGAGCTTTGTGTACATTATCTTATTTAATTTCAATGTGATCTCTGAAGAAGTTATTATCATTAGCCCCATTTATCTATTAGGTGATTTACCTAGAGTCCCAAAGGTAGGACATCACTAAGAATTCAAACTTTGTAGTCAAGATCTTACTTATTATACATCATGAATTTTATTCAGCCATAATAACTCATTCATATTACAATGAAATCTTGCAATTTGTGACAATGTGGATGGACCTTGAGGATATTATGCCATGTGAAATAAGTCAGAGAAAAACACATCCTGTATCATTTCACTTCTGTGTGAAATCAAAACACTACAAAAAACAGAGCTTATAGATATAAGGAGCAAATTGGTGGTTGTCAGAGGTGAGGGGTGAGGGGGAAGAGAGAAGGTGAAATGGGTAAAGGCAGTCCAAATATGCAAATTTTCAGTCATGAAATAAGTAAGTTCTGGGGATGTATATGTACAGCATGGTGACTAGTATACAGTAATACCATTCAGTGTATTTGGAAATTGCTAAGACAGTAGGTCTTAAAAATTCTCATCATAAAAAAAAAATTTTTGTAGCCCCGTATGATGGTGGATATTCTGCTCTAGGCTTGTGATGATTGTTTTGCAATGTGTACAGGTATCAAATTATTGAACACCCAACACTAATATAATATTAGTAGTGAAAGTCACTCAGTCATGTCTGTCTCTTTGAGATCCATAGACAAGCCATGGAATTCTCCAGGCAAGAATACTCGAGTGGGTAGCCTTTCCCTTCTTCAGGGAATGTTCCCAACCCAGGGATCAAACCCAGGTCTCCCACACTGTGGGAAGATTCTTTAGCAAGAATAGCCCCAAGAATACTGGAGTGGGTAATCCATCCCTTCTCCAGGGAAACTTCCCAAACCAGGAATTGAACTAGAGTCTCCTGCATTACAGAAGGATTCTTTACCAGCTGAGCTACATGTTGCATGCTAATTATGCCTCAATAAAACTTGAAAAAACGGGAACTTCCGTAGAGTACAATGGATAAGACTCCACCTGCGAGTGCAGGAGACATGGGTTCAGTCCCTGGTGTGCGAAGATTCCACATAATGTAGAGCAGCTAAGCCTGTGTGCCAGTACTAATGAGCCAGCTCTTGAGAGCCTGTGAGCTGCAACTACCAAAGCCTACGCACCTACAGCCTGTGCTCTGCAACAGGAGAAGCTGTGCATTGATAAGCCCATGCACTGCAATCGAGAGTAGCCCCTTATTTATACCACAGCTAGAGAGAGTCAGCATGCAGCAATGAAGACCCAGCACAACCAAAACTAAAATAGTAAATTAATCAGTTTTTAAAAAAATCTCAGAAATGAAACATCATGTTAAATTATCATCCTATATTTATGGGTACTTTATGGCAATAGATAAGTATGGCAGAATTTAATCCACAGCTATAAAAACAGCAGAGCAAGATAAACTATTTGCAAAGGGAAAGGTGTTGTTCAATGAGTAGAACTGAGTCAAAGTTAGAAAATTTCACAGTATCAAAGTAGCGTACAGTACAGGAGATATTAAAAAAAAATACAGCATACAAATTTCAGCACAGAAATTGGGCCACAATGGAAGATAAGATACTTGAGACTGGGAGTAAAGCTCCTAATCACAGGAAATAAGCTATTATTGTCTTAGATAATTATGTATTATAGTTGCAGTTTCTATTGCATTGGTTCCCAAAGATTCTTTCATCACTTCTATAGATTAAAAAAGCCAAACACACTGAGGGATAGTATTATGCTATGAGATGCTGTAGTCCTCAGTATCAGGCACCTGGTGATACTAAAAAAGCATTTGTGGAAGGAAGGAAGGAAGAAAACAAACAAATAAACAAACCAGTGTGACCTGATAGGAAAATGAAGGTAGAAATCTTTTTCATAGAAATTTCCTTGAGTATAAAAGGTAAAATATAAGAAGAGTCTGAGTTTAAATTCATTGAGGTCTTATTAAAGAGACCTGAACGAGGTCGAGTCTGAACATTAAAGAATCTAAATGTTGGCTGCTTGATATTTGATAATATCTGGCTGTCTGAATGTGACTGATATTTTGCTCTTTCACAAATGTTGTATTTTATTCATCCTGCTCCAAAATCCATATTTGACCTAATGCGGACATGTGTGGGAAGGAATGTTATTATGTTGGCTGGCAGATGAGAACTAAAAAGTGCAAAGAATCCTGGTATATTTTAAAAGGGCAATTTTTTTTTTTAAACCAGGAATGTTGTCTTTCTTTAGTCCTGGGGGAGGAGTGATGTCTCTAGCTAATTGCTGTGTCTTTTTAAAGCCTTTCTTGGCAAATTTCCCTCCTTCTTAGCATCTGTCCCACAAAATGATGCACTTGAGATCGAAGAGTTAAATATCATAGTCCTGTCTTTCTTGAATAGTACAGTGTAGTAGGGTGCTCAGTGATAAGGTCAGAGATTGGGTGGGTGGAAATCCGGCTTCTGAGCAGTAAGAAACCAGAACTTGACTAGTTGTAGTGACTAAAGTTATATCACCATTTCATAAGAGAGAAAAAGCAACTACTGTTCTCAGTTCAAGCTCATATTAAACTCTTTAGTATTCAAAACCACGATGACAAGAGTCAAACTCTGTTTATCATGTATGTGTATATATACCTATATACATGTGTCTATACATATATATGTAAGTATATTATGTAAAACTGTTTTATTTCTGATATAGATAATGAGAAACTATCGTCTTGGTTTTCTATAAACAAACCAGGGTGGGAGTGGGTGGGCATTTTATCTCCTTCCCAAGACACGGGCTATATAGTAACATTTTTCTTAGTGATAGTTTCTTTAATATGCTGCATGGTGCATGCTAAGTTGCTTCAGTCGTGTCTGACTCAGAACCCTTTGGGACTGTAAGCCACGAAGCTCCTTTGTCCATGGGATTCTGCTAACAAGAAGACTGGAATGTGTTGCTATGCCCTCCTCCAGGAGCTCTTCCTGACTAAGGGCTCGAACCTGTGTCTCCTGCAGCTCCTGTATTGCTAAACAGATTCCTTACCACTGAGCCAATGAGAAAGCTCACCCTTCAGTATGATGAATGATATTTAATTAATTAAATCAATCAGTCTGCCTCTCTCCTTCTCTCTCTCTTTTTCTGTAGTTCTATAGTCTGTGGATCCCTGAATCCCACTGACTCAGCAGTCAAAGCTGTTCCCACAAAAAGAATTGTTACTGCCTTTTTTTTATAATGTTGACATTTGCACTTATACAATGAGCCAGTGGCCTCCAGCCTTGAATATAAATATATATATTTTTAATATTTTGTGTGACAAAAATCTGCCTTCTCGTATACTGTCTAGCGGACATGTGTGGAAGGAATGTTATTATGTTGGCTGGCAGATGAGAACTAAAAAGTGCAAAGAATCCTGGTATATTTTAAAAGGGCAATTTTTTTTTTTAAACCAGGAATGTTGTCTTTCTTTAGTCCTGGGGGAGGAGTGATGTCTCTAGCTAATTGCTGTGTCTTTTAAAGCCTTTCTTGGCAAATTTCCCTCCTTCTTAGCATCTGTCCCACAAAATGATGCACTTGAGATCGAAGAGTTAAATATCATAGTCCTGTCTTTCTTGAATAGTACAGTGTAGTAGGGTGCTCAGTGATAAGGTCAGAGATTGGGTGGGTGGAAATCCGGCTTCTGAGCAGTAAGAAACCAGAACTTGACTAGTTGTAGTGACTAAAGTTATATCACCATTTCATAAGAGAGAAAAAGCAACTACTGTTCTCAGTTCAAGCTCATATTAAACTCTTTAGTATTCAAAACCACGATGACAAGAGTCAAACTCTGTTTATCATGTATGTGTATATATACCTATATACATGTGTCTATACATATATATGTAAGTATATTATGTAAAACTGTTTTATTTCTGATATAGATAATGAGAAACTATCGTCTTGGTTTTCTATAAACAAACCAGGGTGGGAGTGGGTGGGCATTTTATCTCCTTCCCAAGACACGGGCTATATAGTAACATTTTTCTTAGTGATAGTTTCTTTAATATGCTGCATGGTGCATGCTAAGTTGCTTCAGTCGTGTCTGACTCAGAACCCTTTGGGACTGTAAGCCACGAAGCTCCTTTGTCCATGGGATTCTGCTAACAAGAAGACTGGAATGTGTTGCTATGCCCTCCTCCAGGAGCTCTTCCTGACTAAGGGCTCGAACCTGTGTCTCCTGCAGCTCCTGTATTGCTAAACAGATTCCTTACCACTGAGCCAATGAGAAAGCTCACCCTTCAGTATGATGAATGATATTTAATTAATTAAATCAATCAGTCTGCCTCTCTCCTTCTCTCTCTCTTTTTCTGTAGTTCTATAGTCTGTGGATCCCTGAATCCCACTGACTCAGCAGTCAAAGCTGTTCCCACAAAAAGAATTGTTACTGCCTTTTTTTTATAATGTTGACATTTGCACTTATACAATGAGCCAGTGGCCTCCAGCCTTGAATATAAATATATATATTTTTAATATTTTGTGTGACAAAATGGAAAGTACACATAAAGCACTTCTGTAACATCCTGAAGTGTCATGACTGTCTTGAGGAAATGTAGTTGTGCTATTGTCTCAATTGCAAGTTCAGTGGAAGACCACTGTTCACTTGAAACAATGACTGATGAACACAGTGTAATTATTTAGACTCGGGTATTTCTTAAATGAGTGTTGGTTCAAGGATAACATTTGTTGCCAATGACAAACTTTGATATTTTAACCAAAAATTAGAATATTTGAAAATTTGCAGTTACCCCCATGAACTTGAAAGCTTTCCAATACTTAAAGACTTTTCTGGTGTCATTAGCAGTGGTATTAAATGTTAGTTAGTCCTTTAGATATTGCAGCTTCTTCATCTTTTTCAAATCCTATCATCTTCAGAGACTAGGTTATCCTGGAAGATCAGTTAGAATAACAGAATGTTTGCTGCCAGATAGTTCTTCTAATCCTCTGTCATTCAGAAGATGGTATTGTCTGCTTAACCATGATATGATTTTTTGATCTTGTATAATAAAATGTATCAGAATTTGGAAGATTTTCATAATTCAGTGAGCCTAGATTTGTCATATGACCAATATTGATGTTATGAAATCGGTTATGAAATCATTCATAATTAATAGACCCATTCAAATTGCAAGGTATACCAATTGATTTTAATGAAATAATCACACACAAAAAAAGTTGATAATTGCTTTAGATTCCACATTGCAACTCATCTTTAAGAAATTACCATGTGTTGAGTTGGGTATAGTATCATAGAATATTCTGAACTATCTAAAAATATTAAGATATTCCTGTTTCTAAGTGCATATTTACAATTAGAAACGGACATACCTGCATGAGCTAGATTTGCTTCCTATCATTCAACCAAAACAACGCATTGCAACAGACTGCATGGAGAATAAGATTTGAAACTCCAACTGTTTGTTAAGCCAGACAGATGTTTTTTCTCTCTGACAGGTTCTAGGCAGCATTATGATCCTACTTCTTAGCCCATACTAAGGTTTGATTTGACCTCTAACTAATGGGTGTGTCGGCATTACTGTTATGAGATATCAGCCACCATGTTTATTAAACAGTGGCCTTTAATCCTCACCTGCCTTTTCTCACAGAACAGCATCCTGCAGATTTTTCCAAACAATATTTTACATATACTGTTAAGATACCCATAATATAATTACTGCCAAACTAATTATATTCAGTCCTTTCCTAAAGTTTAAAACCAAATTTTGAAGTGTAGGAAAGTGAAGTACTTTCAGACAAACATAAATAGAGATGAATGTTGGAAAGATTCTTTAGTGTCATCTGGACTAATTTAACTTATAGTGTCCCTAACAAGTGGTCACCTTGAATATTCTTGATTATTTCTAGCAATGGGGAACTACCTCCTCACTCCATCTTAGGATGTAAATGGACTCAAACAACCTGTGATTTTGTGTGTGTAGCGTTTTACCATCAGTATGATGTCTGCAGGATTTATTCATGTTACTGTGGGTATCAGGAATTGATTTGCTGTTATTGCTCAGTAGTATTGCATTGTATAAATATCCCACAATGCGGCTACCCATTTTTGTCTTAGATATTTGAGTTGTTTCTACCTCACTTCATCTTGGAGATTTTATAATTCAGTACCAGATTTGGTCAATATGACCAATTTGTATGAAATTTATGAAATCATTCATAATTAATAGACCCATTCAAATTGCAAGGTATACCAATTGATTTTAATGAAATAATCACACACAAAAAAAGTTGATAATTGCTTTAGATTCCACATTGCAACTCATCTTTAAGAAATTACCATGTGTTGAGTTGGGTATAGTATCATAGAATATTCTGAACTATCTAAAAATATTAAGATATTCCTGTTTCTAAGTGCATATTTACAATTAGAAACGGACATACCTGCATGAGCTAGATTTGCTTCCTATCATTCAACCAAAACAACGCATTGCAACAGACTGCATGGAGAATAAGATTTGAAACTCCAACTGTTTGTTAAGCCAGACAGATGTTTTTTCTCTCTGACAGGTTCTAGGCAGCATTATGATCCTACTTCTTAGCCCATACTAAGGTTTGATTTGACCTCTAACTAATGGGTGTGTCGGCATTACTGTTATGAGATATCAGCCACCATGTTTATTAAACAGTGGCCTTTAATCCTCACCTGCCTTTTCTCACAGAACAGCATCCTGCAGATTTTTCCAAACAATATTTTACATATACTGTTAAGATACCCATAATATAATTACTGCCAAACTAATTATATTCAGTCCTTTCCTAAAGTTTAAAACCAAATTTTGAAGTGTAGGAAAGTGAAGTACTTTCAGACAAACATAAATAGAGATGAATGTTGGAAAGATTCTTTAGTGTCATCTGGACTAATTTAACTTATAGTGTCCCTAACAAGTGGTCACCTTGAATATTCTTGATTATTTCTAGCAATGGGGAACTACCTCCTCACTCCATCTTAGGATGTAAATGGACTCAAACAACCTGTGATTTTGTGTGTGTAGCGTTTTACCATCAGTATGATGTCTGCAGGATTTATTCATGTTACTGTGGGTATCAGGAATTGATTTGCTGTTATTGCTCAGTAGTATTGCATTGTATAAATATCCCACAATGCGGCTACCCATTTTTGTCTTAGATATTTGAGTTGTTTCTACTTATGGATCTACACTTCTCTGTAAGTATTTTTGTTGACATGTGTCCTCATTCCTCTGAGATAGATATCTTGAATTGTTGAGCAGTAGAGTAGGTGTTCAACTTTTTAAGAAATAAATGTGGTAGTACAATTTTACCTACCCATGGGAAGTTTTTCTCCACCTTCACACTGACACTTATGGTCATTTATTAATTTTGGCAATTCTCAGAGATGTGTAGCTGTGATTTTAATTTTCTTTATGATAAAAATTTTCATGTATATATTGGTCATAATATATTTCTTTGTAAAGTGATTCTTCAGGTTTTTCCTTACACGGTAAAATTGGGTGGTTTGTCTTTTAAGTTGCTATAGGGAGCTCTTTATATATTCTGGATACAAATTATTTGTCGGATACATATTTTGGAGGAATTCTCTATGGTTATTCATTTTCTTGATCACATCTTTTCATAAGCACGTGATTTTTAAATTTTGATGCTCTAATGTATGAATGTCTCTGTTTTTTATGGTTCTTACTTTTGTGTCCTCTCCAAGAAATATTTTTTCACCATTCAGGTCACAAATGCACTCTCCTATGTTTTCTTTTAAGAGAAATAATTTGTTCTTATTTCTTTATAATTTAAGCTTTATCATTTAAATCTATGATTCATTTCAAAATAATCTTGTGTATGTTGTGATGTAGGTGTTGAAGTACATTTTTTTCCCATATGGATATCAAGTTCTAGCATAATTTGTTAAAAAGACTAGCCTTCCCCCCATTGGCTTTCTTAGGTGCCTTTGTTGATTATTTAAAATATTTAATATTTGTTACTATAAGAGAATATAACTGACCATCTTTTTTATAAGATCAGAATGATTCTAAAAAAGCACTTCTGAACGGGAAACTCTCATTCTGATTTTTTTAAAAGATTATCAACTATATCCTCTTGTAGTAATAAAGGTTTAAATATTTGAAAAAGTGAAAGAAGGAAAATTAAAAATTTCTCCTTATCCCCAACACTGGCTCAAAAAATACTCTAAAGAAATAGTGGTCTCAAGAAGAATATGTGTACACTTGACAGTATAAACATGCATACATGCCCACAAACTCTTTAGCTGTTTTTTTCTTCTATGTTTCAAATGAAAAAAAAATATATATATCGATTTAATGCTGATGAAATTTGCATATGACACAAAGATGGAAGAGACAGTTCACATGTTAGGTGATAGGCAAACCCCTCAAAGAATCCTGAGACCACTGCCTGTAACATTCAGAGTGAATTGGGATCAGGCATGTAGGTTATAGAGAATGGTTGTGTTAAGTCTATGTGGAGCTCCCATGCTGAACTGTCATGATAAGTTAAAGTTCATTGTGTTGGTCCAATATGCTGTCAAGTCTATCTCTTTTATTTCTTTCTAAGTCTTCATTTTTGATTTAACTAGTAACTGCTACGTATTTAAGACAACATTTTTCTATTGCATTTTCTCTCCCTGGAGGTGAAGTAGATGAGAGATCTCTCATTTCCTTGTCTTCAAAATACTCAGCCTGCTTGAGTCACCACAGTAAACATCTAGTATGTTGGAGCATAGCTCTGCTTTCTGAACAAAGAAAAGACAATTTGTAAGAAAGGTAAAAAGAAGAGTGTCTCAGTGGTGCCTTACATTGAATTGTGGAAACATGGGGAAAGGAAAAAAGAGGAAAACTAGGGCACAGAGAGAGATCACAGGACAAGTTTGCTTTCCCTGGAGTGGTGGGGTAATCAGTTTGCTAGAATAATGAGGAAGAGTCATGCTGTCTCCCAACAGTTTCCTGGTGAGCTTGTCACATTGCAGGCCATATAATCTATGCCTGAGTTTGTATGTAGCTTTGAACATTATTTTCCTGAATGGATAGCACTGAAATCCTGACAGAGATAAAAATAATGTGGTCTTAAGTTCATCTTCTGTATTGGCAACCATCTAAAGAAAGCTTTAGAACCCAGGCCTATTTCTTTCCTCTGAGTGATTTGATGATCTCTTATAGACAGTTTTGAAAGTGACTTAAATATCACAAACCTATACAGAAAATACATGTGGTCTCAAGAAGAATATGTGTACACTTGACAGTATAAACATGCATACATGCCCACAAACTCTTTAGCTGTTTTTTCTTCTATGTTTCAAATGAAAAAATATATATATCGATTTAATGCTGGTGAAATTTGCATATGACACAAAGATGGAAGAGACAGTTCACATGTTAGGTGATAGGCAAACCCCTCAAAGAATCCTGAGACCACTGCCTGTAACATTCAGAGTGAATTGGGATCAGGCATGTAGGTTATAGAGAATGGTTGTGTTAAGTCTATGTGGAGCTCCCATGCTGAACTGTCATGATAAGTTAAAGTTCATTGTGTTGGTCCAATATGCTGTCAAGTCTATCTCTTTTATTTCTTTCTAAGTCTTCATTTTTGATTTAACTAGTAACTGCTACGTATTTAAGACAACATTTTTCTATTGCATTTTCTCTCCCTGGAGGTGAAGTAGATGAGAGATCTCTCATTTCCTTGTCTTCAAAATACTCAGCCTGCTTGAGTCACCACAGTAAACATCTAGTATGTTGGAGCATAGCTCTGCTTTCTGAACAAAGAAAAGACAATTTGTAAGAAAGGTAAAAAGAAGAGTGTCTCAGTGGTGCCTTACATTGAATTGTGGAAACATGGGGAAAGGAAAAAAGAGGAAAACTAGGGCACAGAGAGAGATCACAGGACAAGTTTGCTTTCCCTGGAGTGGTGGGGTAATCAGTTTGCTAGAATAATGAGGAAGAGTCATGCTGTCTCCCAACAGTTTCCTGGTGAGCTTGTCACATTGCAGGCCATATAATCTATGCCTGAGTTTGTATGTAGCTTTGAACATTATTTTCCTGAATGGATAGCACTGAAATCCTGACAGAGATAAAAATAATGTGGTCTTAAGTTCATCTTCTGTATTGGCAACCATCTAAAGAAAGCTTTAGAACCCAGGCCTATTTCTTTCCTCTGAGTGATTTGATGATCTCTTATAGACAGTTTTGAAAGTGACTTAAATATCACAAACCTATACAGAAAATACATGTGATTATATCCAAGAGACATCATAAAAATGTCTTAACTTAATGGAGACCTATTTAATATTTTAATGGATCACTCTTACTGAAAAATTGATCAAATTTTAACAACTAATCCCATTGATTGTCTATTAACGCTCCAAATAATACTCACCATATTAGTTGAGGCTTTTGGCTCTCCAGATTAGATTTTTAATTTTAAGCTTGGCATTTCTCAGGAAGAGAGAATATAATCGAAACAAGATGAGTTCATGTTTAATAGGACACCTACTACAGTGCAGAGTGTAGTTCTTTACAGAAACCATTTGCCCTTTTTTCCTTAAAAAATTGATTTTTTCAGTTATTTTTTATATAAATAAAATCAAGAAAATAGTATAGGTAACATGGCACCAATGGAAATAATTTTTTTCCCCTCCTAGAAACTTTACATATCAAAACTGAAAAAGTATTCTTTTGGTAAAAAAAGGACATCAAATAACGAGATGTGGTAATATATGTTTTCTCTTTTCATATGGTAGAATTTTCATTGATTCAGATGAGCACTATGAATTTGAAGCAGCAAAACATTTATGGTGGCATTTAAGACTCATCTTAACAATATCTACAAAGATTGTTCTCCATATGCTTTATGCTCATTCTGTATATCACATGCCTAATTATATGGTGACTTATAATGGTTCAGTGCTTTAAAGCAATTTTTCAGCCCTGTTTTTCAGCCAAGCTAGCCTCTAATTTGTCGAGTCCTTCTCCTCTCTGTATCAATGGCTCTTGCACGAAACACCATTTCTCATTAAAAGTTCCCATTCCCTTTAGCAGTGAGGATAAAATATCTAAAATCATTGGGTCCCCAGGCTGGTCTTGTGTGAGCTTGTCACATTGCAGGCCATATAATCTATGCCTGAGTTTGTAGCTTTGAACATTATTTTCCTGAATGGATAGCACTGAAATCCTGACAGAGATAAAAATAATGTGGTCTTAAGTTCATCTTCTGTATTGGCAACCATCTAAAGAAAGCTTTAGAACCCAGGCCTATTTCTTTCCTCTGAGTGATTTGATGATCTCTTATAGACAGTTTTGAAAGTGACTTAAATATCACAAACCTATACAGAAAATACATGTGATTATATCCAAGAGACATCATAAAAATGTCTTAACTTAATGGAGACCTATTTAATATTTTAATGGATCACTCTTACTGAAAAATTGATCAAATTTTAACAACTAATCCCATTGATTGTCTATTAACGCTCCAAATAATACTCACCATATTAGTTGAGGCTTTTGGCTCTCCAGATTAGATTTTTAATTTTAAGCTTGGCATTTCTCAGGAAGAGAGAATATAATCGAAACAAGATGAGTTCATGTTTAATAGGACACCTACTACAGTGCAGAGTGTAGTTCTTTACAGAAACCATTTGCCCTTTTTTCCTTAAAAAATTGATTTTTTCAGTTATTTTTTATATAAATAAAATCAAGAAAATAGTATAGGTAACATGGCACCAATGGAAATAATTTTTTTCCCCTCCTAGAAACTTTACATATCAAAACTGAAAAAGTATTCTTTTGGTAAAAAAAGGACATCAAATAACGAGATGTGGTAATATATGTTTTCTTTTCATATGGTAGAATTTTCATTGATTCAGATGAGCACTATGAATTTGAAGCAGCAAAACATTTATGGTGGCATTTAAGACTCATCTTAACAATATCTACAAAGATTGTTCTCCATATGCTTTATGCTCATTCTGTATATCACATGCCTAATTATATGGTGACTTATAATGGTTCAGTGCTTTAAAGCAATTTTTCAGCCCTGTTTTTCAGCCAAGCTAGCCTCTAATTTGTCGAGTCCTTCTCCTCTCTGTATCAATGGCTCTTGCACGAAACACCATTTCTCATTAAAAGTTCCCATTCCCTTTAGCAGTGAGGATAAAATATCTAATCAAGCTTGGGGAAAGAGACAGAGTTCAAACATGTCATTGGGTCCCCAGGCTGGTCTTGTGTGGCTGACTAAAAGTTCTCAGGCTTAACATTTGGTCTATGAAGAGAACTGTCAGTGTCAAATACTCCAATCGGCAGTGAAATAAAGAACATTAAATGAGCAAAAAAGGAAAGTGAGAGTTTTATAAAAGAGAACATCAATACTTGCTTCAGAGTCTTACAATTTTAGCAACTGCTCCCCATGAACTTTCTGTTGAGTGCATCAGGATATGCTTATTCAGAATTCCACTGCTTTTGAAAACATCCAGTTATTACACCTCATGATCTTTTCTTTCCCTGCCCCCACAATATTTTCCTCTTCATCATCCTTTCCTCCTCATCTTCATCCTACTGCTCTCTTTTCCTGTAAATTATGCAAAATTTATGCATGTGTGTGTCTGTATGTGTGAGGTGGTTATCTTAATTCTTATATTCCTACAGGATTAATGCTTTCATATATTATCTTTCTGAAAATTCATATGATTTTTGAGACTGTACAATGACAGAGTCTTTGCTAAGACCTCTGGAGGACAGTGTACAACAGGCCTTTATTTTGATTTGGGACAAAATTCAACAAAGATGTATATTGCAGATGTCAAATCCAGTATTTTGCTCCCAATAAGTATGTAGGACTCCTAGGAGCCTGTCTCGTAGGAGGAAAGCATAACAGGCTGAAGTCCCATGATGCAAATGTGAGAAAAGAATTTTGCCCATAATTTTAGCTTAACATTTGGGAAGGAAGTTTCAGTTTAATCTTGGAAAGTGGATTCTGTCTGCTCTCTCGTCACAAAACAGCAGTGCCACTATGAATTCACATTTGACTTCAGAATGTCCACAGTGAAGTTTTCTTGTTTTTGGTATGCTTAGGGAAAAAAAGAGAAATACTTTGTATTTTGTCACACTTGAAAGTACTTTTTTCTGTTAAATCAAATGGTCGAGTCCTTCTCCTCTCTGTATCACGAAACACCATTTCTCATTAAAAGTTCCCATTCCCTTTAGCAGTGAGGATAAAATATCTAATCAAGCTTGGGGAAAGAGACAGAGTTCAAACATGTCATTGGGTCCCCAGGCTGGTCTTGTGTGGCTGACTAAAAGTTCTCAGGCTTAACATTTGGTCTATGAAGAGAACTGTCAGTGTCAAATACTCCAATCGGCAGTGAAATAAAGAACATTAAATGAGCAAAAAAGGAAAGTGAGAGTTTTATAAAAGAGAACATCAATACTTGCTTCAGAGTCTTACAATTTTAGCAACTGCTCCCCATGAACTTTCTGTTGAGTGCATCAGGATATGCTTATTCAGAATTCCACTGCTTTTGAAAACATCCAGTTATTACACCTCATGATCTTTTCTTTCCCTGCCCCCACAATATTTTCCTCTTCATCATCCTTTCCTCCTCATCTTCATCCTACTGCTCTCTTTTCCTGTAAATTATGCAAAATTTATGCATGTGTGTGTCTGTATGTGTGAGGTGGTTATCTTAATTCTTATATTCCTACAGGATTAATGCTTTCATATATTATCTTTCTGAAAATTCATATGATTTTTGAGACTGTACAATGACAGAGTCTTTGCTAAGACCTCTGGAGGACAGTGTACAACAGGCCTTTATTTTGATTTGGGACAAAATTCAACAAAGATGTATATTGCAGATGTCAAATCCAGTATTTTGCTCCCAATAAGTATGTAGGACTCCTAGGAGCCTGTCTCGTAGGAGGAAAGCATAACAGGCTGAAGTCCCATGATGCAAATGTGAGAAAAGAATTTTGCCCATAATTTTAGCTTAACATTTGGGGAAGGAAGTTTCAGTTTAATCTTGGAAAGTGGATTCTGTCTGCTCTCTCGTCACAAAACAGCAGTGCCACTATGAATTCACATTTGACTTCAGAATGTCCACAGTGAAGTTTTCTTGTTTTTGGTATGCTTAGGGAAAAAAAGAGAAATACTTTGTATTTTGTCACACTTGAGTTTTACCCTCCTGAGTGACTGCTCGTGTCCTTATTACAGATCAAGTGTGGCCACAGTTCATGAGTGTGTAATACATTGTCATGTTCACCATCAACACATACTTTGTAAGAGTGGTCTTGGTTACATAAATTGGCCAGATTACAAGTTTCTCAAAAGGTAAAATATTAAGGCTGTCCTTGCCCATATATTATTCTTTAAAAAAAAAAAAGTAATAATAATCAGGCTGCTTTAGTAAATGGCCCAGAATTACTCGTCATCCCAGAATGACATCAAGAAGCATTTGACCCTTGCTGTCATGATTTTTGATATCAGAACCTGATATCCGATATCGTGAACGTGTTTCTTTGTAAATCAGTAGTCCATCTATTGGCCTTAGTATCTGAGTCAAATAGTTTGTTTATGACATGTTTAATGTTTTGTGAATCCCTCTCTTCATTCACTTCAAGTACTTTATAATTATGTTCCTTGAAAACAGATGCTTTTAATATTCAGCCTGAGTGTTTTATAAGCTATACAAATATTTTGTTTGTGGTCTTTTCTGGTGCTCACAGCCAAAATATGCCAGTCAACTTTTCAAAAGATCATTTTGTTATGCAGGAACCTGGGGCAGTTCAGCTTCTGAAGATCCTCGCTTCCCCAACTCCCGCCCCAAATGGGATCCGTAAACTTCATACATGTCCTACTACAAAGGCCCAGGTCCCAGCCTTTTCATTCTTTGCATGAATCATGAAAACGTGTTCTCAGATGCTGACCAGTAATTTCACAAAGTGATAATGTTGCTCTTGTCCTGGTTCCCGTCTCCTTCTGTTGTTGGGCTGAAGAGTTTTCCCCCAGCCTTCTACGGAAGAAGGCCCAATTAAAACCTCTCACTCTTGTGCCACTAAAACCCCACACAACAATTTGAAAAAATACCCCTAATTTGAAGCTGTTAATACAACTGTAATTTTGTTTCTTGAACATTGCTTGTTGTGGGATCCTGCCAATCTATGAAAACAAACCAGTAATAGCGCCATTTGAGAACCACCCAGGGTCAATTGTCCTCTTTTCTTTTTTCTAAATAACCTATTAAAAGACTCCTAGCAGCTACGACAATAACTAAAAAACTAGCAGTGCCAATTATGCCTGAGTAGTGGTAGTGGTAGCGCAGCACCAGTCCCAGAAATACTCCAAACCAATAGTCTATCAATTTTCCATGCCCACGCAGCCCTATCTGAGGAATAGGTTGGCTGTTGTCTTGGGGAGGAAGAGTAAGGGTTTTGTAGCCATAATTTTTCAGGATGTGAAACATTAAGGCTGTTTCTGTATAATGCATAAGTCTTATAATTTTGTGCTGAAATTTGAAAATTGTGCAAAGTTTTAAAACATATTGGGGTGGCATGCAAACATATGATCATTTGTGAGTTATCATAATTTCTGAGTTTTGTTGATTTGAAAACAATAATGCTGCTAGTTCTGAAATAATAAGATTCACCTTTGTTCCCCTTCTTCCTAGATCAAAGTCTTTACTTGCTGATCTCTTATTGTTGATATTGCTTAGGTGCTCTGTTTTCATCTCTAAGTGTACACTCTGTAATATGTCTTTCTCTAGTCAGTTTGAAGATCTGATCTCTGATCTGTTGTAAGTGTCTTGACAAAACAAACTCATGTATTGGTTGGATACCCTTTAATACTTGATATAACATACATAGTAAACACTAATTAAATGAGTTAACTAAATTCCACATTTCTAAGATTTTACATTATTTTTTTTTTTTTTGGCCACTTCTGTTGGTCTTTCATTTATCTATTTTCATTCATCTTTGTTCTTCTGCCCACACAGGCCTCCCAATGCAACGGCCTCTTTTGCAGCAGAGCTCCAGCTCTGCAGTTGAAAATCTGTCCAGCAGCTCCAAGGCACATGGGATCTTCCCAGACCAGGGATACGGAAGAAGGCCCAATTAAAACCTCTCACTCTTGTGCCACTAAAACCCCACACAACAATTTGAAAAAATACCCCTAATTTGAAGCTGTTAATACAACTGTAATTTTGTTTCTTGAACATTGCTTGTTGTGGGATCCTGCCAATCTATGAAAACAAACCAGTAATAGCGCCATTTGAGAACCACCCAGGGTCAATTGTCCTCTTTTCTTTTTTCTAAATAACCTATTAAAAGACTCCTAGCAGCTACGACAATAACTAAAAAACTAGCAGTGCCAATTATGCCTGAGTAGTGGTAGTGGTAGCGCAGCACCAGTCCCAGAAATACTCCAAACCAATAGTCTATCAATTTTCCATGCCCACGCAGCCCTATCTGAGGAATAGGTTGGCTGTTGTCTTGGGGAGGAAGAGTAAGGGTTTTGTAGCCATAATTTTTCAGGATGTGAAACATTAAGGCTGTTTCTGTATAATGCATAAGTCTTATAATTTTGTGCTGAAATTTGAAAATTGTGCAAAGTTTTAAAACATATTGGGGTGGCATGCAAACATATGATCATTTGTGAGTTATCATAATTTCTGAGTTTTGTTGATTTGAAAACAATAATGCTGCTAGTTCTGAAATAATAAGATTCACCTTTGTTCCCCTTCTTCCTAGATCAAAGTCTTTACTTGCTGATCTCTTATTGTTGATATTGCTTAGGTGCTCTGTTTTCATCTCTAAGTGTACACTCTGTAATATGTCTTTCTCTAGTCCGTTTGAAGATCTGATCTCTGATCTGTTGTAAGTGTCTTGACAAAACAAACTCATGTATTGGTTGGATACCCTTTAATACTTGATATAACATACATAGTAAACACTAATTAAATGAGTTAACTAAATTCCACATTTCTAAGATTTTACATTATTTTTTTTTTTTTGGCCACTTCTGTTGGTCTTTCATTTATCTATTTTCATTCATCTTTGTTCTTCGGCCCACACAGGCCTCCCAATGCAACGGCCTCTTTTGCAGCAGAGCTCCAGCTCTGCAGTTGAACACATCTGTCCAGCAGCTCCAAGGCACATGGGATCTTCCCAGACCAGGGATCGAACCAGTGACCCTTGCACTGCAAAGCAGTGTCCCTACACACTGGACCACAAGGGAAGCCCAGATTTTACATATTTTTAATTGAAGTATAGTTACTTTGTAATTAATAATACTATAGTATATTATAGTATACTATGCTATATAATATAGTATATTATAATAAAATATATAATACACTATATTATATAATATATAATTATATGATTCATTTGTGATGTTCTATTAGTTTTAAGTATTGAAAATAATGATTTGCTATTTTTACAGCTTATAAATAAACTTAGTTATTATTAAACATGAAATTACATTCCCTGTGCTATGTATCACATTCTTGTATCTTACTTCATACCTAGTGGTTTATCTCCCTTAATCCCACTTCCTCTGTCTCTCTCATTTTCCCCTTCCTGTCTTCACTGTTATAAGGCTTTTACATATTAATGGCTGTGCACATAATTTTAGAATTTAGCTGTTTTTGATATTAGCATTCTTACACATTCTAGTAATGCCTCTGTCTATTTAGTGCATTAGTACAGAAAAATGTATTGTCTGGAATGGTTGTGCTATGCATTATGCTGTTTAATCAAGTATCCTGACTAATAAATATTTATTGTGAATATTATTCATGGATTAATAATTTTTAAGAAGTTCTCCTGCTATGACATGTATTTTAATACTAAACCTAAATTTAACAAAGTAAAACCTTTGATCTAAGAGAGATCTCTTGAGTCTAGGTCAACCAGACTCGTAAAAGCAAGAAGTTAACTGCTGATGGAGACTTCTGGTTTGTAGAATGACACCTAAATAAGCTACTAATTGTGTAAATTGATTAAAAGGTATCTAGAAGAGAAGTATCTAAAGAAATATGGTCATATTTGTGTTTGTAAATCAATTTAACTAAATTCCACATTTCTAAGATTTTACATTATTTTTTTTTTTTTTTGCCACTTCTTTTGGTCTTTTATTTATCTATTTTTTTTCTTTTTTTTTCTTCTGCCCCCACAGGCCTCCCAATGCAACGGCCTCTTTTGCAGCAGAGCTCCAGCTCTGCAGTTGAACACATCTGTCCAGCAGCTCCAAGGCACATGGGATCTTCCCAGACCAGGGATCGAACCAGTGACCCTTGCACTGCAAAGCAGTGTCCCTACACACTGGACCACAAGGGAAGCCCAGATTTTACATATTTTTAATTGAAGTATAGTTACTTTGTAATTAATAATACTATAGTATATTATAGTATACTATGCTATATAATATAGTATATTATAATAAAATATATAATACACTATATTATATAATATATAATTATATGATTCATTTGTGATGTTCTATTAGTTTTAAGTATTGAAAATAATGATTTGCTATTTTTACAGCTTATAAATAAACTTAGTTATTATTAAACATGAAATTACATTCCCTGTGCTATGTATCACATTCTTGTATCTTACTTCATACCTAGTGGTTTGTCTCCCTTAATCCCACTTCCTCTGTCTCTCTCATTTTCCCCTTCCTGTCTTCACTGTTATAAGGCTTTTACATATTAATGGCTGTGCACATAATTTTAGAATTTAGCTGTTTTTGATATTAGCATTCTTACACATTCTAGTAATGCCTCTGTCTATTTAGTGCATTAGTACAGAAAAATGTATTGTCTGGAATGGTTGTGCTATGCATTATGCTGTTTAATCAAGTATCCTGACTAATAAATATTTATTGTGAATATTATTCATGGATTAATAATTTTTAAGAAGTTCTCCTGCTATGACATGTATTTTAATACTAAACCTAAATTTAACAAAGTAAAACCTTTGATCTAAGAGAGATCTCTTGAGTCTAGGTCAACCAGACTCGTAAAAGCAAGAAGTTAACTGCTGATGGAGACTTCTGGTTTGTAGAATGACACCTAAATAAGCTACTAATTGTGTAAATTGATTAAAAGGTATCTAGAAGAGAAAGTATCTAAAGAAATATGGTCATATTTGTGTTTGTAAATCAATTTAATGTGCAAAATATCCTTAAGGCCAAGAATCTCAAACTGATAGTCATTTAAAATGTTGTTCTAGAGTCAATAGGTCCCCAAAATAAAATTCAGGAGTTGCCACATCCTATTGTGGAAGACAAATCTTCATATTTCTTTTTTAGTTTTCCTTCACATCTCCCTCTATTTTGTAACCACAGCACTCACCTGTAATTTCTGCTTTATGCTTGAGAAGACAAGGTTGGGGAAATGTCAGTTAGTAACTTAGTTCCCAGGACAGACAGTAAGTCCCTTTTTCCTCCAGTTTGGAAAGAGCCTTCATGAAGATAGAGATTCCCACTGAGCCATACTTCCTGTAAAATAGTTCACCCTCTGGGAAAAGAGAGGCCTGGGTCCCCTGCACATTCACTCCATCCGAAACTGTCTTGGGTTTCCCGACTGACAAGGGAGAAGCAAACTGACTCGAGAAGTTGTCTAACAGGGCTACACATTGTCTTCAATATCTTTCCCTGGCCATCCACCTTGCTCCTGTGGGAACCCTTCGTAAATGAAATTATCTCAGGAATCACTATCTCTGAAAGTGTATCTAACAGGAGGGATATTACAGTGCAGAAACCCACACAGATATTATCCATAACATTGGCAGACTGAGTCAAGGTTTTCTTCCTTTAAAGCATAGAGGGGATGAATGTGTAATCTCATTCTGTCAAAAATGCTGACGATTGTCATGCATCACTGTGTTTCAAAATAAATTACGTGCATAGGAGTGCTACATTAAAACCAAACTCCAGCACCGAATTGTTTCTTCACCGAGTTGTGGGGCTTTTTTATCTCTTGAAATCAGAAACACATTTAACTTGGTTTCTACAATCATCCTGAAAATAATGCTCTCTTGTTTTGGAATAAAGTAGAAACATACATTTTAAATCAAGAAGTATGCTTTTCATTGAGAGAGGGGAAAGCCGGCACCTCGTGCTGACTTTAAAGCGGTTTTGTAGAGTCGTGAAGGGCGGACATGGCCCACTTCACCCACGGCTCAGCATGCTCACTGCTGACAATCAGGGCTGGTTCAGATGACTGTTATGGAGTGAAGTTTCACTTCATTTTGTCAAGCCTCCTCTTCCACCTTAGGATGAAAAAGAGGAATGGCATTTCTTTTAAGCCTGGATGCCATGTTCAGACTTACCCCACAGACTTTTTTTTTTGACTTTTACCTCCTTCACTGCTAGTGAGAAATTGCCAAGAGTGTGGATTCTGTCTCCTGTCCCATCACAAATATTCTTTTTTAGCTAAACGTGTACAAAATATTTTATTGAAATGTGCCAAGCCTCAACTCACTATTCCTGATAACTATCATACAAAGTGAGTTACAGACCTGAAATGACTGAATACACCCATTTCTATAGTTAAATACCATGAAAAATTACAAGACCTGAAATGCTATTTCCCATTTTATAGTATTAAACCTTTGGGAAAAGAGAGGCCTGGGTCCCCACATTCACTCCATCCGAAACTGTCTTGGGTTTCCCGACTGACAAGGGAGAAGCAAACTGACTCGAGAAGTTGTCTAACAGGGCTACACATTGTCTTCAATATCTTTCCTGGCCATCCACCTTGCTCCTGTGGGAACCCTTCGAAATGAAATTATCTCAGGAATCACTATCTCTGAAAGTGTATCTAACAGGAGGGATATTACAGTGCAGAAACCCACACAGATATTATCCATAACATTGGCAGACTGAGTCAAGGTTTTCTTCCTTTAAAGCATAGAGGGGATGAATGTGTAATCTCATTCTGTCAAAAATGCTGACGATTGTCATGCATCACTGTGTTTCAAAATAAATTACGTGCATAGGAGTGCTACATTAAAACCAAACTCCAGCACCGAATTGTTTCTTCACCGAGTTGTGGGGCTTTTTTATCTCTTGAAATCAGAAACACATTTAACTTGGTTTCTACAATCATCCTGAAAATAATGCTCTCTTGTTTTGGAATAAAGTAGAAACATACATTTTAAATCAAGAAGTATGCTTTTCATTGAGAGAGGGGAAAGCCGGCACCTCGTGCTGACTTTAAAGCGGTTTTGTAGAGTCGTGAAGGGCGGACATGGCCCACTTCACCCACGGCTCAGCATGCTCACTGCTGACAATCAGGGCTGGTTCAGATGACTGTTATGGAGTGAAGTTTCACTTCATTTTGTCAAGCCTCCTCTTCCACCTTAGGATGAAAAAGAGGAATGGCATTTCTTTTAAGCCTGGATGCCATGTTCAGACTTACCCCACAGACTTTTTTTTTTGACTTTTACCTCCTTCACTGCTAGTGAGAAATTGCCAAGAGTGTGGATTCTGTCTCCTGTCCCATCACAAATATTCTTTTTTAGCTAAACGTGTACAAAATATTTTATTGAAATGTGCCAAGCCTCAACTCACTATTCCCTGATAACTATCATACAAAGTGAGTTACAGACCTGAAATGACTGAATACACCCATTTCTATAGTTAAATACCATGAAAGACATAAGGGAATTTACAGTATGCTTTAATGGGGAGGAAAAAACACACCTCCTCCCAGTCCAATAAAATTTGGTAGCTCGGGGTCACTTCCTAATAGGTGCTATTTCCTCTATTTTAATAAAGGTATTTTAACACCTGAATTTTATGCCAGATACCATTGTCATTTTTTCCACTGACTGACTCAACTAAATGCTGTTGGGGGCCAGACACTCTTCAAACACTGCTGCTGAATGCCAAACACAACTAACATGCATATGGAAGAAGCCAGGGAAAGCAGCACCCCCCTAATTATAGCCAGAGGCATGCCGTCCAGAGAGCTCACAGGAACTTCTGGGGTGGACAGGGGTCAGGAAGCTCCTCGACCACGGATCCCTGAATTGGCAGCTATCTGTTCCCACCCCATCAACACACAGTCATTTTTTGCCTGCCAAATCCTCGTCTAACCCCAATTCAAATCTATTTATACTCGCCTTTCCTATTTCTGGGCTCAGATGTTAGCCCATACGGTGTGTTGACCGGCACTAAATGTTACTGTGAGGGACCAGCATTTGCCAGCTTCTTTGGTTGCTGACAGCGGGGAGACAAAAGTTCTGAATATCTGAAGGGACCTTAATCTTTCTGGCATAATCCAGGCCTCAAAGTGGTGGCAGCGAGGTTCAATTTAGCAGCACCATTTTCCTAAAATGGAGGAATTTAACAGGTTAAGGTGCCACCTGGACTTCCTGCCCACAGTGAAGGGTCCCCAGCAGTGGTTCTCAGACTCTGTGTGTGCAAGCATCAAGTAGGGAAGATGTCAGAGGTGTGGGTTTGGGGCCCTGCAGGCAAGAATTAAGGCTTTCTCAGTGGCTCAGTGGTAAAGAATTTGCTTGAAATGCAGGAGACAAGAGGTTTGATCCCTGGGTAGGGAGAATCCCCTGGAGGAGGAAATGGCAACCCATTCCAGGCTGGGGGGCTGCGGGGTTGTAGTCCATGGGGTCTCAAAAGAATCAGACAGGATTTAGCAACTAAACAGCAATAACAAGGCAAGGATTCTGATTTAGCTAGAGATGCAAGGGCTGGAGCTGGATTTAGCTGGGGTTGGAAACCAGAATCTGTTTTCAGTAAACACTACAGGTGATTGTGATGCAAATATTCTGAGGCCCCAGCCTCTTTGAGAAGCAGTCTCCCATCTTCACTTCTCTTTCCCAAACACTAAACCATCTTTCAAGAGTTTGGGATTAGCAACCTGATTTGAACACTTCAGTGCTGGAGTGTTGCTTTAATTCAGATTTATTTAAAGCATTGGAACACTGAACTTTGTTGTAGAAGCTTTTATTTAAAATTCTGAGGTAGAATAACCTTCTTTTCTGAGTTCAATTTTAACAAGGAATGCTATTTGAAGATTGTGGTCCTCGGTTTGTGAGGTCTGAGCATAAAAAGAAAATAAAACCCTACAAGTTGGACCTTCTTATGTAAAACTAGACCTCATTCTTTTTAAGAGGTGTGACCTCGGATCATTAAAATTTTTTCTGAAGAGAAGAAATCTGGGATAGATAGCTTTCCTGATAAAATGTGCAGTAGAAATTGTAAGCAGCTTACATAGCCCTCTATCCTTTATGCTGTTTTAAAGGAGTACTTAAATGAAAAGGAATGTTTTAAAGTTAACTCAGCTGAATTCTATGTAGAAAAGAGTAAGCAGTCCCCAGGGTGCATAGCTTTTGATGTGTTCTCTTACTTCACTATTTATGGATAACTTAAGGAAACATTGCCACCTGGACTTCCTGCCCACAGTGAAGGGTCCCCAGCAGTGGTTCTCAGACTCTGTGTGTGCAAGCATCAAGTAGGGAAGATGTCAGAGGTGTGGGTTTGGGGCCCTGCAGGCAAGAATTAAGGCTTTCTCAGTGGCTCAGTGGTAAAGAATTTGCTTGAAATGCAGGAGACAAGAGGTTTGATCCCTGGGTAGGGAGAATCCCCTGGAGGAGGAAATGGCAACCCATTCCAGGCTGGGGGGCTGCGGGGTTGTAGTCCATGGGGTCTCAAAAGAATCAGACAGGATTTAGCAACTAAACAGCAATAACAAGGCAAGGATTCTGATTTAGCTAGAGATGCAAGGGCTGGAGCTGGATTTAGCTGGGGTTGGAAACCAGAATCTGTTTTCAGTAAACACTACAGGTGATTGTGATGCAAATATTCTGAGGCCCCAGCCTCTTTGAGAAGCAGTCTCCCATCTTCACTTCTCTTTCCCAAACACTAAACCATCTTTCAAGAGTTTGGGATTAGCAACCTGATTTGAACACTTCAGTGCTGGAGTGTTGCTTTAATTCAGATTTATTTAAAGCATTGGAACACTGAACTTTGTTGTAGAAGCTTTTATTTAAAATTCTGAGGTAGAATAACCTTCTTTTCTGAGTTCAATTTTAACAAGGAATGCTATTTGAAGATTGTGGTCCTCGGTTTGTGAGGTCTGAGCATAAAAAGAAAATAAAACCCTACAAGTTGGACCTTCTTATGTAAAACTAGACCTCATTCTTTTTAAGAGGTGTGACCTCGGATCATTAAAATTTTTTCTGAAGAGAAGAAATCTGGGATAGATAGCTTTCCTGATAAAATGTGCAGTAGAAATTGTAAGCAGCTTACATAGCCCTCTATCCTTTATGCTGTTTTAAAGGAGTACTTAAATGAAAAGGAATGTTTTAAAGTTAACTCAGCTGAATTCTATGTAGAAAAGAGTAAGCAGTCCCCAGGGTGCATAGCTTTTGATGTGTTCTCTTACTTCACTATTTATGGATAACTTAAGGAAACATTGCCACCTTCCCTTTATGGGAGAGTGGGGTAGGTGGGCTGGATGATTCTGTGCTCAGCAACCATGGGACAAAAGACATAGCACATTTAAACAAAAGTAAAATAAGCTAGTTTTAATCATACAACAGTGCTGGGGAAAGTGAGTTCTTTGTTCAAGTTGTCAGTCTGTGGGTTTGGATGTACGGAGTAGGAAACACAAAAAACAAACACTTAAAAAAAGGAGGTGGATGTTGATTGGATTGAGAGGAAGATGTGTGAGAATGTAAGCAGGGCACTAAGCACTGAGATACTTAAGAAAACCCAGTGTTTGGATTAATACTTGAACCTAATGGTTGCCTTAGGAACATTTGTGATTGTCAAAGGCTGGTAGAATTAAGTAAAATTATTTCCTTCAGAGAAAGTAAGTGTCACTATTCGTGAAGATATAAACTTATATGATGTACATTTTCTTTTTCTGGGTATATACAAAATGTTAGGTCTTAAGCAATTGTGTATTACTACAGGAAAAAGACTTTTCAGAATAAACGATACTCAAATGTCTGTACCAATTCTTACTCTGTGCAATTCCCTCGCTCCTCTTATTCTTTATAAACTCAACTGAGTTTACAAATCAAGAGAAGGTACCAATCTATCAAATGTGTTACCTTGTGTGATGAAATTTGGTCAGAGACCAGGAGGATAGAAATCAGGATAAAACAATAGTACATATAATAGCAATAAAATATGGTGTCTTCTTAGAATGTTAATATTGGCTGGAGTCATAAAACTGAAGACATCTAAATATGTTTATTGAAAGAAATGCCACCCACTGTCTCCCCAGGTTGTGGAAAGAAATGAAAATAAATGACCTCCAGACTTCTTAGCTGTTTCTAAGAAATATTTGTGGATGATATACTATCATATGTAATCAAATCTTTTTATGCTTGATTATAATCCAAAATCAAATACATTTCCTTCATCAGGTGTTAATCCATACTGAAGGTGATACACATATAACTGCTAATAGGTTTTGTCTACCAGTTTACAAGCATTAATAACATTTCCATATTATAAATGGAGTTTATGAAGTTGGCAGTTCTTGGTCATTGCTGGAATGTTGTGTGTGGCACCTGGTATGCAAGGTGCTCACAGTAATGAGCCCATTCTGCAACCTACCCTCTCAAACTCTTATGGGCTATCACAGATATATCAAAAATTTAAAGGCACCCATTTTCTGTCCCATTTAGTGTGTATTATAAGATAGTTGGATACTCTACTAAAAGCATATCTCTCTGCCTTCATAAAGAGTTCTGGAAAGAAAGCAAAAAGACATTTAAAGCATCAAAGAGGCTGATGAATAGGGATGCCAGGATATTCAAATACATTTAGAGACAGTATTGTCAAGCTTGTTTTCTGAGCCATGATACTAAAGATAGTAGAAGCCAGCAAAGAAAAGAACTCTGTAGAAATGCAAATCTCTTCAATGTTGAATGTATTAATCCATTGCACACTTTCTTCTGAATCATACTTACTCAGATGTACAGGCAACAAAAAGTATTTAGAATATTTGCATAATTTCAAGCACCCAGTTCATAAATTATTTATTGGTTGTGGTCAAATGAATGTTAGCTATTTCATAATTATCTTTTGTGTAAAAGGTTGCATGGTTTACAAAAATATTTCAATGGCAATTGAATATCTGTAGCTTGCTTAAACAGTACAAAAAAATAAATGGTACTTAATTATGTAGCACTGATATACATTTTTCTCATGTTCAAAGATTCTAAGAAAAATTACACTTAATTTGTAGATTTATTTTAAATGAACATCGTATATTTACAGTAAAAAAAAAAAAACACCTCATGTAGTATACTCTAGGATTAGGCCAAAGCTTTGACAAGTAACATGACAGTAGGTTTTATAAATCAAATTATCAGGTAACTGTATGTCCTAGAACCTAAGAGTTATAACATCATAAAACCTTAGAACAAAAAATGGCTTCACGAGTCACTAGTTCAACATTTCACTTTGACAGTTGAGAAAATCATGGAAAACAATTTCATTACTTAACCTGAAGTTGAAGAGACAAGCTTCTAACTATGGTGGCTAAGTTCCTAATCAGACCATTTTCCCCTATACCACATAAGCTCTACCATTTGAACAATCGTATTCCTTTTCTTAATAATGATTACATTTTTAGGAAAATCTTGAAGGCTAACAAGCCATACTTAAATCTACTAGGTAAATCCCAAAGAACAACATGCTGGAGTAAAGGGTGAGATGGTATGGTTTACACAAAGGTAATATAAAGATAGGCTTTCCAGGTGGCTTGGTGGTAAAGAATCCACTTGCCAGTGCAAGAGATGTGGGCTCAGTTCCTGAGGGGAGAAGATCTCCTGGAGAAGGAAGTGGCAACCTACTCCAGTACTCTTGCCTGGAAAACCCCATAGAGAGGAGCCTGGCAGGATACAGTCCACGGGGTCACAAAAGAGTTGGACATGACTTAGTGAAGAAACAACTAGAATAACAACATAAAGAGTTTATATCCCAGGAGGTTTGGTTCAAAGATAAACAGTAGTTGAAAACCCAAATATAAATTTAAATGAGTCCTGTTTAAGGGATATAAATTTCAGTATATGACTAATGAGGTGGTACTTCTTTTTGGTTTGCATGAGGATTTTGAAACCTTATATTACTTCAAGATACACTTTATGCTGAGAGGAGAGATAGCAAGTTCTTACCTAACAAACTTTAAACATGTTAAATGCCATACTAGGTATGTGTATTAGTTGGCTAGGGCTGCCGTAACAAAACAATGTAGACTGACTTACACAAAATTTTTTTTCTCACAGTTCTAGATCCTGAGGCAAGAAGTTCTATATCAGATACTGAAAAATTTAGTCTCTGGTAAGACTTCTCTTCCAGACTTGCAAACAGACACCTTCTTGCACCTTAAATTTTAATTTCTAGACGACTTCCCTGTCTTAGTCTAGATCTTGCCCTGGTCTGGAGCCCAAGTGGAAAGACAGTAGCTGTCAATGAAATGTTCTCCTCATGGCAGAAGTCAGAAGCTGTTAAGCAGGTGAATAGTAATACAGGAAGGACCTTAAAGACAATGCTAGAACTAGCACTGTCATTTCTATGGACTTTAAGTTGGTCTTCACGGTAGGAAGAGACATACAGAGATACAAGAAACGGGGCCAAACTTAAGACTGATGAGGTGGGGAAGCATAGTTCTCTCGTGTTATCCTGTGGTGTATAACAAACCATGATGACTTATTAGTTACAGTCCTGTGTTGACTGGGCTCAGTTGGGTAGTTTTGCTGCTCCATGTGGTATTGCCACAACCATGTGTTAATATACAGTTACATTCAGCTGAGACTGCTCTAGTCTAAATCATCTAAGATGGTCTTTCAAGAACAGAAGCTCTTATCATATGGTTCTCAGTTCAGCAATTTACCCTGAACTTCTTTACAGTAAAGCAACTGACTTCCAAAAGGAGGTGTTCTAAGGTCACAAGCAGCAAAAGGTAAGTGCCCATCAAATTTCTGCTTGCATCACACTTGTCATGTCCCACTGGCCAAAGTAGGTCACTTGGCCAAGATAAGGGTCAGTATGATAGAGGATTATGCATGTACATGAAGGAATAGAAGAAATGGAGTTGTGGTTTATAGGAATCCACCAATGTGATGGTATACTGTGGTTCTGGTCCCTAATGATCAACATCCATTCCACTTGTAAAATTCAGTAACTTCTAAGAGTCTCCAATTCTAATCCTATTTTGGCATCAGACTCAGGCTTGAACTGCTGTACTTCATCATTCAAATCAGGTACAGGTACAATGACAATGAGATACCTTTCTGTGGTTCCTGATAGGTAGTTCTTTGGATATTATTCCCAAGGCGTGACTTTGTGAATAGCAAAGGGTTGTAAACTAAGACAAGCTGCCTGTTCCATACAACCCAGTGTTCAGTGGTGAAACAGGGACAGGATAAACCCAATAGGGGCTCTTATTTAAAAGGAGAGAAATTGAGAAAGCACATAATAGTTACTGTCCATATCAATTCTGTAATCTGGTCACAGGTTACCCCTGTCTTAGTCTAGATCTTGCCCTGGTCTGGAGCCCAAGTGGAAAGACAGTAGCTGTCAATGAAATGTTCTCCTCATGGCAGAAGTCAGAAGCTGTTAAGCAGGTGAATAGTAATACAGGAAGGACCTTAAAGACAATGCTAGAACTAGCACTGTCATTTCTATGGACTTTAAGTTGGTCTTCACGGTAGGAAGAGACATACAGAGATACAAGAAACGGGGCCAAACTTAAGACTGATGAGGTGGGGAAGCATAGTTCTCTCGTGTTATCCTGTGGTGTATAACAAACCATGATGACTTATTAGTTACAGTCCTGTGTTGACTGGGCTCAGTTGGGTAGTTTTGCTGCTCCATGTGGTATTGCCACAACCATGTGTTAATATACAGTTACATTCAGCTGAGACTGCTCTAGTCTAAATCATCTAAGATGGTCTTTCAAGAACAGAAGCTCTTATCATATGGTTCTCAGTTCAGCAATTTACCCTGAACTTCTTTACAGTAAAGCAACTGACTTCCAAAAGGAGGTGTTCTAAGGTCACAAGCAGCAAAAGGTAAGTGCCCATCAAATTTCTGCTTGCATCACACTTGTCATGTCCCACTGGCCAAAGTAGGTCACTTGGCCAAGATAAGGGTCAGTATGATAGAGGATTATGCATGTACATGAAGGAATAGAAGAAATGGAGTTGTGGTTTATAGGAATCCACCAATGTGATGGTATACTGTGGTTCTGGTCCCTAATGATCAACATCCATTCCACTTGTAAAATTCAGTAACTTCTAAGAGTCTCCAATTCTAATCCTATTTTGGCATCAGACTCAGGCTTGAACTGCTGTACTTCATCATTCAAATCAGGTACAGGTACAATGACAATGAGATACCTTTCTGTGGTTCCTGATAGGTAGTTCTTTGGATATTATTCCCAAGGCGTGACTTTGTGAATAGCAAAGGGTTGTAAACTAAGACAAGCTGCCTGTTCCATACAACCCAGTGTTCAGTGGTGAAACAGGGACAGGATAAACCCAATAGGGGCTCTTATTTAAAAGGAGAGAAATTGAGAAAGCACATAATAGTTACTGTCCATATCAATTCTGTAATCTGGTCACAGGTTTTCAATTCCCCTTGTTCTGAGTTCAGGGATCTTTCCTTGACCAGGGCCCATTTGTGCTTCTTGGAACTGGTTCTTCAATTCATGGCTCATGTCTGTACACTCTGAATTTGTAGCTTTACCCATTCAGCTCTTGCCTTTGCTCTGTGATTCATCCATCTTTTTCTGTAAGAAATGGTTCATGTTTGCAACTGAATAAATTTCCCAGTCTGTTTCCTGACTGTAGAGGTAAGGGCCCAAGGACATCTTTTAATTTGGAACTGTTTTTGCCCCAGGTTGATTCAGCTCCTTAAAAACAAAACAAAACAAAACAAAACAAAAACTTACACATTTCCTATATATCAAACTATAAATTTACTCCATTTAGAAAAAGCTACTACATTCATCAATCTCTTCAAGACCAGTTCTTCTCTACTTGAGGCTGCCTGCTGCAGAACAATGCCCTGAGAATTCTTAGAAGGCATATTTTTATCTAGCAGAGAGGGTCTATAAAGCATTTCCTTAAATCTTTGACAGTCTTAATGAAGGGGATTACACCTTCATCTTTTATTTGATTCTCATCCCAAAGTCATGCTTTTTGGTAGCACTCTGGATTTTATCTTTGCCTTGAGATCATTTCTTACATGAGAACCTTTAGCTGTTTGGGGGACTGAAACTAAGAAGGAGTTTCATTTTCCCACCCATCAAGTTTTGGGTTGGAAATATCATTTCTAAATCCTGTTTGGAAATTGACCAATTCTATCTTTAGTTCATCTCTCTCTTGCACTACTTGATCATAAGAGTCAACAGATACATGTTCAACATTCAACTACAAAATATCCACAAGTTCCTGTAGTACATTTTGTCTTCAGAGCTACCACAGCTACAATTTCATTTATCTTTCAGCCAGTGTAAGGTATCTCTTTGTCCAGCCTTCAGTGGCAGTTCTCTTAGTGCTTTTCAAGCTTCCACTAACAGTCTATTTTTTTGATATTACCCAAGGCGTGACTTGTGAATAGCAAAGGGTTGTAAACTAAGACAAGCTGCCTGTTCCATACAACCCAGTGTTCAGTGGTGAAACAGGGACAGGATAAACCCAATAGGGGCTCTTATTTAAAAGGAGAGAAATTGAGAAAGCACATAATAGTTACTGTCCATATCAATTCTGTAATCTGGTCACAGGTTTTCAATTCCCCTTGTTCTGAGTTCAGGGATCTTTCCTTGACCAGGGCCCATTTGTGCTTCTTGGAACTGGTTCTTCAATTCATGGCTCATGTCTGTACACTCTGAATTTGTAGCTTTACCCATTCAGCTCTTGCCTTTGCTCTGTGATTCATCCATCTTTTTCTGTAAGAAATGGTTCATGTTTGCAACTGAATAAATTTCCCAGTCTGTTTCCTGACTGTAGAGGTAAGGGCCCAAGGACATCTTTTAATTTGGAACTGTTTTTGCCCCAGGTTGATTCAGCTCCTTAAAAACAAAACAAAACAAAACAAAACAAAAACTTACACATTTCCTATATATCAAACTATAAATTTACTCCATTTAGAAAAAGCTACTACATTCATCAATCTCTTCAAGACCAGTTCTTCTCTACTTGAGGCTGCCTGCTGCAGAACAATGCCCTGAGAATTCTTAGAAGGCATATTTTTATCTAGCAGAGAGGGTCTATAAAGCATTTCCTTAAATCTTTGACAGTCTTAATGAAGGGGATTACACCTTCATCTTTTATTTGATTCTCATCCCAAAGTCATGCTTTTTGGTAGCACTCTGGATTTTATCTTTGCCTTGAGATCATTTCTTACATGAGAACCTTTAGCTGTTTGGGGGACTGAAACTAAGAAGGAGTTTCATTTTCCCACCCATCAAGTTTTGGGTTGGAAATATCATTTCTAAATCCTGTTTGGAAATTGACCAATTCTATCTTTAGTTCATCTCTCTCTTGCACTACTTGATCATAAGAGTCAACAGATACATGTTCAACATTCAACTACAAAATATCCACAAGTTCCTGTAGTACATTTTGTCTTCAGAGCTACCACAGCTACAATTTCATTTATCTTTCAGCCAGTGTAAGGTATCTCTTTGTCCAGCCTTCAGTGGCAGTTCTCTTAGTGCTTTTCAAGCTTCCACTAACAGTCTCTTTGCCATGCTTCAGGCCTGTGCTCAGTTCTTATCCCTAAGATCAGTACTATATATTTTTGGTGTTTGTTGTATAGAATTCCATGTCTGGCATCAATTTCTGTATCAGATATATACAGATACAAAACAAACTACCTGATTTTAATAGCTTAAACAACTATGCTTTATTCTCATAATTTTAAGGATTGTTCTTTTACTTCACATGGTGTAGCTGAGTTACTTAAATGTCTGAATGCCTGTTTTAAGGGAAGAGTTCGGATAGTGCCAGAAGAATCTATGATGGCTCTTTTCTTCCAGCGTTTTTCATTTAGTTGTTTAGTCTGAATTTCTTTATGGCACAGTGTGTGTATGGTAGCTGACTTTCATGAGAATTCTAAAAGAATTTGCCCCCATGTGCAAATGTTTATCAAGCTTCTGCTTGAATCAGAGCTGGTAATGTCCCATTGCAGTCATTACACAGGAACACTGAACATCTGACATTATGATTTGTTAAAGGCCACAGATAATAGCATCCTACCGTAGGTGTGGAGAGAAAACGGAATCATTATTTGCCAGTCATCTCATTTGCCACAATTTACAAGCTATCTTGGACTTTTTTCCTAATTTCTCCCTGCTGTGTACATTTTGACCATTTTACTGACTACTGTTATCTTCATGTGGGCTACTTTATCAAAGAAGACCAACTTTTTTCCTAATAATTAAGACAACCAGTTTATGCTCAGAGTCAAGAAGTCTTAGCTAATCCCTTCCTCTCCCACATAAATTGAGCCAGGGATATCATTGCTTAATATCTTTTTGATTGAAGACGGAATTCAAAATTTTAACAGTAGCAAAGCTAGTAGACAAAAAAGGTTCTTTTTTGAAAAATAACTTAATTCTTATTGGGGTGGACACTATTAGTCTCGTTTGTTACATCCCTCAGCTACCTGTGATTGCACTTGCTTTTGCATTGAGTGGTTCCTTGTGACTTCTCGCAGAATGGTGTGTCCTCAAGTACATCATTCAGCCCTTATCCTCTGGATTTTCTCTGAGCCATACCCTGAAGTGAGCATTGCTGAGAAGTTTGGAGTCTTTAAGGGTGGGGTGTGTATTGCTCTTGAGGAGAAACCTTTAAACAATGGGAAATAAGAATTGTCAGTTCCTCTTCTTCAGGTAGACTGTGTTGAAAGGCATTCTGTATGCCTCCCGGAAGTCCCAGAAAAATTAGTCATGACAGACGCAAGCTCAGTAATATGCTTTTACATTTACATTTTTTACTTCCCTGCCTCTCCCCACCCCCTTACTTCTGCTTCTTGGGCTGACCTTCCAGTAAGATGCTCTCACATCCTTGTCTGAGACTCTGCCTTTAGTGGAGCCAAACTAAGATACATATTTTCACAAAATACATTAAAAAATTCAAATTAGGTGTGTTTTTTGAGACGTAATTATTATTTATTTATTTTTGGCTATTCTGGGTTTTCACTGCTGCCACAGGCTCTAGTTAGAGGGAGTGGGGGCTGCTCTCTAGCTGAGGTGAGCAGGCTTCTTGTTGCAGTGGCTTGTCTTGTGGAACTTGGGCCCTAGGGCACATGGGCTCAATAGTTGTGGCTCATGGACTTAGTTGCTCCACAGCACATGGGATCTTCCCAAATCAGGGATCAAACTTGTGTCTCCTGCATTGATAGGTGAACTCTTCACCACTGAGCTACCAGGGAAGCCCCAGGTGTAATTTTTAAAACAAGACTATCCTTCCTTCTGTTGCTATCATTTTAATCATCATCATCATAAGCTTTATAATCCTTAGTAAAAAGTGAATAAAATATGTGAACATACTTAAGGGCCACATGTGAAATATTTCCTAAAAGTCTATAAATCTAAGATTTAGGTGTTTAGCAAAATTACCTTTTATTTGGAAGAGATAGTGTAATGAAGTAACAACACTGGGACATGAGATTGAAGCTGATGTCTGATTCTGACTAGAAAAGATGAGGAAAAGGGAAAAAAATAAATATTTTGGGTTGGCCAAAGAGTTCATTTAGGTTTTTCCATACCATGCTATAGAAAAGCCTGAATGAACTATTTGGCCGACTCAGTAGAAACCATTTTCCAAATTAATTACTTTATCTTCTGATTATGCATATCAAGTATTTTAGGAAAAAGTTAAGGATATTTAGATACTCAGTGTTTATAACTCACTAATCACAATATACTCATTTGAAAAATTGAAGTTCTAGAAATAGCATGGTAAAATATATGCTATAGAATTGTTCTCCTTTATGTCATGGCTAAATTTTTTCACCTTGCTCAGATAAATGACCGGATATACATCAAGATTTGAGACTCTTTATATTTTTGCTTTTCCTGAGGCAAAAATAGCTCCACAGTTGAAGTCCTTTCTCTACAGTGGCCTATTATTCATCTAGGATATGTGATCCTGTGTGAATGTATTATTATAAACTAAGAAAGCTTCACTGTGATCTGCTATTACTGTTAGAATTGGTGAATGGAAACAAATGAGGTATAAATGGTTAATTTTGACTGATATACTTCAAAATCAACCTTTGTGCTATAATGGCAGAATGTATGAGATCTCAAGGATATTTTGTTAATAGATATAATATTGCATTCCTTTTGAACACTCCAAGTGCTGTCTCATCGTAAATAGCTACTTGAGCAAAGACGTAGCTTCTATTCCCCTTAAAGTATGAGTCATATCAAAATTTAATCAAGTAAGTGAAAGGTAAAATGTCATTACATTTCTAAAATTTGCTGTCAATATTTCACACCTGTATGGAAAGCAGATAGATGTCTGAGTAGCAGCTTGATAACACTCCAAGCTGCAACCCCTAATTAACTCACCTTTTGAATTATCAGCTAGGCTCCATTTCGACCCATGCAGTCTGTTGGCAGGGAGCCTGACAACAAAATGCATGTTTAAAATACCAAGTAGGGAGAGAAATGCTATATTATTTGGCACAAATACTACCATACACCTGTGCAGAGGGAATATACTTTTCCACTCTGCTTATTATAGATGATCTATTAGTTATATGCTCTTGGCATCATTCCAATAAAGTATAATCTCTTAGTTCGAAGAATAATAATGAAACTATATTGCAGTGGACTTTTTTTTGATTAATTTAAGGAACTAAAAAGTAAAAAAAAAGGTTGCAAAGAGTTCATTTAGGTTTTTCCATACCATGCTATAGAAAAGCCTGAATGAACTATTTGGCCGACTCAGTAGAAACCATTTTCCAAATTAATTACTTTATCTTCTGATTATGCATATCAAGTATTTTAGGAAAAAGTTAAGGATATTTAGATACTCAGTGTTTATAACTCACTAATCACAATATACTCATTTGAAAAATTGAAGTTCTAGAAATAGCATGGTAAAATATATGCTATAGAATTGTTCTCCTTTATGTCATGGCTAAAGTTTTTCACCTTGCTCAGATAAATGACCGGATATACATCAAGATTTGAGACTCTTTATATTTTTGCTTTTCCTGAGGCAAAAATAGCTCCACAGTTGAAGTCCTTTCTCTACAGTGGCCTATTATTCATCTAGGATATGTGATCCTGTGTGAATGTATTATTATAAACTAAGAAAGCTTCACTGTGATCTGCTATTACTGTTAGAATTGGTGAATGGAAACAAATGAGGTATAAATGGTTAATTTTGACTGATATACTTCAAAATCAACCTTTGTGCTATAATGGCAGAATGTATGAGATCTCAAGAATATTTTGTTAATAGATATAATATTGCATTCCTTTTGAACACTCCAAGTGCTGTCTCATCGTAAATAGCTACTTGAGCAAAGACGTAGCTTCTATTCCCCTTAAAGTATGAGTCATATCAAAATTTAATCAAGTAAGTGAAAGGTAAAATGTCATTACATTTCTAAAATTTGCTGTCAATATTTCACACCTGTATGGAAAGCAGATAGATGTCTGAGTAGCAGCTTGATAACACTCCAAGCTGCAACCCCTAATTAACTCACCTTTTGAATTATCAGCTAGGCTCCATTTCGACCCATGCAGTCTGTTGGCAGGGAGCCTGACAACAAAATGCATGTTTAAAATACCAAGTAGGGAGAGAAATGCTATATTATTTGGCACAAATACTACCATACACCTGTGCAGAGGGAATATACTTTTCCACTCTGCTTATTATAGATGATCTATTAGTTATATGCTCTTGGCATCATTCCAATAAAGTATAATCTCTTAGTTCGAAGAATAATAGTAAAGCTATATTGCAGTGGACTCGATTTAGTAAGTTAATTATATTTAAAAAATCAACGATATTTAAATGCTCTCAATAGTCTGAATCTTAAATTTATATAGAAGAGTCCTATAGTTTGTATCATGAGGTTAAAACTGACTTGGACACATTTGAGAATTGGAACAGAGAACGCTCATGCCATGTAAGACTTGAAAGATCCAAGTATTTGAGAATTTAGTCTGTCTCTTTGTAAATGAATGAGGAGGCTTGGCTATAAATACAGAGTGTGAAAGTGGTGGTCATTAAACTTTTATGAGGCTGATTATTTTAAACAGCTTGGAATGATAAAATCACTCACTTGAGGCTGTGAACATCATGTAAGTCTTATAGTAATAGTTTTTTTCAAAAGTGACTATAGTTTATTTTTATTTTTATTTCAATTTCTCTAGTCCTTTTACATTAATCAATCCATTAAAGGAAATCTAAGAGAATTTGTTGTGTTGAACAAATGTTTATCATGCATACTGAAGATTCAATCATATATCCAATATTCTAGCAACAAAATGTTGTACTCATGTAAATGAACATGGTCAGATTGACATACTAGAGAAAATGGGCAAAGTGTTATTTCTATAAAATTCCCTGAGAAGGGAGTGATATAACATGATATATTTTGTAAGAAATGATACAAACTAAAATTATACTATTCTTCAGTTTGCTCCATCCATTTTTTCACTTTGTCATCTTTATAACAATTTCTCTGATTATTTGTGTCTCCTGGCATTCAGAAAAAGAAAAAAACCCTTTTGATTATATATACAGAGACAAAATGAATGAATTCAGGAGAGGGCAGGAAGATAATAAAAATATGATCCTGTGAGATGTGAGTTCAAAATTTACTTTTAATGAAAATGTGAACATTATTTTTCCCCCAATTCAATCATAAGCTTACATAGATACTTCTGACCTTTGGACTAGGATAATCTTTCAAGAATGGCACAAATACTACCATACACCTGTGCAGAGGGAATATACTTTTCCACTCTGCTTATTATAGATGATCTATTAGTTATATGCTCTTGGCATCATTCCAATAAAGTATAATCTCTTAGTTCGAAGAATAATAGTAAAGCTATATTGCAGTGGACTCGATTTAGTAAGTTAATTATATTTAAAAAATCAACGATATTTAAATGCTCTCAATAGTCTGAATCTTAAATTTATATAGAAGAGTCCTATAGTTTGTATCATGAGGTTAAAACTGACTTGGACACATTTGAGAATTGGAACAGAGAACGCTCATGCCATGTAAGACTTGAAAGATCCAAGTATTTGAGAATTTAGTCTGTCTCTTTGTAAATGAATGAGGAGGCTTGGCTATAAATACAGAGTGTGAAAGTGGTGGTCATTAAACTTTTATGAGGCTGATTATTTTAAACAGCTTGGAATGATAAAATCACTCACTTGAGGCTGTGAACATCATGTAAGTCTTATAGTAATAGTTTTTTTCAAAAGTGACTATAGTTTATTTTTATTTTTATTTCAATTTCTCTAGTCCTTTTACATTAATCAATCCATTAAAGGAAATCTAAGAGAATTTGTTGTGTTGAACAAATGTTTATCATGCATACTGAAGATTCAATCATATATCCAATATTCTAGCAACAAAATGTTGTACTCATGTAAATGAACATGGTCAGATTGACATACTAGAGAAAATGGGCAAAGTGTTATTTCTATAAAATTCCCTGAGAAGGGAGTGATATAACATGATATATTTTGTAAGAAATGATACAAACTAAAATTATACTATTCTTCAGTTTGCTCCATCCATTTTTTCACTTTGTCATCTTTATAACAATTTCTCTGATTATTTGTGTCTCCTGGCATTCAGAAAAAGAAAAAAACCCTTTTGATTATATATACAGAGACAAAAATGAATGAATTCAGGAGAGGGCAGGAAGATAATAAAAATATGATCCTGTGAGATGTGAGTTCAAAATTTACTTTTAATGAAAATGTGAACATTATTTTTCCCCCAATTCAATCATAAGCTTACATAGATACTTCTGACCTTTGGACTAGGATAATCTTTCAAGAAGTCTCTGTCCTTGATTCGATCCATCACATATACAGATATATGGTTAAATCCACTGTTTTGGACTGGGCTGCTTGGCTGGCCTCTTGAATCTCCTTGGGTTCTTCCAGTTGCTCTGTCATTTTCTCCATGAGCCCAACACATTTCATGTAGCCTGTATTTCACTATTTCTTACTCCAGAGCATTACCAGATACCTGCCATTCCACACCAAAAAGACTGTCACAAATTCAAAAATGTCGAGTAGGAACATGTGTCAGTTGAAGAACATGATTTATTTAACAATGTTTAAGACCGCAGCATCTATTTTTATGAGTGAAATAAGATTTTACTATTTGGCCTATGTATTGATCTAGAATTAAAAGCATTATACTTCATTGCATTTTCTTGTTTTTCAGTAGAGGATTAACTTACTTTTCTCCCAAAGCCACATTGAGTTCTAAATCTTGTGCCTTTAAATGGCATTATACCCATGTTATGATTTCTGAACCAAAGAATTTCTCTTTTCTGCTAACCTCTTGAGGTCACGGTGGTGGTTTGAAGTCTAAGCAGCAATTCTGTTCAAAGAGTCACTCACAGCAGGGTGTATGCAGTAAGAATATTCGTGATTCCAGTCTTCTCATATTTTCTACTTTACTTTTTAGAAAACTTGGTTCTGAGGCTACTACAAAGCAACACCCTTAAAACACGTCATTTTCTATATCCCCCTGAGCCAAAAGCCTTATATAACGACATTGGAGATATATTACTAGAATTTTCATTGCACAAATGTCATCTTAAAAATGTCCAGTAAAGTCCTTGATACCTCACATGCTCTTTGCTCTAGAGCATTCTCCATTTACCCTTGAGCAGGAGTTCAAGGGTCGTCCTCTGGAGCAAGTCACAAGATGACGTGCCCTTCAAGCCTTCTACCTGGGCCTTTTTCTGAGCAATGAGGGCAGTATGTATTTTGCTGAAAGGTATTAAAAGCATGGACTTTGGGTCCTGTCTGCATGGAGGTGAATTTTGACTCTACCATTCCCTAGCTAATTAGACTTACTTGCTTACTTTTTAAACTAACTAGCTTAAGCTCTTTGTACCTCAGTTGCTTCTTTTGTATTGACATCACAGGTGTGCTGTGATAATTAAATGAGTTAATATAAGAAGAGAGCAGTGTTGGGTCCATCATAAGTGCTATATGTGTGTAAACTATTATTATCATCGTCATCCAAATGGGTGTCTGGCTCTATTAGGATTTCCCAGCTCCTGGATGGCAGATGTATTCCCATATCTGACTGGGTTCTTAGAAAGCTGTGACAGGAGTATATGCAATTGGAAAGGGAGAGGAAGCATTACTTTGTTAAAGTTGCAGCTACTCCTGAGGTATCAGATTACCAAAATTGTTATATAAATCAGATCTTTAAAACACTGAAGAAGTTTCCCTGAAATATATCATTTTATGTATTTTTATATATTTTGAAAGGAGAATAAAGATTTTTAGAGCGGGGTTCATGGCTTCATCATAGGGAGAGCTGATGCTGAGCATAAGTCATTTGCCAGTTTTTATACCCAGGAAACAAAGGAATGGGGTAGAAATCTTGTGAGTCAAGACTTTTTATTTTAAAAGACATGTATTGTGTTCAGCATGTACAAGATAACTGTTGTGGTAGGGGAGGCATACTAAGATGACTCAGCTAGAGATGGCTGTCAAGGAACTGACAGAGAAGTAGGAGGTTACGATGTATAAGAGCAGCCATAATATGAGATGAGAATTATCAATGAATTCAGAAAGAATTCTCTTTTACCTTGAACTTGCAGAGGAGAGAAGGGGTGGGAGGTTTTACTCCTACTGAAGTGTGGGATTTCTTAGAGGAAATGGGATTAAAGGTAGTTTATGAAGGCTGATATGACCTAGATATGTAGAGAATTCGAAAAAAAGAAAAGTTTTTTTTTTTTTTTTGACCACTGAGAGAACAGTTCTAGAATAATGGCTGAAAATCTGAACTTTGTACTTGAAATGTTAGTTAAGTTTCCTGGAGCCAAGAATCTATGATGAAAAATAAGTTTGAGGTGGTAAACTGGAATTAATTTATGGAAAACCTGAATGTTAGACTAAGAGACTTTTTCCCACCAATAAAGATATTAATTTTTTTAACAACTAGAGTAAGATATAGAAATGATCATCATTGTTTTCAAGAAGCCTATAGTTGGGAGTCATATCGAAGATATACCTTGAGTCATTCTCCTCAGTACCCTCTCCCAGTGTCAATTTAAGAGCAGCATCTCAGGACAATGCCACATGTTTCCAAAAGGCTGAAGAGAGGTTGTTTTCAGTCATTAAGTGGTGTCTGACTGTTTGTGACCCCATGGACTGCAGCACACCAGGCTTCCTTGTCCATCAACATCTGGAGCTTTCTCAAATTCATGTTCATTGAGTCAGTGATGCAATCCAACCATCTCATCCTCTGTTGCCCCCTTCCGCTATTCCCCAGGCATCACATATCTGACTGGGTTCTTAGAAAGCTGTGACAGGAGTATATGCAATTGGAAAGGGAGAGGAAGCATTACTTTGTTAAAGTTGCAGCTACTCCTGAGGTATCAGATTACCAAAATTGTTATATAAATCAGATCTTTAAAACACTGAAGAAGTTTCCCTGAAATATATCATTTTATGTATTTTTATATATTTTGAAAGGAGAATAAAGATTTTTAGAGCGGGGTTCATGGCTTCATCATAGGGAGAGCTGATGCTGAGCATAAGTCATTTGCCAGTTTTTATACCCAGGAAACAAAGGAATGGGGTAGAAATCTTGTGAGTCAAGACTTTTTATTTTAAAAGACATGTATTGTGTTCAGCATGTACAAGATAACTGTTGTGGTAGGGGAGGCATACTAAGATGACTCAGCTAGAGATGGCTGTCAAGGAACTGACAGAGAAGTAGGAGGTTACGATGTATAAGAGCAGCCATAATATGAGATGAGAATTATCAATGAATTCAGAAAGAATTCTCTTTTACCTTGAACTTGCAGAGGAGAGAAGGGGTGGGAGGTTTTACTCCTACTGAAGTGTGGGATTTCTTAGAGGAAATGGGATTAAAGGTAGTTTATGAAGGCTGATATGACCTAGATATGTAGAGAATTCGAAAAAAAGAAAAGTTTTTTTTTTTTTTTTTGACCACTGAGAGAACAGTTCTAGAATAATGGCTGAAAATCTGAACTTTGTACTTGAAATGTTAGTTAAGTTTCCTGGAGCCAAGAATCTATGATGAAAAATAAGTTTGAGGTGGTAAACTGGAATTAATTTATGGAAAACCTGAATGTTAGACTAAGAGACTTTTTCCCACCAATAAAGATATTAATTTTTTTAACAACTAGAGTAAGATATAGAAATGATCATCATTGTTTTCAAGAAGCCTATAGTTGGGAGTCATATCGAAGATATACCTTGAGTCATTCTCCTCAGTACCCTCTCCCAGTGTCAATTTAAGAGCAGCATCTCAGGACAATGCCACATGTTTCCAAAAGGCTGAAGAGAGGGTTGTTTTTCAGTCATTAAGTGGTGTCTGACTGTTTGTGACCCCATGGACTGCAGCACACCAGGCTTCCTTGTCCATCAACATCTGGAGCTTTCTCAAATTCATGTTCATTGAGTCAGTGATGCAATCCAACCATCTCATCCTCTGTTACCCCCTTCCGCTATTGCCCTCAAACTTGACTAGCATCAGGGTCTTTTCTAGTGAGTCGGCTCTTCTTGTCAGCTGGCCGAAGTATTGGAACTTCAGCAGCAGTCCTTGTAGCGAATATTTAGAGTCTCATTTCCTTTAGAATTGACTGGTTTGATCTCCTTTCATCCAAGAGACTCTCAAGAGTCTTATCCAGCACGACAATTCAAAAGCTTTGGTTCTTCAGCATTCAGCCTTCTTTATGGTCCAATTCTCATATCCGTATACAACTACTGGAAAAAACATAGCTTTGACTAATAGAACTTTGTCGGAAAAGTGATGTCTCTGTTTTTTATATGCTGTCTAGGTTTGTCATAGCTTTTCTTCCAAGGAGTGTCTTTAAGACAATTTGGGGGGCCAAGAAAATAAAATCTGTCAGTTTCCACTTTTTTTCCTTCTATTTGCCATGAAGTGATGGAACTAGATGCCATGATCTTACTTTTTTTGAATGTTGAGTTTCAATCCAGCTTTTCAGTCTCTTTTACCTTCATCAAGAGGCTCTTTAGTTCCTCTTTGTTTTCTGTTGTAAGAGTGGTGTCACCTGTATATCTGTGATTATGAGGAGCAGTCAGGTAACAATAGTGCAGGGTTGCCCTGGTAGTTTAGTGGTAAAGAGTGGATCTGCCAATGCAGGACACATGAGTTCTATCCCTTTTCCGGGAAGATCCCACATGGTATAGAGCAACTAAGCCCATGAGCCGCAACTATTGAGCCTGTTCTCTATAACCTCAGAGTCGCAAATGTTGAGCCCATATGCCACAAATACAGAAGTCCATGTGCCCTGGAACCTGAGTTCCACAACAAGAAAAGTCACCACATCAAGAAGATCCCACATGCTGCAAAGCAACCAAGCCTGTGAACCACAACTATTGAGCCTGGACTCTAGAGCCACGGAGTGGCAACTGTTGAGCTCATGTGCCACAACTACTGAAGCCCATGTGCCCTAGAGCCTGAATTCCACAACAAGAAAAGTCACTGCAACAAGAAGCTTGCTCAGGGCTTCTCTGGTGGTCCATTAAGTAGAGAGTCCACCTTGCAGTGTAAGGGGCACTGGTTCAGTCTCTGGCTGAGGAAGAGCGCATGTGCCACGGAGCAGCTGAACCCCTGTGTCCAATTTCGCACCAGCATCCCGGAATGTATGCACCCAGAGCTATTGCTCAGCAACGAGAGAGACTGCTGCAGTGGGAAGCCCACACAGGCCAAAGAATAAAGATGAATGAAAATGAATAAATTAAAAAAAACAATAAAAGAGGCCAAACTTTAAAAAAAAATTTTAAAAAGAGGCCTGCTCACCTCAACTATAGAGTAGCCCCCACTCTTTGCAACTAGAGAAGAGCCTGTGGCAGCAGTGAAAACCCAGAACAGACAAAAATCAATCAATCAATTAATTAATTTAAAAAAGGAAACAATAATGCAGTCATGGGTTGGGGAAGAAATAGATTCCAGAGATGTTTCAGATGAAAATTTGCTAGGATGCACCAACCCAACTGTGTAGAAACAGAGAAATTGAAGAATGAATGAGATTTTGAGTTGGGGCAACCCTGGTGGAAGTTTGTGTTATTAATAGAATAAGGAAAATAGGACCTGGTGTAGTTTTTAGAAGAAGAAAATAGTTCCGTTTTAAACTTATTGACGTATGTGGTAAATAATCAGATGGAGATCACTATGAAGAAGACCTTGGAAAGAGGATTCATTATATCAGAGAGAAGTGAGGCTGGAAGTATATATTTGAGAATTATGTGAGTTCAAGTTTATATAAAATGAAATCAAGGAAGAACTTTTTACAAGCAAAGAATTGTTTGGTGAATATCACCAATTTAGGAACTAGGAGGATGGCAGAATAGCAAAGAGGACCAAGAAAGACGTGTTCATTTGGTCATGAAAAAAAAAGTTAATTTACCCATTGTATTAGTCAAAAATTTCCAGAGAAACAGAACCAATAGGATGTGTGTGCATGTTATTTATTACAAGAAATTGGCTTATATGAATGTGGAAACTAACAAGTCCAAGCTCTGCATTGTGATTGAGCAGGCTGGAGACCCAGGAGAGCTAATGTTCCAGTTTGAGTCTGAAGGCCATTTGATTTACAATCAGAAAAGACCAGCATTGCAGGTGAAGTTGACTGGCAGTCTGCTGGCAAATTCTCTTGTGCTTGTAGTAGTCTGGGCTTTTTGTTCTTTCTATTCAAGCCTTTGACTGATTGATAAAGGTCCACCTGGATTTGGAGAACAGTCTGGTTCATTCAAAGTCTACCAGTTTAAATGTTAATCTCATCCAAAAACACCCTCATAGAAATAGAAATACTCAGAATAATGTTTGACCAAATATCTGGGCATCCCATGGCCCAGCTAAGTTAATGAGCCAAATTAACCACCTCAGGTGCACCCAGTATTGACTTGGCATCCATACACACCTTCTTAAACCAGACTTATCTCCAAATAAAGATGATAACAAAGTTAAACTTCCAACAAACACAATGCACCTATCCTGCATACAACCTGAAATATGCCATTTCCCCAGAAGAGGCTGCAAAGTCCTTGAATGATTTTGGCTCTTCTTGTTGATATCCTATAATTTGAATACCATGATAAACAGTCAATAGATCTTATGTTACATTTTACATGTATACATAAATATATGTGTGTGTGTGTACACACATACAAACATGTAACAATTAAAGAAGAAATACTCATACCAATTACAGTACTCTTTTCTATAACTGACTCTATAGTTGTACTGGTATTTCTGACTACATTTTTTCACTGCCCATTTTGTATTCCCGTTACCTTCACCAAGTTCCTCTGCTGATTCTAGTTCTTCACCTGGTGGCATGGCCCAAACCTCTTGAATTGAGCGAAGTTACCATTGACAGTAACCGCAGGGCATGTAACTAAAATTCACTTGGCTGGAAATTCTATTGAAGAAGACCTTGGAAAGAGGATTCATTATATCAGAGAGAAGTGAGGCTGGAAGTATATATTTGAGAATTATGTGAGTTCAAGTTTATATAAAATGAAATCAAGGAAGAACTTTTTACAAGCAAAGAATTGTTTGGTGAATATCACCAATTTAGGAACTAGGAGGATGGCAGAATAGCAAAGAGGACCAAGAAAGACGTGTTCATTTGGTCATGAAAAAAAAAGTTAATTTACCCATTGTATTAGTCAAAAATTTCCAGAGAAACAGAACCAATAGGATGTGTGTGCATGTTATTTATTACAAGAAATTGGCTTATATGAATGTGGAAACTAACAAGTCCAAGCTCTGCATTGTGATTGAGCAGGCTGGAGACCCAGGAGAGCTAATGTTCCAGTTTGAGTCTGAAGGCCATTTGATTTACAATCAGAAAAGACCAGCATTGCAGGTGAAGTTGACTGGCAGTCTGCTGGCAAATTCTCTTGTGCTTGTAGTAGTCTGGGCTTTTTGTTCTTTCTATTCAAGCCTTTGACTGATTGATAAAGGTCCACCTGGATTTGGAGAACAGTCTGGTTCATTCAAAGTCTACCAGTTTAAATGTTAATCTCATCCAAAAACACCCTCATAGAAATAGAAATACTCAGAATAATGTTTGACCAAATATCTGGGCATCCCATGGCCCAGCTAAGTTAATGAGCCAAATTAACCACCTCAGGTGCACCCAGTATTGACTTGGCATCCATACACACCTTCTTAAACCAGACTTATCTCCAAATAAAGATGATAACAAAGTTAAACTTCCAACAAACACAATGCACCTATCCTGCATACAACCTGAAATATGCCATTTCCCCAGAAGAGGCTGCAAAGTCCTTGAATGATTTTGGCTCTTCTTGTTGATATCCTATAATTTGAATACCATGATAAACAGTCAATAGATCTTATGTTACATTTTACATGTATACATAAATATATGTGTGTGTGTGTACACACATACAAACATGTAACAATTAAAGAAGAAATACTCATACCAATTACAGTACTCTTTTCTATAACTGACTCTATAGTTGTACTGGTATTTCTGACTACATTTTTTCACTGCCCATTTTGTATTCCCGTTACCTTCACCAAGTTCCTCTGCTGATTCTAGTTCTTCACCTGGTGGCATGGCCCAAACCTCTTGAATTGAGCGAAGTTACCATTGACAGTAACCGCAGGGCATGTAACTAAAATTCACTTGGCTGAAATTCCATTGAGGAAAATTTGAACACTGGGTAATTAAGGACTTGAGTATTAAAATGTGTGTTAAATGTTCACATAGTATAAAAATTTAGGATGGAGAAGCCTTTGGGCAGTAACAGTTGAATCCTGCCAGTGTTCTTGGCCAGATGACCTTCAATGTGTAGATTTTGAAGAGCTGCATTCATATAGGGTTTGTTTAAGCAATATCATGAGTTTGTAGAAGATATGCAACACTGGTGTATTTGCACATTTAAATTTTGAAAGGACTTAGTGATTATTTTGGTTGCTGGTAGCTTTTAGTTAAGTAACATGAGATACAAAATGAGTACTAATTAAAAAAAAAAACACTAGAAAAATATAGACTAAAACCTGCCTACTCCTTCTCTATCCCTTTAGATAGTAATAAAACTGAAAATCGTTTAGGTCATAGTGAAAGAGAAAATTTTTTTTGTTTCTGTTTTTACTTTGTGAAAACAAACAAACAAACAAAAAAAGCACACACACACACACACACAAAGGAAGGGGTATGAGAGTCTTCCAAAGATATAAATGTGTACCACATACCTCCTGTCATGACCACCATTGCCCTTCTGGACCCGAATGGTTTGGAAAATGTTTTCAAGCAAAGGATTTTTTTCACTATTCGCTTTCTCACACTGTATTCTGTTTCAGTTTTGAAATTTCTTTGAGTCAGAGCTTGAAAAAGTCATTAATTTGCATTGTTTTTCCTCTACTTTTTATTTTTAAAATTATGAAAGTATGATAGCACATTTATAGGAGGCTTGGAAAATACAGAACAACGTTACATATAGTTTCCTGTATATTACAATTATTTTTAAAATCAGATATGTGAAAATTTTTAGTTGGAATTTCAGTATCAAACTCTCAAAATTAAAACAGCAAATATACAGAAAATTAGGATTTAGTAGACCTCTAATTTGGATGGCTAATAAAAGCACAAGAAAATTAAAGATGACCCCTACAAAAAAACTTCTGATTATCTCTTCCTGGCGACCTTTAGAGATTTTGGAGCATGAGGAGGGACAGTTTGCTTACTCAGTATCCCGTACCAGGACATGTGTGATCACACATCTTTTTCCCCAGCTGGTCTTCGTCATGTGTTTTAGAGTGTCTTCCTAGAGCGACATCTTTAAACAAACTCCTGAAGGCTACTTGAGTACTGACAGTTTCAACACATGCCAAAGCTAGATTTCAAGGAGCACTCTGCTCTAAGCTGTCCTAAAGCAAGTTGTGAAGTTTACTGATATTGTGTTCACAATGAAAAAAAAACGTTAGATATTTCTATCAAGCATATTCATTTATTTAAATCATCCTAATGACAAAGAGAGACTGTTTCTTTTTTCTTATTCCCAATCTCTCTGACTTTTAAAAGCTAATAAAACTACCTTCACAGAAAAAGTTAACTAGTCACTAGGCCAAAAAAAAGGCACAAAATAAGTAAAATGGCTATGACAACTGTAATCCAAAGCTTCAGAAAGACATGTGTGTACTGATGTATTTACACTGCTTTTCTTTTTAGATATTTGTGTTACTTCAATGCACAGAAGTATTTGAAATTGAAAAAAAAAAATATTTAAAATAGGGTCATTTTGAAAATGTTATATTGCTATTGACCAACCTGATTAGGTAATAAAGAATGTTAGATATTCATATATATTACTTCATTTAGCTTCTGAAAAAAATAATCTGATGGTGATGATAATGATAATAGTAAAACCATTTATATAGTCAGGTAGCTCAGACGGTAAAGAATCTGCCTGCAATGTAAAAGTCATGTTGAATCCCTGAGTTGGGAAGATCTCCTGGGGAAGGAAATGGCAACCCACTCCAATATTCTTACCTGGAGAATTCCGTGGTCAGAGGAGTGGCTAGTATATGCCTGGTTCCATTCTGAATACTTTGTATATATTGACCTGTTTATAAAGAAGCTGAAGATTATGTAACTTTTCCAGGGTGACTGGTGGAACTGAGATTCTAACTGAAGTGGTCTGATAATACAGTTTGCGTTTTTATCTACCATATTTTGCTTCCGGATTTTAGAGAAATGATCCTCACAGGCCCTCTCTGCCTTTAGTACTTATGGTCTGCTTATATAGATTTCTGAAAGTGAGAAAGTAAGAAATCTGGCAAACACACACACACACAAAATGGCTAAAGCCTAGGAGTGCTTTGCCTTGCAAAGAAAATGTTGAAAAGTCTTACATAAAGGTCACATTTCTCCTCTTGAAGCAGGCATGTTTTGTTGAGTCATCCAAGCCATAAATGTCCACCTCTGAGCCAGGTGGAACACCTCTCCCGAGTCAGGACGTTACTAAGAGCATCAGGCAAAGCTGTTGTCACTCTCAACCCAACTAAATGTTTTTTTCAGAGCTCTCCTTTCTGATTTCTCCTATCACAAAGAAAAATAGAAATTAGAGAAAGAAGCCAGCACATGTCCTTATCTTTGTCATTTCTGACTAGGTAACACTTAAACTCATTTTCTCCTGTACCTCAACCACACCTTAAGTTGCAGTTAAGTTTTTAAAAAATTGGGGGGACATTGTTTATCTAACCAAATGAATATCACTAAGTGGTAATGTGACTACCATAGTCTTAGAGAATGAAAGTTAGCTAGGGAGCTATAAGTACCTAAATCCTGTCTTGCAGGAATTGTAGCAGGAAGTAAATGAAGATGTTTCTGACTATTCTGTCATAGTTTCTGCTTTTCTGAAAGTATCGTTCGTATTCTGCTGTGAATGCCAGGCTGACAATTACGCCTAACTCTAAGACAATTTAAAGAGTCTCTACCTGTTAGGGAGTTCTGCAATTGAGAATCTCTCATCAGAGGTAGGGCTGAAGTCATGCTGCTCACCGTTTCTAGATCTGAATCAGGTTCTGGTACACAGAGTCAAACTTTCCTTGGCTCTGTATCTCAGAGTTCTAGGAAATGAAAAGTTCTCAAATCCAATTCAAAGTTAAATTATTTATACGTAAAGTTTATAAAGAAGCTGAAGATTATGTAACTTTTCCAGGGTGACTGGTGGAACTGAGATTCTAACTGAAGTGGTCTGATAATACAGTTTGCGTTTTTATCTACCATATTTTGCTTCCGGATTTTAGAGAAATGATCCTCACAGGCCCTCTCTGCCTTTAGTACTTATGGTCTGCTTATATAGATTTCTGAAAGTGAGAAAGTAAGAAATCTGGCAAACACACACACACACAAAATGGCTAAAGCCTAGGAGTGCTTTGCCTTGCAAAGAAAATGTTGAAAAGTCTTACATAAAGGTCACATTTCTCCTCTTGAAGCAGGCATGTTTTGTTGAGTCATCCAAGCCATAAATGTCCACCTCTGAGCCAGGTGGAACACCTCTCCAGAGTCAGGACGTTACTAAGAGCATCAGGCAAAGCTGTTGTCACTCTCAACCCAACTAAATGTTTTTTTCAGAGCTCTCCTTTCTGATTTCTCCTATCACAAAGAAAAATAGAAATTAGAGAAAGAAGCCAGCACATGTCCTTATCTTTGTCATTTCTGACTAGGTAACACTTAAACTCATTTTCTCCTGTACCTCAACCACACCTTAAGTTGCAGTTAAGTTTTTAAAAAATTGGGGGGACATTGTTTATCTAACCAAATGAATATCACTAAGTGGTAATGTGACTACCATAGTCTTAGAGAATGAAAGTTAGCTAGGGAGCTATAAGTACCTAAATCCTGTCTTGCAGGAATTGTAGCAGGAAGTAAATGAAGATGTTTCTGACTATTCTGTCATAGTTTCTGCTTTTCTGAAAGTATCGTTCGTATTCTGCTGTGAATGCCAGGCTGACAATTACGCCTAACTCTAAGACAATTTAAAGAGTCTCTACCTGTTAGGGAGTTCTGCAATTGAGAATCTCTCATCAGAGGTAGGGCTGAAGTCATGCTGCTCACCGTTTCTAGATCTGAATCAGGTTCTGGTACACAGAGTCAAACTTTCCTTGGCTCTGTATCTCAGAGTTCTAGGAAATGAAAAGTTCTCAAATCCAATTCAAAGTTAAATTATTTATACGTAAAGTAATTAAGGATGTAATCTATAATGTGAAGTAGATAGGTATTCATTCACATTGCTCTTTGATAAAATTCAACCTCTGAACAGAAATCAAGTTTCTTTTCCTATGTCTCTGAAGCATCATTACAACAAGTGGGTATGTTGAATCCCAAGTTTCTTAAATGAAGTGTGTTTACTGATTAGAATTTTATCTGCCTTTGTTTTATATTTTGATACAAATTTATTTTTCTGGTCTATAAAATTTTAAAGTATTCTTCCTAGAACTCCTCTACGTTTTCATGCCTAAGGATTCAAGTTCCTTTCACATAACCTCAAGCATCTTGTTAAGAATGTGTGTGTGCGCATGATGGGGAAAAGAAACATATATATGTTAAAAATAATAAATAAATAAATAAAAAGAAAAAAAAAGTGTGTGTGTGTGTGTGTGTGTGTGCGCGTGCTCAGTCGTGTCTGACTCTTTGTGATCCCACAGACTGTAGCCTGCCAGGCTCCTCTGTCCATGGGATTTCCCAGGCAAAGAATACTGGAGTGAGTTGCTATATTTCCTCCTCTAGGAGATCTTCCTGACTCAGGGATCAAATTTGCATCTTCTGTGTCTCCTGCACTGGCAGGAGGGTTCTTTACCACTGCACCACCTGGGAAGCCCTACCAAATATTAAAAGATAGGCTGTGTTGGAACAATTTCATATCACACTGGATTACAAACAAATGAGTCCTTGTACCAAGGTACCGTGGTGATTTCTGGATATGAATGACATTAAAAGGAAAGTATTTATTCAGAAGCAGACCTATTGAATTCTTAAGGCTGAATATACAGCTTGCTTCAGTGTTAATGGCACTTGTGTGTTCACACAGTTGGAGAAACAGACTTCTGTTCATTTGTTGCTTTCAGTATGGAATACTTTATACCAATAAATTTAAAAACGTTTTTTGTTTTGTCTACTTTGACAAAATGCTTTAAATGGACACTCTTATTATCTAAAGTATATAGTTGTTTTCAGACAAAAAAAGCACAATTTACATGTTAAAAAGTCTATGTTGAGAAATTTAATACTGTAGCAAACCACCAAAATAGAGCAGATTTTGCTTTTTGATTGCAATGATTTTATATTTCTGAAAAGGAAAGAGACAGGGATGAACTATAGTATTTAATGTTTGGAGATTGCTAAAGAATTCATATATTTTCATTCTTTATAGTCTCTAAAAATGCATGTGCATGGACGTGATTCTTTACTTGGATTTGGACTATCTAAGTAGTATATATTTAGACAGCTTTAGCTCCTACTAATACTCAAAAGAAAGAAATGCTTAATAAATATATATGCAACACTTAAGCCCATATGGTAGCTCAGAATAGTCATGTTATATTTCTCAGCGATGAAGTAGATGAAATGAGAAGTTTTAGAGCCTTTCAAATGTGAACTATTTTTGCTAGTTTATTATTTGACTTGAGCTTACCTTTGTAAGATTCTGCTCTATTAATTAATGCATATTATCTTATTCCTAAAAGGTCTATGTGTGCTTTTATGGTCAGTTTCTGTGTTACCAGTATTTTTTCAATAAAAACCTTGGATTTCTATAACAGCAAAAACAGACTTCATATAATAACATGAAACAGTAATTTGAAAGTAATTCATTCTCCCCAAGTATTATAAGAGATAGATACTATTATCACCGATGTCTCATGAGTTTTGCTTCTTTATTTCATTGCTTGTTCCCTATACTTTAAATATAATTTTAAAAATAAAATTCTAATATTTATGATAATGGATATTTCTAAATGTAATATTTTAAAATTTCATAATATTTATAAAACCCATTAATAATAGTGAAATGTAGTTAAGTTTGAATAATACATACTTACAGTCTGTACCATAAATTGATATTGGAAGATCTTTTTGATCCAGCAGTATTGAAATTTGTCTTACAAGATCAACTTTTTAACTTTTCCAAAATCACACCACAATTAGGTTTTATTTCAGCCTAGAAGGCTAGATGGTACAAGTTCATGTACAGTTTGCAGCAAGGTTAAATTGGTCCTTCCTACAATCAATTGTTAATAGATATTCAGTTCAGTCAGTTCAGTCACTGAGTCTTGTCCAGCTCTTTGCGATCACATGGACTAATGCACACCAGGCTTCCCTATCCTTGACCATGTCCTGGATGTCCTTTGAGTTGATGATGCCATCCAACCATCTCATTCTCTTGTCTGTCTGCTTGTATTTTTCCCAGCAACACTGTCTTTTCCAGTGAGTCATCTCTTCTCATCAGGTGGCCAACGAATGGCCTTCAGCTTCAGCATCACTCCTAATGAATATTCAGGGTTGATTTTCTTTAGGATTGACTGACTTAATCTCCTTGCAGTACAAGGGACTCAAAAGGCTTCTCTAGCACCACAGTTCAAAAGCATCAATTCTTTGGTGATCAACCTTCTTTATGATCCAACTCTTGCTTCTGTACATGACTACTAGAAAAACCATAGATTTGAATATATGGATCTTTGTCAGCAAAGTGATGTCTCTGCTTTTTAATAAATAATAAAGAAAGTTCCTCATAGCTTTTCTTCCAAGGAGCAACTGTCTCTTAATTTCATGGTTGCAGTCACTGTCTGCATTTTGGAGCTCAAGAAAATTAAATCTGTCACTGTTCCCATTCCGCCAACTGCCACCCTCCCCACCACCATCTATTTGCCATAAAGTTATGGCCTGGATGCCACAATTTTAATATTTTTAATGTTGAATTTTAAATCAGCTTTTCCACTCTCCTCCTTCACCTTTATCAAGAGGCACTTTAGTTACTCTTTGCTTTCTGTCATTAGGGCGGTGTGTCATCTGCGTACCTGAGGTTATTGATTTTCTCCTGACAGTCTTGATTCCACCTGTGCTTCATCTAGTCTGAGGCACTTTAGTTACTCTTTGTTCTAAATGTAATATTTTAAAATTTCATAATATTTATAAAACCCATTAATAATAGTGAAATGTAGTTAAGTTTGAATAATACATACTTACAGTCTGTACCATAAATTGATATTGGAAGATCTTTTTGATCCAGCAGTATTGAAATTTGTCTTACAAGATCAACTTTTAACTTTTCCAAAATCACACCACAATTAGGTTTTATTTCAGCCTAGAAGGCTAGATGGTACAAGTTCATGTACAGTTTGCAGCAAGGTTAAATTGGTCCTTCCTACAATCAATTGTTAATAGATATTCAGTTCAGTCAGTTCAGTCACTGAGTCTTGTCCAGCTCTTTGCGATCACATGGACTAATGCACACCAGGCTTCCCTATCCTTGACCATGTCCTGGATGTCCTTTGAGTTGATGATGCCATCCAACCATCTCATTCTCTTGTCTGTCTGCTTGTATTTTTCCCAGCAACACTGTCTTTTCCAGTGAGTCATCTCTTCTCATCAGGTGGCCAACGAATGGCCTTCAGCTTCAGCATCACTCCTAATGAATATTCAGGGTTGATTTTCTTTAGGATTGACTGACTTAATCTCCTTGCAGTACAAGGGACTCAAAAGGCTTCTCTAGCACCACAGTTCAAAAGCATCAATTCTTTGGTGATCAACCTTCTTTATGATCCAACTCTTGCTTCTGTACATGACTACTAGAAAAACCATAGATTTGAATATATGGATCTTTGTCAGCAAAGTGATGTCTCTGCTTTTTAATAAATAATAAAGAAAGTTCCTCATAGCTTTTCTTCCAAGGAGCAACTGTCTCTTAATTTCATGGTTGCAGTCACTGTCTGCATTTTGGAGCTCAAGAAAATTAAATCTGTCACTGTTCCCATTCCGCCAACTGCCACCCTCCCCCACCACCATCTATTTGCCATAAAGTTATGGCCTGGATGCCACAATTTTAATATTTTTAATGTTGAATTTTAAATCAGCTTTTCCACTCTCCTCCTTCACCTTTATCAAGAGGCACTTTAGTTACTCTTTGCTTTCTGTCATTAGGGCGGTGTGTCATCTGCGTACCTGAGGTTATTGATTTTTCTCCTGACAGTCTTGATTCCACCTGTGCTTCATCTAGTCTGATATTTCATATAATGTTCTCTGCATGTAGGTTAAATAAGCAGGGTGACACTATACAGCCATGACATACTCCTTTCCCAATTTGGAACTAGTCTGTTGTTCCATGTCTGGTTCTAACTGTTGCTTCTTGAACTGCATATGCGTTTCTCAAGAGACAGGTTAAGGTGGTCTGGTATTTCCATCTCATTAAGAATTTTCTACAGTTTGTTTTGATCCACATAATCAAAGGCCTTAATGTAGTCAATGAAGCAGAAATACATGTTTTTCTGGAATTTCCTTGCTTTTTCTATGATCTAATGGATGTTATTAGGAGTGAAGAGTTCTTTTGAGATAAGAAAATACATTTGAAGTTTAACTGCATTAAAAAAATGAAACATTGGGCATGATAAAAGATTGTTTTACAAAGGATTGTTCTGGTAGACAGTGTACTAATGGATTTCCTTGAGGTAGTGATTATTAAACACTATTTCCTGAGGATATGGGTTTAGACTCTTCACTGACAGTAGTATAATCTTTATAAGTTAAACATATTCTGGATCTGAAATCAGTATGTCATGGGATAGCAACAGAAAAAAAAGTAACTGTCACATGCTCTATGGAATTGAGGCCACATTGTTTAAAATATATTTTAAAACTTTTTCTAAACAATCTATTGTGTCATAATAAAATTTTTTACTTAATATGTCATAAATAATTTTGACAAAAATATTTACACAAAATTACTAAATTTATTTATTGGTATAAAAATTATTGATAAGTTCTACAAAGTAATTGTTATTAAAACGTTAGTGACTTTGAGACATTAGCAAGTAATTTTTATAAAATATTAATAGTAGCTATTCTGCTTATATTTTTACACTTTCCAAATTCTTACAACCAGTTGGTAGAAATATGTAAAAAAAAGGTTTGCAGTGCAATGCAATGAATTATTTAAAGAATGGTGTTCAATATGTGAATTATTGAGCCACCACTCTCTGGTTCACCATCTTGTTGACAATTTACCCACCAGAGTGAAAGTGAAGACATAAAATCAAGCATGAATGGCTTAGTGTAGTTATTATTTAGTTGCTTTAAGAAAATGCTTGATTTGGAAAGATAGAAACTGAGATTGGGGTTATGTCTGATTTAAATTATCTCAGACTTTTTATTGGGGAAATATGTCTGTTGAAACAGGGTGACACTATACAGCCATGACATACTCCTTTCCCAATTTGGAACTAGTCTGTTGTTCCATGTCTGGTTCTAACTGTTGCTTCTTGAACTGCATATGCGTTTCTCAAGAGACAGGTTAAGGTGGTCTGGTATTTCCATCTCATTAAGAATTTTCTACAGTTTGTTTTGATCCACATAATCAAAGGCCTTAATGTAGTCAATGAAGCAGAAATACATGTTTTTCTGGAATTTCCTTGCTTTTTCTATGATCTAATGGATGTTATTAGGAGTGAAGAGTTCTTTTGAGATAAGAAAATACATTTGAAGTTTAACTGCATTAAAAAAATGAAACATTGGGCATGATAAAAGATTGTTTTACAAAGGATTGTTCTGGTAGACAGTGTACTAATGGATTTCCTTGAGGTAGTGATTATTAAACACTATTTCCTGAGGATATGGGTTTAGACTCTTCACTGACAGTAGTATAATCTTTATAAGTTAAACATATTCTGGATCTGAAATCAGTATGTCATGGGATAGCAACAGAAAAAAAAGTAACTGTCACATGCTCTATGGAATTGAGGCCACATTGTTTAAAATATATTTTAAAACTTTTTCTAAACAATCTATTGTGTCATAATAAAATTTTTTACTTAATATGTCATAAATAATTTTGACAAAAATATTTACACAAAATTACTAAATTTATTTATTGGTATAAAAATTATTGATAAGTTCTACAAAGTAATTGTTATTAAAACGTTAGTGACTTTGAGACATTAGCAAGTAATTTTTATAAAATATTAATAGTAGCTATTCTGCTTATATTTTTACACTTTCCAAATTCTTACAACCAGTTGGTAGAAATATGTAAAAAAAAGGTTTGCAGTGCAATGCAATGAATTATTTAAAGAATGGTGTTCAATATGTGAATTATTGAGCCACCACTCTCTGGTTCACCATCTTGTTGACAATTTACCCACCAGAGTGAAAGTGAAGACATAAAATCAAGCATGAATGGCTTAGTGTAGTTATTATTTAGTTGCTTTAAGAAAATGCTTGATTTGGAAAGATAGAAACTGAGATTGGGGGTTATGTCTGATTTAAATTATCTCAGACTTTTGTTGATATTCATGGGGGTAGTATAAGAAATTTTTAATGGATTTTGTGTGTGTGTAACCTGAAACAATGCTATGCAAATAAAGCTAAAATAGGAAAAATAATAGAGAATGAACAGGTACTCCTCTCAAAATTAATATATTAAAACTGGTCAGTGACTATAGAGATGTAAAGAGGCAATCGCTCTCTTTTTGATAACCTGTAAGGAAAAGGATCCAAGAAGATGGGTTTATTGTCAGATTTAAAGCATTTTTTTTTTTTAAACATAATTGGTATGAACAATCACAGTTCCTAGATATCAGGTTCTTGCATTCTTTTTTTTTTTTTAATATTGGTCTCTTTTATTGGTCCTTCATTTATTTATTTTCATCCATGTTAATTCTTTGGCCTGTATGAACCTCCCATCACAGCAGCCTCTCTCCTTGCAGAGCATTGGCTCTGGGTGCATGCACTCCAGAGCGCTGCCTCCTAATTGGACACACTGGTCCAGCTGCTCCGCAGCCCGTGGGATCTTCCTGGGCCGGGGATTGAACTGGGGCCCTTGCACTGCAAGGGAGACTCTCTATCCACTGGACCACCAGGGAAGCCCTAAAGCTTATTTTAAGATAGCAAGATCTTTAGAGTTTTGTTTCCTATCAGGTTAGCCTTGAGTGACAGACTTGGCCTTAGGGACTCAACTGTTACAGTTCCCATCTTTGTGCTGGAAAATTGGAACCCTGGGAGAACACATGAGAACGTTGGGGGTGAAACAGACTTGGCTTAGGACTCAATTTTTATAAAATATTAATAGTAGCTATTCTGCTTATATTTTTACACTTTCCAAATTCTTACAACCAGTTGGTAGAAATATGTAAAAAAGGTTTGCAGTGCAATGCAATGAATTATTTAAAGAATGGTGTTCAATATGTGAATTATTGAGCCACCACTCTCTGGTTCACCATCTTGTTGACAATTTACCCACCAGAGTGAAAGTGAAGACATAAAATCAAGCATGAATGGCTTAGTGTAGTTATTATTTAGTTGCTTTAAGAAAATGCTTGATTTGGAAAGATAGAAACTGAGATTGGGGGTTATGTCTGATTTAAATTATCTCAGACTTTTGTTGATATTCATGGGGGTAGTATAAGAAATTTTTAATGGATTTTGTGTGTGTGTAACCTGAAACAATGCTATGCAAATAAAGCTAAAATAGGAAAAATAATAGAGAATGAACAGGTACTCCTCTCAAAATTAATATATTAAAACTGGTCAGTGACTATAGAGATGTAAAGAGGCAATCGCTCTCTTTTTGATAACCTGTAAGGAAAAGGATCCAAGAAGATGGGTTTATTGTCAGATTTAAAGCATTTTTTTTTTTTAAACATAATTGGTATGAACAATCACAGTTCCTAGATATCAGGTTCTTGCATTCTTTTTTTTTTTTTAATATTGGTCTCTTTTATTGGTCCTTCATTTATTTATTTTCATCCATGTTAATTCTTTGGCCTGTATGAACCTCCCATCACAGCAGCCTCTCTCCTTGCAGAGCATTGGCTCTGGGTGCATGCACTCCAGAGCGCTGCCTCCTAATTGGACACACTGGTCCAGCTGCTCCGCAGCCCGTGGGATCTTCCTGGGCCGGGGATTGAACTGGGGCCCCTTGCACTGCAAGGGAGACTCTCTATCCACTGGACCACCAGGGAAGCCCTAAAGCTTATTTTAAGATAGCAAGATCTTTAGAGTTTTGTTTCCTATCAGGTTAGCCTTGAGTGACAGACTTGGCCTTAGGGACTCAACTGTTACAGTTCCCATCTTTGTGCTGGAAAATTGGAACCCCTGGGAGAACACATGAGAACGTTAGGAGAGAAGATGTACAGAGTACATATATATGTGCCTCCTCCAAGTGAATCATTAATTTTTCTCTGTTTCAACTCTGTTATCTCTTTTGACTTGAGTATTGAGAATGATTTGTTCTCTTAAATGAATTATTGAACTTTAGTTTTTAAAAATCTATATATTCTTATTTATTGATTCTCTTCAGATAGCTATAAAAGAAGAATCACAAGATGCTTTAATTTTTTTCAGTTGTTGGGACCAGAGTTATGTGACTTTGCTTCATGAGAATGTCTATAGGTTTTCAAAAGGATTCACAATTTGTCTTTATCATCTAATAAAGCTTTTAGCATGACCTTTGGCTTTGGAAAGACATTGAACTAACAGTTTTAAATTGATCAGTATGATCATACATATCTGTAAACAACAAAACTCTGTAAAAGTAAAAAGTAAAATAAAAATTAAAAAAGAAAATAAATGGATAAGTATGTACATAACTACCTCTAATCATTCTGGACAAAAGAAAAGAATATAATCTTTGGCTTCAAAATCATGACATAGAAATACTACTTTTAGATTTGATATAAAAGAGACAAATGTTTTTAAACCCAAGTGCTTAGATTAAGAACATTGGGTTTTTCTAATTATCTATAGAGGTGGTATGAAGAATAAGGCCCTGTAGCAAAAATACTCATTTATTTTTTTTCTTTCCTAGAAAATTCTCCTTTTTATGGCAAGAACTATCAAAACAAAACTTGAAGTAAAATGAAAGAGGAAAAGAACTAATATGATTTAGCCACAGTTGTCTGTTACTCTTGTAGGGACACAGCTCTTGCTAGATATATTTGTCTTGGCTAATTTCTCAATATTTTACTTTTGTTATTCATATTATTTTTATAAATGGAAAAAATAATTTACCCCTCCTTGAAAACTATTATTAACAGCAAAATACTGTAATACCATTATTCAACTTTTATAGAACAGAATTGTGCTTTATAGTTGTTGACTTCAGTTATAGGTATAACTAATAGATCTCTTTGAAATATTTATGTTGCTTAATGAATAGATCACAGAAAGGTTTGCTAAAACACCTTCCATTGATTTTTAACTTCCTATTTTATTTTCGATGATCTCCAGTTACAGATTCATGTGTAAGTTTTGTTTTATAAAAGAATTTAATCATGGCATTTAACTTGAATTCTGAGTGCAGTTAAGCTTATTCTATAATATGTGAAGGAAAAAGCACATTGACGTGACAACTGTCGCTTCTACAGAAGATTTTTAGAATCTACGCTCAAAATAAGGTCCAAAACTTTATAGGTGCCGAAAACGAGAGAGCTGGTAAGAAATTCCTCTGGATCTGAAGAAACCGAAAAAACCTTCCTCTACTTATGACAGTTCTGTGGAAAATTTAGTATAGCACTTAGAATGAAATCTAGTACAGCATTTAGAAGAGAAATGGCATATCAGCAAAAAGATGTTTTCAATTTCTTGATAATAAAGAAAGCAGAATTACAAACACACATAGCTATACAACAAACAGGAAAAGGAAAGGAAGTGTTTCCTTCTCTCTTAGGCATCTGCACATTTATCCAGTTTTTTATGATTCAAAAGAAAAAGAAAGAAAAGCCTCATGGTAATTTTAGTTACTGATCATAGTTTTAACTGCAGAGTGGTAGAAGGGTGTGGGGCCCGGGGGTGGACGGCGTCTTGTGGTTGCTTTACCACAGTCAGCTTGGTGGGGCAGGGTTGGGGTGGGGGTGCACAGGATAGTACATAGACCCTGGAAGCTGGCCAGTTGTGGCCATTAATTAACTTGAATGACTATGTTTCAGAATTTGTGAGAGACAGAGTACTTCAGCCTTTTGAGAAAATAAAGACTTCAAGTGAAAATCTTCTGTAGTTTTTTAATCAGCCCTTCAAGTATTCACATTTATAGACATTTCAACCCTGTCCTTGAGAAGGGGGGCGTGTTCTAAAAACTGAAAAGTGGTTTGGTGTTAGTGAAACAGTAATACGTAGTGAAGACTACATAGGCATACTTTAAAATGACCAAAAAGAGAATGAAAAAATTCAACCTCTGATTCTAAACAGATTGAGTGGATCTGTCCTTATAAGAAAGGAAATGAATTTGCAGAGGACTTTGAGACACACTGGATTATAGAGTGTCTGATGTATCTCTTATGTAGGTAAATGAGGTAAAAGGAGTGTTCCCAAGTGATTGGTATTCCTGTTTATCATTAAAGGAAGGCCTTTCTCATTTGAAAATAAGTCATCTGACAGAAGAGGGTGATGGTCATGCTTTAAGACAACAGAATTCATTGCAATGTTGCATTTAAAAATGTGGAATGGACTTAATACCTCCCATGGAATGAATGCATGGCATTATCTTTGTATGTATTACTGCCTGAAGATAGAAATGGTCTCTTTAGACAGTCTGATTGGAGTAGGAAAAGAGCAAAACCAGAAATCTAAAACTATTAGGCTGCTGATTAATTGATACCACTCTTGTTGCATGAAATAAAATCTGTCAAAGTCAAGGACACTTTGGCTACCTTTCCAACTATGAAAGTCATCAAAGCAAAATTATCTCAAGACCAGATTTTACATAGATGTTTTCTAATGGTTACTGTTTTAATTGGCTTATTGTGGTTACATCTTGCCAAATAGCTCCTTTTAGAAGTATCTTGACATTTTCCTTACACTTGGGTGATTCTATAATAGAGATACTTTGTAGATAGGTGCTTATCTACAAATGACCATTCTTTAGCTTATAGGTCAATATCAATGGGGAGAAATGTTCTGTTTCTTCTTTGTTTAGATGGAAAATTTAAATACCAATGAGAGACAGCAAATGCTAGATTAACATGCAGCTTACATCTTTATAGAGAAAGAAACCTCAGAGTAAAATAAAGGAAACTAGAAAATATTTCAGGACTTTGAGGATAGTATTCAGCTAGGCATGGTGGGAGGGAAGGCTTGTGGGGGCGGGGTGGGGGGCGGGGAAGGGGGCTGGGAATGTGCTTCCAGTGGCTGTGTTCTAGGAAAGGTGGCGAGACAGTTGGGGTGAGAGAGGTGAGGAGAGTGAGATTAGTTTTGTGATGTACAAAAACATTATAATTCTTTAACATGGATTTCATTTTCTACTTATTTCAAAAATATTAATTTAACATTTATTGTGTACCAGAGATTTATAAGCAATAGAGGATTTAGACCAATGGAACTTGGATGAACTCTTGCACTTGAGGAGGAATACATAGTTATATGTGATTCAATAAATATAATAGGTGCATGAATAAAATAATAATTGATCAAATAAATCAGTTTGAGGGAAATGGGTGCATTTCAGACGTAAAATAGAAGAGTGCATTGTACATCTCTAGAAAAGGAAGAGAAAGGGCTCAGGTGTGGCAGTGGCAGAGGAGCCCCACTAGATGTGTACCTAACAAGATGTAAAGGCTGGATTGCTGAGGGTCGTTTCTGAGGAGATTCAGTTGGCCTGTAGGCAACTGGACACCATCAGAGAGTTTTAGCTATGAGTGACATGATCAGAATCTTGTTTCAAGAAAATCCCTCCTGTTGCAGTGTAGAATATGGGTGGAGGCTGGAACAGGGAATTCTGTTAGAAGGTTATGAAAGATGATGGAAGCCTTTGCCAGGCCAGATGGAGAAGTGTTGGAAAGAAATGAAAAGTTAAGAGTCAAATTATGGTGATAGACATAAAAATTTAGCTATAACTTCTACAGTAGGGTAGAGAGTAGAGATAGAAGAAGGTCCTAAGGTTTTTAGCAAGGGAATTGGGTGGGTATGGGGACTGACTGTGTGTACAAACAGAAAACTCTCTTCAGATTGGTATATACCGTCTGTTTGCTCCAGCCTGGATTGTATCTCAAAGATATTCTTTTTTTTTTTTTTTTTTTTTAAAGATTTATTTATTTACTTAGGGCGGGGGTCGGGTTGGGGAGGGAGGGGAGTGGGCGGGCCACTTCTGTTGGTCTTTCATTTCTCTATTTTTCATTTGTCTTCGTTCCTTGGCTCCTGTGGGCCTCCCATCGCGGTGGCGTCTGTTGTCGCAGAGCACTGGCTCTGGGCGCATGCGCTCCAGAGCTCCAGCTCGGTGATTGGACACATCAGTCCAGCCGCTCCGCGGCACGTGGGATCTTCCCAGGCCAGGGCTCGAACCGGCGCCCCTTGCACTGCAAGGCGGTGTCCTTAACCACTGGACCACCAGGGGAAGCCCCTCAAAGATATTCTTGAACAATATGTATTCTTGGGAAAATCTACTCTATATATATTTGAAAGAAGTTGTCAAAATTATTTTTAAAAATTGCAGGCAGGTTATTGTAACTACGCTTATTAACTTTTTCCAGTTTCCAAATGAACCCTATCTCTCTCTCTCTCTTGCTCTCTCACTCTGTTATTTTCTTTCCCTCTCTGGGAAATATAACTGTGAGTACTTAGCAGCACTGTGCCTTCTACGTCAGGGGAAAATAGATTTTCCTTTAGGATTTTAGATGGCTTATGTGTCCTTAAGATGTTCTGTGGAAGAATAGAGCTGTGTAAACCTTATAATATTCCATTACAAATGATGAGTCAACAGGGCAGAATTTATTCTACAATTTATGGCTTCCTGTGAACATTAGAAAAAAATCTCCCAAGTCAGGGTTTGGTGGTAGAGTGTGGGAATTTTCCTTGCCTTTTAGTACAGATGTCAACGACTTTTGGCCCAAGTTATCAGTTCAAAACGAAAAGAGTCCATTTGCTATTCATTTTGCAAAGTGTGGACAGTGGTTTGATAAATGAACATGGCTCTGGATAATTTGAGCAAAGTCCTTTTCTAGGTAACACCTTGTGATCTACAGAGACTAAAGAGAATGACATTTTAGATAAAGGAAAAATGTGCACTTGAAGCCTATTGATGGAACATTCTTTTGTATATGTTCTGGATCTAAGTCTCTACTCATCAGTTTAGGAAAGGAAGAAAGGAATCTGTAATCATGTAGATCTGGGAAAGGGGGAAGGAAATGAAAGACTAGAAAGCCATGGTAAATGATATGAGCAGAATAGCAGTTAGTTTACTGGTCATAGATTTTTGCAGGAAAGCATGATGTTTTAGCATAAGCTATAAATATAATGTCAACTTTATAGAAGAAGAGTTAGAACACACACACACACATGCACACACACACACACACACATTTCCTCACTGCAGTTGAAATCAGTAATATTAAAGAGGACAATATGAGAGAAAGCCAGAGTAAAACTTACTGTTCTTTTTTGGCACAGGAAATATTTTAAACACTAAAAGAAAATACATCCAAAGGAACCCTATTCTAGGAAGCACTTACAGAATGAATATACTTAGAGATCCTCATTAGAGTTTAATTTGCATAGATGTTTTGGGGAACATTAGGACTCTGAATGTGTCCCTGGAATTTTATTTGCAGAAATGAAAAGGAATGTAAATAGAGTCTTTTCAAGTCCCTTAAATTCTGGACTTCAGACTATATCCAGAAGCATAATAGGCTCCCCTCAGGCGTACTCTGGGAGAACATTAACGTACAATGTGAGATGTTTACCCATAGTCAATGGAGAGACAAAACTGAACCCTGACTTGGGGAATGGGGAAAGAGGGCTTGCTTTCCCAAAGTGACCATAAAAGGGTTTGGCCAAGTTCAACTCTCTGGCAGAACTTTTACCTTGTAAAGGATTAGGTGTATTTGATGGAGCCATGACTCCCAACAACCCTTTAGGACAAAATATCTCAAATTTATTTGACTGCTGAAACATGTTTTAAGTTGTAATATATCAATATCAATAGAATACCAAAAAGAAGTCCCAAGGTACATTGTATATCTTGATCAAAGAAGACCTCAAAAATGGTCTCATAGCTGATTTAAATTGACCAAAATAATTTGTATGTTTTAACTTTGTAATATAATAAAAAATAGATAATTTATTTCATTAACATGGCTCTGGATAATTTGAGCAAAGTCCTTTTCTAGGTAACACCTTGTGATCTACAGAGACTAAAGAGAATGACATTTTAGATAAAGGAAAAATGTGCACTTGAAGCCTATTGATGGAACATTCTTTTGTATATGTTCTGGATCTAAGTCTCTACTCATCAGTTTAGGAAAGGAAGAAAGGAATCTGTAATCATGTAGATCTGGGAAAGGGGGAAGGAAATGAAAGACTAGAAAGCCATGGTAAATGATATGAGCAGAATAGCAGTTAGTTTACTGGTCATAGATTTTTGCAGGAAAGCATGATGTTTTAGCATAAGCTATAAATATAATGTCAACTTTATAGAAGAAGAGTTAGAACACACACACACACATGCACACACACACACACACACATTTCCTCACTGCAGTTGAAATCAGTAATATTAAAGAGGACAATATGAGAGAAAGCCAGAGTAAAACTTACTGTTCTTTTTTGGCACAGGAAATATTTTAAACACTAAAAGAAAATACATCCAAAGGAACCCTATTCTAGGAAGCACTTACAGAATGAATATACTTAGAGATCCTCATTAGAGTTTAATTTGCATAGATGTTTTGGGGAACATTAGGACTCTGAATGTGTCCCTGGAATTTTATTTGCAGAAATGAAAAGGAATGTAAATAGAGTCTTTTCAAGTCCCTTAAATTCTGGACTTCAGACTATATCCAGAAGCATAATAGGCTCCCCTCAGGCGTACTCTGGGAGAACATTAACGTACAATGTGAGATGTTTACCCATAGTCAATGGAGAGACAAAACTGAACCCTGACTTGGGGAATGGGGAAAGAGGGCTTGCTTTCCCAAAGTGACCATAAAAGGGTTTGGCCAAGTTCAACTCTCTGGCAGAACTTTTACCTTGTAAAGGATTAGGTGTATTTGATGGAGCCATGACTCCCAACAACCCTTTAGGACAAAATATCTCAAATTTATTTGACTGCTGAAACATGTTTTAAGTTGTAATATATCAATATCAATAGAATACCAAAAAGAAGTCCCAAGGTACATTGTATATCTTGATCAAAGAAGACCTCAAAAAATGGTCTCATAGCTGATTTTAAAAGCTACAAAAATGACCAAAATAATTTGTATGTTTTAACTTTGTAATATAATAAAAAAATAGATAATTTATTTCATTAATACCAAGAAACCCAACCACTTCAAGCTTAAGGAAAATATAAAAGCTTGTATTTTATATGTCAGTATGTTGAAAATCTTTGTGGTATTATTCACTTATATTCTGATACTTCCTTCAGATAGAATTGAAAACCACATGACTCATTTTTTAAAAATCCTTCATTTCAATTATAGTTCAAAGCAAACAGGATTGTGAAGTATAATTTTTTAATGTAGGACAAATATTTATTGAAACCTAGAATATTTTTTCAGTTGTAAAATGCTAATGTAGATCAGTGATCATCAAATAGTGTATGATGTCAGCCTGAGAATTAAGTGGTAAATAACTGAATCATTGTGTAGATTAGATTGAAGTTGTAATTTCTGGGTGTCCTGGTATGCAGTTCTTAAAAAACAGAGAATCACATGACAATTACAGTTCTTTATACATTTATTCATTATTCCTAGATATTAAAATTCATATAGAAGATGAAATGCAGAGACAGCAGTACTACTGGCAGTGTATGTGCTTGGGATAGGGGGTATTTTGTGTATGCAATGTGTGAATTCTGAGGAAGAGTTTGGGAATCTTCGCTAGTAGTCATTGCAGAGAGCTGAATAAAACTGTCCATTATCCAGCCAATTAAAGAAGGACTCAAGGATACTATAAAATAAGAATCAAATCCAATTTTTGAGGACAATGTGAGATGTTTACCCATAGTCAATGGAGAGACAAAACTGAACCCTGACTTGGGGAATGGGGAAAGAGGGCTTGCTTTCCCAAAGTGACCATAAAAGGGTTTGGCCAAGTTCAACTCTCTGGCAGAACTTTTACCTTGTAAAGGATTAGGTGTATTTGATGGAGCCATGACTCCCAACAACCCTTTAGGACAAAATATCTCAAATTTATTTGACTGCTGAAACATGTTTTAAGTTGTAATATATCAATATCAATAGAATACCAAAAAGAAGTCCCAAGGTACATTGTATATCTTGATCAAAGAAGACCTCAAAAAATGGTCTCATAGCTGATTTTAAAAGCTACAAAAATGACCAAAATAATTTGTATGTTTTAACTTTGTAATATAATAAAAAAATAGATAATTTATTTCATTAATACCAAGAAACCCAACCACTTCAAGCTTAAGGAAAATATAAAAGCTTGTATTTTATATGTCAGTATGTTGAAAATCTTTGTGGTATTATTCACTTATATTCTGATACTTCCTTCAGATAGAATTGAAAACCACATGACTCATTTTTTAAAAATCCTTCATTTCAATTATAGTTCAAAGCAAACAGGATTGTGAAGTATAATTTTTTAATGTAGGACAAATATTTATTGAAACCTAGAATATTTTTTCAGTTGTAAAATGCTAATGTAGATCAGTGATCATCAAATAGTGTATGATGTCAGCCTGAGAATTAAGTGGTAAATAACTGAATCATTGTGTAGATTAGATTGAAGTTGTAATTTCTGGGTGTCCTGGTATGCAGTTCTTAAAAAGCAGAGAATCACATGACAATTACAGTTCTTTATACATTTATTCATTATTCCTAGATATTAAAATTCATATAGAAGATGAAATGCAGAGACAGCAGTACTACTGGCAGTGTATGTGCTTGGGATAGGGGGTATTTTGTGTATGCAATGTGTGAATTCTGAGGAAGAGTTTGGGAATCTTCGCTAGTAGTCATTGCAGAGAGCTGAATAAAACTGTCCATTATCCAGCCAATTAAAGAAGGACTCAAGGATACTATAAAATAAGAATCAAATCCTTTAGGAATAGACACTAGATGTTGCTACTGTTTCCTGAGGGACCACCTGTTTGGTACTGCCTGTTCAAGATTGCTGCTGAAAGTCATCGAAGAGATAGAAGCAGCCTCCATGGAAAAGGGATTCACACTAAGCACAGCCTCAGAGGGCATAAGATAAAATTGTTCAGGGTCTCTTCTCCGCTTTCTTGAATCAAGACAACTCCTTTAATATTTGGGTGGTATGGGGATATCACAAGAGGGAGTAGTGAAATGGTGATGTCCATTGGTGATGTCATTAGTGATGATAATGATGTCATAATGGTTTTATTGCTCCTTACTTAGGAGAAAGAATAAATATTTCACATTAGGAGAGCCAGTGTGGGTAAAGCCAAGATAACTCTGTTTAATAATTTAATTTCTTTATAGCAACAATAACCCTGCCCTTAGATTCCTGCCAGAGTGATACAGCCTGAAAAAAAGTTAGTATTTACCTAAAGGGGCTTCCCATGTAGCACAGTGCTAAAGAATCTGCCTGCCAACACAGGAGACACAGGTTCAACCCCTGGATCAGGAAGATTCCCTGGAGGAGGAAATAGCAACCCACTCCAGTATTCTTGCCTGGAGTAGCCTATGGACAGAGGAGCCTGGCAGGCTAAAATTCTAGATTCCTATTAGAGAGTAATACAGTCTAAAAAAAAACACAAACCAATAATTAATTTAATAGCAATATACAGGTTGACTCAATGGGTCTTCTAAGATTAGAATGTGTAAGTAGAATTAGTAATTTGAGTTTAAACTAAGAACAAATGCAGTTTAGAGGCAAAATTAGCCTTCTATAGTCATTCTTTCCAGACTCTCTAAACCTGTAAGCCCACCTAGGCACAGCCCTACTGGTTTTTAAGAACAGCTGCTAATAGAAATAACAGTCTAGGCACTTCTGCTTTCCTCGCCTCATTCCATGGCTCCCAAATCCAGTAGTCACTTTTTCACCAAACTGACCTTCAAATGCCTTACTTCTGGTCTCTTATGTCATTGTTTAAAAAAACTCTTGAACTTTTCTGGGGGCTTTTTCTTTTTCTACCTTGCCCATATAGCTTTTGGCTCTTTCCCCTTCGGTGAGTCACTGTGGAGTACAGCTTCTCAGAAGCTAACCCTGGTCCCAGGCCACCATCCAGATGGTTCTTTTTCAGCCCTAGAAGGCAGTGAGTTGGAAACAGTATTTTATTCAGCATAGTCTAAAGGTATCTGAGTGGTGGAAACTAGTCATATGAAAATGCAGCCATTTGTGAGAATCCCTGTAAAGGAGCTAAGTGATACATGGGATCAACTAGAAAATCTGAGACTGCTATAGAGACTCTGCTGATGGTATCACAAAATTACTATGTATTAAAACAAGCTATGCACAGACTGTAATTTTTTTTCTTGTCCACTGCTATTGATCTTTCATTTATTTATCTTTGTTCTTTGGCCTATGTGGGCCTCCCATTGCAGTGGCCTCTCTCCTTGCAGAGCACTAGCTCTGGACGCTTGTGCTCCAGAGCTCCAGCTCAGTAGTTGGACACATTGGTTGAGCTGCTCCATGGCATGTGGGATCTTCCCAGGCCAGGAATCGAACCAGCGCCCCTTGCACTGCAAGGAAGTGTCCTTACCCACTGGACCACCAGAGAAGCCCTGTGTGTAATTCTTTTTTTTTTTTTTTTTAATTTTTATTTATTTATCGTTTCGGGGGTGGGGTGGGGAGGGAGGGGGATGGGCGGGCCATTTCTATTGGTCTTTCATTTGTCTATTTTCATCCGTCTTTGTTCTTTGGCTCCTGTGGGCCTCCGCCTCCCATCGCAGTGGCCTCTGTTGTCGCAGAGCACCGGCTCTGGGCGCACGCGTGCCAGAGCTCTGGCTCGGTAATTGGACACATTGGTCCAGCCGCTCTGCGGCATGTGGGATCTTCCCAGGCCAGGGATTGAACCGGCGCCCCTTGCACTGCAAGGCGGTGTCCTTACCCACTGGACCACCAGAGAAGCCCTGTGTGTAATTCTTGACTGTACTGTATTGTTTAATCCGAAGAACGTAATATTTTTTAGGTGTTTTGGTTAATAAAATAATAGAAGGGAATCAAATAAACTGCTTTAGCTAAATGGCTTACAAGGACAGTGTCCTCTGGTAGCGACAGGAGATACTTATTGTGGCTGTTTAAACTCAGGGGTTAGATGACTGATAACAGGGCATTGTGTGGAGACTTTTGCAGTTCAGGTTCATGCTATCAAACTCTCTGAATGACGTCAATATGCAGCTGATAAGGAACCTTAATGGACCTTTCATGTCTGTATGGTAACTTGAACATCTACCATGTATGGTTATGAGATTGTTACCTGTAAGACTTCATTCTGATAACTGAACTTCCTGTCAAGTGATGGATTGCAGAGACTGTTTTTTTTCCAGCTTCTCGTTTCTTTTACTAGAAAATCTGAGACTGCTATAGAGACTCTGGATGGTATCACAAAATTACTATGTATTAAAACAAGCTATGCACAGACTGTAATTTTTTTTCTTGTCCACTGCTATTGATCTTTCATTTATTTATCTTTGTTCTTTGGCCTATGTGGGCCTCCCATTGCAGTGGCCTCTCTCCTTGCAGAGCACTAGCTCTGGACGCTTGTGCTCCAGAGCTCCAGCTCAGTAGTTGGACACATTGGTTGAGCTGCTCCATGGCATGTGGGATCTTCCCAGGCCAGGAATCGAACCAGCGCCCCTTGCACTGCAAGGAAGTGTCCTTACCCACTGGACCACCAGAGAAGCCCTGTGTGTAATTCTTTTTTTTTTTTTTTTTAATTTTTATTTATTTTTTGTTTGGGGGGGGGGGGGGGGGGGGGGGGGGGTTGGGCGGGCCATTTCTATTGGTCTTTCATTTGTCTATTTTCATCCGTCTTTGTTCTTTGGCTCCTGTGGGCCTCCGCCTCCCATCGCAGTGGCCTCTGTTGTCGCAGAGCACCGGCTCTGGGCGCACGCGCTCCAGAGCTCTGGCTCGGTAATTGGACACATTGGTCCAGCCGCTCTGCGGCATGTGGGATCTTCCCAGGCCAGGGATTGAACCGGCGCCCCTTGCACTGCAAGGCGGTGTCCTTACCCACTGGACCACCAGAGAAGCCCTGTGTGTAATTCTTGACTGTACTGTATTGTTTAATCCGAAGAACGTAATATTTTTTAGGTGTTTTGGTTAATAAAATAATAGAAGGGAATCAAATAAACTGCTTTAGCTAAATGGCTTACAAGGACAGTGTCCTCTGGTAGCGACAGGAGATACTTATTGTGGCTGTTTAAACTCAGGGGTTAGATGACTGATAACAGGGCATTGTGTGGAGACTTTTGCAGTTCAGGTTCATGCTATCAAACTCTCTGAATGACGTCAATATGCAGCTGATAAGGAACCTTAATGGACCTTTCATGTCTGTATGGTAACTTGAACATCTACCATGTATGGTTATGAGATTGTTACCTGTAAGACTTCATTCTGATAACTGAACTTCCTGTCAAGTGATGGATTGCAGAGACTGTTTCCAGCTTCTCGTCTCTTTTACTACAAAATTTTCCATAAAAAATATCACAGTCTAAGAAATTCATGATTGAAAACCTTCAAGGTTATTTTAATGGGGATTATATATCACTATATTGATCATTTTTATCTATGGATTGCACACACATAAGCATATCAATGATGATCTTATAGATCAAATATATATAATATAGAAATATTTTATATGTAAATATTTTATACATATATATGTGTACATATAAAGTATTTCTGTATTATATATATGAACCAAGGTCTCCTGAATTGCAGGCAGATTCTTTACCAGGTGAGCTACCAGGAAGCCCAATACCTAATTATTACATATTATATATATATATATATATACATACACACACATATGTGTATACATATGCACACACACATATACCTGATTATATTTATTGAGTATTGGGGCTTCTCAGTAAAGTTATAATAGAGATTGTGGAGGCTGCAGAGGCTCACATAGGAAACAAGCATTGCCTTAAGGCCAAATAGCTAGTATATCTTGAATACGTTTGTAGTGCTATTTTTCAAATGTATACATAAACACTTTTGGTTATAAAATATACATTTTTTACAAAGGCAAATTAGTGGGTTTTTTTGTTTTGTTTTAATGATCCTCTTGTTCTAGATAATGATCTAGTCAATCTAAGGCTAAATAAAAGGACATATAGAAACTTGTAGGTGATTGACTAGGAGTTTTGTTTGGCACAGGCATTTCCAAAATATGTAAAGATGTAGCAGTGATGTGGTACAACCTCAAGAATTCTTGTATATTCTTTGATTAAATCATTTTAAGGGCCAAATTCTTCTTATATTTCTTTTGAATTTTAACTTGAGATTTAAAAAATCGTTTAATGAAAAATAAGGTGAAATAGTTGAAGTCTTCTAAATGCCAGCTTTCTAACCTTGGGAATCCCCTGGGACTCCTTTACCTCATACCCTGCATCCAGTTCATCAGCTAGTTCTTGGAAAATCCTACATATCCAGGACATCTATACCATGTATGGTTATGAGATTGTTACCTGTAAGACTTCATTCTGATAACTGAACTTCCTGTCAAGTGATGGATTGCAGAGACTGTTTCCAGCTTCTCGTCTCTTTTACTACAAAATTTTCCATAAAAAATATCACAGTCTAAGAAATTCATGATTGAAAACCTTCAAGGTTATTTTAATGGGGATTATATATCACTATATTGATCATTTTTATCTATGGATTGCACACACATAAGCATATCAATGATGATCTTATAGATCAAATATATATAATATAGAAATATTTTATATGTAAATATTTTATACATATATATGTGTACATATAAAGTATTTCTGTATTATATATATGAACCAAGGTCTCCTGAATTGCAGGCAGATTCTTTACCAGGTGAGCTACCAGGAAGCCCAATACCTAATTATTACATATTATATATATATATATATATATACATACACACATATGTGTATACATATGCACACACACATATACCTGATTATATTTATTGAGTATTGGGGCTTCTCAGTAAAGTTATAATAGAGATTGTGGAGGCTGCAGAGGCTCACATAGGAAACAAGCATTGCCTTAAGGCCAAATAGCTAGTATATCTTGAATACGTTTGTAGTGCTATTTTTCAAATGTATACATAAACACTTTTGGTTATAAAATATACATTTTTTACAAAGGCAAATTAGTGGGTTTTTTTGTTTTGTTTTAATGATCCTCTTGTTCTAGATAATGATCTAGTCAATCTAAGGCTAAATAAAAGGACATATAGAAACTTGTAGGTGATTGACTAGGAGTTTTGTTTGGCACAGGCATTTCCAAAATATGTAAAGATGTAGCAGTGATGTGGTACAACCTCAAGAATTCTTGTATATTCTTTGATTAAATCATTTTAAGGGCCAAATTCTTCTTATATTTCTTTTGAATTTTAACTTGAGATTTAAAAAATCGTTTAATGAAAAATAAGGTGAAATAGTTGAAGTCTTCTAAATGCCAGCTTTCTAACCTTGGGAATCCCCTGGGACTCCTTTACCTCATACCCTGCATCCAGTTCATCAGCTAGTTCTTGGAAAATCCTACATATCCAGGACATCTATACCATTTCCTTCCACACTTGACCATGTCAGTAGACTCCAGTTCCTCTGCTTCCATCCTCGCCCCGACATAGGCTGTAGCAGTCAGAGTGATTTTCTAACAACTTGTATCATATATTCCAAAAACAAACATTCAATGAGAACTATTACTGGATTGTTATGTTTTCTTATCATTGTGCTTTTTTCTAATTAATAATGAACTATAAAGGTCTGTTATCTTGTGGGCAAAGATGCTTGACTATTTTTGACATTAGAATGGAGTCCTAGTAGTTGAAACACTTGGAAACAACTGCTGGAGTACTCAGAAATCCAAAGGAACATGTCTTGAGTGTTAGAATAAATTTATGAGCTATTTATGTGTAACAGATTGAGAAATCTGCTTTTTTGTTATGAAATGACTATAAAGCATTTACTTTCATAATGGTGTATATGTCCCATGACCTCTAAAGTCAAGCTGAAATAATTCATTTCTCAAAAAAATAAAACTTAAAAAGTAAATATACAAATAAAAGAAAAAATGCAATTAAAGCTCAGCCTCTATTGAGTTAGTTTAGAAATAAATGTTGGCTAAGAGGCTGGTGCATTGTAAGAAGCTGCTGGTCTGCACATGCAAAAGAAAAATTATTGTATTAAAAATTACAGTTTCTAAAACATTTGTTTCTCATCTAGCATCAAATAAAGTTTAATTGCAAGTTGTTTTATGTCATTTTCTCTTGGGGATATGTTTTCAAAAAGATACACAGGAGGTTCATATGTACACACATCTCATTATTTCTCAGTAGGATTCATGTTTGTGCCACCTACTCATGATTGGAAGTGCATACTCTAATGTCTCTGATTTAGGCTTGTACTAGGCTTTTATAACAATATAATTCTTATTTTGCTACATGGTTCTGTAGTCTGTTTCAAAATGAGATTCCAAATTGCCAAAAAAACAAACCACCCAACCCAAAACCCTAATGACTCTCAACAGTTTCTTTGACATATTTAAGCAAAATATTCTGTTCCCTTCAACAAAAAGGCACAAAATTTTGGGTTTGGGTTCGAATTACATTTGGCCAGCAGCTGTTTATAAAATTGAGCAGCAGACAGTTCAATAAAAACAGATTATATGTGGATTCTATTTCTTTCCTGGACAGCCTGTCTTGTAAATATTTGCTTTTACCATCAGCGTACGAGAGGAAAGCATTAGCCTCTCCCCACAACTTAGAAATGGCTTAAGAGAAATTGTAAAATAATCATGCAGGGACCCCCACAAAATGACCCTTTTGGTTTCTGGTTATTGTCATGAAAAAATATTGAAAAATTCACCACATTTAGTGTTTAAAGTAATCTTGTTTAGACCCTTACTTAATGTGATGAGCAGAAGGTGAAATGAGCTCTGCTTCAGGCCCATGAGGCTTCTCTGTTGAATTTTTTTAAATTGAGACTGATACTTGAGTAAGAGCAGAGTATCTGATAAAATGTATAATGCCATGAATCCTGAAAAAAGAAATGGGTATTTTAAAGTGTTACAAGGGTAGCAACACACTTCTGACTAGTTCGCATGTATCAGTGACTTCCTTTTGCTCCTTGGGATATTATTCTTAATAGAACTTTCCAGGTTCCTCCTTTCACAGCTCTCCTCACTCACTTGACTGGAGCATCTGCCAGCTTCTCACCCTCTATCCAGGTGTGCTTCCTTTTGATTAGCCTTCTTGCCAGAGCTACTTTTCAATGCAGGACTAGTGCACAGTCCAGGTCCTCTACTTGAAGGCTTCCAAAACTTCCTCCTTTTCATCACTGGGGACTTGAATGCAAAAGTAGAAAGTCAAGAGATACCCGGAGTAACAAGTGTAGTCTTGGAGTACAAAACGAAGCAGGGCAAAGGTTTACAGTTGGTTTTTTTTTGTCAAGAGAATGCACTGGTCATATCAAACACCCTCTTCCAACAACACAAGAGACAACTCTACACGTGGATGTCACTAAATGGTCAATACTGAAATCAGATTGATTGTATTCTTTACAGCTGAAGATGGAGAAACTCTATATAGTCAGCAAAAACAAGACCTGAAGCTGATTGTGGCTCAGATCAAGAGCTCCTTATTGCAAAATTCAGGATTGAACTGAAGAAAGTAGGGAAATCTCACTAGGCCATTCAAGTATGACCTAAATCAAATCCCTTATGATATACAGTGGAAATGACAAATAGATTCAAGGGATTAGATCTGATAGAGTGCCTGAAGAGCAATGGACAGGTTCATAATGTTGTACAGGAAGCAGTGACCAAAACCATCCTCAAGAAAAAGAAAGGCAGGATGGCAAAGTGGTTATCTGATGCAACCTTACAAATATCTGAACAAAGAGGAGAAGTGAAAGGCAAAGGAGAAAGGGAAGAAAGATATACACAATTGACTGCAGAGTTCCAGAGAAGAGAAAGGAGAGTTAAGAAGGACTTTTTAAATGAACAATGCAAAGAAATAGAGAAAAAGAGTAAACTGGAAAAGACTAGAGATGAGTTCAAGAAAATTGGAGATACCAAGGGTACATGATTGAGTACAATTTAGGACAGAAGTGACAAGGACCTAACCGAAGCAGAAGAAATTAAGAAGTAACAAGAATACACAGAAGAACTATACAAAAAGGTCTTAATGACCTGGATAACTGTGATGATGTGATCACTCATTTAGAGCTAGACATCCTGGAGTGTGAAGTTAAGTGGGCCTTAGGAAGCATTACTATGAACAAAGCTACTAGAGCTTCTCACCCTCTATCCAGGTGTGCTTCCTTTTGATTAGCCTTCTTGCCAGAGCTACTTTTCAATGCAGGACTAGTGCACAGTCCAGGTCCTCTACTTGAAGGCTTCCAAAACTTCCTCCTTTTCATCACTGGGGACTTGAATGCAAAAGTAGAAAGTCAAGAGATACCCGGAGTAACAAGTGTAGTCTTGGAGTACAAAACGAAGCAGGGCAAAGGTTTACAGTTGGTTTTTGTCAAGAGAATGCACTGGTCATATCAAACACCCTCTTCCAACAACACAAGAGACAACTCTACACGTGGATGTCACTAAATGGTCAATACTGAAATCAGATTGATTGTATTCTTTACAGCTGAAGATGGAGAAACTCTATATAGTCAGCAAAAACAAGACCTGAAGCTGATTGTGGCTCAGATCAAGAGCTCCTTATTGCAAAATTCAGGATTGAACTGAAGAAAGTAGGGAAATCTCACTAGGCCATTCAAGTATGACCTAAATCAAATCCCTTATGATATACAGTGGAAATGACAAATAGATTCAAGGGATTAGATCTGATAGAGTGCCTGAAGAGCAATGGACAGGTTCATAATGTTGTACAGGAAGCAGTGACCAAAACCATCCTCAAGAAAAAGAAAGGCAGGATGGCAAAGTGGTTATCTGATGCAACCTTACAAATATCTGAACAAAGAGGAGAAGTGAAAGGCAAAGGAGAAAGGGAAGAAAGATATACACAATTGACTGCAGAGTTCCAGAGAAGAGAAAGGAGAGTTAAGAAGGACTTTTTAAATGAACAATGCAAAGAAATAGAGAAAAAGAGTAAACTGGAAAAGACTAGAGATGAGTTCAAGAAAATTGGAGATACCAAGGGTACATGATTGAGTACAATTTAGGACAGAAGTGACAAGGACCTAACCGAAGCAGAAGAAATTAAGAAGTAACAAGAATACACAGAAGAACTATACAAAAAGGTCTTAATGACCTGGATAACTGTGATGATGTGATCACTCATTTAGAGCTAGACATCCTGGAGTGTGAAGTTAAGTGGGCCTTAGGAAGCATTACTATGAACAAAGCTACTAGAGATGATGAAATTGCAGCTGATCTATCTAAAATCCTAAATGATGATGCTGTTAAAATGTTACATTCACTATGTAAGTCAATTTGGAAAACTCAACAGTTACCACAGGATTGGTAAAGGTCAGTTTTCACTCCACTCCCAAAGAAGGTCAGTGTCAAAGAATGTTCAAAATAGTAAACAGTTGAAACCATTTCACATGCTAGCAAAGTAATGCTCAAAATCCTTCAAGCTAGGCTTCCATAGTACGTGAACCAAGAACTTCCAGATGTTCAAGGTGGATTTATAAAAGGCAGAGGAACCAGAGATCAAATTGTCAACATCCATTGGATCATATAGAAAGCAAAGGAATTAAAACAAAAAAATTGACTTCATGGATTATGCTAAAGCCTTTGACTGTTTGCATCACAACAAACTATGGAAAATTCTGAAATGGACCACCTTACCTGTCTCCTGAGAAAACCCATAAGCAGAACAAGAAACAACAGTATTGAACACGAAACAATGAACTGATCCAAAATTGAGAAAGGAATATATCAAGGCTATTGGAGGAGGAAGTGGCAACCTATTCCAGTACTCTTGCCTGGGAAATCCCTTGGACAGAGAAGCCTGGCAGGCCACAGTCCACAGGGTCACAAAGAGTCAGACAGGACTGAAGTGACTAAGCATGCACATCAAGGCTGTATATTGTCACCATGCTTATTTAACTTCTGTGCAGATTACATCATACAAAATGTTGGACTGAATGAATCACAAGATTCAGATTGCTTGAAGAAATATCAACAACCTCAGATGTGCAGATGTTACTACTCTAATGGCAGAAAGTGAAGAGGAACTAAACAGTCTCTTGATGAGGGTGAAAGGAGAGTGAAAAAACTGGCTCAAGTGAAGAGGAACTAAACAGTCTCTTGATGAGGGTGAAAGGAGAGTGAAAAAACTGGCTCAAAACTCAACATGTGGGCTTCCCTGGTGGTCCAGTGGGTAAGGACACCACCTTGCAGTGCAAGGGGCGCCAGTTCGATCCCTGGCCTGGGAAGATCCCACGTGCCGCGGAGCGGCTGGACCGATGTGTCCAATTACTGAGCCGGATCTCTGGAGCGCATGCGCCCAGAGCTTGCGCTCTGCGACAACAGAGGCCACCGCGATGGGAGGCCCACACGGGCCAAAGAACAAAAACGGATGAAAATAGAGAAATGAAAGACCAATAGAAGTGGCCTGCCTGCTCCCCTCCCTCCCCTCTCCACCCCTCCAAAATAAATAAATAAATAAATCTTAAAAAAAAAAAAAAAACTCAACATGCAAAAAATGAAGATCATGGCATCTAGTCCCATCGCTTCATGGCAAATGGAAGGGCAAAAAGTAGAAACAGTGGGAGATTTTATTTTCTTGGGTTCCTAAATCACTGTGGATGGTGACTGCAACTCCTTGGGAGAAAAACACTTGCTCCTTGGAAGAAAAGCTATGACAAACTTAGTGACGTATTAAAAAACAAAGACATCACTTTGCCAACAAAGTCCTTAGAGTCAGAGCTATGTTTTCACCACTAGTCATGTACAGTTGGATCATGTAGAGTTGGATCATAAAGAAAGCTTGGCATGAACAGTTGATGCTTTTGAACTGTGGCACTAAAGAAGACTTTTGAGAGTCTCTTCGACCGCAAGATCAAACCAGTCAGTCCTAAAGTAAATCAACCCTAAATATTCATTGGAAGGACTGATGCTGAAGCTCCAGTTCTTTGGCTACCTGATGTGAAGAGCCATCTCACTGGAAAAGATCCTGATGTTGGAAAGATTGAGGGCAGTAGGAGAAGAGCGTGACAGAGGATAAGATGGTTGGATTGCATTACTGACTCAGTGGACAGGGAAGCCTGGAGTGCTGCAGTCCACGGGGTTGCAAAGAGTCAGACACAACTTAGGGACTGAACAACAAAAACAACATTCTTCTCTGACAATCATTTTTCAAGGTGATTTGGCAAACAATGATTATGTGGCAACAGGAAACCCTGCCCAATTTTTTAAAAAGCCTGTCTGTTTCCCCAAGTAGCTGTGTTGTAGTAGATCCTTTAGAGAAGGAAATGTCGACCCACTCCAGTATTCTTGCCTGGAAAATTCCATGGACAGAAAAGCCTGGAGAGCTACATCCAGTGGGATCTTAGATAGATAGATATGGCTTCCCTGATGACTCACTGGTGAGGAATCTGCCTGCAATGCAGGGGACCCGGGTTCCATCTCTAGGTTGGGAGGATGCCCCTGGAGGAGGACATGGCAACCCACTCCAGTATTTTTGCCTGGAGAATTCCATGGATGCAGGAGCCTGGTGGGCCATAGACCATGGGGTCACACAGAGCTGGACATAACTGAAGTGACTAAGCAGCAGAAGCAGTTTGCCCTCAGTGCCCCAAGACCAGCTGGAAACCAGTGATTAAAACCTGATACGGTGCAAATGCTACCAGAAAAGTTCTGTCAGTCCACTTCTTCTAAGTACATTGGTTGGTTAGCAAAGGCCATCTATCTAAAATAAATAAAGTGAAATGAAGCACTAATGCAGTGACCTAATCTAGTTAAGACAGATTACCTAAGCAGTCATTATTTTGGAAAGGGCTCATTCTGTTCTGGTTTGGAATAGGCTTGCATTTCCACATGTCACTCTGTCAGTCTACCTCATTATTGTCACTGCAGTTATCAGCATGGTCTTGGCATTTCTATCTTATCTCTTACCTCCTCCTCCCTGTCCTTATCCATTTGGAACCACTACCTAGAGACACTCTGGCCCTAGAGTGGACAGAGTCCCTGCTTTTGTGAAACCAACTGGATACCATCAAGGGAGAAGAACAGGAGCCCTTTACATTTCTCACTTTGGAGAAGACTTTTGGAAATTTCCCAAATCCTAATCTTCAGGTTATTGTAAATTCCCTGTGTTGTCAAAGGGACCAGTCACAAAGCAGAGACAAACCTGTCTGTCAAGATATTTACAAAAATACCCATGGTATGACACATTTTATTGCTAAGGAAACTGTAACATCTTTAATTTCATATTTTATACAACAGGACCCTCCCCAATGAACAGGTATAAATGAGGTCAAGTGGACTGTCACTTAATCACAGTGACCTGTAGACATAAATAATTCTTTTACTGTCTGATTTAGTTTTTACATTGCTTCTGTGCTTTCCAGTATTCTTGCCTGGAAAATTCCATGGACAGAAAAGCCTGGAGAGCTACATCCAGTGGGATCTTAGATAGATAGATATGGCTTCCCTGATGACTCACTGGTGAGGAATCTGCCTGCAATGCAGGGGACCCGGGTTCCATCTCTAGGTTGGGAGGATGCCCCTGGAGGAGGACATGGCAACCCACTCCAGTATTTTTGCCTGGAGAATTCCATGGATGCAGGAGCCTGGTGGGCCATAGACCATGGGGTCACACAGAGCTGGACATAACTGAAGTGACTAAGCAGCAGAAGCAGTTTGCCCTCAGTGCCCCAAGACCAGCTGGAAACCAGTGATTAAAACCTGATACGGTGCAAATGCTACCAGAAAAGTTCTGTCAGTCCACTTCTTCTAAGTACATTGGTTGGTTAGCAAAGGCCATCTATCTAAAATAAATAAAGTGAAATGAAGCACTAATGCAGTGACCTAATCTAGTTAAGACAGATTACCTAAGCAGTCATTATTTTGGAAAGGGCTCATTCTGTTCTGGTTTGGAATAGGCTTGCATTTCCACATGTCACTCTGTCAGTCTACCTCATTATTGTCACTGCAGTTATCAGCATGGTCTTGGCATTTCTATCTTATCTCCTACCTCCACCTCCATGTCCTTATCCATTTGGAACCACTACCTAGAGACACTCTGGCCCTAGAGTGGACAGAGTCCCTGCTTTTGTGAAACCAACTGGATACCATCAAGGGAGAAGAACAGGAGCCCTTTACATTTCTCACTTTGGAGAAGACTTTTGGAAATTTCCCAAATCCTAATCTTCAGGTTATTGTAAATTCCCTGTGTTGTAAAAGGGGACCAGTCACAAAGCAGAGACAAACCTGTCTGTCAAGATATTTACAAAAATACCCATGGTATGACACATTTTATTGCTAAGGAAACTGTAACATCTTTAATTTCATATTTTATACAACAGGACCCTCCCCAATGAACAGGTATAAATGAGGTCAAGTGGACTGTCACTTAATCACAGTGACCTGTAGACATAAATAATTCTTTTACTGTCTGATTTAGTTTTTACATTGCTTCTGTGCTTGCATAAAATGGAAACAAAACTGCTGGTACGTTTAGAAAATTTCAAGATGGCCACTGTCATCTAAATTAGAATTTTGGCCTGTTTCCAGTTTGTATAGAGCCCTGGCCCTTTCTATAATAACAACAATAATAAATGCAAACCTAAAACAGTTTTGGTCTTAAGTTTGCATTCCATCCATCTTCTTTGAAATGTTAAAACATCTGGTTTTAAGGGAAAAAAATCAACTTCAATATGTTTGGAGAGAAAAAAGGGAGCCCACAGAATAAATCAGGGTCAAGTGTTGTTATTTCACGGGTAATTATAAAGCAGTCCAATTTATTAGTAAAGCTTGCATCATGCTTACTTATAGCCACAGCCATTGCAATTGTTCTTAGACTCTCATTGGAAAGTGGCTAAATTACAGGATTTAGGAATATACGGGGCCAACGATCATGGTAAGGAATGCCATGTGGTCTTGTCATACCTTACTTCCCTAAGTTTTTCATCTTGCAAGTGAAATTGTGTCTTTGTTTAGTTCATTTTCCCAATTAATTCATGAATTTTTACCAACAGTTTCTTGGAAACAAAAAGACGCCCACAATAAATTATTGAAAAGAAAATGCTTGCTAGTTTAATTGAAGAGCAGATGGTTGGCTCAAAGGTTCCTCTTACTGTGTTTCAATAGCACAGCGAGGAAGAGAGGGACAGGTTGCAGTGGCCCTGTTATGTTAGCACAAACAACTTGGAGGGTGAAGCTCAGTATTTCAAGAAAGCCAACTAACAATACTTATAGACTTGAATCTCAGTTCAAAAAGACTTTACCTTTTAAGACCAGTCACAAAGCAGAGACAAACCTGTCTGTCAAGATATTTACAAAATACCCATGGTATGACACATTTTATTGCTAAGGAAACTGTAACATCTTTAATTTCATATTTTATACAACAGGACCCTCCCAATGAACAGGTATAAATGAGGTCAAGTGGACTGTCACTTAATCACAGTGACCTGTAGACATAAATAATTCTTTACTGTCTGATTTAGTTTTTACATTGCTTCTGTGCTTGCATAAAATGGAAACAAAACTGCTGGTACGTTTAGAAAATTTCAAGATGGCCACTGTCATCTAAATTAGAATTTTGGCCTGTTTCCAGTTTGTATAGAGCCCTGGCCCTTTCTATAATAACAACAATAATAAATGCAAACCTAAAACAGTTTTGGTCTTAAGTTTGCATTCCATCCATCTTCTTTGAAATGTTAAAACATCTGGTTTTAAGGGAAAAAAATCAACTTCAATATGTTTGGAGAGAAAAAGGCAGCCCACAGAATAAATCAGGGTCAAGTGTTGTTATTTCACGGGTAATTATAAAGCAGTCCAATTTATTAGTAAAGCTTGCATCATGCTTACTTATAGCCACAGCCATTGCAATTGTTCTTAGACTCTCATTGGAAAGTGGCTAAATTACAGGATTTAGGAATATACGGGGCCAACGATCATGGTAAGGAATGCCATGTGGTCTTGTCATACCTTACTTCCCTAAGTTTTTCATCTTGCAAGTGAAATTGTGTCTTTGTTTAGTTCATTTTCCCAATTAATTCATGAATTTTTACCAACAGTTTCTTGGAAACAAAAAGACGCCCACAATAAATTATTGAAAAGAAAATGCTTGCTAGTTTAATTGAAGAGCAGATGGTTGGCTCAAAGGTTCCTCTTACTGTGTTTCAATAGCACAGCGAGGAAGAGAGGGACAGGTTGCAGTGGCCCTGTTATGTTAGCACAAACAACTTGGAGGGTGAAGCTCAGTATTTCAAGAAAGCCAACTAACAATACTTATAGACTTGAATCTCAGTTCAAAAAGACTTTTCAGCCTCTCTTTTCAAGCAAAAGGTCTGACAATGTATCTTTAAACAAATCTTCAAGGGAACATAAACCCGGGTCGGAACATAGAGTCCAAAGGTTTTACACCAGATAGTACCAGTACTTAAAGGCAAAACCAGCTTTGCTTTTTCTCTGACATCATTACAGACAAATAGCAGTTTTATACCAGTTGCGGAATATTTGTCTGCTTCTCCAAAGAACCAGAATTCTCAATTTTTATGGGATATGAAACTGGTCCATTGCCTAGTGCTCTGAGGTACTTTTTTCTCCCAGTTTTACCAGATCACCTAGATTAAGGTTCCTAGGTTGAAGACGGATACCCAAATAAAATAGAATCAGCTTAATTGTGAAATTCATCAATTAGATTAGGAAGCCACATTTAATGGTTTCCTCTGTGGGAAATCTCTGTGTTTTGTGTATGTTTAACCTTTTATTCTCTCTGTCAGTTATTAAGCCAAACATCAAATACAATACAGTCCTGCTATTATTCAAGGGGAAAAGAGGAAAAGGGGAATTTAGACAGTGATGCCAAATATTTGAATGGGAATTAGAACATTTGGTAAAATACAAAAAAACAAACCAAACCTGGGTGTATTGTCCAACTCCAGACTTCTGCTTTTATTAGAATAAATTATCTGACATTTATCTGGATAATTGCCAAGAAAAATTGCAAGTGAGTAAAATCTGGATAGGTACTACAAAATTTTTAAATTAAAAATGTGGGTGTGGTCTCTGATCATCAACCACAGCCCACGTATTCTTATTTCACTTAGAATTGAAACAAAGTTGGTTATCTTGATCCCTCCATTGCAGTGATTTGTATGTTGTGATTAGAAGGAAAATTCTGCTTGAGACAGGATTGTCAACAGCAAAAGTGGCAGTTGACAACAAGGAAAATGGAAAGTCTTACTCTGTTTCAATAGCACAGCGAGGAAGAGAGGGACAGGTTGCAGTGGCCCTGTTATGTTAGCACAAACAACTTGGAGGGTGAAGCTCAGTATTTCAAGAAAGCCAACTAACAATACTTATAGACTTGAATCTCAGTTCAAAAAGACTTTTCAGCCTCTCTTTTCAAGCAAAAGGTCTGACAATGTATCTTTAAACAAATCTTCAAGGGAACATAAACCCGGGTCGGAACATAGAGTCCAAAGGTTTTACACCAGATAGTACCAGTACTTAAAGGCAAAACCAGCTTTGCTTTTTCTCTGACATCATTACAGACAAATAGCAGTTTTATACCAGTTGCGGAATATTTGTCTGCTTCTCCAAAGAACCAGAATTCTCAATTTTTATGGGATATGAAACTGGTCCATTGCCTAGTGCTCTGAGGTACTTTTTTCTCCCAGTTTTACCAGATCACCTAGATTAAGGTTCCTAGGTTGAAGACGGATACCCAAATAAAATAGAATCAGCTTAATTGTGAAATTCATCAATTAGATTAGGAAGCCACATTTAATGGTTTCCTCTGTGGGAAATCTCTGTGTTTTGTGTATGTTTAACCTTTTATTCTCTCTGTCAGTTATTAAGCCAAACATCAAATACAATACAGTCCTGCTATTATTCAAGGGGAAAAGAGGAAAAGGGGAATTTAGACAGTGATGCCAAATATTTGAATGGGAATTAGAACATTTGGTAAAATACAAAAAAACAAACCAAACCTGGGTGTATTGTCCAACTCCAGACTTCTGCTTTTATTAGAATAAATTATCTGACATTTATCTGGATAATTGCCAAGAAAAATTGCAAGTGAGTAAAATCTGGATAGGTACTACAAAATTTTTAAATTAAAAATGTGGGTGTGGTCTCTGATCATCAACCACAGCCCACGTATTCTTATTTCACTTAGAATTGAAACAAAGTTGGTTATCTTGATCCCTCCATTGCAGTGATTTGTATGTTGTGATTAGAAGGAAAATTCTGCTTGAGACAGGATTGTCAACAGCAAAAAGTGGCAGTTGACAACAAGGAAAATGGCAGAAAAGCTCTTAAAGAACTCAAAAGACTTAGTAAATTATATCTGTTTAGTGTGGGGTCAAAGGCTACACACCCTCAGGCTATTTATTGTTTCTCAAATATCTTTGGCAATAGGAATTACCAGGGAGGCTTGTTTAAGCACTCAGTTTTTCCAGTTCTTTTCTTGGAGAAGAATTCAGTGTGCCTGGGATAGGACCCAGAAATCCGTACTTAAATAATACAAACAGTTTTTTAACAATATTTGGTAAACACTGCTTCAGAAGTATCAGAGCTTATACCACTGATAACCCTAAAACATTAAGAAGAGGCTTAATCAAATGCCTCATTCTCTGTTTAGATGGTTAAAGGGTAGTTTAACCATATTATTTAAATATTTCTATGAACAACGGGATATTTAAAGGGGGATAAGTTTTAGTGGGTTGTAAGATTCACTTTTTTTTTTTTTTCTTTAATTTTGTTGGGGGCGGGTTGGGGAGGGAGGGAGAGGGCCGGCGGGCTGCTTCTATTGGTCTTCCATTTATCTATTTTCATCCATCTTCATTCTTTGGCCCGTGTGGGCCTTCCATCGCAGTGGCCTCTCTCACTGCAGAGTACCGGCTCTGGGCGCATGCGCTCCAGAGCTCCAGCTCAGCAATTGGGCACATCAGTCCAGCCGTTCTGCAGCACATGTGATCTTCCCAGGTCAGGGATCAAATAGGTGCCCCTTGCACTGCAAGGCGGTGTCCTTACCCACTGGACCACCAGGGAAGCCCAAGATTTACTTCTTGATTATTGATCATTCCTTGACAAATTGCTTATTGAGAACAGAGAAGTGTGTAGAGAGCCCTCCTTAATGGAGAACCTTTGTGGATTGTGAATGATAAGATTTGGATTAAGTTTGAACTCCTTATAAATAGTGTTCATTATCATCATCAAGTACAAACCAAGCACCTGTAGAAATCATATTTTATTATTTTAGTTGGAATCTCAGTTGAAGTGATCTTTATTTGCATAACTATAGAATTACTGAAACTATCTCTCAGGATTGTGTCTCTTCTTTCAGTGAAGATTCTAGCACTGAGTTCTCTCCATCGCCAATACTGCTATCCTTCTAGGGTACTTCTGTATCCATTAGGATGACTTCCCTGTCTAACAGCCTAGACTTTTAGTTCCTTGTCCTCAATGTCAGTAAGGTGATTTTCTACAAGCCACTTCAGCTTGTTATAACCCCAGTCTTCTTCTAAGGTATAAAATTCAGCCATCCCACTCCATTGACTTCTATGGGTTCCATTCTTAAATTTACTTTCTTCTACCACATAGTATCTGGGAAATGTGGGACTTCTGCCCCATGTCTCTTCTTGTCCTTCTAAATAAAATCTCCCATTGCTTCTCCAGAAAGTTTTTAAGATGAGCTTAAAGTTTGGCTTAATCAAATGCCTCATTCTCTGTTTAGATGGTTAAAGGGTAGTTTAACCATATTATTTAAATATTTCTATGAACAACGGGATATTTAAAGGGGGATAAGTTTTAGTGGGTTGTAAGATTCACTTTTTTTTTTTTTTCTTTAATTTTGTGGGGGGCGGGTTGGGGAGGGAGGGAGAGGCGCGGGCTGCTTCTATTGGTCTTCCATTTATCTATTTTCATCCATCTTCATTCTTTGGCCCGTGTGGGCCTTCCATCGCAGTGGCCTCTCTCACTGCAGAGTACCGGCTCTGGGCGCATGCGCTCCAGAGCTCCAGCTCAGCAATTTGGCACATCAGTCCAGCCGTTCTGCAGCACATGTGATCTTCCCAGGTCAGGGATCAAATAGGTGCCCCTTGCACTGCAAGGCGGTGTCCTTACCCACTGGACCACCAGGGAAGCCCAAGATTTACTTCTTGATTATTGATCATTCCTTGACAAATTGCTTATTGAGAACAGAGAAGTGTGTAGAGAGCCCTCCTTAATGGAGAACCTTTGTGGATTGTGAATGATAAGATTTGGATTAAGTTTGAACTCCTTATAAATAGTGTTCATTATCATCATCAAGTACAAACCAAGCACCTGTAGAAATCATATTTTATTATTTTAGTTGGAATCTCAGTTGAAGTGATCTTTATTTGCATAACTATAGAATTACTGAAACTATCTCTCAGGATTGTGTCTCTTCTTTCAGTGAAGATTCTAGCACTGAGTTCTCTCCATCGCCAATACTGCTATCCTTCTAGGGTACTTCTGTATCCATTAGGATGACTTCCCTGTCTAACAGCCTAGACTTTTAGTTCCTTGTCCTCAATGTCAGTAAGGTGATTTTCTACAAGCCACTTCAGCTTGTTATAACCCCAGTCTTCTTCTAAGGTATAAAATTCAGCCATCCCACTCCATTGACTTCTATGGGTTCCATTCTTAAATTTACTTTCTTCTACCACATAGTATCTGGGAAATGTGGGAACTTCTGCCCCATGTCTCTTCTTGTCCTTCTAAATAAGACTGCTTTTGTATTTCCCAACTTAACTTGGATATGCTGTCAATATCCGTTAACTGAGGCTTCGCCAGATGGTGCAGTGCTAAAGAATTTGCCTCAATTGGGGTGATCCTCTGGAGTAGGAAATGACAACCTGCTCCAGTATTCTTGCCTGGATCATTCCATGAACAGAGGAGAAGGGTGGGCTAGGCTAGTCCATTGCATCACACAGAGTCAGACATGACTGAGCCATGCATGCATGCATACATTCACCCATCCTTAACTGCCTTGCCCTCTTGTCCTTCTATCATAATTTTTCAGAAGTCCCAAAGATGGAGAGACCCAGTTGGGCTGATCTTAGGTTGGCGCATTTCCACAAATTTGTGGAAAACAGATATACTCAATGTCACTGTATACACATGAGTCCAAAACCAATGTTCCTCAACAGGGTCCAGCCACACTTCTATGCCTCCTTAGTTAGCTCCTTCCTTTGTGTTTCAGGGTGGTTTTTCAAAATTCTGTATGTTCCTTGAACCTCTTTCCTTCTCCACCCTTTCTCATTAAAGATAATCTTGTGTCTAACTTCAAAGAGAAAATATGAGCCTTCATAATGGAACTGGCAACAACGTGCCATGTTTCAGCTGCAACAGTACTTTGTTTTGTCTGTGATTAATGCTGCTACCCATAGTCTGGAACAGTCTAATCTCTCTTCACTTCATTCTCTCCTGACGTATCAGTTTTCACAGTTAAAATATTTCTCATTAAAAAAAAAAAAAGGCTATATACAAACTTTCTCCCTCAGAGCCCTTCTACCTTTACACATAACCTCTTCTTTGCTTCATGGTTAAAGTTATTTTACTGAGTTGTACACTCAACTGTCTTTGTTTCTCACTTTTACTTACACTTGAATCTAAGTAACTAGTCTTCTGTGTCTAGGACTGGGATGAATTTGTTCTTGCCAAGTTTACAGATATGTATATTTATTATTAAATCCAAGGAACAGTTCTTAATCCATACTTGACTTGATTTTTAAGAAACATTGGATGCTAAAGACTATAAACTTCTTTGACATCTTCTATTTTCTTGGCTTTTGAAACCTCATTTTTTTTCTTGCTTTCCTATTCTCTTTATGTCTCACAGCATCTTTTAACTACCCATTAAATTTTCCCTAGGGTTCAAATCAATTCTTTACTTTACTCACTTGGTATACTAATTTATACTCTATACCATCTATGTTTCAATGACTCTCAACTCATATCTTCAATCCCTATCCCTCTTTTAAGATTTCTTGATTAAACCAGGCATCATACCACTTTTAGGAGATTCTCTGGGTATGTTCTTGACCTGGGGTGTTTTACTGCCCCCAACTCCACCCCACTGTCACACTCTTTAGTCTTCCTCCAGGAAGTCTTCCTCATCACTCAAATCGGGCTAGGAAGTTGTCCTCAGTGCTCCCATGGTAACTTAAGAGTTCCCCTCTTTTTATTCATCATCCCCTTTGTCCTCATTAAACCGTGTGCTTCTTGGGAAGAGAGTCTGTGTATCTTGGTCACTGCTGGGACCTAGAACAAAATATGTGCTCATTTAAGAATAAGTCAGTAGATGTTTAGATGTAGGAAATGTTATGCAAGACTGGGGTAAGACATGAAAAACAAAAACTTGTTAAGATGAGATAGTAACAGATATAGTCTTTATCAAAAAGGGAAGTGCTATTTCTTTTCTGGACCTTTGGCCCTGTGAGATTATTCACATGGCCTATAAGCATAACTGCATGTTACTAATATCAAATGATAAAATGGTATCAAAATATTGAGTTCATTAAGCAGTTATTTTTGTTGGTCTCTAATGACACTTTTCTCTAGTTTCCTTGTCTGTAACTACCTAAATTACAACAGTTCTCCAACTTTAAACACCTTGATCATACCTCTCTCTCTACCTTATAGTTCTTCCTCCTGAGAGGGAGGGTGGAACACATGTTTGAGAGAATTTTATCCCTAACACAGGCCATGTGACCTCCATGTCTTCTAAAATGGTTTCTGGTGGGAATGCTAGTGATGGTGAGGATCACATGTAATTTCCTGCTGAGCTGTTTAGCATGTGCAAATTACCATTTGACCTCCACAGTGACATATTTGTCATAGCAATTTTCACTTCTAGTGAAACAAGTTAAACTGCCTCAGTAAAAGTGATTTTAAGCAGTAATTCTTCATACAAACCTTTCACATGGATCTGCCACTATGTGTTTTACAGATTGATACCTGGGACTCAGATATTTCTTTTCATGTTGTTTTTAATAAGAAGCACAATATTTCCATAACTCATATTTGGAATGGTTCCTGGTTTTGAAAGCAGATTATTAAAACTGAGCATATGGAGGTCTTAAAGTAAAACCTTATGGGGGAAAAACACTTGATCAAGTCTATTTTGCAGCATTGGAAAATTAAATGCTTGCAAAAGCTTGCTAAAGCAAGATTTATTCTTTGTAACTTTTATAAATCTCGAGTTAGTGAACTGTCTGTGTTGGGTAAGTTAACCACATTGAAAACTCTTTTGTCATGATTATTTTTAAACAATCAGATTGTTCCTTTGCCTACATTTTTCCTTCTAGTGATTGTATTGCTTAGAAGTAGTCAATGAACTTTTAAGAGAGAATCTTGAAAAGGAAGATGAATTTCCAGTGATTGCCTTTGCAGATGAAATATTAGAGAATGAGATGAAGTTAATTCCAAGTAAATAGAGTAATAAAATGAAAATCCAATTGAAAGAACTTGTTTCTTGGATTCTAAAATTACAGTGCCATTGCAAAGTTTGTTCTTGATTCAAATTCAGTATACACATATATTCACCTCTCTCCTCCATGAATGTGCTGTTTTTCAAAGGATTATAATCAGAATTTGATACTGTCCACATGGACATAGTGATCACCTTTATTTCTTCACCAAAATTTCCCAAGTATCAAATGTCCACACTCTTGCTAGGCATTTGATAAACAAAGACAAATAGATACAATGCCTTAAATAACTTCAGCAGAAAAAAAAAAGGAAAATTGAAGTAGATGAGACATGTGCTCCTGGAAGTGTATTTAAGGGACAGTGGGAATACTGAACTAATTAGGCATTCATTAGGTAGATACAGGTAGGGAGAAATAGGGCAGTGACCTCCATGTCTTCTAAAATGGTTTCTGGTGGGAATGCTAGTGATGGTGAGGATCACATGTAATTTCCTGCTGAGCTGTTTAGCATGTGCAAATTACCATTTGACCTCCACAGTGACATATTTGTCATAGCAATTTTCACTTCTAGTGAAACAAGTTAAACTGCCTCAGTAAAAGTGATTTTAAGCAGTAATTCTTCATACAAACCTTTCACATGGATCTGCCACTATGTGTTTTACAGATTGATACCTGGGACTCAGATATTTCTTTTCATGTTGTTTTTAATAAGAAGCACAATATTTCCATAACTCATATTTGGAATGGTTCCTGGTTTTGAAAGCAGATTATTAAAACTGAGCATATGGAGGTCTTAAAGTAAAACCTTATGGGGGAAAAACACTTGATCAAGTCTATTTTGCAGCATTGGAAAATTAAATGCTTGCAAAAGCTTGCTAAAGCAAGATTTATTCTTTGTAACTTTTATAAATCTCGAGTTAGTGAACTGTCTGTGTTGGGTAAGTTAACCACATTGAAAACTCTTTTGTCATGATTATTTTTAAACAATCAGATTGTTCCTTTGCCTACATTTTTCCTTCTAGTGATTGTATTGCTTAGAAGTAGTCAATGAACTTTTAAGAGAGAATCTTGAAAAGGAAGATGAATTTCCAGTGATTGCCTTTGCAGATGAAATATTAGAGAATGAGATGAAGTTAATTCCAAGTAAATAGAGTAATAAAATGAAAATCCAATTGAAAGAACTTGTTTCTTGGATTCTAAAATTACAGTGCCATTGCAAAGTTTGTTCTTGATTCAAATTCAGTATACACATATATTCACCTCTCTCCTCCATGAATGTGCTGTTTTTCAAAGGATTATAATCAGAATTTGATACTGTCCACATGGACATAGTGATCACCTTTATTTCTTCACCAAAATTTCCCAAGTATCAAATGTCCACACTCTTGCTAGGCATTTGATAAACAAAGACAAATAGATACAATGCCTTAAATAACTTCAGCAGAAAAAAAAAAGGAAAATTGAAGTAGATGAGACATGTGCTCCTGGAAGTGTATTTAAGGGACAGTGGGAATACTGAACTAATTAGGCATTCATTAGGTAGATACAGGTAGGGAGAAATAGGGCATCTGTAAAAGCAGGATGTTATTAAGACTGTACTTGTTAAAAGAACTGTGCTTAGTTTGGTATGGCTAGAGTTCAGGACTGATGTGAGGGAGTAGCAAACGGTGACTCTGCAAAGTTAAACAGAACATATTCTTATGGACTGAAGCAAATGGACCACAGTTTTAAGCCAAGAAATAAAACAGTTTTAGGCAGATTTGCTCTTGGAATAAGTAGGTTTCTGGCATGGAGCATGGATTGGAGAAAGGTTAAATCATATTCACACCTCTTAGAGGACTGTTGTACCCCAGGGTGATGAGGGCTTTGAATTCTAACCATGCTTGAGAGAGAAAGACAGACATATTTGACATATTTTAAAGGAAAGAATAACTGATGGGATTTAATGAGTGTTTGAATGTGAGAAAAGGGAGAGAGAGAAGTCACAGATGGCTCTTGAGCTTCTGACTGGAGTGAATGTACTTATCTTGGTGCTGTTAACTAAGACAGGGTTATAAGGGAGAGATCAGCTCAGAAAGGAAACAAAGAATGGAATTCACTTTTGGATTTGTTGACTTAAAGGAACCAAAAAGACATCTATGTAGACATGTCTAGTAAACTTTTAAAAATATAAGCCTAAAGGTCAAAGAGAGAGAAAGTCTGAGGAATAGATAGTAAATCATCATCATACAGAGGTGACATTTAGTAAGATTAGATTACATTTTGACTTGATTAGTTTGATGTTTCCGTTTTTACTCATGGGATACTTGGATGAAACCATTTTTGTTGCATCTACTTGGTATTCAGGAGGATTAAAATGAATAATTTTGAAAAAGCTAACTAGCACTTAGCAGTTGTTTCTGAGGAATTAGTAAAGGTTTTAATGACATCAAAACCACAGAGTTGAGGAAGCTGAGTCAAAGTTAAACATCTCCTTCTGAATGTCTTGCCCCTCAGAGAGCACATGGAGTGAGAAGGTTTTGAGAAATTCCAGCCTTTAGGAGGCAAGCAAAGGAGAAGTAGCAACAAACAGAAGGGAGATAGAGTCAGACTTAGAGGCAGAATAGTTAGAAAAACAGTTTAATGAAGGTTAAGGGAGAATTTGTGAGGACAAAGAAACAGACTAGATGAGGGTTTGGCAGTTAGGAGGTTATTGATAACCTTTGCAATATCAGGAGATATCAGATTGTGGAGCAAAAATCTGAGGATAATGGACTGTGGAAAGGAGGATAAAAAGATGTGAAAAAAAAAACTGTTGTGGAAATTTTATCATGAAAATAAGAAGGGAAACACAGCAGTAGTGTGAAACAGTCTTAAGATCAAGATGGAGGTCTTTGGTTTTTGTTTTATATTGTTGTTTGTTTTCGTGGGTACTAAGGTGAAGGATGGGATATCTGGGCATATTTTTTTTTTTTAAAGATTTATTTATTTATTTGTTATGGGCGGGGATCGGGTTGGGGAGGGAGGGGAGCGGGCGGGCCACTTTCCATTTCTCTATTTTCATCCGTCTTTGTTCTTTGGCTCCTGTGGGCCTCACATCGTGGTGGCGTCTGTCGCTGCAGAGCGCCGGCTCTGGGCACATGCGCTCCAGAGCTCTGGCTCGGTAGTTGGACACATTGGTCCAGCTGCTCCGCGGCACGTGGGATCTTCCCAGGCCACGGATCGAACCGGCGCCCCTTGCACTGCAAGGCGGTGTCCTTACCCACTGGACCACCAGGGGAAGCCCTCTGGGCATATTTGACATGCAGGAAAGGAGCCAGTGGAGAGGGATAGAGCTCAAGTGCAGAGGAACCACTGATGCTTCTTTGTAGAAGGAAATGTAACTACTACTCTAGGAGAGGGGAAAGAGCCACATCTTCCCCTCAGAGACCAGAAGAAATTCAGTAAAATACAGGTACCAAAATAGATAGGATTATATGTGGGTATATTTTGGGGGGAACAGGTTGAGGAGACTTTCCTTTCAGATGCCCGACATTTCCTCATTGAAATCTGAGGTACTGAAGTTATTGAGTTGAAGGGGATCAATGGTGGACAGAGTGTGGGTTCATGCTTAGAAGAGCTGCCCTAGTAAGTATAAGCTTTTAGGTGAACAGCAATACTAAGGGGACAGTGCAATATTTTACAAGGAACAGTCTGGGATTTTTAGAGATGGAAGAAAGGGAAGGAAGGAGGGAGGGAAAGAAGAGAAGAGAAGAGAGTACCAGCGTAGATAGACTTACAGGTGTATGTTTTTCAGGTGGGAGGGGGCTGTGAAGAGAAGTAGGTACTGAGTAGAGGGAGTTTAGCCTTAATAGCCTCTAATTTCTGAATTTGTCTGGCGGCAGGCAGTTTAAGGATGGAGTGAGTGGCCATTGATGGGGTGAGATTGATAACGGTGTTGAATAACTGTTTTGGGGGTCAGAAAAGAATATGATTAGCAGCATGTAAAATGATTGTATAATAATATTAGGACGCTGAAAATGTGTCAGTTTGAAAAATGTAAATATATGATACCATCAGTCTGCTTGAGGTGTGTGTGTGTGTGTGTATGTGTGTACCTGTAAAGATGATAAGCACATTTTTGTAGAAATAGAGAAGTGTTGGTGATTTTTAGGGGGGCATGAGAAGCACAAAAGGTTAAGAAATGTGAAGGCTCTAGTGAGGAAACAAAGAAGAGTTTAAAAATTTAATGTATTAAAACCATGAAAGTAAATAGTGTCCATAAATCTTAACTTTCAATTGTTCATTCAATTTCCTGTACTTTAGAGGAAGTTTATTCTCTCTATTAATGACTGATTTGTAGTTCAGAGATAGTTTAGAACAGAGGTTTTGTTTTCTACAAAAGTCTCTAGAATAGTCATATGCAAGTGGTCTATGTTAGCCAATGTTTTCAAACGAGTGTTATTCAAAAAAAAGATTCCTGTTGTCAAATTAAATTCTTATGAAAGTGTTAGTCATTCAGACATGTCTGACTTTTCTGTGACCCCGTAAATTGTAGCCCCCAGGCTTCTCCCTTCATGGAATTCTTCAGGCAAGAATGCTGGAGCAGGTTGCCATTCCCTTGTCCAGGGTATCTTCCTGACCCAGGAATTGAACCCAGATCTCTTTTATAGCAGGCAAATTCTTTACCAAAATTCTAAGAAGAAACAATGAAAATAATGTTGTATACTTGTTTATTTTACATTTCAATTTCTTAATTTTCCACAGAAGTATAGTTGAGGATGGGTTTATAGAGAATTCATGACATTGCTGGACAACTTTAGATACAAAGTTTCCTTGTGTATAGGATTGGCTAAAAAGGGAGAAGAACCAAAGCTCAAGCTTGGCTGGAATGAAAACCTTTGGATAGAAAAAGACACTAAATAAGAATCCAGGCTAAATAAACTCTTCTGCAACAATATAAATAATTTTATTTATGTTAAAACAATGAGTTGGAAATTTGAATATGCAGCAAGGAATGAGGTATATCAAGTAAAAGCGTATGATTTAGTATTTTCTGTCCCTTTGAAATAATCAAAATGGGACTTCCCCATAGGTCCATTGGTTAAGACATTGCCTTCCAATGTAGGGGACGTGGGTCTGCTCACTGGTCAAGGAGCTAAGATCCTACATGCCTTGTGGTCAAAAAATCAGAGCATAAAGCAGAAGCAATATTGTAACAAATTCAGTAAAGATTTTAAAAATGATCCACATTTAAAAAATCTTAAAAAAAAAAAATAGACCAAATTCTCTTGAATGATCATTGAATCAGACATTCACTTCTTTAAACCATGATAAGCTTTAACAGTTAGAAGCAGGACACTCAACCTTACATCTTTCTTAGAGTTTTGTAATTATATGCTCGTATCCTTCTATCTCAGTGGACACAGTAAGAAACAGAAGATCAGAGGTAAGAAACTATTTTATTCCTTATTTCCTCTCACTTGATATTCATTGAGGTCCCTTATTGCCACTAAACTAGACAAGCATTTATATCTAATGAATATTTGTTTCTGTGAACAAAACGTAAGCTCTTTTATGTTATTTCCTTGAAAGAATTTTGGTGAATGCACTATGGTAGCCCCCTTAGGTTTTCTCAGTCCTCCAGAGCTTTATCTCCACTAGTGTGATCTCTGTCCTGCACAAGTTAGTAGGGCTTACTTTGCTATAGTGCTTAATAGGATAGGGCTTCCCTGGTGGCTCAGAGGGTAAAGTATCTGCCTGCAGTGTGAGAGATATGGGTTCAATCCCTGGAGATGGGAATAATCCCCCTAGTATTCTTGCCTGAAGAATTCCATGGACAGAGACTCCTGGAGGCTACAATCTATAGGGTCCCAAAGAGTTGGACATGACTGAGCGACTAACACATTCACTCAATAGGATGAGGGGAGTAGCAGTAGAGAAAGAAAACAATGCATTGACTCCAATTAAATCTGCTTCTAGACATGTGCTACAAAGGAAAAGACATATGGTATGTTATAAGAGATTATGTTTCTGATTCAAGGGTAAGCCTTAAAAAATGAAATTTAAATAAAAGTAGAATTTGATGTGCAAGATTTGTCATCATCAAGCAATGTACCTATAACCATGCGTTTCCTATAATAAAATCCTTGTAGCGTGTTTCAGAATTACATGGTAAATTAAGCTCTTAAGTATCTAAAGCTTGGTCAAATTTTAATTGTAAATTTATAACTCAGAGAATTAACCAGATGTATACTTCTTATTTTCCCTTTGCTAGACTTCTAGCAAATATAAACAAGGTTGTTGAATGTTGAATGCTTTTTGAATTAAATGATAACTTGGTAATCAAACACAAATGCAATGTATTTCAAGCGTTGTAATTGCTTTTTGGTTTTAAAAAGAAATTATAAGTTATTTTTGACTCATTAAGATGAGTTTGAAGAGCATCTGAGAGCAGTTTTGTTTTGTTTTTTTTTTTATAAATTGGACTTTACTTTCAATTGAGCTTTGAAATTTAACACTTACAAATGCTTTGAGAGTAGTTACTTGGTTATGTTTAAAGTTTTTATAACCCAGGATAGATCAATTAGCATTCTACATTTGGATGATGAGTGTATTACTAAGATCCCCTCTTGGTAATCAGTCATTCAGTAGATGAATTCAGCACACTTAGCAACTATTATACAATATGGTGGCTTCCTAGGTGGCATAGTGGTAAAGAATCTGACTGCAGTGTGAGAGATATGGGTTCAATCCCTGGAGATGGGAATAATCCCCCTAGTATTCTTGCCTGAAGAATTCCATGGACAGAGACTCCTGGAGGCTACAATCTATAGGGTCCCAAAGAGTTGGACATGACTGAGCGACTAACACATTCACTCAATAGGATGAGGGGAGTAGCAGTAGAGAAAGAAAACAATGCATTGACTCCAATTAAATCTGCTTCTAGACATGTGCTACAAAGGAAAAGACATATGGTATGTTATAAGAGATTATGTTTCTGATTCAAGGGTAAGCCTTAAAAAATGAAATTTAAATAAAAGTAGAATTTGATGTGCAAGATTTGTCATCATCAAGCAATGTACCTATAACCATGCGTTTCCTATAATAAAATCCTTGTAGCGTGTTTCAGAATTACATGGTAAATTAAGCTCTTAAGTATCTAAAGCTTGGTCAAATTTTAATTGTAAATTTATAACTCAGAGAATTAACCAGATGTATACTTCTTATTTTCCCTTTGCTAGACTTCTAGCAAATATAAACAAGGTTGTTGAATGTTGAATGCTTTTTGAATTAAATGATAACTTGGTAATCAAACACAAATGCAATGTATTTCAAGCGTTGTAATTGCTTTTTGGTTTTAAAAAGAAATTATAAGTTATTTTTGACTCATTAAGATGAGTTTGAAGAGCATCTGAGAGCAGTTTTGTTTTTTTTTTTTATAAATTGGACTTTACTTTCAATTGAGCTTTGAAATTTAACACTTACAAATGCTTTGAGAGTAGTTACTTGGTTATGTTTAAAGTTTTTATAACCCAGGATAGATCAATTAGCATTCTACATTTGGATGATGAGTGTATTACTAAGATCCCCTCTTGGTAATCAGTCATTCAGTAGATGAATTCAGCACACTTAGCAACTATTATACAATATGGTGGCTTCCTAGGTGGCACTAGTGGTAAAGAACCTGCCAGCCAATGCAGGAGATGTCGGTTTGATGCCTATGTGGGGAAGATTCCTTGGAAGAGGGCATGACAGTCCACTCCAGTATTCTTGCCTAGAGAATTTGATGCATAGAGGAACCTGATGGGCTACCGTCCATCAGGTCGCAAAGAGTCAGACACAACTGACTTGACTTAGCACACACACACACATACTGTGTGATAGGCACTGGCATGCAAGATTCAGATTCATTAGGAAGAAATGGTAACTCAAAAGGAATTTTGGAAAGTTTCTTTTTTTTTTTAACAAAAAAGGGGCCTTGTGATTGGAAGTTGAGGGTGGGGAGCAAGACTAATCGTCATAAAGAGGAGACTTATCCTGTAGGACAAAATAGGATCAGAAATAAAATATTTAACTAGAGCACAGTATCCAGAACTTCTGTAATTAGTTTTTAATGCTGTACTGTGCTAAGCTGCTTCAGTTGTGTTGGACTCTTTGCAGTCCTATGGACTATAGCCTGCCAGGGTCCTTTGTCCATGGGAATTTCCAGACAAGGATACTGGAGTGGGTTGCCGTTTATCCTTCTCCTGGGGATCTTCCAGACCCAGGGATTAAACTCACATCTCTTACATGTCCTGCATTGGTAGGAGGATTCTTTACCACTAGCACCACGTAGGAAACCCTCAATAGTATTCATTAAATAAGGACTGACTGAATGAAAGACTTTTATTTCAATTTGCTTGTTCTAAAGACATAACATGGCAAACTTGACAGACAAAAATCTCTCTGCCTATTATTGACTAGAGAAACAATGAGGATAAAATTGGGAAGACAGGGGCTATTATTGAGGGAAAGAAATCATATCTAGAGAACAACCAAATATTGTCAGGAAGAAAGAAAAAGTAAAAAAAAATTTGATTTTCTAATGCTTTCTTCAGGTCTGTTTATTCCTTCTGCTTATTACAATGCTGTCTTTAAGTACATAAATCTCAACAAAGGTGAAATGTTTGACAGAACATAATTTTACTTATATAAAGTTATACTTTATTATTATTTTCATTTTTGTTTTTATTATTTTGACTAATACCAAGAAAACTAATATGTGACATCCTGTTGTTAAAAATATAGTTTTGATGTTTCTCCTACTTGAGTAACCTAACAGGCTTAAGGTGTCTATTGCCAAGTCTCTCACACATTACAGTGATTTGCCTTTGCCTGGTTATGGCACTTGTCAACTTTTTAGTCATAAATAGCTTTATAATTTCAAAATTTGATTTGTTGTGTTCAGCAATCTGATCTGTGTCTCTGGAAATATTCACAACAGTATGTGTGTATCTATTCAAATAGTTAAAGTGTACATACTATGAAGATTACCTTTAAATTTTTGTAGTAAAATATACATATCAAATTCACTATTTTAGCCATTTTGGGAAGTAATACCATCCTGTGGCATTCAGTACATCCATATTGTATGCCACTGTCACCAACATCCAGCTCCAGAATTTTTCATCTTCTCCAGTGAAACTCTACACCCAGTGAACATGAGCTCCATATAATGCCCTACCCCTAGCCCTTCGCAGCCACTCTTCTACTATCAGATACATGATTCACAAATATTTTCTCTCATCTGTCTCTCTATATTTCACTGCTTTATGTATCTCATATAAGTGAAACCAAGCAATATTTGTCCTATTGTGACTGACTTATCTCACTTACCATAATGTTTTCAGGGTTCATCCATGTTGTAGCAAGTCTCAGAATTTTGGGGCTGAGTAATATTCCATTTTATGTAATGCCATCTTTTGTTTCTCCAATTTGTTTCACCAGTATTTATTTTCTACTTTTTTTTTTTTGGTTTTGATAATTCCTATCATGTTTTACATGCAGTGGTATGTCATTATATTGACATTTTCAAAATAATTAGTGATGTGGAGCATCTTTTCATATGCTTATTGGCCATTTGTGTATCTTCTTTGGAGAAATATCTATTCAAGTCTTTGCCTTTTTTTTTTTTTTTTTTGGCCACTTCTATTGGTCTTTCATTTATTTCCATCTTTGTTCTTTGGCCTGTGTGGGCCTCCCATTGTAGTGGCCTCTCGTTGCAGAACACCAGCTCGGGGCACATGCGCTCCAGAGCTCCAGTACGGTAGTTGGACACATTGGTCCAGCTGCTCTGCAGCACATGGGATCTTCCCAGGCCAGGGATTGAACTGGCGCCCCTTGCACTGCAAGGTGGTGTCCTTACCCACTGGACCACCAGAGAAGCCTATTTTTGAACTGGGTTATTTGTTGTTGTTGAGTTGTAGGAGTTCTTTGTATATTCTGGTTATCAATCCCTTACAAGATATGTGATTCACAAATACTTTCTTGCATTCTGTGGACTGTCTTTTCATTCTTTTGATATTGTTTTCTGGTACAAAAACATTTTTAATTTTAGTGAAGTCCAGCCTATCTATTTTTTCTTTTGCTGCCTATGATTTGGGTGTAATATTAAAAAATTATTGCCAAATTCATTATCAGGGGACTTTTCTCCAATGCTTTCTTTTAAGAATTCTATAGTTTTGTTGTTTCATAGTCCTGTTGCTAAGTCACATCCAATTCTTTGAAACACCTTGAAGCAAGCAAGGCTTCCATATAATGCCCTACCCTAGCCCTTCGCAGCCACTCTTCTACTATCAGATACATGATTCACAAATATTTTCTCTCATCTGTCTCTCATATTTCACTGCTTTATGTATCTCATATAAGTGAAACCAAGCAATATTTGTCCTATTGTGACTGACTTATCTCACTTACCATAATGTTTTCAGGGTTCATCCATGTTGTAGCAAGTCTCAGAATTTTGGGGCTGAGTAATATTCCATTTTATGTAATGCCATCTTTTGTTTCTCCAATTTGTTTCACCAGTATTTATTTTCTACTTTTTTTTTTTTGGTTTTGATAATTCCTATCATGTTTTACATGCAGTGGTATGTCATTATATTGACATTTTCAAAATAATTAGTGATGTGGAGCATCTTTTCATATGCTTATTGGCCATTTGTGTATCTTCTTTGGAGAAATATCTATTCAAGTCTTTGCCTTTTTTTTTTTTTGGCCACTTCTATTGGTCTTTCATTTATTTCCATCTTTGTTCTTTGGCCTGTGTGGGCCTCCCATTGTAGTGGCCTCTCGTTGCAGAACACCAGCTCGGGGCACATGCGCTCCAGAGCTCCAGTACGGTAGTTGGACACATTGGTCCAGCTGCTCTGCAGCACATGGGATCTTCCCAGGCCAGGGATTGAACTGGCGCCCCTTGCACTGCAAGGTGGTGTCCTTACCCACTGGACCACCAGAGAAGCCTATTTTTGAACTGGGTTATTTGTTGTTGTTGAGTTGTAGGAGTTCTTTGTATATTCTGGTTATCAATCCCTTACAAGATATGTGATTCACAAATACTTTCTTGCATTCTGTGGACTGTCTTTTCATTCTTTTGATATTGTTTTCTGGTACAAAAACATTTTTAATTTTAGTGAAGTCCAGCCTATCTATTTTTTCTTTTGCTGCCTATGATTTGGGTGTAATATTAAAAAATTATTGCCAAATTCATTATCAGGGGACTTTTCTCCAATGCTTTCTTTTAAGAATTCTATAGTTTTGTTGTTTCATAGTCCTGTTGCTAAGTCACATCCAATTCTTTGAAACACCTTGAAGCAAGCAAGGCTTCTGTGTCCCTCATTATTTCCAGAGTTTGCCCAAGTTCATGTCCATTGAGTCAGCGATGTCATCTAACCGTGTCACCCACTTTTCCTGCCCTCAATCTTTCCCAGCATCAGAGTTTTATCCAGTGAATCAGCTGTTGACATCAGATGGTCAAAGTATTACAATTTCAGCTTCCACATCAGTCCTTCCAATGAGTGTTCAGATTTGATTTCCTTTAGAATTGACTGGTTTGATCTCCTTGCAGTCCAAGGGACTCTCAAAAGTCTTCACCACCACAGCAGTTAAAAAACCTTAGCTTTCATGTTTAGGTCTTTGATCCATTTTGAATTAATTCTTGTATTTGATGTAAGTTCAGGGTCCAGATTCATTCTTTTGCAGGTGGATACTAGTGTTCCTAACATCGTTTGTTGAAATGATGTTCTTTCCCCATTGAATGGTCTTAACAGTCTTTGAAAATTGTTTGACAATATACAAGTGTTCATTTCTGGGTTCTCTATTTGTGACAGTTACCTTTTTTCTGTAAGTGAACAACACTTTTTATTTTCATTAAAACTCATTTTTTTTTTTTTTTAGAACAGATTAAAGTTCACAGCAAAATTGAGGGTCAGGTACAGAAATTTCTGATGTACCACTTTCCCCTGCTGCAGTAGTTATTTTTTAATTAACTTTTTATTTAGGAATATGTTAGATTTACAGATAAGTTAGAAAGATAGTGCAGAGAGTTTGTATATGCTCCTTATCTCATTTCCCCATTATTAACATGAGTTATGATCACCATGACTTTTTCCCTTTGAACGGGGGGGCCTCAATCCCTTACAAGATATGTGATTCACAAATACTTTCTTGCATTCTGTGGACTGTCTTTTCATTCTTTTGATATTGTTTTCTGGTACAAAAACATTTTTAATTTTAGTGAAGTCCAGCCTATCTATTTTTTCTTTTGCTGCCTATGATTTGGGTGTAATATTAAAAAATTATTGCCAAATTCATTATCAGGGGACTTTTCTCCAATGCTTTCTTTTAAGAATTCTATAGTTTTGTTGTTTCATAGTCCTGTTGCTAAGTCACATCCAATTCTTTGAAACACCTTGAAGCAAGCAAGGCTTCTGTGTCCCTCATTATTTCCAGAGTTTGCCCAAGTTCATGTCCATTGAGTCAGCGATGTCATCTAACCGTGTCACCCACTTTTCCTGCCCTCAATCTTTCCCAGCATCAGAGTTTTATCCAGTGAATCAGCTGTTGACATCAGATGGTCAAAGTATTACAATTTCAGCTTCCACATCAGTCCTTCCAATGAGTGTTCAGATTTGATTTCCTTTAGAATTGACTGGTTTGATCTCCTTGCAGTCCAAGGGACTCTCAAAAGTCTTCACCACCACAGCAGTTAAAAAACCTTAGCTTTCATGTTTAGGTCTTTGATCCATTTTGAATTAATTCTTGTATTTGATGTAAGTTCAGGGTCCAGATTCATTCTTTTGCAGGTGGATACTAGTGTTCCTAACATCGTTTGTTGAAATGATGTTCTTTCCCCATTGAATGGTCTTAACAGTCTTTGAAAATTGTTTGACAATATACAAGTGTTCATTTCTGGGTTCTCTATTTGTGACAGTTACCTTTTTTCTGTAAGTGAACAACACTTTTTATTTTCATTAAAACTCATTTTTTTTTTTTTTTAGAACAGATTAAAGTTCACAGCAAAATTGAGGGTCAGGTACAGAAATTTCTGATGTACCACTTTCCCCTGCTGCAGTAGTTATTTTTTAATTAACTTTTTATTTAGGAATATGTTAGATTTACAGATAAGTTAGAAAGATAGTGCAGAGAGTTTGTATATGCTCCTTATCTCATTTCCCCATTATTAACATGTTATATCACCATACTGCCTTTCTTGAAATGAGAAAACCTACTAACTAAACTCCATACTACTCATATCACCAATTTTCTACTACTGCTTCAGGATCTAATGCAGAATAACACATTGCATCTGTTTACCATGTTCCCTTAGTCTCCTCTGATCTTTGATAATTTCTCAATCTTTCCTTGTTGTTCATGAGCTGAAATGGCTCGAAGAGGATCAGCCAAGCATTCTACTGAATATCGCTTGATCTGGGTTTGAGTTTTCTGTTTTTTTTTCATGATTATACTGGAATTGTAAATTTGCTAAAGAGTATTACAGAGGTGAAGTACCCTTCTCATCTATTATATCCAAGGGCACATTATACCCCCATGACATCACTGATTTTTATCTTCATTGCCTATTAAAGTAGTGTTTTCAGGGCTTCTCCATTGTAAGCTTACTATTTTTCCTATTCCATATTCTGTTCATTAGAAATGATCAATCCATACTCAAGAGAAGGAGAGTTTAGTTCCATCTCTAGGAGTGTGTGCTCAATTGCTTCAGTTGCTTCTGACTCTTTGCGACTCTATGGACTGTAGCCCACCAGGCTCCTCTGTTCACAGGATTCTCCTGGTAGGAATACGGAGTCTGTTGCCATCCCTTCTCCAGGCGATCTTCCCAACCCAGGGATCAAACCCATATCTCTTATGTCTCCTGCATTGGCAGGCCAGTTCTTTATCACTAGCGCCACCTGGGACTCCCCCAACTCCAAGAGAGGAGTCTCTAAAGAGAATCTAAAAGTTAGAATTCTTTAAGAATTTGTCTCTTGTTCCTATAAATAAATGTGTTTATTTATATCATTTGAACAGATGAATATTTATTTCTTACTTTGGGCTGTAACCCAGTATGCCATCAATTTTTTTTTTCCATCAAATTTTTCCATCTTTGATTTTTGGGGGCTCTTTCAGGTTGACTTCTAGAAAGAATTTGGGCACACACTCCAATTCCTTAGTGTTCTCTCATATTTTCCTTACCCTAGCTATAGAATCAGCCACATTCCCATTTCTCCAGCCACCTGATCCTTTTTTTTTTTTTTTTGTGACAGTGGTATTTAAAAACCAAGAACTAACACAAATTAATTTTTCAGTGCTATATATTTCTTCTTATTTCAAAACAACTTGGTGGCTCTCTGTTTAGTTAAAATTTGAAATGTATTTGATATAGGGGAATTATTTTTTAATCAGTATCCATATACAAAGTTGATACTACAAATGTGGAATAAACATGGAATGTGCTTTGTATTACTTTTCCAGTAGTGGTAATGAATTGTTAGTGATTCATGCATATCCTCTGGCTGGAGAAATAGAAGTGGAAACCTTGAATTCATCACACTAGCTTCTCAACAAAACCAAAGCCATGCAAGCAGTATGATAAACATACATGTCCAGTGGTTTTGTTAAACAAAGAGTTTAGTTTAAAATTCATCCACATTATAAAAGCTGTCTTAAAGTTATGTAATTCTTGGAAATTTCACCATCAAAAGAGTTCCAAATTTTCCAGAAAAACTCGCCATGAAGACAGATTCATAGAGAATAATTTCCATTGGAGATTTCTAAGCTTCTTTTCATTGGAAAACGTCGAGTCAAGTGTTCTCTACTTTGTAAAATATGTCAACTTAAGGAAAGTAAAAAGGACCTTTTGCATTAGCATTTTTTAAGTCTTTGAAGTACAAAAAGCAATAAGTGTTCATATCATTTAGCTTTAGGAAAATTAACCAATGATCCTTATTCAACACTAATTTCATGTCTTAAAAGAAACACAATTATTTTTCTTTTAAATGAAAATAGTAATAAGGCACTTTTTAACATATTTACCAGTCTTTATTAATAAAAGTTAAGAAAAACTAAAAGGAACTTATGATACAAGTGAATCTTTTCATCTAAAATGCAGTAATTGCTGGTTAAAGAGAATCTAAAAGTTAGAATTCTTTAAGAATTTGTCTCTTGTTCCTATAAATAAATGTGTTTATTTATATCATTTGAACAGATGAATATTTATTTCTTACTTTGGGCTGTAACCCAGTATGCCATCAATTTTTTTTTTCCATCAAATTTTTCCATCTTTGATTTTTGGGGGCTCTTTCAGGTTGACTTCTAGAAAGAATTTGGGCACACACTCCAATTCCTTAGTGTTCTCTCATATTTTCCTTACCCTAGCTATAGAATCAGCCACATTCCCATTTCTCCAGCCACCTGATCCTTTTTTTTTTTTATTTTTGTGACAGTGGTATTTAAAAACCAAGAACTAACACAAATTAATTTTTCAGTGCTATATATTTCTTCTTATTTCAAAACAACTTGGTGGCTCTCTGTTTAGTTAAAATTTGAAATGTATTTGATATAGGGGAATTATTTTTTAATCAGTATCCATATACAAAGTTGATACTACAAATGTGGAATAAACATGGAATGTGCTTTGTATTACTTTTCCAGTAGTGGTAATGAATTGTTAGTGATTCATGCATATCCTCTGGCTGGAGAAATAGAAGTGGAAACCTTGAATTCATCACACTAGCTTCTCAACAAAACCAAAGCCATGCAAGCAGTATGATAAACATACATGTCCAGTGGTTTTGTTAAACAAAGAGTTTAGTTTAAAATTCATCCACATTATAAAAGCTGTCTTAAAGTTATGTAATTCTTGGAAATTTCACCATCAAAAGAGTTCCAAATTTTCCAGAAAAACTCGCCATGAAGACAGATTCATAGAGAATAATTTCCCACTGGAGATTTCTAAGCTTCTTTTCATTGGAAAACGTTGAGTCAAGTGTTCTCTACTTTGTAAAATATGTCAACTTAAGGAAAGTAAAAAGGACCTTTTGCATTAGCATTTTTTAAGTCTTTGAAGTACAAAAAGCAATAAGTGTTCATATCATTTAGCTTTAGGAAAATTAACCAATGATCCTTATTCAACACTAATTTCATGTCTTAAAAGAAACACAATTATTTTTCTTTTAAATGAAAATAGTAATAAGGCACTTTTTAGCATATTTACCAGTCTTTATTAATAAAAAGTTAAGAAAAAAAAACTAAAAGGAACTTATGATACAAGTGAATCTTTTCATCTAAAATGCAGTACTTATTGCTGGTTAGTAAATGGGATCTATTCTGTATATCTGTGAAACTTAAAATAATTTTTAGATTTTTTTAAAAAAATAAGAAGAAATATTCTTAATTTGGGGATTACTTAAAATAATATTAAACATAGTATCTGAGAAGTTACAATTCTTCTAAGGTGCTATGTAAGGTCCAAATCCCTTGCTTTCTCCATTTGAAGAATGAAGACTTAATTTTTTTCTTAATTACCAATGATTTGTGTACACTGTATTCTTCTACCCTGACTATAGAAAAAAAAATTTTTTCTGTAGCTGAAGTCTTCAATCTAAAAAAAAATTTCTAGCCAAATGATTTTGACTGAGACTGCCTAAAAATAAAAATCTGCCATGGTTACCATGGGTTTATCATTTCTCCTATGGACCACATTCAGTCCTCTTTTTCTGCACAGAATTCTCATTATTGTCCCTCAGTCTGCACTGCTTTTTTTTTTTTTTATTATTGGACTTTTAAATAAACACAATCACTTTGAATTAAGAGATTAAACAAGATCTGTAGTAAAGATGATCACATGGCATGTATATATCCATTGTGACTGCTATAGGTTTATTTGCATTTTCGTAACACAAAGGTGGCCTTGAGGATTGAATACTATATGTGCAAAACTAAACAAGTCCTCATACCCTGCCTATGTGCTTATCAATTCACTATATAAATAAATTTTCTGCTTTACAGGTACTTAAAATTTACATTAAGGTTATCTTAGGAGTATTCTTCATTACTCTCTTCTAAGCTCTGAGCAGCATGTCACCCACTTTTGCCTGAAATAAATGAAACAAAAACTCTGCCTTCATTTAAGGTAATGGTTAAGACAAGTATGGCTTGTGTAACCAGGCCTGTTCCAGATTTCTAAGCTTCTTTTCATTGGAAAACGTCGAGTCAAGTGTTCTCTACTTTGTAAAATATGTCAACTTAAGGAAAGTAAAAAGGACCTTTTGCATTAGCATTTTTTAAGTCTTTGAAGTACAAAAAGCAATAAGTGTTCATATCATTTAGCTTTAGGAAAATTAACCAATGATCCTTATTCAACACTAATTTCATGTCTTAAAAGAAACACAATTATTTTTCTTTTAAATGAAAATAGTAATAAGGCACTTTTTAGCATATTTACCAGTCTTTATTAATAAAAAGTTAAGAAAAAAAAACTAAAAGGAACTTATGATACAAGTGAATCTTTTCATCTAAAATGCAGTACTTATTGCTGGTTAGTAAATGGGATCTATTCTGTATATCTGTGAAACTTAAAATAATTTTTAGATTTTTTTAAAAAAATAAGAAGAAATATTCTTAATTTGGGGATTACTTAAAATAATATTAAACATAGTATCTGAGAAGTTACAATTCTTCTAAGGTGCTATGTAAGGTCCAAATCCCTTGCTTTCTCCATTTGAAGAATGAAGACTTAATTTTTTTCTTAATTACCAATGATTTGTGTACACTGTATTCTTCTACCCTGACTATAGAAAAAAAAATTTTTTCTGTAGCTGAAGTCTTCAATCTAAAAAAAAATTTCTAGCCAAATGATTTTGACTGAGACTGCCTAAAAATAAAAATCTGCCATGGTTACCATGGGTTTATCATTTCTCCTATGGACCACATTCAGTCCTCTTTTTCTGCACAGAATTCTCATTATTGTCCCTCAGTCTGCACTGCTTTTTTTTTTTTTTATTATTGGACTTTTAAATAAACACAATCACTTTGAATTAAGAGATTAAACAAGATCTGTAGTAAAGATGATCACATGGCATGTATATATCCATTGTGACTGCTATAGGTTTATTTGCATTTTCGTAACACAAAGGTGGCCTTGAGGATTGAATACTATATGTGCAAAACTAAACAAGTCCTCATACCCTGCCTATGTGCTTATCAATTCACTATATAAATAAATTTTCTGCTTTACAGGTACTTAAAAATTTACATTAAGGTTATCTTAGGAGTATTCTTCATTACTCTGTTCTAAGCTCTGAGCAGCATGTCACCCACTTTTGCCTGAAATAAATGAAACAAAAACTCTGCCTTCATTTAAGGTAATGGTTAAGACAAGTATGGCTTGTGTAACCAGGCCTGTCCTCGTATTCCTGGGTGCTTCCTGATATAAGGATCAATAGATGCCCTCACTGACCCTGTATTAAGCTATCTGTAGAAAAAGCATATTTGTAAACAAAAGTTTACTCCAAGTCGGTTTTTTGTTTGTTTAATTTATGCCTGTTGCTGAGTCTTTGTTGCTATGAGGACTTTCTCTAGCTGCAGTGAGCAGGAGTTATTCTTTGTTGTGGTTTTCATGGGCTCTAGATGAGTAGGCTTCAGTAGCTCAAGCAACTGGGCTCAGTTGTTGTGGCATGTGAGCTCAGTAGTTGCAGTATTCAGGCTTAGTTGCTCTGCAGCATGTAGTATCTTCCCTGACCAGGGATCAAATCTATGTCCCCTGAATTGGTAGCCGGACACTTTATCACTGGATCACCAGGGAAATATGTTTTTTGGGGGGAGGGGCGGGGGGCAGGCCACTTCTATTGGTCTTTCATTTATCTATTTTCATCCATCTTCGTTCTTTGGCCTGTGTGGGCCTCCCATTGCAGTGACCTCTGTTGTCGCAGAGCACTGGCTCTGGGCGCATGTGCCCCAGAGCTCCGACTGCTAATTGGACACACGGTCCAGCCACTCCGCGGCACATGGGATCTTCCCAGGCCAGGGATCAAACCGGCGGCCCTTGCACTGCAAGGCAGTGTGCTTACCGACTGGATTACCAGGGCAATCCCCGGAAATACGTTTTTAAATCCTGAAAGATAACCATCTGAAATAACCCTATGTGTTGTGCAGTCAAGGGTAACCAAATCTGTAGTAAAGATGATCACATGGCATGTATATATCTTCATAGGTTTATTTGCATTTCGTAACACAAAGGTGGCCTTGAGGATTGAATACTATATGTGCAAAACTAAACAAGTCCTCATACCCTGCCTATGTGCTTATCAATTCACTATATAAATAAATTTTCTGCTTTACAGGTACTTAAAAATTTACATTAAGGTTATCTTAGGAGTATTCTTCATTACTCTGTTCTAAGCTCTGAGCAGCATGTCACCCACTTTTGCCTGAAATAAATGAAACAAAAACTCTGCCTTCATTTAAGGTAATGGTTAAGACAAGTATGGCTTGTGTAACCAGGCCTGTCCTCGTATTCCTGGGTGCTTCCTGATATAAGGATCAATAGATGCCCTCACTGACCCTGTATTAAGCTATCTGTAGAAAAAGCATATTTGTAAACAAAAGTTTACTCCAAGTCGGTTTTTTGTTTGTTTAATTTATGCCTGTTGCTGAGTCTTTGTTGCTATGAGGACTTTCTCTAGCTGCAGTGAGCAGGAGTTATTCTTTGTTGTGGTTTTCATGGGCTCTAGATGAGTAGGCTTCAGTAGCTCAAGCAACTGGGCTCAGTTGTTGTGGCATGTGAGCTCAGTAGTTGCAGTATTCAGGCTTAGTTGCTCTGCAGCATGTAGTATCTTCCCTGACCAGGGATCAAATCTATGTCCCCTGAATTGGTAGCCGGACACTTTATCACTGGATCACCAGGGAAATATGTTTTTTGGGGGGAGGGGCGGGGGGCAGGCCACTTCTATTGGTCTTTCATTTATCTATTTTCATCCATCTTCGTTCTTTGGCCTGTGTGGGCCTCCCATTGCAGTGACCTCTGTTGTCGCAGAGCACTGGCTCTGGGCGCATGTGCCCCAGAGCTCCGACTGCTAATTGGACACACGGTCCAGCCACTCCGCGGCACATGGGATCTTCCCAGGCCAGGGATCAAACCGGCGGCCCTTGCACTGCAAGGCAGTGTGCTTACCGACTGGATTACCAGGGCAATCCCCGGAAATACGTTTTTAAATCCTGAAAGATAACCATCTGAAATAACCCTATGTGTTGTGCAGTCAAGGGTAACCTGAAGAAAATGAGATTACGTTTGTGTTAAATTCCCTTGTGAGCTGTTAATTTTATTACTCTGTGTAGTTGCTAGCAATGGTGTTCTTCTGAACTCTAGTTGTGGTCAAAACATTGGCCAACAAAGCTATGAAAAACATGGACAAATAACTCAGGTAGTTTTCCAATTAAGACGAATGTGAGCCTCAAATCCCACTTACCTGAAAAACTGCTAGAGTAAATAAAATCATTGCCCCTGTTCCATCATAAACCCAGGGTAAATGGGAAAATAGGAATGAGTTGTTAGCAAGTGGAACGTTTGTATAAAAACAACAAAACTAGGTGGAACAGATAGATGTAGAAATGTATTAATCAGTATTATGCTGTACTTAATCTAAACCAGTAATGTGAGGATCAGTAGTAATCCTCACATGGCAACTAACTCCATTGAATAGAAGATCCATTATGGTCACTTTGACAGATAAGGCAGCTATAGCTATATTCTCAACTTTGGCTCCATTAATCTATGTAGGCTATATTACTGCATAATGGAAAAGTTCCTATTGTATTTGTACTAAAAAGTAACAACAACAGTTTCAGAGCTAGTCTTGACATGATTGTATTGTAATCAGCAGGGTTTTAAAAATTGTCTCAAAGGTTAATCTTGGTGATCATCACATTATATTCACTCTTATTCTTATCAGTTATATTTAGTGGCTGATTGCAAGCTTTCCTTATTATCTTGTTAAATCAAGAGGTGAAAACCCTTCAGTGCTTCTCTTTTTAAACATCTTTTATTAATGCTAATATGCCAGATGGGAGAAATTAAAATGGTTCTGTTCTTCATGCTGCTGCTACCCACAATTTTACCACATCATTTGCTGGTTAAGGAAGCATATGAAAATGATAGGTAGTGAACACTGTTGTAAAAGTTCAGAAATGATGGAATTCCTTGTCTAAGAAAAACCTTTTTTTTTCCCTTATTTTTAATTTGGCTGGAAAAAAATGCCATCACTCTCTGAACACACCTAAGGAACATTGACAAAGACAGAGTTAATATACCTGGAACCCATATGCAGTGTAGTATTTCCCAATTACTTATGTTTACTCTACTGTTAAATTCCAGAGAGTAGCTGGCAAGATGATTATTCAAGAAAAATCCCATTTAGTCCATTGAGTTAATTGTCTAGAGCAACTATATTAATTTACATGTTGCTTCTTTCCCATTTTCTCATCCTTATGGAAGTCAGTGGCTTCTTACTGATTTATTTTTTTATTAAATTCTTTAAGATTTTACAGAGTTTTGTTGTTCACCAACATGTATGTTCCCAGATCATTCATACGCATATCCCTGGACCCTCCCCCCACCCAGTTCCCCCGCTCCCACCCCTCCAGACCATCGCCCTAAGTGATTGTAGGTACTCCTATTCCCTTAGCACAATGACAATAGCTATCTTTTCCAGTATAGGTTTCCATGTTACTGTCTCCATGCCTCTCCCTCCCTATTTCTTCCCCACAATGTCCATATGTCTATGCTCTGTCTGTTTTTCTATGAGTTCACTGTGTGTGTTATCAAGACCGTCCTCCTAGATTCCATATATATGTGTTAGTATGCTGTATTTGTCTTTCTCTTTTTGACTTACTTCACTTTTTATGATAGGTTCTAGAGCCAGCCACCTCATTCGGACTGAGTCTTCTGCATTTCTTTTAACAGCTGAGTAGTATTCCATTGTATATATGTACCAGAGCTTCTGGATCCATTCATTTGTCGATGGACATCTAGGTTGCTTCCATGTTCTGACTGTTGTATAGAGAGCTGCAATGAACATTGGGGTACAGGTGCCTCTTTCATTTTTTATTTCATCAGGATATAGGCCTAGTAGTGGGATTTCTGGGTCATAGGGTGCTTCTATTTTTAGTTTTTTAAGGAATCTCCATATTGTCTTCCATAGAGCTTGTATCAGTTTACATTCTCACCAGCAATGCAAGAGGGTTCCCTTTTCTCCACACCCTCTCCAGCATTTATTGTCTGTCGATTTGTTGATAATGGCCATTCTGACAGGTGTGAGGTGGTATCTCATTGTAGTTTTAATTTGCATTTCTCTAATGATAAGCGAGGTTGAGCATCATTTCATGTGCTTTTGGGCCATCTGCATGTCCTCTTTGGAGAGGCGTCTCTTTAGATCTTTTTCCCATTTTTTGATTGGGTTGTTCGTTTTTCCTGTGCTGAGTTGTCTGAGTTGCTTGTAGATTTTGGAGATTAATTCTTTGTCTGTTGTTTCATTTGCTATGACTTTCTCCCACTCTGTGGGGTGTCTGTTGAACTTTTTTGTAATTTCTTTTGCTGTACAAAAGCTTTTAAGTTTCATGAGGTCCCACATGTTCACTTTTCTTTTCAGTTCCACTATTCTAGTAGGTGGGTCAGAGAAGATCTTGCTTTGATTGATGTCCTTGAGGGTTTTGCCTATATTCTCCTCTAAGAGTTTTAGGGTTTCTAGTCTTACATTTAGGTCTTTAATCCATTTTGAGTTGTTCTTTGTGTGTTCCAACTTCATTTTTTGGCATGTAGCTGTCCAATTTTCCCAGCACCATTTGTTGAAGAGGCTGTCTTTGTCCCATTTTATAGTTTCGCCTCCTTTGTCAAAAATAAGGTACCCATAGGTGCGTGGGTTTATCTCTGGGTTCTCTATCTTGTTCCATTGATCTATAGTTCTATTTTTGTGCCAGTACCATACTGTCTTGATGACCGTTGCTTTGTAGTAGAGTCTGAAGTTAGGGAGGCTGATCCCTCCAACTCCGTTTTTCTTCCTCAGGATTGCTTTGGCTATTCGAGGTCTTTTGTTTCCATATGAACTGTGTTATTATTTGGTCTAGTTCTGTGAAAAATGTCAATGGTAGTTGGATAAGTATTGCATTGAATCTGTAGATGATATTTGGTAGCATGGTCATTTTCACAATATTGATTCTTCCGATCCAGGAACATGGAATATCTCTCTATCTGTTTAAGTCTTCTTTAATTTCTCTCATGAGTGTCTTGTAGTTTTCTGTGTACAATTCTTTTGTTTCTTTGGGTAGGTTTATTCCTAGACATTTGATTCTTTTGGTTGCAATGGTGAAGGGGATCACCTCTTTGATTTCGTTTTCTGATTTTTCATTGTTTGTGTATAGGAATGCCAGTGATTTCTGTGTGTTGACTTTGTATTCTGCAACTTTGCTGAATTTGTTGATTAGCTCTAGTAGCTTTGTAACCATGTCTTTGGGATTTTCTATGTACAGTATCATGTCATCTGCAAAAAGAGAGAGCTTGACTTCTTCCTTTCCAATCTGGATTCCTTTGATTTCTTTCTTTTCTCTTATTGCTGTTGCTAGAACTTCCAGGACTATGTTGAATAGTAGTGGTGAAAGTGGACACCCCTGTCTTGTTCCTGATCTTAGCGGGAATGCTATCACTTTTTCACCATTGAGGATAATGTTTGCTGTGGGCTTCTCATATATGGCTTTCACTATGTTGAGATAGGTTCCTTCTATGCCCATTTTCTGAAGAGTTTTATCATAAATGGGTGTTGTACTTTGTCGAAGGCTTTTTCTGCATCTATTGAGATGATCATGTGATTTTTGTCTCTCAGTTTGTTGATATGGTGTATCACATTGATTGATTTGCAGATGTTGAAGAATCCTTGCATGCCTGGGATGAATCTGACTTGATCATGATGTATGAGTTTTTTGATCTGTCGTTGAATTCTGTTTGCTAGGATTTTGTTGAGGATCTTGGCATCTAAGTTCATCAGAGAAATTGGTCTGTAATTTTCCTTTTTTGTGTTGTCTTTTCCTGGTTTTGGTATCAGGTTGATGGTGGCCTCGTAGAATGTGTTTGGAAGTTTTCCTGCCTGTGCAATTTTTTGGAAGAGCTTTAGAAGGACAGGCATTAGCTCTTCTTTAAATGTTTGGTAGAATTCGGCTACGAAGCCATCTGGCCCTGGGCTTTTATTTTTGGGTAGATTTTTAATCACAAATTCGATTTCTGAGCTTGTGATTGGTTTGTTCAAAGTTTCTGTTTCTTCCTGGCTCAGTCTTGGAAGATTGATCTTCCCCAAGAAACTGTCCATTGCTTCCAGGTTGTCCAGTTTGTTGCCATATAGCTGTTCATAATAGTCTCTTAGAATCTTTTGGATTTCTGCATTCTCTGTTGTAATCTCTTTTTCATTTTTGATTTTGGTGATCTGATTCTTCTCTCTCTTTTTCTTAATGAGTCTGGCCAGTGGCTTGTCAATTTTGTTTACCTTTTCAAAGAACCAGTTTTTTGTTTTATTTATCTTTACTATTGTTTCTTTTGTTTCTTTCTCATTTATTTCTGCTCTGATCCTTATGATTTCTCTTCTGCTGCTGGCTTTGGGGTATTTTTGTTTTTCTTTCTCCAGTTGTTTTAAGCAGAGGGTTAGGTCATCTGCTTCATATTTTCCTAGTTTCTTGAGGTGAGATTGTATTGCTATAAATTTCCCTCTTAGAACTGCTTTTACAGTATCCCATAGGTTTTGCACTGTCATGTGTTCATTGTCATTTTCTTCTAGGAATTTTTAAATTTCTCCTTTGATTTCTTCAGTGATCAGTTGGTTTTTTAGGTATGTGTTGTTTAATCTCCATGTGTTTGTGTTTTTAGTGGTTTTTTTCCGGTAGTTGATCTCTAGTCTCATTACATTGTGGTCCGAGAAGGTGGTTGATATAATTTCGGTTTTCTTGAATTGACTGAGGTTTGATTTGTGGCCCAAGATGTGGTCTATCCTGGAGAATGTTCCGTGAGCACTAGAGAAGAAAGTGTACTCTTCTGCTTTTGGATGGAACATCCTAAAGATATCGATGAGGTCCATCTTTTCTAGTATAGCATTTAAGGCTTGTGTTTCTTTATTAATTTTCTGTTTGGATGATCTGTCCATTGGTGTGAGAGGAATGTTAAAGTCTACTCCTATTACTGTGTTATTGTTGATTTCTTCTTTTAAGTCTGAAAGTACCTGTCTTATGTATTGAGGTGCCCCTGTGTTGGGTGCATAGATATTTATGACTGTTATGTCTTGCTCTTGGATAGATCCCTTAATCATGATGTAGTGACCTGCCTTGTCTCTTAGAATCTTCTTTACTTTACAGTCTATTTTGTCTGATATGAGGATTGCTACTCCAGCTTTCTTTTGATTTCCATTTGCATGGAATATTTTTTTCCAGCCTCTCACTTTCAGTCTATGAGTGTCTCTAGGTCTGAAGTGGGTCTCTTGTAAACAGCATATATATGGGTCTTGCTTCTGGATCCATTCAGCCAGCCTGTGTCATTTGGTTGGAGCATTTAGTCCATTTACGTTCAAAGTAATTATTGATACAAATGTTCCTATTGTCATCTTCTTAGAAATTTGGGGTTTGATTTGTAAGGCTTCTCCTACTCTATTTATTGGCTATATCAGGCTTTTTAACACTTGTTGTAGAGCTGGTTTTGTGGTACAGAATTCTTTTCGTTTTTGCTTGTCTGTGAAGCTTTTGACTTCACCATCAATTCTGAATGAGAGTCTTGCTGGGTAGAGAAATCTTGGTTGGAGGTTATTCTCTTTTAGCAGTTTAAATGTGGCTTGCCATTCTCTTCTGGCCTGCAGGGTTTCTGTTGAGAGATCCGCAGTTAGATGTATGAGGTTTCCTTTATATGTTATTTGTTGTTTGTTCCTAGCTGCTTTTAGTAATCTGTCTTTATATTTAGTCTGTGTTAGTTTGATTAGAATGTGCCTTGGTGTGTTTCTTCTGGGGTTTCTCCTGTATGGAATTCTTTGTGCTTCTTGGACTTGGTTGACTATTTCCTTTCCCATGTTGGGGAAGTTTTCCACTATAACCTCTTCAAGAATTTTTTCATAGCCTTTCTTCCCCTCTTCTTCTGGAACTCCTATAATTCTAATGTTGGTGTATTTGATATTGTCCCATGGGTCTCTGCGGCTATCCTCAGTTCTTTTAATTCTTTCAGTTTTGTTGTGTTCTTCAGCACTTATTTCCACCATTCTGTGTTCAAGCTCACTTATCTGTTCTTCAGCCTCTGATACTCTACTGTTGAGACCTTCTATAGTATTTTTGAGTTCAGCAATTGAGTTGGTTGTCTCCATTTGCTTATTTATTTTTTTTTCCTGCATGTCTTTTCTCAGAGTACTAATTTCCTCTGATATTCTATTTTTGGTGTTTTGCATCCTCATTAGTATAGCTTTTCTGAATTCTCTTTCAGACAGTTTGTCTATCTCCTCCTCTGTCATTTGAAGATGTGTTTCTCTAGCTTGGTCCTTCATTTGTGCAGTATTTCTCTGACGTTTCATTATTAGGTTAATTTTTGTTTCTTTGTGTGTCTGTGTGTGTGTGGAGTTCTTTTTCCCTCACCAGGCTTCTTGGTTGAATTCTCCCTTCCTTTGGGTTTCTGTCCTTCTAGAAGGGTTCAATGGTTTGTGTCTTGGATGGTGTTAGGTCTTGTTTACAGATGAATTATCTCTAGTGTTGTATGTTCTTTGGTAGTGTGAGGTCTTGGAATCAGGGCTTCTGCTCCGAGGATCCTTGGTTTGATGATTGGTCAGGGGGTGTAGGCTCTATGTCTGGTTTGGTATGGTGTTCCGTGATATTAGTTCACTTATTAGCATCTGAGGAACAAGAGGTGCATCCCTGATGGATGACAGTCATAAAAGCATGCAGATGTTTTCTGACATAATCGTAAGATATACATACATACACAGCAATCCCCACAACTGACCAGTTTTACAGAGATAAGGCACAGGAAATCTTTCTGGTAGATCATGCAATCAAGATGCCAAAGTTAGATGTATGAGGTTTCCTTTATATGTTATTTGTTGTTTGTTCCTAGCTGCTTTTAGTAATCTGTCTTTATATTTAGTCTGTGTTAGTTTGATTAGAATGTGCCTTGGTGTGTTTCTTCTGGGGTTTCTCCTGTATGGAATTCTTTGTGCTTCTTGGACTTGGTTGACTATTTCCTTTCCCATGTTGGGGAAGTTTTCCACTATAACCTCTTCAAGAATTTTTTCATAGCCTTTCTTCCCCTCTTCTTCTGGAACTCCTATAATTCTAATGTTGGTGTATTTGATATTGTCCCATGGGTCTCTGCGGCTATCCTCAGTTCTTTTAATTCTTTCAGTTTTGTTGTGTTCTTCAGCACTTATTTCCACCATTCTGTGTTCAAGCTCACTTATCTGTTCTTCAGCCTCTGATACTCTACTGTTGAGACCTTCTATAGTATTTTTGAGTTCAGCAATTGAGTTGGTTGTCTCCATTTGCTTATTTATTTTTTTTTCCTGCATGTCTTTTCTCAGAGTACTAATTTCCTCTGATATTCTATTTTTGGTGTTTTGCATCCTCATTAGTATAGCTTTTCTGAATTCTCTTTCAGACAGTTTGTCTATCTCCTCCTCTGTCATTTGAAGATGTGTTTCTCTAGCTTGGTCCTTCATTTGTGCAGTATTTCTCTGACGTTTCATTATTAGGTTAATTTTTGTTTCTTTGTGTGTCTGTGTGTGTGTGGAGTTCTTTTTCCCTCACCAGGCTTCTTGGTTGAATTCTCCCTTCCTTTGGGTTTCTGTCCTTCTAGAAGGGTTCAATGGTTTGTGTCTTGGATGGTGTTAGGTCTTGTTTACAGATGAATTATCTCTAGTGTTGTATGTTCTTTGGTAGTGTGAGGTCTTGGAATCAGGGCTTCTGCTCCGAGGATCCTTGGTTTGATGATTGGTCAGGGGGTGTAGGCTCTATGTCTGGTTTGGTATGGTGTTCCGTGATATTAGTTCACTTATTAGCATCTGAGGAACAAGAGGTGCATCCCTGATGGATGACAGTCATAAAAGCATGCAGATGTTTTCTGACATAATCGTAAGATATACATACATACACAGCAATCCCCACAACTGACCAGTTTTACAGAGATAAGGCACAGGAAATCTTTCTGGTAGATCATGCAATCATAGATGATACTTGCCCATTAAGCTTTGAATTAATTAAAATAGTGCCTGAATAAATAGATTCAGTGCAAGGTCCTGGCTTGGATAATTACAATGAGAGCAATTTTTAACTAGGACATCTGTTGGGGGTGACAAGGAGGAGAGTGTATAGGTAATGAGAAGGAATAGATTCGTCTTGGAAGGATTTTATAGGGTTAGGTAGCAAAGATTAGTGTGTGTATTGTTTAGTGTATTGGGAAGAGAATAGTGGAGATAGGAATATAGGAAATAATTTATCTAGAGGATATTGGTAGATTGGAAAATGTTTTACATTTAGAACATAGAGGGAGAAAGCAGTGGGAAAGAGGAAAGAGAATTAGAGTTTTCCAAGAATTATAATTAAAATTAAAAAAAATACAATAAAAGTGAAAAAAAGAAATTAAAAATTGAAAAGGGCAGAAAAAATTAATAAGGACCAAAAAACAAACAAAACACACACACACAAAACAAACAAACAAAAACCAAAAACAAACAAACAAAAAAACAGAATAAACAAACTAATAAACCCCAAATCAGACCAATCAATTGAATAAGCAAAATAGTCCACCACAAATAAACAAGCAAAAAAAAAAAAAAAAAAGCTAAATACTGTCCCTGTTTTTTATCTTCTCATCTGCCTGTTGGAAACCAATCTGCTCTTGATGTCTTGATGGCGTAGGCTTTCCCTTATAGTGCCGGTTGCTATAGTTTCTGTTTTTGTGTTCAGCAAAATGAGGGCTTTGCTGCCATACTGGGTGCTGGCCGGGACGGTGGGCTGATCCCAATCAGTCGGGCGGAGGCCGCGGCGCGCGCAGTCCAGTGTTGGAGGGGGGCGCCCCGGCTCTACCGCGCACCTGCCAGTACTCTCCAATTCCTGGTCTTTCCTCGGCTTCCTCCACTGCTGCTGCAGCTCTAGGGGTGCGCGGGCTCCTCCGCTGCTGGCACACGTGCACTACCGGTTACGTGTCTAAGTCCCAAAGGCGGGCGCGAGCTTTCCCGTCTGGCTCTGGCTCGTGCCCGGTTCCTGGTCAGAGCAACCCGTGGGCGACTTCCCCTCTCCATTCAGCAAGCCCTCCAGTTGGAGTGGTTGAACTTACCCGTGACGCGGCGCTTGTGCGGCTTCTCGCGGCGGGCTCCGGCGGCTTCTCTTACTGATTTTTATTTACAGGTCTTAGGAAAATATGTTCAAAACATTTGATCAGTTTAGACCTGTATGCCTAGAAGAGTATTTTTAATCCTTCAATTTTTTCATAGATACACCCAGATAAGCTTTGGACTCTAAGCAATTCACTGAGTTTCAATGGTTATTCCACTCCATCTTTAAGTTTTGAGAAGCAATGTTGAGATGCACCTAACAGGTGGTTTTATTATAGAGATAAGCTTAAACTGATTCTAACCTTTGATTTAGTTAAATCATTTGAAACTTAAGTTTATAATATTTAATATGTGAATACAATTTGAGGCAAGTTACTTTCTACCTAACTGATCAGGTCTTAATGGCTGAGAACTCTGTGTTCAGGAAAGATTCAAAACGCTTCTGTTCTTTATGAGGGGAAAAAAAAAAAAAAAAACAAGACTACTAATTTATCGTTGCTTTTAGTTGGATCCATAGTAGGAAATGAGTATAGGCACAGTATTTTTTCTTTGGTTCTGCTCTTAAATCAGGAAGTGCTCACTGTTTCTTCTCTCCTGATTTTGATTCGAATACACTACTCTCTAGGCATCTCTTCCCCAGTATGTCTCCCACAGTCCAGAGATTAAAGAGCAGATACTATAAATTGGTGGCTATATAGTTTATAAACTTGAAAATTGCGTTGGACTTAACTTGCCCAGAATGTATTAGGGCTACAGGAGAAGAGTAGATGAAAATCATTGTTAATTGTTGGAAAAAGAATAGTGAGAAGTCAAAAACCATGATGAAATTAGAGTCAAAATACTTGTATTCAAGGCCAGGACCTTAAAATTTAATTAATGTGTCTGTATGCAATGAAATATTACTGAGCCATGAAAAGGAACCAAATTACACAATTTGCAGAGATGTGGGTGGACCTAGAGACTGTCACACAGAGTGAAATAAGTCAGAAAGACAAAAATATAATATCACTAATATGTGGGATCTATGGGGCTTCCCAGGGAGCACAGTAGTTAAGAATCCACCTGCCAATGCAGGAGACATGGCTTCAATCCCTGGCTCAGAAAGACCCTCGGGAGTAGGAAATGACAACCCACTCTGGTATTCTTGCCTGGAAAATTCTATGGACAGGACAGACTGGTGGGCTACAGACCATGGGGTCACAAAGCCTCACTCTGTCACACAAGTGAATGACAAATTTGCACATATATGTGGAATCTAGGAAAATGATACAGATGAACTTATTTCCAAAGCAGAAATAGAGACAGATGTAGGGAACAGATGTATGGATGCCAGTGGGAGCAGGAGAGGTGGGACAACAGTAGGATTGGAGTTGACATATGTTTCCTACTATGTATAAAATAGATAACCAGTGAGAACCTGCTGTACAGCACAGGGAATGCTATCCAGTGCTCTGCCGTGACCAACGTGGGAAGGAAATCCAGAAGATGGGGAAGATACATATACATATAGCTCATTCACTTTGTTGTACAGTAGAATAGAAACTAACACAACATTGTAAAGCACTGTGCTGCAATAAAAATTAACAAAAAACTCCTTAAAAACTTCATTAATGTGCCATCTTTAGTGAGTCAGTTTCTCTGTGCTTCAGTTCTTTGCTGGGAGTCATTCAGTCATATTACATTACATCCATTTACAAAAACATATTTTTTGAAAACAAATTATATGTCTGAAGCTTTCTTTCTAATTTTGTTGATGTTGGTGTGGGAAACATGAAACATAAAACACGTCAAATTTATGATCACTTTGTTTCTATTGCTTATTTTGCAAACACAAAGATTTTTAGTATTTTTTATGGCTATAGTTTTACTTTATAATGTACTACATTTAATTCAATTTTCGGATTATTAAAGTATCAATGGTATGTTTATATAATTATATATATAGAAATATAACTAAAAAGTTTTTTCAATCTATAAAGAAGACGTACGTTTGGAATTCAGTTTTCCATCTAATTCTGCTTCACAGTCATGTGGACTTGGGCCCTAGGAGCACAAGTGAAATAAGTCAGAAAGACAAATATAATATCACTAATATGTGGGATCTATGGGGCTTCCCAGGGAGCACAGTAGTTAAGAATCCACCTGCCAATGCAGGAGACATGGCTTCAATCCCTGGCTCAGAAAGACCCTCGGGAGTAGGAAATGACAACCCACTCTGGTATTCTTGCCTGGAAAATTCTATGGACAGGACAGACTGGTGGGCTACAGACCATGGGGTCACAAAGCCTCACTCTGTCACACAAGTGAATGACAAATTTGCACATATATGTGGAATCTAGGAAAATGATACAGATGAACTTATTTCCAAAGCAGAAATAGAGACAGATGTAGGGAACAGATGTATGGATGCCAGTGGGAGCAGGAGAGGTGGGACAACAGTAGGATTGGAGTTGACATATGTTTCCTACTATGTATAAAATAGATAACCAGTGAGAACCTGCTGTACAGCACAGGGAATGCTATCCAGTGCTCTGCCGTGACCAACGTGGGAAGGAAATCCAGAAGATGGGGAAGATACATATACATATAGCTCATTCACTTTGTTGTACAGTAGAATAGAAACTAACACAACATTGTAAAGCACTGTGCTGCAATAAAAATTAACAAAAAACTCCTTAAAAACTTCATTAATGTGCCATCTTTAGTGAGTCAGTTTCTCTGTGCTTCAGTTCTTTGCTGGGAGTCATTCAGTCATATTACATTACATCCATTTACAAAAACATATTTTTTGAAAACAAATTATATGTCTGAAGCTTTCTTTCTAATTTTGTTGATGTTGGTGTGGGAAACATGAAACATAAAACACGTCAAATTTATGATCACTTTGTTTCTATTGCTTATTTTGCAAACACAAAGATTTTTAGTATTTTTTATGGCTATAGTTTTACTTTATAATGTACTACATTTAATTCAATTTTCGGATTATTAAAGTATCAATGGTATGTTTATATAATTATATATATAGAAATATAACTAAAAAGTTTTTTCAATCTATAAAGAAGACGTACGTTTGGAATTCAGTTTTCCATCTAATTCTGCTTCACAGTCATGTCAAATGAAGAAACAAAAGCATACATTACATCACCATCACCACCATGATGGACAACACTACCACCACCAGGAACACAACATAGCACTGTCAGCTTCTTGCCAGAAGCTGGGAAGATGTGTCCATTTTTTATTATGTAGAGGCCTTTCAGACTACATATGGAATCTAATAAATATGAAAATCCCTCATCATGAATATAATTGAATGTTAAAAGTAATAATGAAGTATACATAACTGCCAACATTTAAGATTATAATGTTAGAAGTTCTCTATTTAAGGTATATCTGCATTTTATAAATTGTTCTCAGCAATTTGTATTTTCATGAAAACAACATACAGTGCTGTTCAATGTCTGCTCCTGTAATTTTCAGGCTGTTTTCCCATTGACACAGTCTGCTCAACCTCTATTCCTTTTAAACAATTTCTGAGTAAGAAATATATACAACTGCTAGAACCAGAATAAGATAATAAGACAGAGCTGTGTAAAGCAGAGACTAATGGTAGAAGAGACACCATGATGGCAGGATAACTGACTTCATTTTGAAGAGGAAAAGGGCAGCTTTCAGACACCGGACCAAATAAGAAACACATGGTCAGTAAGAGCCGAGTGGCAGACCCTGGAACTGATAATAAGGTTGGAAAATCCCAGATGTCAGAGAGCTCCTTTGGTCCTCTTGTCTTTTCTGAATCCATTACAGTTACAAGAATTGCCTAAAAAGGGAATTATAGTTCAGTTTCTGAAATTCATTTTCAAAAACAGCAGAAGAATACATTTGCCCCATAAAAATCATATTAGCTGGCATTTGCTAGTGCCAACTCTGGGCTGCTAGCTATCCCAATCATCTTCCATGGCTTTCCATGTTTTTATTTTAGTAGAATTCCAAAATCTGCTTGGAGAAACTATGCTTAAAGATTTATCTCACCAACAGGAGTTTTGTCATGGGGAGACTGAAGATAAATAAAACACATGTTCGAACTGGTTAGAAATGTTGTCGCAACTGAAAAGCTAATAGAAGGAAAATCTGGCCCGTAAGAGCAAATTGTATTGCAAAGTCTGGCTTGGTATACACCTCCAGGATATTAATATAAAATCTTTCTTATTTATTAGAACATAGTCAAATAAGTTGGATTAAACAACAACTTAAAAAATAAAAGGAAACAAGTTGGAAGAAATTGACTGATAGATTATCTTCCAATGAGAGCCTTGATTGTCTTCCAGTGAGAGACTTGTCTTCATTTTACCCATAGAGAAGGTTCATTCAGCCATGGTACTGAGGGCCTGCCAGGCTCTATGCAAAGAGTGTTGCTTTCATTCTGCTCTTATTTTCCCCAAGTGCATCCATCTTCTGTACACTTTAGCAGCAAGGAATTTATCAATGTCAAGGAAAACACTCAGTATGAAGAGTGTGTGCAGTATGACTTTGTTTAGATCTGGGAGCATCCACTTCTGTGCATATAACCTAACACCTGAGCAGAAAGCTTGTCAAATTGCCTTGCTGGATTTTGGAATGTTTAAAATGTTTCCCATAATAAACAGCGAATCTTAAAGATTATGGAAATGTAATGACAAGCATTTATGTAGCACTCTACACATAACTCCTAAGATATTTTCACTGCAGTCAGTTGAGTTGTACCAGCAAGTGCATTCTTATCCCACTGTGCAGACAAGGAAACTGGGGGCTCCAGGACCCTCAGAGAGAGGAGATAAGTTTCCCAAGATCACACAAATAGTAAAGGATAGATCTGAGATTCAAAACTAGGAGTTCTGTGTCAGAATTCTGTCCTCACTATTTCCCCTACTGTTGCCTTTCCTTCCCAACACAGTTAGGCCAAGAAACAGTACATGAACAATTTAAGATGAGCTTGGTTTATCAAGAAGCAGAAAGTATAGTACAGGTCTTAGAAGACTGACCCTATTTTCAAGATCTAAACACTGAATGGCTTAGGCTTACTTCAGTATATCTGAATGTATTCTGGGTCTTCTTTGGAAGTAAATTGTGAGGGCAGGGAATACCCTGCTTTTGTTTTGAAATTTTTTAGAGGTTTGTGATAAATTTTGTGCCATGATTTAATTGCGCTAATTTGTTTTGAAATGGGAGACTGGTTAAAACACATGAACTGGTTAGAAATGTTGTCGCAACTGAAAAGCTAATAGAAGGAAAATCTGGCCCGTAAGAGCAAATTGTATTGCAAAGTCTGGCTTGGTATACACCTCCAGGATATTAATATAAAATCTTTCTTATTTATTAGAACATAGTCAAATAAGTTGGATTAAACAACAACTTAAAAAATAAAAGGAAACAAGTTGGAAGAAATTGACTGATAGATTATCTTCCAATGAGAGCCTTGATTGTCTTCCAGTGAGAGACTTGTCTTCATTTTACCCATAGAGAAGGTTCATTCAGCCATGGTACTGAGGGCCTGCCAGGCTCTATGCAAAGAGTGTTGCTTTCATTCTGCTCTTATTTTCCCCAAGTGCATCCATCTTCTGTACACTTTAGCAGCAAGGAATTTATCAATGTCAAGGAAAACACTCAGTATGAAGAGTGTGTGCAGTATGACTTTGTTTAGATCTGGGAGCATCCACTTCTGTGCATATAACCTAACACCTGAGCAGAAAGCTTGTCAAATTGCCTTGCTGGATTTTGGAATGTTTAAAATGTTTCCCATAATAAACAGCGAATCTTAAAGATTATGGAAATGTAATGACAAGCATTTATGTAGCACTCTACACATAACTCCTAAGATATTTTCACTGCAGTCAGTTGAGTTGTACCAGCAAGTGCATTCTTATCCCACTGTGCAGACAAGGAAACTGGGGGCTCCAGGACCCTCAGAGAGAGGAGATAAGTTTCCCAAGATCACACAAATAGTAAAGGATAGATCTGAGATTCAAAACTAGGAGTTCTGTGTCAGAATTCTGTCCTCACTATTTCCCCTACTGTTGCCTTTCCTTCCCAACACAGTTAGGCCAAGAAACAGTACATGAACAATTTAAGATGAGCTTGGTTTATCAAGAAGCAGAAAGTATAGTACAGGTCTTAGAAGACTGACCCTATTTTCAAGATCTAAACACTGAATGGCTTAGGCTTACTTCAGTATATCTGAATGTATTCTGGGTCTTCTTTGGAAGTAAATTGTGAGGGCAGGGAATACCCTGCTTTTGTTTTGAAATTTTTTAGAGGTTTGTGATAAATTTTGTGCCATAAGCCGATTTAATTGGCAGGCTAATGATCAATGCAGTTCTCATTACACCAAGTTAAAAATGAAAATCACTTAAAAGTAAATATTCTAATGTCAAAATAGATAGATTGGTTTCATACATGTATATCAACTATTCATGGATTGTTTTCACTTAGTAGGTCCATGTTATAATGGAATAAACTGGTTTAATGAAGTCTTTGATTTCTTGAATGGAAGCCTTTCATAGACCTGGGTTTAAAATTGCAGTTGCCCGTTGGTGAGTTACCTCAGGAGCCATTTTAGCCATGCAATATATATTCTACCAAAGCAAATGGTAGAACTAAAAGTCAGCACAATCTCCTTGTTAAACAAGGACAAAGCAGGCAGTTTCCTATATAGAGTCCCATTAATTTCTCGGAGTGACTTTGTCCTAGTGCAACATAAAAAACTGTAGTACAGCCCAGAAAGAATCAAAAATTCTCTCAGACCATTTCTTGCTTCTGTTTCAAGTATTAAGTATATGAATAGCTTCAAATAAGACATCATGCACATTTATATTTTCAGATCCCCTCCCTATAGAATGGCTTTTATGTTAAGGGCCTACCCAGTCAGGCAAATGGAGCTCAGAGTTGAGAGTTCTGACTGTGACAATACATGTGATTTAGCTTGCTGCAAGTTAAAAAGACAAGTCTTAATTAAGATAAAAATAGTAAATATTGAACACATGTATGAGAATATATTGAATCAATGACTAATACATGGCTTTGAAATCTGGATAAATGTTTAAAATGTTTCTTCAATTAAAGCCTGCAAAAGATATAACCTATAAATACAACTGTTGGAACTGGATTTATTTTTGTTACTATGAATATGATGTATTTGATGTGCTGCTAATAGTTTATTCTGCCAACCACATTCGCCTGGTGAACCATATCCAGCTTTTCAAATGGTGGGCAGTAGCTTAGATGCTGCTCACCCTGCTGCTGGACAGGGAGAGGGCTGCAGAATAGGAAGGAGGCTGGCTTGTGTTTCCTCCTCTCCTCCTCTTTTCTCTTTTCCCTCCCTCTATGTTCTCTTCTTCTTTATCTTTATTTTTCTTTCAAAAACCAATTGTTGAGCCCATTGCATGATCTAAGTACTTTGCCACAACTTGGGGATAAAATGCTGAGTAATATACCCATATACTGCCTTTGTAGAACTTTCAGACAATGAAAAAATCAAACTTGTAAACTGGCAATTGCAGTTCAATTAATAGCTTTTCTTTGGGGATAAAGTAAGGGATACTCTGGGATCCCCTCACCAGTGCATTGAAGGAAGCAGTCTCCTAGAGGAGGATCTAACCAGAGGATTCATTCATCCTCTTTAAGAGCTTCTCACTTTCTGCAAAATAAGGATGTTGCCTACATCTTCCCAACCTTGTACCCTTGAACACGTGTTTGACTTTAGCCTATCTTTACTAATCAGTCTCCATCTCTAATCTTAAGTCTCATTCTCCACTTGTATAATATTTATTTCACTCTGTTTTGTAATATTATGGTTTATTTTTTCCATGCGTTTTTCCAGCCAAGAAGGCAATAATTGATTCTTATTTTTCTTCCCAGTCCTCTGCTTACAAAGTCTATACCCTGCAATAACCCAGTGTATCAGTGTGTCTAGAACAGAAGTCTCTGATGGAACTAAAATGATTTATGCATTTTAAAAATTTGTTTAAAGAATTGACTATCTACTGTGTGCAGGAAAAAGAGAACAAAAGTGAGCATCCATCATGAATAAACACATCTAATAGTAGAGATCAGATGTATTTCCAAATAGGCTCAGTGATAAGAATTAGCTTATAGCATCGATTCTTCTGTTCAACAAGTGTTTGGATGCTAAGTTTCTTTAGTTGTGTCTGACTCTTGCGACTTTATGGGTCAGACTCTCTGTCCATGGGATTCTCCAGGCAAGGATACTCCAGTGGGCTGCCGTGCTCCTCCAGGGATTGTCCCTGGAGGAGAATTTGAATGCTTACCATGGGACCTCCTCTGTCCATGGGATTCTCCAGGCAAGGATACTCAGTGGTCCGTGCTTTTCAATGGTGGGCAGTAGCTTAGATGCTGCTCACCCTTGCTGGACAGAGAGGGCTGCAGAATAGGAAGGAGGCTGGCTTGTGTTTCCTCCTCCTCCTCTTTTCTTTTCCCTCCTCTATGTTCTCTTCTTCTTTATCTTTATTTTTCTTTCAAAACCAATTGTTGAGCCCATTGCATGATCTAAGTACTTTGCCACAACTTGGGGATAAAATGCTGAGTAATATACCCATATACTGCCTTTGTAGAACTTTCAGACAATGAAAAAATCAAACTTGTAAACTGGCAATTGCAGTTCAATTAATAGCTTTTCTTTGGGGATAAAGTAAGGGATACTCTGGGATCCCCTCACCAGTGCATTGAAGGAAGCAGTCTCCTAGAGGAGGATCTAACCAGAGGATTCATTCATCCTCTTTAAGAGCTTCTCACTTTCTGCAAAATAAGGATGTTGCCTACATCTTCCCAACCTTGTACCCTTGAACACGTGTTTGACTTTAGCCTATCTTTACTAATCAGTCTCCATCTCTAATCTTAAGTCTCATTCTCCACTTGTATAATATTTATTTCACTCTGTTTTGTAATATTATGGTTTATTTTTTCCATGCGTTTTTCCAGCCAAGAAGGCAATAATTGATTCTTATTTTTCTTCCCAGTCCTCTGCTTACAAAGTCTATACCCTGCAATAACCCAGTGTATCAGTGTGTCTAGAACAGAAGTCTCTGATGGAACTAAAATGATTTATGCATTTTAAAAATTTGTTTAAAGAATTGACTATCTACTGTGTGCAGGAAAAAGAGAACAAAAGTGAGCATCCATCATGAATAAACACATCTAATAGTAGAGATCAGATGTATTTCCAAATAGGCTCAGTGATAAGAATTAGCTTATAGCATCGATTCTTCTGTTCAACAAGTGTTTGGATGCTAAGTTTCTTTAGTTGTGTCTGACTCTTTGCGACTTTATGGGTCAGACTCCTCTGTCCATGGGATTCTCCAGGCAAGGATACTCCAGTGGGCTGCCGTGCCCTCCTCCAGGGGATTGTCCCTGGAGGAGAATTTGAATGCTTACCATGGGCCAATCTCTGCTGTCATAGAGCTTTCATTTTAATTGGGGGATACTGCCAAAGAAATGAATGTGATTTCAGATAATGATAAAGATGCTGATAGAAAATAAACTAACAGAGTAGAAGATATATGAAAGGATTGTGACAGATGGAGGCATCAGGGAAGGTCTATATGAAAAGGTGTCACTTGAAGTGAGATCAGTTAAGAAAGCGCCAGTCATGGGATGATCAGAGAATGGAATTCTAAGTAGAAGGGGACAGCAAGTGCAAGGAATGCATTTGCCCTATTTGAGGAAAGTAAAGAAATATAGTTAGGATTATGATCAGTATCCAGGGAAGGAGTGCTTTGAAATTTAAGTTGAAGAAGGAATGGGTCAAATAATTATCACATCTTATAGGTCATTGTAAGGAGTCTGCATTTTATTTTAAATATCTTGAGTATGGCTATGGCCTCCTTTTCCTTCCTTCCAAGGATCCTTCAGTACTCCAAAAAAGTATCCAAGTTGGGCTTGTAGACAATATATACCCATGGAGACCAGGTTCCTTTAGTTCCCTAACATCACGTTCAAATAGAATGGATGAACAACAAGGCCCTACTATATAGTTAGGGAACTATATTCAGTATCCTGTGATAAATCATAATGGAAATGAATATGAAAAGAATGTATGTACAAAGAATATATATATATATATTCTTTGTACAACAGTCACTCATATATATATATATGAGTATATATATATATATATATATGAGTGACTGTTGTGCAGCAGAAATTAACACAACATTGTATACCAACTATACTTCAATAAAAAGAAAATTGCCACAAAGACAACAATAAAAAATAAATAAATGTAATGAGAAATCATTGAAGAACTTTAAACAGGTGAGCAGCAAGATCTGATTGCTCCTTCTTAGAATTTTCTTCTCTGATCATCCCATGACTCGCTCTTTCCTAACTGATCTCACTTTAAATAACACCTTTTCACACAGGTCTTCCCTGATGTCTCTACCTGTCACAGTAAAGAGAAAACTCCACATTCTCTGTGGAAAGAATGAGTTTTAGGGAGAAGAAGATGGGGGCAGGGAGCCCTGGTTGGCCGGGTGTTTAGTGACCCATTAAGATGATGATAGTCCTTGGAACAGGAAAGGTGGGAGAGAAAACAGGGAAATGGAAAAAACCAGAGATGTTCCAGGGAGGTAGATTTAGCAGGAATTTCTGATAGATTAAGTAACTAAAAGAGGATAACAGATGAATTCAGCAGTGGCTCTTGATGTCTTACTATTCAAAATAAGAGGGATTTCTGGATACTGGACACCCAATGTGGATTCCCTAATATAATAGTTCGTAGTATGAATCCTTAGAGATGAACCTTTTAGAGTGAACCTTTTCATTATTTCCTTACACCACAGAGGAAGTATATATTTACCCTTGCTAAAGCTATAGAGAATAATTAGGTCTTTGTTTTTGCCGGGAATTATATCACCTCAATAGTGTAAGACAACTCATATTTATTAAAAACTTATTTAGTGTAATTTGTGCCATAAAGTAGCTCGCTCAAAATGTAAGTTCCTTGATGGAGACTGTTTAAATATTGATATCCTTGGGGGCAAAAAGTTTAGAGCACTTTTACTTAGATGTTTGGATATTTCTGTAATTGTAACCCTACAGACTGTAATTGTAGCCCTCCAGGCTCCTCTGTCCATGCAGTTTTCCAGGCAAGAGTACTGGACTGGGTTGTCATTTTCTATTGTAGGGTATCATCCTGACCAAGGAATTGAACCCATGTCTTTATGTCCCCTCTATCAACAGGGAGATTCTTTACCAACTGCTCTACCTGGGAGGCTGACTCATCTGATTTGCTTACCAATAACTTCACTCTGTTAGCCTCTGTCTAAAGTAGCAAGGAAAAAAAAAAGGTAGCAAGGAATGCCAGTGTCTCTAAATTGGTCACAGGTGGAGTTTTTCTGGAAGTCCAAAACAAATAGCCTTATAAAATAATATTTTATCATCCATGTTCCAATTTTTAACATTAAATCATGAAGAACATTAAACAGGTGAGCAGCAAGATCTGATTGCTCCTTCTTAGAATTTTCTTCTCTGATCATCCCATGACTCGCTCTTTCCTAACTGATCTCACTTTAAATAACACCTTTTCACACAGGTCTTCCCTGATGTCTCTACCTGTCACAGTAAAGAGAAAACTCCACATTCTCTGTGGAAAGAATGAGTTTTAGGGAGAAGAAGATGGGGGCAGGGAGCCCTGGTTGGCCGGGTGTTTAGTGACCCATTAAGATGATGATAGTCCTTGGAACAGGAAAGGTGGGAGAGAAAACAGGGAAATGGAAAAAACCAGAGATGTTCCAGGGAGGTAGATTTAGCAGGAATTTCTGATAGATTAAGTAACTAAAAGAGGATAACAGATGAATTCAGCAGTGGCTCTTGATGTCTTACTATTCAAAATAAGAGGGATTTCTGGATACTGGACACCCAATGTGGATTCCCTAATATAATAGTTCGTAGTATGAATCCTTAGAGATGAACCTTTTAGAGTGAACCTTTTCATTATTTCCTTACACCACAGAGGAAGTATATATTTACCCTTGCTAAAGCTATAGAGAATAATTAGGTCTTTGTTTTTGCCGGGAATTATATCACCTCAATAGTGTAAGACAACTCATATTTATTAAAAACTTATTTAGTGTAATTTGTGCCATAAAGTAGCTCGCTCAAAATGTAAGTTCCTTGATGGAGACTGTTTAAATATTGATATCCTTGGGGGCAAAAAGTTTAGAGCACTTTTACTTAGATGTTTGGATATTTCTGTAATTGTAACCCTACAGACTGTAATTGTAGCCCTCCAGGCTCCTCTGTCCATGCAGTTTTCCAGGCAAGAGTACTGGACTGGGTTGTCATTTTCTATTGTAGGGTATCATCCTGACCAAGGAATTGAACCCATGTCTTTATGTCCCCTCTATCAACAGGGAGATTCTTTACCAACTGCTCTACCTGGGAGGCTGACTCATCTGATTTGCTTACCAATAACTTCACTCTGTTAGCCTCTGTCTAAAGTAGCAAGGAAAAAAAAAAGGTAGCAAGGAATGCCAGTGTCTCTAAATTGGTCACAGGTGGAGTTTTTCTGGAAGTCCAAAACAAATAGCCTTATAAAATAATATTTTATCATCCATGTTCCAATTTTTAACATTAAATCTAAAAGTTTCCTTAAAAAATGACTTTTTAAAAATATAAAAATACAAATGAACCTTTACCAGAGAATCAGTATAATTCCATGGAGTAGATTGAAATGTATGTTTCCTCTCATCAAAATTAGCATACCGCCTTTAAGGTCTCATATATACATATATTGAATATAAATATATATATATATATATATATATTTTTTTTAACTGGTGTGAGAATTACTAGAAGAGTAAATAGAACAACACAGTGGTCTGAAGTGGTAATGAAGATTGACACTGAATTCCAGTGCATTGGTACATGAACTTACTGTTTGACTCTATTCAAGTCATTTGAATTCTTTAGTTTCACACCTGCAAATGATGCAGCAAAGAAGTCCTGATGAAACAGGACAAATATTAGATCCCACAGAAGAGACAGAAAGGAGAATGATCAACTTCAAATGCTAAAATAGGACTTTAAAGATTAAGCAGTGAAACTGGAAACAAAGTCTTGTATTTTCTTTAAATATGTTTCTCAGTCACTATATTGATTTTTAATCATTTGTTTTACATTTGTTGACTACTGACTACATGTCAGGAGTTGGTAGTATGAAACTTCATGTAATAAATGCACAGTTCTGCTGAAGGAATTTTCTTTACTACTGAAAATGCTAATTTTATCCATATCCGTTGACGTTTTACTTTGTTTTGTGGGTCTTCTGTTACTATGATACTTTTTTATACACTATTTGAGTGATCCTAAAGCTGATAGCTCCTAGTCAGTAGCTTTTGGAATTTTTATCCAGCTAAGAAAATAATTTTTAATATTCTTAAAAAATCAAAGAAATCATTATTAATGTATGTGAAATGCCAGAATATAGGCAGCATAGGCCTTTGAAGTAGATTTCTTTTTTGTACATAAAGAAAAAGACTTTTTCTAATGTTTGCTGGGAATGTGGATTTTTTCTTGTTTGTTTGAAAAGAGTTCATGTTTGTGCAGACTGTCCTTAATAGTGATCTTGTGGTGTGTGTGGAACCTTATTTAGAAAGTCTGTACTTGATAATAATTTTTATTTGGTTCACTTGCATTCCTTTTAACACATATTTCCATCATGGCATGCATTTCATTCAATGTGAATGATAGGAAATATAGACTAAAAGACTAGGAACTTGTTCCTGAGGAAGCCAGCACCTAATCAGTATAATTCCATGGAGTAGATTGAAATGTATGTTTCCTCTCATCAAAATTAGCATACCGCCTTTAAGGTCTCATATATACATATATTGAATATAAATATATATATATATATATATATATTTTTTTTAACTGGTGTGAGAATTACTAGAAGAGTAAATAGAACAACACAGTGGTCTGAAGTGGTAATGAAGATTGACACTGAATTCCAGTGCATTGGTACATGAACTTACTGTTTGACTCTATTCAAGTCATTTGAATTCTTTAGTTTCACACCTGCAAATGATGCAGCAAAGAAGTCCTGATGAAACAGGACAAATATTAGATCCCACAGAAGAGACAGAAAGGAGAATGATCAACTTCAAATGCTAAAATAGGACTTTAAAGATTAAGCAGTGAAACTGGAAACAAAGTCTTGTATTTTCTTTAAATATGTTTCTCAGTCACTATATTGATTTTTAATCATTTGTTTTACATTTGTTGACTACTGACTACATGTCAGGAGTTGGTAGTATGAAACTTCATGTAATAAATGCACAGTTCTGCTGAAGGAATTTTCTTTACTACTGAAAATGCTAATTTTATCCATATCCGTTGACGTTTTACTTTGTTTTGTGGGTCTTCTGTTACTATGATACTTTTTTATACACTATTTGAGTGATCCTAAAGCTGATAGCTCCTAGTCAGTAGCTTTTGGAATTTTTATCCAGCTAAGAAAATAATTTTTAATATTCTTAAAAAATCAAAGAAATCATTATTAATGTATGTGAAATGCCAGAATATAGGCAGCATAGGCCTTTGAAGTAGATTTCTTTTTTGTACATAAAGAAAAAGACTTTTTCTAATGTTTGCTGGGAATGTGGATTTTTTCTTGTTTGTTTGAAAAGAGTTCATGTTTGTGCAGACTGTCCTTAATAGTGATCTTGTGGGTGTGTGTGGGAACCTTATTTAGAAAGTCTGTACTTGATAATAATTTTTATTTGGTTCACTTGCATTCCTTTTAACACATATTTCCATCATGGCATGCATTTCATTCAATGTGAATGATAGGAAATATAGACTAAAAAGACTAGGAACTTGTTCCTGAGGAAGCCAGCACCTAATCAGTTATGGCCTTGGTCACAGTACTAAATTCAGAGAGAAATGTGGATTCCATCAGTTTAGAGCACGGCTACTTCATAGAGGGATTTTCATTTTTAGACCCACTCTCATTTTCAAGACTGATGGAAAATCATACAGAACACCTTTGCATTGAAACAGTGCTTTACTTTTTAAAAGCAGTATTTCATTTCATAAACATGTACTGTATATTCTGCATGTATTCTACAGTAATTGAGTTGTAAAGAAAAAAGGCACAGTACCTACACACTGAAAAAATGAATAATGTAGTGGGAAATAGACATATATAAGTAGGTTAAAGTATAATAACCCATCATGACTGTTAGTAAATAATTCTGAATGGGAAAGAGGAAGAGGAAATATGCTAATATTTTTATCTTATTTGAATCCTCTGGTATTTCCTTGAGATCAGTAAGAAAAGTTGCCTGCATCTGGGGATTGATGGAGAAACAGCTTAACTTCTCTGATGGGTGAAGGGCTTTGCCTGAGGTCACCAAGGCCCTTGCAGGTTTAGTTCGAGTCCAATTCCTCAGCTGGTGTTCAAAGTAGTATTCTAACAGCAAATTGCTCTGCTTCCTTCACTAGTACAGGGTTGATGCAAAGAAGATGTTGATGAAAGTTGGCCTTTTAAGAGCTTCTTCCTATGTGAATTCTGATCACATTTTGGAAGGCACTTTTCAGGCAGTCTCCAAATAAGGCATCCTTGGGTTTTTGCCTTTTTATTAGAAAGGGACAGTGGTTTTCTGTACAGAAATTCAATGAGGTTTTATTCATATTTAAATATTTGAATAATTATATTTGCTTATATGGTAAAAGCAAATTTGAGGCATGTGGTTTTTTGGCCAAAAAACAGAACAATAAAAAAAATCCTGGTTCAGTCAAACCAGAGTTGGACTCAGTAAAGAATGATTACTGGCATAGTTCCTGCTTTTCTAGAACGAAATAGCAGATTTTGATAATTTTCTCATTTTGTAATAGTTCTTCTTGCCTCATGAAGTTGACAATGTTTTTTGCATGCATTTCATTCAATGTGAATGATAGGAAATATAGACTAAAAAGACTAGGAACTTGTTCCTGAGGAAGCCAGCACCTAATCAGTTATGGCCTTGGTCACAGTACTAAATTCAGAGAGAAATGTGGATTCCATCAGTTTAGAGCACGGCTACTTCATAGAGGGATTTTCATTTTTAGACCCACTCTCATTTTCAAGACTGATGGAAAATCATACAGAACACCTTTGCATTGAAACAGTGCTTTACTTTTTAAAAGCAGTATTTCATTTCATAAACATGTACTGTATATTCTGCATGTATTCTACAGTAATTGAGTTGTAAAGAAAAAAGGCACAGTACCTACACACTGAAAAAATGAATAATGTAGTGGGAAATAGACATATATAAGTAGGTTAAAGTATAATAACCCATCATGACTGTTAGTAAATAATTCTGAATGGGAAAGAGGAAGAGGAAATATGCTAATATTTTTATCTTATTTGAATCCTCTGGTATTTCCTTGAGATCAGTAAGAAAAGTTGCCTGCATCTGGGGATTGATGGAGAAACAGCTTAACTTCTCTGATGGGTGAAGGGCTTTGCCTGAGGTCACCAAGGCCCTTGCAGGTTTAGTTCGAGTCCAATTCCTCAGCTGGTGTTCAAAGTAGTATTCTAACAGCAAATTGCTCTGCTTCCTTCACTAGTACAGGGTTGATGCAAAGAAGATGTTGATGAAAGTTGGCCTTTTAAGAGCTTCTTCCTATGTGAATTCTGATCACATTTTGGAAGGCACTTTTCAGGCAGTCTCCAAATAAGGCATCCTTGGGTTTTTGCCTTTTTATTAGAAAGGGACAGTGGTTTTCTGTACAGAAATTCAATGAGGTTTTATTCATATTTAAATATTTGAATAATTATATTTGCTTATATGGTAAAAGCAAATTTGAGGCATGTGGTTTTTTGGCCAAAAAACAGAACAATAAAAAAAATCCTGGTTCAGTCAAACCAGAGTTGGACTCAGTAAAGAATGATTACTGGCAAGGCTAGTTCCTGCTTTTCTAGAACGAAATAGCAGATTTTGATAATTTTCTCATTTTTGTAATAGTTCTTCTTGCCTCATGAAGTTGACAATGTGTTTTCTCATTTAGTATTCTTAAAAGAGCGTTTAGGATTAGGTTCCCACCTCCTGAAACAGCAGAATGAGTATGAATGAACTTGAATTACACAATGATAACTATTATACTGACCATGTTGGAAACCTCTTGGGTACTGGCAGCACGTACAACCCAAATTATGGAGAATAAAGATGTATTTCTAAGCCACTCTGCAACAAACTTTGAGGGTGTTCAAAGGAAGCCAGTTGTTTTAGTCTTATCCTTATTGATTATGTTGGAGGTCTAATTGAATCAGATAGACAGACTATATACATAAGGTGCTGAACCACTGGGATAATCCAGTTGGCCTTGTTGCAAGCACTGATATAATTAAGGATTTGTTAACTCTTGTATGGTGAAACTACTATTATCAAGGACTTTTGACTAAGTATTAAAAAATCACTCTCAGTTGCAACTTGCCATTATCATCTCAGTTAGGAATCAGTTTTCTTTTCACAAAAAATTTTTTAAAAGTCTTTCTCTGTAAAGCTTTGTAACTACTTTTCCTTTGATAAAATGTTTCAGGCATGTGTCTCAGTTATGAAATGGAGAATTCCTGATACATGAGAAGTAAAAGAGGAAATAGCTCATTTCTACATGTAATGTCCTTTCTCATGAGGTGTATGACTCCTTTGTTAAAAAAGGAACTCATCCTTGTTTTAGAAGGTTAAATAGTAGCTGTATAAGGAAAATGGGTAAAATCTGCCCTTTATTTCTTTATTCCATCTAAATGGTACCTCTTTGTGTTGTATATTCTCCTACACATTTCCGTGTATTTTTTCTTTTCTGTGTACATCTTCTTTTTTTCACTACAATTTTAAAAGTCAGCTTTCTAGTCACATCTTCTATATTGCATTCCAGTAGTGGAGTCAGGCCAAGCAGCACTTGTTCTTCTAACCTTTCCTTTGAGAATTACCTACGTACATATATGTCATGAATTTTGTGTCAAGTAATACAAATAATGGCTTGCCATCTTGTATTATTTACCCTAAGATAACTTGCATTATATCCACTCATACCCACACAAATTCTTTGGTTCCTGACAGAGGAGATCCTGAAGGCTGTATGGGGCCCATGGCAAATGCACAGTAACTCTACCAGCAATGAACTGATTCTGAATGGTCTGTTTTTTTGTAGAGGAAATCAGCCGAGACTCACTGCTCCTTCCCTTGTAGCTTCAGCCATTCCTCCTGATCCCACATTTCCCAAAATAACAGTCATTGAATCTTTTGATGACTTGACAGAAATCTTTTCTAGATTCCTCTCTACTCTTTGTAGGAAAAAGTCAGTGTTACAGAATCCAGTAGAACACAGGCAGAGAAAAGTTTTTCTGAAGAAGACACATGTTTGATGAATCCATCATTTCAAAATTTTCAGTATTTAATTTAGTGTTGCTGAAATAAATAGCAAGAGAAATAATGATACTGACCACAACAAATAAATGGTGATTGCTTTGATCTTTATGATTCATTCCTTTTATGGTTAATATATTGTATTTTCTCTTGCTGCATGACAAACATTTTTCTTTTCATTAATACAGAGACATTGAAAGACTCAAAAGTAGTTTCATATATTCATGATTCTCACAGTGAAATATGTTCAATGTGCATCAAAATTCTTTTTGGGGGGGGCGGGTTGGGGAGGGAGGAGGTGGGTGGGCCACTTCTATTAGTCGTTCCTTTATCTAGTTTTCATCCATCTTTGTTCTTTGGCCCCTGTGGGCCTCCCATTGCGGCAGCCTCTGTTGTTGCAAAGCACGGGCTCTGGGCACATGCGCTCCAGAGCTCCGGCTCGGTAACTGGACACATCGGTCCAACTGCTCCGCGGCACATGGGATTTTCCCAGGCCAGGGATTGAACTGGCGCCTCTTGCACTGCAAGGTAGTGTCCTTACCCACTGGACCACCAGGGAAGCTTTGCATCAAAATTCTTAAGCTTAGGAAAAACAACTGTGGCATTAGAATATTGGAAACAGTATTAAAGCCCAGTGGATCAGTTCCTTTCTTACCTTTTTGATAGCCATTTCACTTCTAGCTAACTTAGAACAGATAGAACAGCCGAGAAGAGGAAAATGTGTTGGGGCAGTCTGGCTGTGACATAAGTACTAAGTTTTATTGAAGTAGGATCCAAAGGTTTTTTTGTTAAATGGGGGCCCATGGCAAATGCACAGTAACTCTACCAGCAATGAACTGATTCTGAATGGTCTGTTTTTTTGTAGAGGAAATCAGCCGAGACTCACTGCTCCTTCCCTTGTAGCTTCAGCCATTCCTCCTGATCCCACATTTCCCAAAATAACAGTCATTGAATCTTTTGATGACTTGACAGAAATCTTTTCTAGATTCCTCTCTACTCTTTGTAGGAAAAAGTCAGTGTTACAGAATCCAGTAGAACACAGGCAGAGAAAAGTTTTTCTGAAGAAGACACATGTTTGATGAATCCATCATTTCAAAATTTTCAGTATTTAATTTAGTGTTGCTGAAATAAATAGCAAGAGAAATAATGATACTGACCACAACAAATAAATGGTGATTGCTTTGATCTTTATGATTCATTCCTTTTATGGTTAATATATTGTATTTTCTCTTGCTGCATGACAAACATTTTTCTTTTCATTAATACAGAGACATTGAAAGACTCAAAAGTAGTTTCATATATTCATGATTCTCACAGTGAAATATGTTCAATGTGCATCAAAATTCTTTTTGGGGGGGGCGGGTTGGGGAGGGAGGAGGTGGGTGGGCCACTTCTATTAGTCGTTCCTTTATCTAGTTTTCATCCATCTTTGTTCTTTGGCCCCTGTGGGCCTCCCATTGCGGCAGCCTCTGTTGTTGCAAAGCACGGGCTCTGGGCACATGCGCTCCAGAGCTCCGGCTCGGTAACTGGACACATCGGTCCAACTGCTCCGCGGCACATGGGATTTTCCCAGGCCAGGGATTGAACTGGCGCCTCTTGCACTGCAAGGTAGTGTCCTTACCCACTGGACCACCAGGGAAGCTTTGCATCAAAATTCTTAAGCTTAGGAAAAACAACTGTGGCATTAGAATATTGGAAACAGTATTAAAGCCCAGTGGATCAGTTCCTTTCTTACCTTTTTGATAGCCATTTCACTTCTAGCTAACTTAGAACAGATAGAACAGCCTAGAAGAGGAAAATGTGTTGGGGGCAGTCTGGCTGTGACATAGTCAGCAGATGATCACTAAGTTTTATTGAAGTAGTTTATTTAGCTAGGGGAATCCAGCTGTCTTTCTCCCACCTTTGTTCCTCATTCTTTGCTGACATTCAAATATATATCAAATAGGTGAAACCTCTATTTTCACCCTAGCTGAATCATCTCAGAAATTTTCAACTTTACTAATGCCGTGAGCCAGGCTTTCGGCCTGGACAGCTCGACTATATTTAGACATATTTGGAATAAGCACTAATAATTTAATCCATAGATGACTAGGACGTATCTGTTTGTGTGACCTCATAAAGAACTTTCCAGAATACTCAATGTGCAACTCAGATGAATACCTAACAGAGCCTTTGCAAGCTGTGGACTAGGAGGAATGGATAAACTAAAGGAAAAGGATGAAGAGGTGTAAACTTCTAGTTACAAAATAAATATACAGCATAGGTAGTATAGTCAATAATACTTTAATAACTTTATATGGTGACAGATGGTAATTAGACTTCATGCTGATTGTTTTGTAATTATAAAGACACCAGGAGGTTCCCTGGATATCCAGAGCCCCATGCTTTCATTGCCAACAACCCAGGTTCAATCTCTGGTCAGGGAACTAAGATCCTAAAAGCCATGCAGTGGAAACAGACAACACTGAATTACAATGTTGTACACCTGAAGCTGATATAATATTGAAAGTCAATTAAACCTCAACAGTTTTTTTTTATAAAGATGATTTAATAGCTTAGGGAATTACCTCAATGGATTCTTCTTTATCCTTAGTGTTGATGAACATGAATTTTATAGAGAGTCTACCTAAATGCTGCATATCAGCTAAATTCTCTGCAATCTTTTATTAGATGTTTTACTAAAAACTTAATTTAGATACACTTGATGTTTGTAGTATTGTTGGTTGAGCTACTTAGAAATGTAGGAGCCTGAATTTTTTATAGATTTAAGTAACATTTTCTTGTGGTCAAATGTTAATTTAATGTATGCACAAATGGAGATATCATGGGAGGAAAGAATTCTGTGTGGGATCACCATGTTCTTCCTCTTTGAAGTATACATTGCTCTAAATAGACATTTCCCAAATCCTTCAACATGTTCAAATTTGAGTATAGATTAATCTCATATTGACAATTTTAACAATAAATGGAAAATAATCACATTATATGCATCTTTTCTTTCCTTATTTTCTAGAGAAGGACATACTGAAAGAGTGTTATCAAGACATTGCTTTTCATGTACGTTCATTAGTAATTCAAAGATTTAGTAGCTGATGGTGATGTTAGTGTAATTAGCAGGGAAAAAAATGGAAGAAATGCATGTTGCTATAGCAATATGTTCATCATGAATGATCTACAGCATAAACACCCAGATTAATTTACAAGATGCCAGGTAGAAAGCTGCATGGCTGACTAGGCTACTCTCAGATGCCACAGTATTTGTTTTTATTAAGTATAAACATTACAGTGGAGCTTTCAAGGTATGTGTGCTTGTCACTGTCAATCACCCAGGGGTTGCATTCCCAAAGAGTTTTCAATTCACTTGAAATTTTAACAAAGAGAAACATTTTCTTCAGAGAACTAAAAATATATAAATCACTTGAAACAAGCTGGTAATTAGACTTCATGCTGATTGTTTTGTAATTATAAAGACACCAGGAGGTTCCCTGGATATCCAGAGCCCCATGCTTTCATTGCCAACAACCCAGGTTCAATCTCTGGTCAGGGAACTAAGATCCTAAAAGCCATGCAGTGGAAACAGACAACACTGAATTACAATGTTGTACACCTGAAGCTGATATAATATTGAAAGTCAATTAAACCTCAACAGTTTTTTTTTATAAAGATGATTTAATAGCTTAGGGAATTACCTCAATGGATTCTTCTTTATCCTTAGTGTTGATGAACATGAATTTTATAGAGAGTCTACCTAAATGCTGCATATCAGCTAAATTCTCTGCAATCTTTTATTAGATGTTTTACTAAAAACTTAATTTAGATACACTTGATGTTTGTAGTATTGTTGGTTGAGCTACTTAGAAATGTAGGAGCCTGAATTTTTCATAGATTTAAGTAACATTTTCTTGTGGTCAAATGTTAATTTAATGTATGCACAAATGGAGATATCATGGGAGGAAAGAATTCTGTGTGGGATCACCATGTTCTTCCTCTTTGAAGTATACATTGCTCTAAATAGACATTTCCCAAATCCTTCAACATGTTCAAATTTGAGTATAGATTAATCTCATATTGACAATTTTAACAATAAATGGAAAATAATCACATTATATGCATCTTTTCTTTCCTTATTTTCTAGAGAAGGACATACTGAAAGAGTGTTATCAAGACATTGCTTTTCATGTACGTTCATTAGTAATTCAAAGATTTAGTAGCTGATGGTGATGTTAGTGTAATTAGCAGGGAAAAAAATGGAAGAAATGCATGTTGCTATAGCAATATGTTCATCATGAATGATCTACAGCATAAACACCCAGATTAATTTACAAGATGCCAGGTAGAAAGCTGCATGGCTGACTAGGCTACTCTCAGATGCCACAGTATTTGTTTTTATTAAGTATAAACATTACAGTGGAGCTTTCAAGGTATGTGTGCTTGTCACTGTCAATCACCCAGGGGTTGCATTCCCAAAGAGTTTTCAATTCACTTGAAATTTTTAACAGATGAAGAGAAACATTTTCTTCAGAGAACTAAAAAATATATATATGCCAGCACAGATGACATCTTGACACTGAAACAAGCTAACAGTCTCCTTGTTCATGGGCAGAGTATGTTTCTGAGCACTTGCTTGTGATACCAGAAGTATGAGGGTTTTAATGTGCAAGCTGGTTTAAAAATACTGAAATTGGAAGCCATGGTGTCAGGAAACTTCTTAAGAAAGCCCTTGTGGATATGACCATAAGCTGGATGACATTTTAGCCCACCATAGTTTAGGTTATTACTAGAAACTCAAGACAAAAAAGGCATCGTTACCTCATTGGGCACAGAAATGTGATATGTGGGTGTATATATAGGTGTGTGTTTATGAGCAAGTCTGAAAGATACAGTTGCCAACTGGACGTTTGTTGTTGGTGGTATTTTAGGGCCTGGAGCCAGACACATGGGCTGATACTAAGGACTCACATTCCTCAGCATGGCCAGTGGAGTGATTATGCAGCATTGGCACAAAGATAGATCATGTTGATGATCTGACTTTCTCATTCTCCACTGCCTGAATAGACCAACTTCAGTGATGGGTAAAAGTCGGGAGTTAGAATAAGGTAGAAAGTTAAGAGAAAAGCTCAGGAGTTTTAGAGGTAGTGAAGTTTAGATGATCCTATCTGTATTCCCTAACCATTGATCCTTTATGGCTCAAAGGGTCTTTTAGAGGTTTATATGACCTATGTGGATTGTGACAACATTTTCATTAATTTTTTTCAGCATGTGAAAATAGCAGTAAAAGCTCTCATGAAGTTAGCCTTGTATTTTATTCCAAATATTTTATGATAAGCCTTAAGAAATGGCAATGGCATGTTATAGTGGGACAGTGTGAAGTTTTGCACTGTCCACTTGGGCCAAAAGTCACCATATATTTCTAAATCACTTGGTGCAAGCAAGACAAAGTCATTATCCTTGGAACATGTAACTTATAAGGATGCCCAGTAAAGAATTCTTGATAGAAAGCCAACTTGTTGAGGGCAGGACCTTCAGGGACATCAGGAAAAAGTAGGAGAGTTGTGGTTGTAGGGTTTTTTTTTTTACCAGTCTAGAGAAGGTTTGGGTCTCTAGGACTCACTCCCAACATCTGGTTAAATCATGTATGTTGTGAGATTCGACCAAGAGATATTTTAAACTTTAAGCCAAACCTGGCATTCACTAGTACTATCCCTATAAGATTTAGCCTGGAGGCTAGAGGTTGCCAAACCCAAGTTTGGATCTTGCATTACTTAGGCTGGATAGACAGTCACTGTGTGGAGGAAATGAACAATAAACATTATGTCCTTTGGGGTTCCACAAAGGAAAACAATAAACCTGCATCAGTCATGGTTCCAATAAAGGATGGGTTGCTTGAGACGGCTGCCCAAATAAAGGCTGCTGCAGGCAGTCAGCCCTAGAAAGGGACAAGCAACTTTGTTTTCTTGCCCCACCCCGTTAGGCAGTCAGTTGCTGGCCACCAGTGAAGTTGGTGTTAATCTAATCAGGATGTTTTGCTTTAACTTCTGGTGTAGCTTTTTGTCTGGGTTGAGGAGGGGAAAAAAAGGGACTTTTTAAACATGCTCCCTTTCACAGTTGTTTATATTATCTCTTATTTTCCCAGTACAAATTTTGCATCGGTAAAACTGGTTAGGCAGTACAGTGCTGTTGTGCTTGGTTCAGCATAATTTTCTTCAAAAAATTCCAACACAATAGGAGTGGGTCAGAGATGAACTGAATCTGTCAAGGAATAGGGAAATGGCAGGACTCGATTTTATAGTTATGTGTTGCTAGGATGTCATAACAATGTAGTAATAAAATACAGTCTTCGGGTATGGTATCTTGATATCACTCAGGCGGGAACATCAATGTAAATGTTCTGATACGGGAAGAAACTTGGAGGAACCTGATGATCTGTTTGACTGAACCATGCTATGAGCTCATCTAGAGCACAGTCTATGCTGCCACTTACTTTCCATTTTTTCCCTTGTATCAGGTATCATGCCTGGAACATATCCTAAAATGTCATTGTTGATAGATAGGTATTAATGAAGGGTGACACGTACTATACAGGGGCTTGAGGAATGGCAATATTGTACAATGAGAAAAAGAAGGCAATTAAAGAGAACAAAGGCATCCGGGGACTTGGGAGGAAAATCATGACAGTACACAAGGATTGTGTCATGGAAACCAAGGAAGGGGTGCGTCCAGAAGAAAGGTGTGGTCGAGAATGCTGCCGAAGCCCTGGAGCAGATGCTTTCTCTGCAGTTGTCCCAGCTGTCATTTTGTCTTGACGGGCTGCTGTTTAGACAGTGGTATCACTGGGGGCATGCTGCAAATACACCAGTGATTCAAATCCCTGTGGTTCTGTAGGAGTGAAAGAGCTCTGGAGATAAATTTACCAGTGTAGACACTACACTGGTGATGATCAGAAAGACCAGAAGACGAATAGTTCTGTGATCTGTGAATAAGCTCTGTATTCATTTAAATCTGTATGTAGTTTGGTGCATTAAAGACAAGATTTTAAAGAGAGGCAGGATTGAAACCATGACTCAATTACACATACACTATGTGGCTGTGTATGTCTGTATATTTATATATTGATGTACATAAGTATATACGTTTCCCTTAATTTGCTGGGAACCGATATTTTATAATAAAATTCTTTAAAAAAATACTGTGATGGAGCTTTCAGAGAGGATATTGTGGGTTTTACTGTCAGGATGACTATTAAATATCAATATGTGCCTATATTTAGGTACTGTTATAACTCATTAAGTTGATAATCCCTCAGTACATTCACTAAACATTGATAACATTTTTAAAAAATTTCTTTGATAACATTTTTTGATGATTTTTGTGATCCGTACCATTCAGTACAATTGACAATATATGGTGAAATCAGCTTTTACTTTTTCTTCATAATGGCATCCAGCTAAGCTCATGAGATTCAGTTCTCTTTAAAAAAATGTATTGCTTAACTGAGAAGGTACTTGAAAGGATTTCAGTGAAAACAAAGCAGGTGCTGTTAAATTCCAAAGTAAAATAAATCACATTTTAAACTACATTCCATCCTTAACACAATCCAAAATGCGTAGTCTTTCTCAGATAGCAAAGGAAATGTGAAAATTCGCTTACACAAGACGTTTGCTATTTTCTTTGGTTGAAAATTTTATTATTTGAAAACATTAATATGTTTTCAGCTTCTAAGGCAATACATTTTAATTTCAAACCAATTCATAGTTTGTTTATAATAAGCAACAGTAAGATTAAACTGGATAAGCATATTTCCAATAGAAGCCTGCAAGTTAGTTATATGCCTATGAAAAATAAATAAGTAAAAACAACAGAAAACAGAAAATGGTAGAAAAGTTACCTTCCTAGTCCCTGCATTAGGAATATATATTAGAGCATTCGCTAAAATAGAGATTGTTTAGGAAGAAATACAGAATATACCAAATTACACAATTCTCTAGTTGATGTTCCAAGATATCATACTTTCAAGAAAGATATAATTATACACCTAAATGCCTGTCATCTGTCTCAGGTAGTAACCTACAAATTACTGAATAGTGTGATTATGCAGACGCAAGGAGGAAATAAAGCAGTTACTTCTTCAGCCTGGAAATTTTAGAAATAAGTCTTGCCTACTTGCTAACATAGTGATATGTGTAAACAATGATTTTGCTCTGCATGTTGGTGGTCATTGCATAGATATTCTTCTCTCAGCTCAGTTGTGTAGCTGACATGGGTTTTCGCTGGAACTGATATGATTTCCAGCTCCATAGGTGGAACCAGGTAAGTCTAAATTTAGGATAATTCTGCCTCTCTTGACATAGTGATTGCTTTTGGAAACCTTCGCCTAAGCAATTAGCAAATGACATTCTACAGCCACAAATACTGATCCAGGGTAGGCAGAGATCTAAGCCAGTCTAGTGGTAACAAAGTCAGGCTAAGAGACCTATGAACTCTCCCTCCTGTGTGTTTACCAGAAAGCACATGGCTCAGACAGGACTGGCAACTCCCTCCCTGCCATGAGGAGGGCTGGCCTAGCAAAAAGCCTGCCAGGTGGAAGTGAACAGTGCAAGAGACTGCTAAAGAATCAGGCTGCCTCGATTTAACTGTGGCTCTTCCAACCTCTGCACAGTTTACTTGTAGGAGATTGCTTATTTAACTGTTTTGAGCTGGGTGTCTTATGACTTGAAGCTAAACGCCTCTTCTGAAGTTATTGAAATTATCTCTGATTCCATTTTCTCTCTCAGCCTCCTCAACTCTTCAGGCAGCTAAGGCTTCTGGTAATTGTAATTGTTCCTCGTTTTGTGTCTCTGTTCTCACTGGCTTACTTAGGTCCTTCTGTTTACCTCTCTGTACTACAGCACTGACTTGTTGATAGGTCTAATTTGAATCCACTTAGTACAGTTTTTCAAAGGTTCCCCACTGCTTCCAGGTTAATGCTCAAATTCCTCAGAGGTCTTCGGGAAACCTTGGCTCTCTTCGACTTTTAAACTTCATCTTGAAAACTAACATAAACTGCTCTGGTTGTCTGAACGTAATATGTGTTTTATTCTCTTTAGACCTTTACCTGTTTATCTTCTGAAATACTCTGACCCATTTTGATCAGACAATTTAGCTTAAAATACCACTTCTTTGGTAAAGTGTGTCTTAATTGCCTTTTTTTTTTAAACTTCCTGCATGACAAATTGCTCATTCTTCATTGTTCTTATGGCAGTTTATACACATACACATATCAACACTTTCCACATTGTGTTGTAATGATTTGTTTATAGTTTGATCTCCCTTCTGGATTGTGACTCATTGAAGGCCAGGTCTAGGCGAAGACGTTGTTTTCCTCCCAACTTAGCCTAAGGATTTGTACATAGTACACATTTAATACATGCTTTCTGATTATGCAATTAAAGGACTGAATTAGTTTTTATGGTTGTTACTGCAAAACAGGCTGTCAGAATACACATCTACAGGTACTCTCCTAAAAATGAAACCAGTTGAGAAGGACATGGTGCCTAATGTCTTATATTTTACATGTTATTCTTCATAGAGTTTAAAACAACTGATTGCTTATTAGGTCTCTTAAATTGAAGACATTTTAATAGTTATAATTTTAATTTTTTTTTTTTTCTAGAACGACATCTTTTAGTTTAGACCGACTCAGAGACAAAAGACAAGAGGAGCTCTAAGGTCTGCTTGTCTGTATTTACTTGGTCTAAAATAGCTCTGGACTTTTGTTACATGAGGTTTTCATGTGATTTGAGAGAAAAACTTTTAACCTGCTGCTTTGTTTGAACAGTGATGGCAAAAACTAAAAATAACACAAGATTCCAAATGCGTGTATGGAAATTAAAACACAATTTTGGGCAATTGCTGTAAAAACTTCCACTCTCTTTATACACCTTAGACTTAGCCGGAGCCAGATCTGCCCACAAAGGAGACGTTTAACTGATAGGTTCTCTTTATGAAAGGCCTTTTCCAGGGGCCACATCTTGGGGGGTTTGGGGAAGGGAAGTGTGTGGTTCGGTCTAAATTTCATCCAGGACTTCTCTCCCCATCTGACCCTGGAAATTGCTGCAATTTTAGCTTCCTGTGGTAGGCAGTAAAAAAAAAAAAATCAGAAATGGTAGAAAGACACTTAACCAAGCACAGGGACTTTCTGAGATCCCTAGGCTAGAGTCAGCTATGTATTCATAAGCAACACAACATAATTCTAACTTACATAGGGCATCAACCATCAAACTTCTCTATGGATGAACCTTGAAAATAACTTTCCATCAGGAGCTACTATTGGTGAGATAGGTTTTTGTTGACCATTTTTAAAAATAAGAGAAGAAAATAATGTTTCTTTGTAGAACGTGATTCAAAAAACATCTCTTGGGCTTTCCTGGTGGTCCAGTGGGCGAAGAATCTACCTTGCAGTGCAAGGAGCACCAGTTCAATCTCTGGCCCGAGAAGATCCCATGTGCCACAGAGCAGCTGGACTGGTGTGTCCAATTAGGAGCCATTGCCCTGGAGCGCATGCACCCAGAGCCAGTGCTCTGCAATAAGAGAGGCCACTGCAGTGGGAGGTCCACACAGGCCAAAAGAATAAAGATGGATGAAAATAAATAAATTAAAAACCAATAAAAGAGGTCAAAATAAAATTTAAAAAATCTCTCATAAGGAGATGTGTGAAATAAGGGGTTGTAGAACAAATGTGTGAATGGGAGGTAAAGGGCAAGTGAAGCCGTTTGAATAGGTTGCCATAAAAAGAAAGGTCACAGTGATTCAGCCAACTAAGTCAGCCATAACTAAGAATACCAGGGAACTGCCTGTGGGGCTCAGAAGGCTTTGATGGAAACTTGACACCTGAGATTGACGGGGCGTCTGAAACTTTGCAGCTGTTTCATTTCAGGCATTCTTCTCCAGGATGGCTACTGCCTGGATTTAAGAAGCTGTAGACAGCAGTCAGTGAAGGAAATGGACACCAGGGCAAAATCATCGTAGAATACAACACCTAGTGTAGAAGGTTCCTTCGGCTAGAAGATGCAGATCGTAGTCATGCACCAACTTAGTCCCTATCCTCCCTATGCATGTTCCTTAACACTCTTCACTGCCCTGATTCACGCCTTAGCAGCAACAAAAGGTAATTTCCTAAGAACAGATTGTGTAAATGTTTTACCTGCTGAAAATCCCACAGTGAGGGAAAGTGGTATAATACAAAAACCATACGTGTTGGAATCCAAATGTTTTTAATCATAGCTCTGATCTTTTCTGTCCTTGTGGCTATAGGCAAATTCTCTTGTATGAGGTTCACATTCCTCCTCTGTAAAATGAAAATAAAAATAAGCATGTATGAAGAACTGTTATAATATGTATTTGATAATATATTTGAATGACTAGACACACTTTAAAATCTTAGTTCAGCTAATATGGCAACTAATATTATGTTGGCTTTCCAACTTTATTTAGCAGTTAGAGCTTGTGATTCAAATACAATGTTAAATTGTGATATATATGCCTTCTATACATGCACATAAATGCACCTACACAAACATATACATATATACACATGTACATATATATACATGTATGTAACAGTTAAAAGCAGTTACTATATTTTGTAATTTCAAATCAAATTCTTTTTAAAGTAAGCAAGGAGAAACGTAAGCATTATGAAAACAGAACTTGGATAAAAATAGCAATAATGACAATTACTGGCGATGTGTGATTCATCAGGGGTGAATTATCTCATTAGATTTCTACACAATCTTAAAACACAATCACTATTAGCACCATTACCCCCATTTTACAGAAAAGGTAATAAGATCAAGACAGGCCAATTCATTTCTCTAGAACCTATAGTAGGGTGGCAGGATTGCAACTCAAGCAGTGTGCCACTAGAGTCTATATCTTCAGGCTCCCATTGCCTCTGCAGCCAAACTATTATGTATTTTATTAATACTCAGAGTATTGGTAATCTTGACACAGAGATAAGTAGTGGCAAATTGTCAAAAGAAATTAAACAGTTGCCATAAAATTTCTGAAGACTGTTTATATTAGTGCATACAATTTAAAGCAAATTATTAGGGTATTTTCTTTTCAGAGTTAAATCACTACAATTTCTAATAACTTTTACCTCCCTTAAATGGTAAAGGTTAAATTTACATGAAATGCTATATGGGGTTCCTAGCCAACATTAACTAATTAGTTCATCCAAAAACCTTCGGCTAGAAGATGCAGATCGTATTCCCAACTGTTCCTAAACCCCCCTGATTCACGCCTTAGCAGCAACAAAAGGTAATTTCCTAAGAACAGATTGTGTAAATGTTTTACCTGCTGAAAATCCCACAGTGAGGGAAAGTGGTATAATACAAAAACCATACGTGTTGGAATCCAAATGTTTTTAATCATAGCTCTGATCTTTTCTGTCCTTGTGGCTATAGGCAAATTCTCTTGTATGAGGTTCACATTCCTCCTCTGTAAAATGAAAATAAAAATAAGCATGTATGAAGAACTGTTATAATATGTATTTGATAATATATTTGAATGACTAGACACACTTTAAAATCTTAGTTCAGCTAATATGGCAACTAATATTATGTTGGCTTTCCAACTTTATTTAGCAGTTAGAGCTTGTGATTCAAATACAATGTTAAATTGTGATATATATGCCTTCTATACATGCACATAAATGCACCTACACAAACATATACATATATACACATGTACATATATATACATGTATGTAACAGTTAAAAGCAGTTACTATATTTTGTAATTTCAAATCAAATTCTTTTTAAAGTAAGCAAGGAGAAACGTAAGCATTATGAAAACAGAACTTGGATAAAATAGCAATAATGACAATTACTGGCGATGTGTGATTCATCAGGGGTGAATTATCTCATTAGATTTCTACACAATCTTAAAACACAATCACTATTAGCACCATTACCCCCATTTTACAGAAAAGGTAATAAGATCAAGACAGGCCAATTCATTTCTCTAGAACCTATAGTAGGGTGGCAGGATTGCAACTCAAGCAGTGTGCCACTAGAGTCTATATCTTCAGGCTCCCATTGCCTCTGCAGCCAAACTATTATGTATTTTATTAATACTCAGAGTATTGGTAATCTTGACACAGAGATAAGTAGTGGCAAATTGTCAAAAGAAATTAAACAGTTGCCATAAAATTTCTGAAGACTGTTTATATTAGTGCATACAATTTAAAGCAAATTATTAGGGTATTTTCTTTTCAGAGTTAAATCACTACAATTTCTAATAACTTTTTACCTCCCTTAAATGGTAAAGGTTAAATTTACATGAAATGCTATATGGGGTTCCTAGCCAATCATTAACTAATTAGTTCATCCAAAAATGTTTTTTGAACATATGTTAGGTGGCATGTCAATTTAAATATTGCTTGATGAGAAATTATTGTGAAATAGAGTTTGAACCTTAGTGGTATTTTGAAGAAATTATTAAATTGCTTGCTAAATATGTCCAAAACTAAAAGTATAATTTTATTATTAACATTCTATATGAGTCTTAAGACTAGTAACAAGATGACTCTTCATTACTTAGTTGAAATCATTATAATTTGAGAGATGTTTAGCTATTGGGTTTTATATTAGGGATATTGCAGGAATGATTTTATTTCATATAGTATCTTAAAAAACCTGATAATAGGGCAGCCTGATGGACCTCTGTATTAAAAACTAACGCTTAGAATTCAGTGTTCAAATCATTACATATAACACAGGAAAGTTTTCCTTAATAAAATTAACAGTTTTTATAATAAGATCCCACAATGTTTCCAAAATACTAGCAATTGGATAATGAAAATGAAAATAATGTGCATACTATATAAGCAAGGCATTGAAAGAGGTAATGCATCCCAGTTTATAAAATGTTTTTTCCTTAGGTATCTGCTGGCACTGATGTATCAGGAATATCTGTCTTTCTATTTATGTATGTATGTGTCTGTCTGCCTCTTATCTGAACTAGAGTTTTGCATCTGTTAGCTCTAATTTATGCTCTTACCACTTGTTTGAATGACTTTTGTGTAGCCCTGAAAAATGTATCGTATATCTTGTCCATTAGAAGTCAAGACAGGCCAATTCATTTCTCTAGAACCTATAGTAGGGTGGCAGGATTGCAACTCAAGCAGTGTGCCACTAGAGTCTATATCTTCAGGCTCCCATTGCCTCTGCAGCCAAACTATTATGTATTTTATTAATACTCAGAGTATTGGTAATCTTGACACAGAGATAAGTAGTGGCAAATTGTCAAAAGAAATTAAACAGTTGCCATAAAATTTCTGAAGACTGTTTATATTAGTGCATACAATTTAAAGCAAATTATTAGGGTATTTTCTTTTCAGAGTTAAATCACTACAATTTCTAATAACTTTTTACCTCCCTTAAATGGTAAAGGTTAAATTTACATGAAATGCTATATGGGGTTCCTAGCCAATCATTAACTAATTAGTTCATCCAAAAATGTTTTTTGAACATATGTTAGGTGGCATGTCAATTTAAATATTGCTTGATGAGAAATTATTGTGAAATAGAGTTTGAACCTTAGTGGTATTTTGAAGAAATTATTAAATTGCTTGCTAAATATGTCCAAAACTAAAAGTATAATTTTATTATTAACATTCTATATGAGTCTTAAGACTAGTAACAAGATGACTCTTCATTACTTAGTTGAAATCATTATAATTTGAGAGATGTTTAGCTATTGGGTTTTTATATTAGGGATATTTAGGGAATGATTTTATTTCATATAGTATCTTAAAAAACCTGATAATAGGGCAGCCTGATGGACCTCTGTATTAAAAACTAACGCTTAGAATTCAGTGTTCAAATCATTACATATAACACAGGAAAGTTTTCCTTAATAAAATTAACAGTTTTTATAATAAGATCCCACAATGTTTCCAAAATACTAGCAATTGGATAATGAAAATGAAAATAATGTGCATACTATATAAGCAAGGCATTGAAAGAGGTAATGCATCCCAGTTTATAAAATGTTTTTTCCTTAGGTATCTGCTGGCACTGATGTATCAGGAATATCTGTCTTTCTATTTATGTATGTATGTGTCTGTCTGCCTCTTATCTGAACTAGAGTTTTGCATCTGTTAGCTCTAATTTATGCTCTTACCACTTGTTTGAATGACTTTTGTGTAGCCCTTTTCTTGTTTTGTTATACATATTCATAAAATTAGCTTTTGCTTCCCTCCATTTTCTCATTCACATTGACCCCTGAATATAAGTGCCTCTCAAAATAGAATACCTACAAGAATCACCCGAGAAACTTGTGAAACATGTTGATTTCCAGATCCCATCTTCCAAGGTTCTGACACTGTGGGATTGGACTTAAACCCCAGAATCTGCATTTTTCCAAATGTGCCCCATTAATTCTGATGGAGGTGGTCTTGTGAGCACACATTGGGGACATTTCTACTGGAGTTAATACATTAAAATGAAATGAAAATGTAGGTTGACATATTGCAGAATGGTTACGTTGAATTTATAACAGGAGAAAATATTGAAAGACTGCTATTTCAAACTCTTTACAAAGATAAAGTGAATGCTTTCTTACATAGGGCAAATTGCTTCTAATTTATGTGCCTTGTGAGATAGAGAAAAAGGCAGAAAAATGCAGATGATTGACCAAGATGGTTACTGTAAGTTAGTTGTAAATGTGATATCTTTTTATCCATGGAAACTTAAAATGATTGCACAGTGGCCTGGAAATTTTTTTCTCCTGTTTATGCCTGTCATTCTCTGCATGTAACTTCCCAAATATTGAATATCTAGTGAATAGAGGGCTATGACCCCAATAAAGAAAAATATAAAGAGATGAGATGCACCTTATTATAATTCAATGGAGATTTCTAGATTTTGCATTATGTAAAATATTAATTCTGTGAGGTTTTCAAAATTGGTATAAATTTAGAATGTTTGGGGTTTTTTCTAATGAAGGTTTTCTATAAATAACAGTTTAAATAAGATCCCACAATGTTTCCAAAATACTAGCAATTGGATAATGAAAATGAAAATAATGTGCATACTATATAAGCAAGGCATTGAAAGAGGTAATGCATCCCAGTTTATAAAATGTTTTTTCCTTAGGTATCTGCTGGCACTGATGTATCAGGAATATCTGTCTTTCTATTTATGTATGTATGTGTCTGTCTGCCTCTTATCTGAACTAGAGTTTTGCATCTGTTAGCTCTAATTTATGCTCTTACCACTTGTTTGAATGACTTTTGTGTAGCCCTTTTCTTGTTTTGTTATACATATTCATAAAATTAGCTTTTGCTTCCCTCCATTTTCTCATTCACATTGACCCCTGAATATAAGTGCCTCTCAAAATAGAATACCTACAAGAATCACCCGAGAAACTTGTGAAACATGTTGATTTCCAGATCCCATCTTCCAAGGTTCTGACACTGTGGGATTGGACTTAAACCCCAGAATCTGCATTTTTCCAAATGTGCCCCATTAATTCTGATGGAGGTGGTCTTGTGAGCACACATTGGGGACATTTCTACTGGAGTTAATACATTAAAATGAAATGAAAATGTAGGTTGACATATTGCAGAATGGTTACGTTGAATTTATAACAGGAGAAAATATTGAAAGACTGCTATTTCAAACTCTTTACAAAGATAAAGTGAATGCTTTCTTACATAGGGCAAATTGCTTCTAATTTATGTGCCTTGTGAGATAGAGAAAAAGGCAGAAAAATGCAGATGATTGACCAAGATGGTTACTGTAAGTTAGTTGTAAATGTGATATCTTTTTATCCATGGAAACTTAAAATGATTGCACAGTGGCCTGGAAATTTTTTTCTCCTGTTTATGCCTGTCATTCTCTGCATGTAACTTCCCAAATATTGAATATCTAGTGAATAGAGGGCTATGACCCCAATAAAGAAAAATATAAAGAGATGAGATGCACCTTATTATAATTCAATGGAGATTTCTAGATTTTGCATTATGTAAAATATTAATTCTGTGAGGTTTTCAAAATTGGTATAAATTTAGAATGTGATTTTGGGGGGATCAGTTAAATTATTATTTTTCCCCCTAAAATTGAAATCCTCTTTTGTGTCTTTCCATAGACTTTTTTTTTATAGCTTTAAACATATCCAATCTGACTTAAAATATAATACTTCTTAGGTGATATTAAGCTAAGATCACTGAATAATTTTCTGAAATATCTATATTTCCAAGGGCCACTGGCATAAAGGTTCACTTAGAATTAAAATAATCTGTAAGTATAAAAGTCAAAATGTTTTTCTAAATAGAAAAAATTCATATATCATGCCCATTTCTTAGGCAATTTGCTGCATGTTTCATTGTTATATGACAGTGAAACTATGAGGAAATTTTTGGAATTTATGAATTAGATGAGATTGTAACAACCAAATAATTCTACTTTCTCAAATAAAAGAGAAAATGTTGAATGACATTTAAATCAAACTGACTAGACTGAACTTTTCTGCCCAATGAGGAACATTTCTCTTGCCATAATTTATCTTAAATTATTTTTATAGGGACTGGATTTTCTTCATAACCACAATGCCTTTTTTAATATTGGCTTTTGGCTTTTATTCTGAGGCAGACCCTTTTAAATTTAAACATGATCTGTTGTATTTACTTTGAATGCCAATATATTGTGTATTACCCACCAAGTGACTCTTTCTTTCTGCTGTTCAGAATTAAATAAACCAAGACGCAACACATGTCTTAAAACCACAATAGTTTATTTATAAGAAGAAAGACAGCCCATCAAACTTTCCACAGGAATTTAAAAAATCCATCAGGGACTCAAAGCCTTTACTTTCTTTCATAAATTGAATGGTTACTGTAAGTTAGTTGTAAATGTGATATCTTTTTATCCATGGAAACTTAAAATGATTGCACAGTGGCCTGGAAATTTTTTTCTCCTGTTTATGCCTGTCATTCTCTGCATGTAACTTCCCAAATATTGAATATCTAGTGAATAGAGGGCTATGACCCCAATAAAGAAAAATATAAAGAGATGAGATGCACCTTATTATAATTCAATGGAGATTTCTAGATTTTGCATTATGTAAAATATTAATTCTGTGAGGTTTTCAAAATTGGTATAAATTTAGAATGTGATTTTGGGGGGATCAGTTAAATTATTATTTTTCCCCCTAAAATTGAAATCCTCTTTTGTGTCTTTCCATAGACTTTTTTTTTATAGCTTTAAACATATCCAATCTGACTTAAAATATAATACTTCTTAGGTGATATTAAGCTAAGATCACTGAATAATTTTCTGAAATATCTATATTTCCAAGGGCCACTGGCATAAAGGTTCACTTAGAATTAAAATAATCTGTAAGTATAAAAGTCAAAATGTTTTTCTAAATAGAAAAAAATTCATATATCATGCCCATTTCTTAGGCAATTTGCTGCATGTTTCATTGTTATATGACAGTGAAACTATGAGGAAATTTTTGGAATTTATGAATTAGATGAGATTGTAACAACCAAATAATTCTACTTTCTCAAATAAAAGAGAAAATGTTGAATGACATTTAAATCAAACTGACTAGACTGAACTTTTCTGCCCAATGAGGAACATTTCTCTTGCCATAATTTATCTTAAATTATTTTTATAGGGACTGGATTTTCTTCATAACCACAATGCCTTTTTTAATATTGGCTTTTGGCTTTTATTCTGAGGCAGACCCTTTTAAATTTAAACATGATCTGTTGTATTTACTTTGAATGCCAATATATTGTGTATTACCCACCAAGTGACTCTTTCTTTCTGCTGTTCAGAATTAAATAAACCAAGACGCAACACATGTCTTAAAACCACAATAGTTTATTTATAAGAAGAAAGACAGCCCATCAAACTTTCCACAGGAATTTAAAAAATCCATCAGGGACTCAAAGCCTTTACTTTCTTTCCATTCATATAATTTTGGTTTTGGCTTAACACTTAGCACAATATTCACTTCAAAAGAATATCCCTAGCATTTAAAGTAAACAATCATTGTTCTACACAGACTTTTAATTTTTCCCTTCTGCCCTTTGCCACTTTTCTTCTCTTGGACCAGTTCTTTGCTTAGCATTACGTTAGAGGATGCCAGATATGAAATCCCTTTTGAGTGTATATTTTGATATGAAGACTAACTCATAAAAGATCAAATTGTTACATTTTGTTTCATTTCCAATTACTTTTGACATCTATAGTTTCTTAACATTTTAAAATGATACTTTGATTATAGGGGATGAGATAGGACAAAATAACTGCAATTAGAATGAAACAGATTCTGGCTTTAGAGAGGAAAATTCAGTTTGAACATGATGTAAGGCAATGAGGATTCATTTTGGGTTCAAATTCTTTGGGACTGGATAAGCCAAAACATATGATCTAAGGGGTGGCCTTACTCTCATCCAAAGTCGATCTCATAAAATAACTTCAAACTTCACTGCAAGAGACATGGTTACTAATGACCAAATGAGGGTCAATAGAAAATATCCATAAATTGCAGAATCCTTGTCTTGTTCTTTTGTCTCAAGAAGTTTACAAACTGTGAATTTATGTATGCTTTGATTACTAAGGCTGTCTTGAATACAAATAAGTTCTTGCTTTTTTTGGCCCATTGGAGTTGTGAACAATTGAAAACGTACTTCAGTTTCACATTTACCCTGGAAATTCTGAAATCCTGCATTTCATATTAAGAGGGCATACTCAGCCAACACTCTGTGTGGACTATAGCTAATTTATCTTAGATTATTTTTATAGGGACTGGATTTTCTTCATAACCACAATGCCTTTTTTAATATTGGCTTTTGGCTTTTATTCTGAGGCAGACCCTTTTAAATTTAAACATGATCTGTTGTATTTACTTTGAATGCCAATATATTGTGTATTACCCACCAAGTGACTCTTTCTTTCTGCTGTTCAGAATTAAATAAACCAAGACGCAACACATGTCTTAAAACCACAATAGTTTATTTATAAGAAGAAAGACAGCCCATCAAACTTTCCACAGGAATTTAAAAAATCCATCAGGGACTCAAAGCCTTTACTTTCTTTCCATTCATATAATTTTGGTTTTGGCTTAACACTTAGCACAATATTCACTTCAAAAGAATATCCCTAGCATTTAAAGTAAACAATCATTGTTCTACACAGACTTTTAATTTTTCCCTTCTGCCCTTTGCCACTTTTCTTCTCTTGGACCAGTTCTTTGCTTAGCATTACGTTAGAGGATGCCAGATATGAAATCCCTTTTGAGTGTATATTTTGATATGAAGACTAACTCATAAAAGATCAAATTGTTACATTTTGTTTCATTTCCAATTACTTTTGACATCTATAGTTTCTTAACATTTTAAAATGATACTTTGATTATAGGGGATGAGATAGGACAAAATAACTGCAATTAGAATGAAACAGATTCTGGCTTTAGAGAGGAAAATTCAGTTTGAACATGATGTAAGGCAATGAGGATTCATTTTGGGTTCAAATTCTTTGGGACTGGATAAGCCAAAACATATGATCTAAGGGGTGGCCTTACTCTCATCCAAAGTCGATCTCATAAAATAACTTCAAACTTCACTGCAAGAGACATGGTTACTAATGACCAAATGAGGGTCAATAGAAAATATCCATAAATTGCAGAATCCTTGTCTTGTTCTTTTGTCTCAAGAAGTTTACAAACTGTGAATTTATGTATGCTTTGATTACTAAGGCTGTCTTGAATACAAATAAGTTCTTGCTTTTTTTGGCCCATTGGAGTTGTGAACAATTGAAAACGTACTTCAGTTTCACATTTACCCTGGAAATTCTGAAATCCTGCATTTCATATTAAGAGGGCATACTCAGCCAACACTCTGTGTGGACTATAGCTAACAGTCTTTTACCCAAACACGAGGACTTGCCAAATGAACAAAGAGTTTGCTTCTATGATGAAAAATGTTGAAAGTCATGAAGTTGTGTCAAGGGAAAAGAAAACACCTTGTTGACTTGTGGATGTTACTGTGCTAAGTGCTAGGATAACATACAGTTTTGGCCCTTAGGCAGTTCAGTGCTTTGCAGTTTATTCTTCCTTGCAGGGAATAACCCAAGTCAGATACTCGCTATGTTAATATTCTGTTACCAAAGTTCTTTTGCACAGAGAATCCTATATGCATTGAAATGTGTAATTTATAAACATATGTCTTATTGCAGAATATAAATACATGCCTCACCACTTAAAATATAAATTTTAGTCTTGCATGTATCCATGCATGCTGTGTGCAAGTCCTGCATGCGTGGTACTTGTTACTGTTTCCCCAATGTGTTCTGTATTGACACATGCTTATGGACTGGACTTGATTTCTTGCTTTTGTTGATCTCTCTCAAGTCATGATTATAATGCAATAAAAGAGAGGTATGAATAGCCTGAATACCACAGAAATAGCAGGAACTTATATAGAAAGAATCACAGAATACAGGAAGAAAAAGACTTCTTTGAGGCGGCTCCCATATTTGCTGTGACTTTGCTTCCTGCTATTGGTGCCTGCAGCCAACACCTTTGTGTTTCTTCGTAAATCCGATGTTACTCCCAGTTTTCTGTTACATGGAGTGAAGCTCAGTGTTTAGGGTCATAGAGTCTCAAGTCAGATTGTTTGGTGATTTTTTTTTTAATCTAAGTGACCTAAGACAAAAATTTTTACATATTTGCACTCTGATATTCTCATCTGAAAAACGGCATGAATACCCATCTTCAGCTGAGCCTAAGCAGTACAGATTGCTGCAATTAGCCACTCTGAAGTCAGGTGGACTCCTAAGCAATTGATGGAATGTCATGATTTAACTGGCAACACATTTCTTTTTTCCCTTTCTTGGTGGTACATAATGTGATGTCATGTCTTATCACGGATATTGTGATGGAGTATGATAATCAGAACTTTATTGGGCTCTGTTTAGTATTATCATTTTTAGACAAGACATAGCCACTATTATTTCTTATATGCATTTCAGCCTTAGGTATGTCTTGGGGTAGTAAACTTCCTGTCTTATGAGCTCTCTATGGAGTTGGACTTACCGGAGTAAGGAGAGAGAAAACAGATGGTGTCATTGTGAAAAGCACACTTTTCATATAAAAGTTGGATTTCCTTCCTCCCCACCTACACAGTTGCTGCCAGAGGGGAGTTACGTCCTACAAGATATTTGGAAACTATAAGTAGGTTTTAAACTGAGATACCTGGAACCCTGTATCACTCATTTTTATTATTTTACTTTCTCTTTGGCATAGGTCCTTATGTCTATAATGAAAGAGAATTTGAGTTTTTATTGCTTTCTGAGGTCTTTTAATTTGCTTTAGAATCCATAGACCTCTGCATGTGGCCCAAAATAGGTAGTCAACAATGACTGTTAAAATAGTTAATCCTGTTGTATTATGCAAGGCCTCTGAGGTTTGCCCTTGCCACTTACTTGCAACTAATGTAATACTGTGACATTAGCTATGAAGTATGTTTTTTGAAATAAAGAAATCCTCAACATGTCCATTGCTCTGATTTGTCCTTTGGCTGGGCTGGCGAAGTAGATACAAATTTCAGGGGGAAAAAATCTGTGGCACTCCTAGAGAATGTGTAAGTACTTAATGACTTCAAGTTTTCCAGAGAATTATAAATCATTATTTCTGTCTTTGAACTAGCTGTTGGCACTCCTGCAGACTTCTTATACAATACAAAAATTCTATAAAGCAAATAAAATTTTATTCATGTAATACACAATTAAGGATTATGTATATTTTTGTTCTTTTCTGCCTACTACTGTTTATGCATTAGACACTAGTATTGTTTCTATGATTAGATCCTTCTCGGGCGTTTGTCTTAAATTAAATTTCCATATGTTTAAGGCAGTGACTTACTAATGCAGAATTTTGGCATTTGCGTGTATTTTATTCCATTGCAAAATTCTATAGCAGGTGGTACATAATGTGATGTCATGTCTTATCACGGATATTGTGATGGAGTATGATAATCAGAACTTTATTGGGCTCTGTTTAGTATTATCATTTTAGACAAGACATAGCCACTATTATTTCTTATATGCATTTCAGCCTTAGGTATGTCTTGGGGTAGTAAACTTCCTGTCTTATGAGCTCTCTATGGAGTTGGACTTACCGGAGTAAGGAGAGAGAAAACAGATGGTGTCATTGTGAAAAGCACACTTTTCATATAAAAGTTGGATTTCCTTCCTCCCCACCTACACAGTTGCTGCCAGAGGGGAGTTACGTCCTACAAGATATTTGGAAACTATAAGTAGGTTTTAAACTGAGATACCTGGAACCCTGTATCACTCATTTTTATTATTTTACTTTCTCTTTGGCATAGGTCCTTATGTCTATAATGAAAGAGAATTTGAGTTTTTATTGCTTTCTGAGGTCTTTTAATTTGCTTTAGAATCCATAGACCTCTGCATGTGGCCCAAAATAGGTAGTCAACAATGACTGTTAAAATAGTTAATCCTGTTGTATTATGCAAGGCCTCTGAGGTTTGCCCTTGCCACTTACTTGCAACTAATGTAATACTGTGACATTAGCTATGAAGTATGTTTTTTGAAATAAAGAAATCCTCAACATGTCCATTGCTCTGATTTGTCCTTTGGCTGGGCTGGCGAAGTAGATACAAATTTCAGGGGGAAAAAAAAATCTGTGGCACTCCTAGAGAATGTGTAAGTACTTAATGACTTCAAGTTTTCCAGAGAATTATAAATCATTATTTCTGTCTTTGAACTAGCTGTTGGCACTCCTGCAGACTTCTTATACAATACAAAAATTCTATAAAGCAAATAAAATTTTATTCATGTAATACACAATTAAGGATTATGTATATTTTTGTTCTTTTCTGCCTACTACTGTTTATGCATTAGACACTAGTATTGTTTCTATGATTAGATCCTTCTCGGGCGTTTGTCTTAAATTAAATTTCCATATGTTTAAGGCAGTGACTTACTAATGCAGAATTTTGGCATTTGCGTGTATTTTATTCCATTGCAAAATTCTATAGCATCTGTAATTATTTAATGATCAAAACAGTTACTTGATCTTGTCAATATTGCTAATTCTAACTAAACATATAAAAAAGGAGATGTCCTTTTTCTTCTTTCACATATTAATTATCACACTAAATTGGAAAACAGAGTAAAAAAAAGTTCATTCTCAAATAATTATTGCTTGTCATTCCAACCTGAGAAGCATTGAACTAAGTAGAAAAGTGTTACTTTTCCAAAGACAAAAACTCAATTTACACTCAGCATTTGGAATTCTGCTGATAAGAAACTTGAAAGTTAATAATAGTTAGAATTTCTGTATTTCTAACAAGAGAAATACAGAAGAGCAAGAGCTTTGGGTCCTCTGGCCTGGTAACCTTGGACTTTAGTTGAAACAACTTATAAAAAATACCAGCTAAGGAATCTTGGGCACTTTTCAGAGGCTCCGTAATAATAGCATCACCATGTTTCATTAGTCCTGAGACATCTTCCCACATTGCACTTAACATTTCCATGATGAAGATGTCTTTTATAATCAATAGCAATTAACATTAGGTGAAATAGAGTGTTTAAATGATAATGATGACTGTTTATTGATGATCTATTAAACCACTGTTTTAGCTATTTTATACAAGGTATCTTTTATAAACTTCAGAGGTCTTAAAACTAAGAAAGCAGATATTCAGAGAGATACCTAGCTTGCCTGAATCACAGGGGCAATAAGTGACAGAGCTGAGATTCAGATCTGGGTCTGTCTGACTCTGAGATCCATGTGCTTGACCACTGTACTGCATTACTGACATGGTAAAAGAAGTAAAAAGGGAAAAAGGCTGTGTGGATGTAGGAGTGCTTTTCAGAACCAATGAAAAGAAATGCAGTGAAGCTTCAGGAGAAGATGGACTGGGAACTAGAACCATGTCAGGCTTTTCTTAGCTTTCTCTTTGTTGTGCCGGTTCTTCCTGAACAGATGCTTTCTTGTTTCTTTCTGCAGGCTGGCTTTCTCTACTTGGCCACATGGCAGAAATTTGCCTTTTACATCATTCAACCTATTTAAAATAGCTTAGTATCCAATAGATATGGAAAAGGAAGGAGAGAGTCATCCTGCACTAATGTAAGAGATGGGATTCACTGCTGTCAATGGGAAGTGGGTTCAGAGTAAATAAGTTCATTACTCAAATCAATTATAAAAAAAAGGAGATGTCCTTTTCTTCTTTCACATATTAATTATCACACTAAATTGGAAAACAGAGTAAAAGTTCATTCTCAAATAATTATTGCTTGTCATTCCAACCTGAGAAGCATTGAACTAAGTAGAAAAGTGTTACTTTTCCAAAGACAAAAACTCAATTTACACTCAGCATTTGGAATTCTGCTGATAAGAAACTTGAAAGTTAATAATAGTTAGAATTTCTGTATTTCTAACAAGAGAAATACAGAAGAGCAAGAGCTTTGGGTCCTCTGGCCTGGTAACCTTGGACTTTAGTTGAAACAACTTATAAAAAATACCAGCTAAGGAATCTTGGGCACTTTTCAGAGGCTCCGTAATAATAGCATCACCATGTTTCATTAGTCCTGAGACATCTTCCCACATTGCACTTAACATTTCCATGATGAAGATGTCTTTTATAATCAATAGCAATTAACATTAGGTGAAATAGAGTGTTTAAATGATAATGATGACTGTTTATTGATGATCTATTAAACCACTGTTTTAGCTATTTTATACAAGGTATCTTTTATAAACTTCAGAGGTCTTAAAACTAAGAAAGCAGATATTCAGAGAGATACCTAGCTTGCCTGAATCACAGGGGCAATAAGTGACAGAGCTGAGATTCAGATCTGGGTCTGTCTGACTCTGAGATCCATGTGCTTGACCACTGTACTGCATTACTGACATGGTAAAAGAAGTAAAAGGAAAATGGCTGTGTGGATGTAGGAGTGCTTTTCAGAACCAATGAAAAGAAATGCAGTGAAGCTTCAGGAGAAGATGGACTGGGAACTAGAACCATGTCAGGCTTTTCTTAGCTTTCTCTTTGTTGTGCCGGTTCTTCCTGAACAGATGCTTTCTTGTTTCTTTCTGCAGGCTGGCTTTCTCTACTTGGCCACATGGCAGAAATTTGCCTTTTACATCATTCAACCTATTTAAAATAGCTTAGTATCCAATAGATATGGAAAAGGAAGGAGAGAGTCATCCTGCACTAATGTAAGAGATGGGATTCACTGCTGTCAATGGGAAGTGGGTTTCAGAGAATGAGGAACTGTAAGGCCATCGATTGGGCAGATACCGTGGCTTGTCTGTCCAAAAGTCATACAGGACACATTTGGTGTGGTATAGACTCTCACAAAATGCACAGGGACATGTGTTGTTGGTTCCTACTTTGAAACAAACCAGTCTTCTTTTGATAAAACTGTTGGTACAGGTAGCTCTGTAGTCCATTTCATGACTTGGATATGCACATACAGTCTCTTCACGACACTTACTAAGATCTGAAGCAGCATCTGCCAATAAAGAACATGGAAAACAGTGCTCTCTATTTGAAGTAAGCAGAGATGGCCATGAAGCTACAGAAGCTTCATGGGCAATGTGAAATTTCAACCTGGTTCTGAAAGGTATATATAGTTTAGATGTGCAGAGAAGGGGGATACCAAATAAGGTGGGTGAAAGGCAGCCTAATTTTGCTGAAAAACATCACAAACAGGCTGGGAATAGCCAGGAGAGATTAAATAGATAAGGAGAAAGAAATGACAACCCACTTCAGTATTCTTGCCTGGGAAATGCCCTGGACACAGGAGTCTGGTGGGCTACAGTTCACAGGGTCACAAAAGAGTCGGACATGACTTAGTGACAAAACAGCAACAGCAAGGCTGTATTTTAGGAAGATCTGAAAGTTGCTTGGAAGTTAGGTTGTAACAAATTGTCTAGAACTGAGACAGAAATTGCATAGCTATTCAATAAATAGCTCTTCTATTTCTTTTTGCTACTGGGCACATTTCCCAAACTCCTTTACAGATATTTTGACCATGTGATTGATCCTGGCCAGTACAATGTGGATGGGAGGCTTGACTCACAAAAACCCCCAGCGTAATCCTCCACTTTCTCTCTATCTCATTTGCTGACTTGACTTTGTGTCTACATTGAAAATCACAGAACCGCTTTATATCTAGTTCCTGAATGATTCTCTTTTGTGGTTCTTCCTGCAGATGCTTTCTTGTTTCTTTCTGCAGGCTGGCTTTCTCTACTTGGCCACATGGCAGAAATTTGCCTTTTACATCATTCAACCTATTTAAAATAGCTTAGTATCCAATAGATATGGAAAAGGAAGGAGAGAGTCATCCTGCACTAATGTAAGAGATGGGATTCACTGCTGTCAATGGGAAGTGGGTTTCAGAGAATGAGGAACTGTAAGGCCATCGATTGGGCAGATACCGTGGCTTGTCTGTCCAAAAGTCATACAGGACACATTTGGTGTGGTATAGACTCTCACAAAATGCACAGGGACATGTGTTGTTGGTTCCTACTTTGAAACAAACCAGTCTTCTTTTGATAAAACTGTTGGTACAGGTAGCTCTGTAGTCCATTTCATGACTTGGATATGCACATACAGTCTCTTCACGACACTTACTAAGATCTGAAGCAGCATCTGCCAATAAAGAACATGGAAAACAGTGCTCTCTATTTGAAGTAAGCAGAGATGGCCATGAAGCTACAGAAGCTTCATGGGCAATGTGAAATTTCAACCTGGTTCTGAAAGGTATATATAGTTTAGATGTGCAGAGAAGGGGGATACCAAATAAGGTGGGTGAAAGGCAGCCTAATTTTGCTGAAAAACATCACAAACAGGCTGGGAATAGCCAGGAGAGATTAAATAGATAAGGAGAAAGAAATGACAACCCACTTCAGTATTCTTGCCTGGGAAATGCCCTGGACACAGGAGTCTGGTGGGCTACAGTTCACAGGGTCACAAAAGAGTCGGACATGACTTAGTGACAAAACAGCAACAGCAAGGCTGTATTTTAGGAAGATCTGAAAGTTGCTTGGAAGTTAGGTTGTAACAAATTGTCTAGAACTGAGACAGAAATTGCATAGCTATTCAATAAATAGCTCTTCTATTTCTTTTTGCTACTGGGCACATTTCCCAAACTCCTTTACAGATATTTTGACCATGTGATTGATCCTGGCCAGTACAATGTGGATGGGAGGCTTGACTCACAAAAACCCCCAGCGTAATCCTCCACTTTCTCTCTATCTCATTTGCTGACTTGACTTTGTGTCTACATTGAAAATCACAGAACCGCTTTATATCTAGTTCCTGAATGACTGCATGGAGCCGAGACCCTTCCCTAGTTTCACCTGGAATTTACATGAGTCAGAAATAAATTCCTTTGTGGATTAGACATTGGAAAAAGTCATGAGAGGAGCTAGCTAAATCAAGAATCGAGTGGTCCAGGCTAAGGTGTTTGACTTTAATCTCATGGATGTTAACAAGGCTTTTGAGTAAAAAGCCAGTAAGATGAAATGCTTTAATAAGATCAGGGTAACAGGAAGGAGCAGGATAGCTAGAATCAGGGACAGACTCTAGCATAAGTTACTAGATGAAGGCAATTACTCTAAAAGCCAGACAGAGGAAAATCAATGGAATCAGGACACACAAGGACGAAAGGAGAGCGTTCTAAGCAATAGACTTCAAAATCTACAAAAATCTCAGTGATGCCAAGAGGCCAAATCTTAAGAAAAGGCAATTGAGTTTGATCTGTAGAGACTAGCAGTGCTCTTTAAAATGCTAGCATTAATGAAATAATAAAGGCAGAAAATAGGTTACAGGGGGCTAAGGAAGAAATGCACAGTAGTTAAAAAAAAAATTCTAATAAGCTCTTAATTTTGATACAAAACTTATGTTTTGTAAAATTTCAAATTAATCAATACCTATACAGTCATTGGATGGTTTTAGCAAGTTTCTAGGACAGTGCTGGCCACTATGAAACATTCTCCTATTGTCTCATCTTGTTTTCTCCTGACTCCATGATAACAAACACTTATGGGTCCTGGTCCTCCCTTTCCCACTGAAATGGACTTTTTTTTTTTTTTTTTAATTTTTTAAAAACATTTATTTATTTATTTATTTTGGCGGGGGTGGGCGGGCCACTCCTATCAGTCTTTCATTTGTCTAGTTTCATCCATCTTTGTTCTTTGGTCCATGTGGGCCTCCCATCGCGGTGGCCTCTGTTGTCGCAGAGCACCGGCTCTGGGCGCATGTGCTCCAGAGCTCCGGCTCGGTAATTGGACATATCAGTCCAGCCGCTCTGTGGCACGTGGGATCTTCCCAGGCCAGGGATTGAACCGGTGCCCCTTACACTGCAAGGTGGTGTCCTTACCCACTGGACCACCAGGGAAGCCCTGAAATGGACTTTTATTATTGAATTTATTGAAGTATTTCTTAACACCAAGGCTTCAGGTATCAATTCCCAATTCATTAGATGCAGCCATTGAACTCATACTTAGTAGCTGTGTGTTTTACATAATCTTAAGATTATTTGCCTTTTTGAGGGTTATAGAGGGACACTAAGGAACAGTAATACAAATACTGCTTAGCTATCCATGACTGGGTTATGTTAGAAGTTTCTCAGAACCACGACATGAACATTTATTACAATTCTGCATTTGTTTCTTGTCTATCAGGCCATTTTTTTACATTGATTTTCTTCTCAATTGGTATCATTATTATTCCATTGTCTTTCAATATTATGCTTTAGGGTCACTCAGTTATTTATAACTGTCATCACTATTATTTAGTGATAACATTAACATAGAATCTTTTCCTTGAAGAATCCGTGAGCATACTATACAACATGTAGTTCAAAAGATTAAAGGAGAACTATTTGAACTCCTCTGTCAAATAGGAATTGCTTTTTTTCTCTCTTAGGGCTTTCTCTCTATGAGACTGAGTTTGAGCTGTGGGCTCTGTGCCAGCTGGAAGCTGGTCTGATTTCTGTAAGTGGAGCCGCAGCCCTTATAAGTTAGTGTAGCATTACAGTGGTTTTCTGTTTCCCATTAGGCGTTTTAAGAAGAAGCACTCAAATGTGATCTGCATTTTGTAACATACGTTCTGTATAACATTGGTAGTCCTAGGACCAGTTATATAGCAATATGGGAGGCACAATTAAATGGTATTTTTTCAGAGGCATAGACCTATATGAAATTTTGATGAGGTAACTACCTTGATTCATATTTAATAGTTTCTATGCCGTGTGAGGAGAACTAGGCTGCCTCTCTTATCATCTATTAAAATGATCAGCTGAGTTCACTTGTTCATTCGTGTCTGACTCTTTGTGACACCGGAGACTGCAGCACACCAGGCTTCCCTGTCCTTAACTATAGTTAAAATTATACTAACAGTTATTTTTGCCGATTGACAGGTTGGTCAGTTGGTGGGAAAAGGCAAGAGTATAAGATAGAAAACCTGAAAGCTTACCCAAAGAAGCACTGTGCAAAATAAGGCAGTTTTATTATTGAATTTATTGAAGTATTTCTTAACACCAAGGCTTCAGGTATCAATTCCCAATTCATTAGATGCAGCCATTGAACTCATACTTAGTAGCTGTGTGTTTTACATAATCTTAAGATTATTTGCCTTTTTGAGGGTTATAGAGGGACACTAAGGAACAGTAATACAAATACTGCTTAGCTATCCATGACTGGGTTATGTTAGAAGTTTCTCAGAACCACGACATGAACATTTATTACAATTCTGCATTTGTTTCTTGTCTATCAGGCCATTTTTTTACATTGATTTTCTTCTCAATTGGTATCATTATTATTCCATTGTCTTTCAATATTATGCTTTAGGGTCACTCAGTTATTTATAACTGTCATCACTATTATTTAGTGATAACATTAACATAGAATCTTTTCCTTGAAGAATCCGTGAGCATACTATACAACATGTAGTTCAAAAGATTAAAGGAGAACTATTTGAACTCCTCTGTCAAATAGGAATTGCTTTTTTTCTCTCTTAGGGCTTTCTCTCTATGAGACTGAGTTTGAGCTGTGGGCTCTGTGCCAGCTGGAAGCTGGTCTGATTTCTGTAAGTGGAGCCGCAGCCCTTATAAGTTAGTGTAGCATTACAGTGGTTTTCTGTTTCCCATTAGGCGTTTTAAGAAGAAGCACTCAAATGTGATCTGCATTTTGTAACATACGTTCTGTATAACATTGGTAGTCCTAGGACCAGTTATATAGCAATATGGGAGGCACAATTAAATGGTATTTTTTCAGAGGCATAGACCTATATGAAATTTTGATGAGGTAACTACCTTGATTCATATTTAATAGTTTCTATGCCGTGTGAGGAGAACTAGGCTGCCTCTCTTATCATCTATTAAAATGATCAGCTGAGTTCACTTGTTCATTCGTGTCTGACTCTTTGTGACACCAGAGACTGCAGCACACCAGGCTTCCCTGTCCTTAACTATAGTTAAAATTATACTAACAGTTATTTTTTGCCGATTGACAGGTTGGTCAGTTGGTGGGAAAAAGGCAAGAGTATAAGATAGAAAACCTGAAAGCTTACCCAAAAAGAAGCACTGTGACAAGAATCTGATTAGGGTTCAATATATGTATATACTTACTGGCTGAAGTTTGATTGAGCTAAGAAATCAGAAAATTCTTAAATGGGGTGAGATAACATGAAGATACTTAAAGACTGGATAGAAGATGGAATTTTGCTGATAACTGGCCATCCTCAGTTAAATTATGTTGACGACATGAGGTAATAATCAAAATAGGGGCTTCCCTGGTGGTCCAGTGGGTAAGGACACTGCCTTGCAGTGCAAGGGGCGCCAGTTTGATCCCTGGCCTGGGAAGATCCCATGTGCCGTGGAGTGGCTGGACCAATGTGTACAATTACCGAGTCAGAGCTCTGGAGCACATGTGCCCAGAGCCGGTGCTCTGCGACAACAGAGGCCACAGTGATGGGAGGCCCACAGGGGCCAAAGAACGAAGATGGATGAAAATAGATAAATGAAAGAGCAATAGAAGTGGCCTGCCTGCTCCCTCCCCTTAAAAAATAAATACACTGTCATTGGTAATATTTTAAAAAATAATAATAATAATCAAAATAAACTTTTATTGGGCTTGCACTGCTTGTTTTAAGTATATTTTTTGTATTATTTCATAAACTCAAGAAAGAACTAGTTTAAATTAGAGAAATTATTAAACTTACTTAAAAAGGAAATATTTTTTAAAGAATATTTATGCCTAATAATATGAGTAGAGTTTTAAGACTATTGGTTCTCACTTAAATGTAAATTATCCTGAACTCTTTGTTCTAGCTTATTGAAATCACTGGACTTTTATAATTCTTCATTCTTTCATTACTATCCATTGACTAGGCTTATTTTCTCTCTGTGTGTGTGTGTGTGTGCATGTGTATTTTACATACTACATGTGAGAGTAAGGAAACACAACTGTCTAAAGGAAATTATCTTAAATATGTTACTGATTTCATTGTCAAGAGAAACCTTACATGAGTTTAGAGATTTCATCATTCATGATTCCATACAGATTTCTTTTCTTTTTTTTGGCCACTTCTAGTGGTCTTTCATTTATTTGTTTTCATCCATCTCCATTCTTTGGCCTGTGTGGGCCTCCCGTCGCAGTGGCCTCGCTCATTGTAGAGCACTGGCTCTGAGCATATGCACTCCAGGGCTCCAGCTTGGTAGTTGGACACAATGGTGCAGCTGCTCCTGATATATTAAAAACTTACTGGCTGAAGTTTGATTGAGCTAAGAAATCAGAAAATTCTTAAATGGGGTGAGATAACATGAAGATACTTAAAGACTGGATAGAAGATGGAATTTTGCTGATAACTGGCCATCCTCAGTTAAATTATGTTGACGACATGAGGTAATAATCAAAATAGGGGCTTCCCTGGTGGTCCAGTGGGTAAGGACACTGCCTTGCAGTGCAAGGGGCGCCAGTTTGATCCCTGGCCTGGGAAGATCCCATGTGCCGTGGAGTGGCTGGACCAATGTGTACAATTACCGAGTCAGAGCTCTGGAGCACATGTGCCCAGAGCCGGTGCTCTGACAACAGAGGCCACAGTGATGGGAGGCCCACAGGGGCCAAAGAACGAAGATGGATGAAAATAGATAAATGAAAGAGCAATAGAAGTGGCCTGCCTGCTCCCTCCCCTTAAAAAATAAATACACTGTCATTGGTAATATTTTAAAAAATAATAATAATAATCAAAATAAACTTTTATTGGGCTTGCACTGCTTGTTTTAAGTATATTTTTTGTATTATTTCATAAACTCAAGAAAGAACTAGTTTAAATTAGAGAAATTATTAAACTTACTTAAAAAGGAAATATTTTTTAAAGAATATTTATGCCTAATAATATGAGTAGAGTTTTAAGACTATTGGTTCTCACTTAAATGTAAATTATCCTGAACTCTTTGTTCTAGCTTATTGAAATCACTGGACTTTTATAATTCTTCATTCTTTCATTACTATCCATTGACTAGGCTTATTTTCTCTCTGTGTGTGTGTGTGTGTGCATGTGTATTTTACATACTACATGTGAGAGTAAGGAAACACAACTGTCTAAAGGAAATTATCTTAAATATGTTACTGATTTCATTGTCAAGAGAAACCTTACATGAGTTTAGAGATTTCATCATTCATGATTCCATACAGATTTCTTTTCTTTTTTTTGGCCACTTCTAGTGGTCTTTCATTTATTTGTTTTCATCCATCTCCATTCTTTGGCCTGTGTGGGCCTCCCGTCGCAGTGGCCTCGCTCATTGTAGAGCACTGGCTCTGAGCATATGCACTCCAGGGCTCCAGCTTGGTAGTTGGACACAATGGTGCAGCTGCTCCATGGCATTTGGGATCCTCCCAAGCCTGGGATCAAACCGATGCACCCTGCACTGCAACGCGGTGTCCTTACCCACTAGACCACCAGGGAAGCCCCTTTACAGATTCTTTTTACTGAAGGACTTTGCTTGTAGCTCAGTTGGTAAAGAATCTTCCTGCAAAGGAGTCCTGGGTTGGAAGATCCCCTGGAGAGAAGGAAATGACAACCCACTCCAGTATTTTTACCTGGAGAATTCCATGGACAGAGGAGCCTGGTGGGCTATACAGTCCATGGGGTTGCAAGAGTCGAATGCAACTTAGTGACTAAACCACCATGGCATTTAATTTTTAAATTTTTGACCAACCTCCATACTGTTTACCATACTGGTACTAATTAACATTCCCATCCACAATACATGAGGGTTCCCTTTTGTCCACATCCTCACCAACATTTGTTATTTCTTATACTTTCAGTAACAACCATTCAGCTGAATGTGAGATGATACTTCATTGTGGATTTGATTTGTATTTTCCTGATGATGTTGAAAATCTTTTCAAGTGCTTGTTGGCCATGTGGATACAGATTTTTACTATTTGAAAAATAAACTTTAACAATACACAGATTCCAATGGTTCTTAGATAATTTTGGTAGAAAAATTAGGTATACAGATTTTGTTGAATTACTTTCTGTAGCTGGCATTTGTGTTTCAAGAAGAAAAGCAAGAAGTCTGGATTTTCAGTATACCATCTATTGTTTGTTTTTTAAAAAATATTTTAATTTTTAAGAATTGCAACTCCTCTTACTTTCTGGTGCTGCATTTTATATCAGCATTCCTCCTGGGATTAGTAGAAATTATACTTTTGTGACATTGTTATATGTACAGATACTTTTTTCTATTTTAAAAAATATATCTATATAAATTTGCTTTGTTAATGAGGACATTTTAAAAAAAAAACATATTGTTTCCTGGAGGAGTTGGCCTTTAAAATAATTTTGAAATGACATATTAACCTTAAGAGAGTAACACTTTGTTTTAAATACATGTATACTTCCGAATGGGAGGTACACATGGATGAAATGTAGAATTTCAAGTTTCTGGGCACTGCTTTAGGAGGAGAAAAGGCAATTCCCACCTTCAGTACTATTACCTCAGCCAAGGCTAACAGAGGGCCTGGGAAATTTAACTTCATTCTAATCTGGTGGACATAAATTTGGACTCATGTATTGCAGGGGAATCATATCATCCAAACAGATTTTATATTATCCTAAACCTATGGCAACCTCCTTGTAGTTGTTTCCTAATTATGTTTCAGTGCCTTAAGGAAATTGAGTATCATAGACCAGTGCTTCTTAAACTTTAGTATCTCTATGGACCACTGGCAGAAATTTTTCAAATGAAATTCTGATCCAGTGAGTTGGGAGTGAGACCTGAAACTCTGTATCTATAGCAAGTTAAAGCCATGGCTCCATTTTCCACACCTGGAGTAATGAAGCCACAGAAAATGGTTAGTAAGCAAGAGGAACTGTCATATTTTGAGTTTTGTTCAATAGTGGTCATCTTCCCTTACTCTGTTCCTTCAATTGTTTCTGGACTTTCAGTTCCTGGTAAACATCCTGTACCCCTACATATACTGTCTGAAAAAAAAAAAATCACTTGTCACCTAACCCATGTCTGGGCTAGGGATAACCATGGCATATCAACGTCCTCTTTGAAAATAACAGTGTCACTTGTACAGATTTGGGGAATAGCTGCTTTTCCCATTAGATGGAAAGGTCCATTGGCACGGTAAGGTCCTTGACACCAGAACTTAGATCTTTCCTCAGAACCTCCTCTGGACTCTTGCAGCTAAGCGCCTGGCCTGACAGTAATCTCAGAACAATCTGCCTTTGAGGTGACTTCCTTGGAATTTACTCTGTCTCCTTTCACTCTTCAGCAGCAGCACAGACTCAAGTGTGGACTGGAATGGGCATGGGCCTGTCTCTATTTCCCCTCTTTACTTACTTTCCAAACATGTACCTCAGTCCACCAGATCCTGGAGCAGCTGTGGATCTTGCACCTCTGGGGTCATCCTGGAGCCAACCAAGGGTTTCTCTTTCCAAGGGGTCGCCTACTGGCCAAAGTGTTAATAGAATTTCTTTCTCAATATCTGGTAATTTGGGATTGCCAGAAGAGTCCCAAACATGAAGCAGTTGATTTGAGGTGGTTCAGATTGTTTGTCTAGATGGGGACCTGCAACAAAGTTTTATTAAGATCCTAAGCACCCTAAAAGTGGCCCTATCTTGATCACTGATATATATAGTCTTAGGTACTTTAAATTGAAATGAATGACCCATAAATTTTATAATCAAATTGAGTCAAAATGCTGCAGAAAGGGAAAGGAAATAAGAGGTGATTCTCATCTTGATCTTGGGCTCTCAAAGGTTTTCCTGGCCTCCAAGTAAGATAAGCAAAGTCATGACACAAGCCACAAACATGGCACTCTCTCAAGATGGAATTTTCAGGTGGCACTCTCAATTTTGACCACAAAAGAACCTGGTTTCACATTTCTCCGGAGGTTTTAGCATTTTCTTAACTCTTTTTCTGTTGCACTGTATTTAACTAATTACGCAAGTTAAAGCCATGGCTCCATTTTCCACACCTGGAGTAATGAAGCCACAGAAAATGGTTAGTAAGCAAGAGGAACTGTCATATTTTGAGTTTTGTTCAATAGTGGTCATCTTCCCTTACTCTGTTCCTTCAATTGTTTCTGGACTTTCAGTTCCTGGTAAACATCCTGTACCCCTACATATACTGTCTGAAAAAAAAAAAATCACTTGTCACCTAACCCATGTCTGGGCTAGGGATAACCATGGCATATCAACGTCCTCTTTGAAAATAACAGTGTCACTTGTACAGATTTGGGGAATAGCTGCTTTTCCCATTAGATGGAAAGGTCCATTGGCACGGTAAGGTCCTTGACACCAGAACTTAGATCTTTCCTCAGAACCTCCTCTGGACTCTTGCAGCTAAGCGCCTGGCCTGACAGTAATCTCAGAACAATCTGCCTTTGAGGTGACTTCCTTGGAATTTACTCTGTCTCCTTTCACTCTTCAGCAGCAGCACAGACTCAAGTGTGGACTGGAATGGGCATGGGCCTGTCTCTATTTCCCCTCTTTACTTACTTTCCAAACATGTACCTCAGTCCACCAGATCCTGGAGCAGCTGTGGATCTTGCACCTCTGGGGTCATCCTGGAGCCAACCAAGGGTTTCTCTTTCCAAGGGTCGCCTACTGGCCAAAGTGTTAATAGAATTTCTTTCTCAATATCTGGTAATTTGGGATTGCCAGAAGAGTCCCAAACATGAAGCAGTTGATTTGAGGTGGTTCAGATTGTTTGTCTAGATGGGGACCTGCAACAAAGTTTTATTAAGATCCTAAGCACCCTAAAAGTGGCCCTATCTTGATCACTGATATATATAGTCTTAGGTACTTTAAATTGAAATGAATGACCCATAAATTTTATAATCAAATTGAGTCAAAATGCTGCAGAAAGGGAAAGGAAATAAGAGGTGATTCTCATCTTGATCTTGGGCTCTCAAAGGTTTTCCTGGCCTCCAAGTAAGATAAGCAAAGTCATGACACAAGCCACAAACATGGCACTCTCTCAAGATGGAATTTTCAGGTGGCACTCTCAATTTTGACCACAAAAGAACCTGGTTTCACATTTCTCCGGAGGTTTTAGCATTTTCTTAACTCTTTTTCTGTTGCACTGACACCACAATGTGTGTTCCATATGCGAAAGCAGAGTTAAAAGCTTCCTTTTTCCTCCAGAAGTCTGTACTTACTATATTGAGCTATAGCTGTGTTATCTGAAGGTAAAACTACATGAGTAATACAATCTGACATGCTGAATCATAATTGGGTGCAAAACAAATACATTGCTCCTGAAAATGACACCTAAAAACATCATTCTTAACCACTGAGTTATGCTACTAATATTACTTTGGAAATCCTTTTACTGTTGACCTAACTTTAAACAGTGTGCTTTCTTTTCCTCTTCCAACATAGACGGATTAAAGACCAAAAGAAGACTGTCATGGTTGGGATCACCCTTTTAATTAGAAGGCTGCTGAAAGACAAGGCAGTTGAGATGGAAACCTCCCAGTAAAGGAAATATGACTGAAAGCACTTAAGCTTAGCAGTGGGTCCACTTAGATTCTAGGGCCAGGTGTGCCATTTGCTCATGGAGCAGCTTTTATGGGTAAGACAAGCCAATTCATTCTTAGCATCCTCCTTCATAAACTGAGACTAGACTAATTATTGAAAGACTCCTTTCTATTCCACAATCTGTGAGAAAAAAAAGTCCTCAGATAATCACTTGATCTTCTCAGTCAGTAGAGGTTCAGCCTTAAGACTGTAGTCCTAGTAAAAAAAAAGGGAACCTGGGTTAGGGAAATGATTAATATAGTAGCTCTGTGGGCCTCATCTTCCCACAAGGTATTTTTACTTTGGCTTCCAGTCAACATGCTTGGACTTAGATACTCGTCTAAACATTGGAAAATTAGGTTGTTTGACATTTCTAGTCTGATTTACCACATATTTTGTTCCTAGCTACTGCTTTAAAGGTCAAGGCAGACATCTGAGGGGCTTTGTTTCATCTTTCATGTCTGTTATTATCGTGGCAGTTCAAATCACCATCATCATCCTCTTGGAATTCTGGTATACCTTCCTGTTCTAACTGTGCTACTCTCTTCCCCTCTCCCTAGAACTTCTTCTCCAGACAGTAATCAGAATGATGTTGCTGTATCTTGCCTTTGCCCTCTCTGGTTGCACTGAAATTGTTCTCCCTCCTGCTCTGTGCCCCAGAGTGCTGATTTCTATTGAGTTAGATGGGCTTCCTTACCTACTGACTTTTATTGAATTTGGTCAACTGGGAAGGCATTGGTAGCAGATCAGTGGAAGGGAGGAGAAAGTAGGATATGTATTACCCAGGCTCCTTCTCTTCCGAGATTTGTTTGTCAGGTGAATCTCTACTAAAAGCCCAGAGTCTATTGTGTGACACCTAAAACATCATTCTTAACCACTGAGTTTTTTGCTACTAATATTACTTTGGAAATCCTTTTACTGTTGACCTAACTTTAAACAGTGTGCTTTCTTTTCCTCTTCCAACATAGACGGATTAAAGACCAAAAGAAGACTGTCATGGTTGGGATCACCCTTTTAATTAGAAGGCTGCTGAAAGACAAGGCAGTTGAGATGGAAACCTCCCAGTAAAGGAAATATGACTGAAAGCACTTAAGCTTAGCAGTGGGTCCACTTAGATTCTAGGGCCAGGTGTGCCATTTGCTCATGGAGCAGCTTTTATGGGTAAGACAAGCCAATTCATTCTTAGCATCCTCCTTCATAAACTGAGACTAGACTAATTATTGAAAGACTCCTTTCTATTCCACAATCTGTGAGAAAAAAAAGTCCTCAGATAATCACTTGATCTTCTCAGTCAGTAGAGGTTCAGCCTTAAGACTGTAGTCCTAGTAAAAAAAAAAAAAAGGGAACCTGGGTTAGGGAAATGATTAATATAGTAGCTCTGTGGGCCTCATCTTCCCACAAGGTATTTTTACTTTGGCTTCCAGTCAACATGCTTGGACTTAGATACTCGTCTAAACATTGGAAAATTAGGTTGTTTGACATTTCTAGTCTGATTTACCACATATTTTGTTCCTAGCTACTGCTTTAAAGGTCAAGGCAGACATCTGAGGGGCTTTGTTTCATCTTTCATGTCTGTTATTATCGTGGCAGTTCAAATCACCATCATCATCCTCTTGGAATTCTGGTATACCTTCCTGTTCTAACTGTGCTACTCTCTTCCCCTCTCCCTAGAACTTCTTCTCCAGACAGTAATCAGAATGATGTTGCTGTATCTTGCCTTTGCCCTCTCTGGTTGCACTGAAATTGTTCTCCCTCCTGCTCTGTGCCCCAGAGTGCTGATTTCTATTGAGTTAGATGGGCTTCCTTACCTACTGACTTTTATTGAATTTGGTCAACTGGGAAGGCATTGGTAGCAGATCAGTGGAAGGGAGGAGAAAGTAGGCCGGATATGTATTACCCAGGCTCCTTCTCTTCCGAGATTTGTTTGTCAGGGGAATGAATCTCTACTAAAAGCCCAGAGTCTATTGTGTGACCCTTTCCTTCAGTTGTAACTCATCCTAAGTTCTAGAAATTTCCTAGGAGCAATAATTCTGCTCTACTGTTGCTAATTCTAATACATTTCTAGCTCCTCTACTTCCCCCTGCCCTTAACTCTATTATTAAATGTAAAAATAGTCCCTTTATGAAATTTGCTTTCAAATTGCTTTTCAACTGAGTATATAAACTACTTTCTGTCAGGTCTTCGATTGCTATAGGAGAGACAGGTATATGTATAATTCAAATACCATAAAATTCACCATTTTAAAGTGTACAAATTAGTGAGTTTTAGTATATTCACAGGATTGTGCAACCATTAATTCTATAATTTCTCATCACCTTGTACCCTTTCATATCGCCCTACTCCCACTTCCTGGCAATCACTAACCTACTTTCTATATCTAGTCTGGATATAAATGGGATCATATGGTGTATGACTTTTTTGTCTTGTTTTTTCTTTCATTAAGCATAATGTTTTCAGGGTTCATTGTATTGTAGCATGTATCAGTATTTCATCCCTTTTTGTGGCCTAATGATATTCTGTTGGATCAGATTTTGTTTATCTGTTTAATGGCTGATGGATATTTAGGTTGTTAACATTTTTTAGCTATTATGAATAATGCTGATATAAATATTCATGTACAAGTTATTGTATGAATATATATTTTTAATTCTCTTTGGTATACACCTAGGAGTGGAATTGCGGGATCATACAACAGCTCTATGCTTAAATTGTTGAGAAATTGCAAACTGTTTTCTGTAATGACTGAGCCATCTAACATTCCACTAGCAATTAGTAAGGATGACAATTTTTCCTTATCTTTGCCATCACTTGCCATTTTTCAATTTTCTAATTATAGTCATTTTAGTGTGAAGTTGTATCTCATAGTTTTGATTTGTGTTTGCCACATAACTGTGGCAAGTATCATCTTTTTTGTGTACTTAGCCATTTGTATAATTTCTTGCGAGAAATGTTCAAATCCTTTTATCATTCTTTATCTTTTTTTAAACTCTAAGAATTTGTCTTCTCATTATTGATTCCAAATATTTTTCTCCCATCCTGTGGGTTGTTTTTAATCCCTTGATGATGTCCTTTGATACACTAAAACTTTCATTTTGACTAAAACTCATTTATCTATTTTTTTTTTCTTTTGGTGTCGTATTTAAGAAAGTATTGCCTATTCTGAAATTACAATGATTAACAACTAGATTTTCTTCTAACAGTTTTATTGTTTTAACTCTTACATTTACATCTTTGATTCATTTTGAGTTAATTTTTGTATGTGGTGTGAAGTAATCCTAAGAGTTCATTATTTTGCATTATATAGCCAAATGTTTCAGCAGGACTTCTTGGAAGTACTACTCTTTCTCCATTGAATGCTTTTGGAACCTTTGGCAAAAATCCAATGACCATAGATGTATGGGTTTATTTTGGATTGTCAATTCTATTCTGTTGATTCGTATGACTGTCTTTTTACTAACACCACATTAGCAGGATTATTTTAGCTTTATATTAGGTTTTGAAATAAAACCATTGAATGCTCCTACGTTTTTAAAAAAAATTGTTGAGTTGTTTGAGTTTCCTGCAATTCTATATGAATTTTAGGGTCCGCTAGTCTATTTCTATAATAAGAAAAAGATTGTTGGTATTTTGATAGGCTTTTACTTGAATCTATAGATCAGCTTGGTAGTATTGTCCCCAGTATTTGATACTATTACATCTTCTGATCTGTGAACACATGATGTTTTTCCATTTATTAGATCTTTTATTTCTTGGAACAATGTTTTATAGTTTTTGGTATACAAGGATGTTGCTTCTTTGATTAAATTTATTCTTAAGTATCTTGCTCTCTTTATGCTACTGCAAATGGAATTACTTTCTCCATTTCATTGTTAAATTGTTCATTACTGTTGTGCAGTTGATTGTGTATTGATCTTACAAGATTGTAATCTTGCTGAGCTTATGTTCAATGCCATTTTACATGTAAATATATGAAGTTTTAATGTAAGATATGAAATTATTGAGAGTAATAAGCTAGATTCAGATATGATATTTTTCCAAAGAATACAGACATACCTCAGAGATATTTTTGGCAGTATCATATACTTTTATTTTGTTCAAATCCTTTTATCATTCTTTATCTTTTTTTAAACTCTAAGAATTTGTCTTCTCATTATTGATTCCAAATATTTTTCTCCCATCCTGTGGGTTGTTTTTAATCCCTTGATGATGTCCTTTGATACACTAAAACTTTCATTTTGACTAAAACTCATTTATCTATTTTTTTTTTCTTTTGGTGTCGTATTTAAGAAAGTATTGCCTATTCTGAAATTACAATGATTAACAACTAGATTTTCTTCTAACAGTTTTATTGTTTTAACTCTTACATTTACATCTTTGATTCATTTTGAGTTAATTTTTGTATGTGGTGTGAAGTAATCCTAAGAGTTCATTATTTTGCATTATATAGCCAAATGTTTCAGCAGGACTTCTTGGAAGTACTACTCTTTCTCCATTGAATGCTTTTGGAACCTTTGGCAAAAATCCAATGACCATAGATGTATGGGTTTATTTTGGATTGTCAATTCTATTCTGTTGATTCGTATGACTGTCTTTTTACTAACACCACATTAGCAGGATTATTTTAGCTTTATATTAGGTTTTGAAATAAAACCATTGAATGCTCCTACGTTTTTAAAAAAAATTGTTGAGTTGTTTGAGTTTCCTGCAATTCTATATGAATTTTAGGGTCCGCTAGTCTATTTCTATAATAAGAAAAAGATTGTTGGTATTTTGATAGGCTTTTACTTGAATCTATAGATCAGCTTGGTAGTATTGTCCCCAGTATTTGATACTATTACATCTTCTGATCTGTGAACACATGATGTTTTTCCATTTATTAGATCTTTTATTTCTTGGAACAATGTTTTATAGTTTTTGGTATACAAGGATGTTGCTTCTTTGATTAAATTTATTCTTAAGTATCTTGCTCTCTTTATGCTACTGCAAATGGAATTACTTTCTCCATTTCATTGTTAAATTGTTCATTACTGTTGTGCAGTTGATTGTGTATTGATCTTACAAGATTGTAATCTTGCTGAGCTTATGTTCAATGCCATTTTACATGTAAATATATGAAGTTTTAATGTAAGATATGAAATTATTGAGAGTAATAAGCTAGATTCAGATATGATATTTTTCCAAAGAATACAGACATACCTCAGAGATATTGAGGATGAGGTTTCAGACCACAGCTGTAAAGTGAATATCACAATAAAGCAAGTCACACAAATTTTGTGGATTCTGATTGCATATGAAAGTTATATTATACTATGGTCTATTAAGTGTTTGTTAGCATTATGTCTAAAAAAGCGATGCAAATTCCTTAATTAAATATGCTTTATTGCTAGAAAATGGTAACTATCATCTGAGCCTTCAGCAAGTGGTGACCTTTTTGCTGGTGGAGAATCTTGCCTCAATGTTGATGGCTACAAATCGATCAGGGCAGTGCTTTCTGATGGTTGGGGTGGCTGTGGCAATCTCTTAAAATAAGACAAAAACAGTAAAGTTTGCCACATTGATTTACTCTTCCTTTTATGAAAGATTTCTCTGTAGCATGCAGTGTTGTTTGATGGCATTTTCTCCACAGTAGAACATCTTTCAAAACTGGAATCCATCCTCTAAAACCATGACACTGTTTTATCAGGTAAGTTTATTTAATGATTCTAAATCCTTTGTTGTCATTTCAGCAATCTTCACAACATCTTCACAAGAGTTAGACTGCATCTCAAGAAACCATTTTGCTTATCCATAGAAGCAATTTCTCATTTGTTAAAATTTGATCATGAGATTGCTACAATTCAGTCACATCGTCCGGCTCCACTTTTTTTTTTTTTTTAAAGATTTATTTATTTTTATTTACTTTGGGCAGGGGTCGGGTTGGGGAGTGGGCGGACCACTTCTATTGGTCTTTTTTTTTTTTTTTATTTCTCTATTTTCATTCGTCTTTGTTCTTTGGCTCCTGTGGGCCTCCCATCTTGGTGGCGTCTGTCGTTGCAGAGCACCGGCTCTGGGTGCATGCACTCCAGAGCTCCGGCTCGGTGATTGGACACATCAGTCCAGCCGCTCTGCGGCACGTGGGATCTTCCCAGGCCAGGCATCCAACCGGCGCCCCTTGCACTGCAAGGCAGTGTCCTTACCCACTGGACCACCAGGGGAAGCCCCACTTTTTTTATATATATAATATTTCTTTTCCCTCATCATGCCTCTTTTTTATTTGTTTTTATTTTCATTGATCTTTATATTTATTCTCATGTGTGGGCCTCTCATTTCAGTGGCCTCTCTCCGTGCAGAGCACTGGCTCTGGGCACATGCGCTCTAGAGCACTGGCTCATAAATTGGACACACTGGTCCAGTTGCTCTGCGGCACATGGGATCTTCCCAGGCCAGGAATCGAACCAGTGCCCCTTGTACTGCAAGGCAGACTCTTTACCCACTGGACCACCAGGCAAGCCCCAGGCTCCACGTTTAATTCTATTTCTCTTACTATTCTGCCACATCTGTAATGATTTCCTCCACTAAAGTCTTGAACTCTTCAAAGTTATCCACAGGAGTAGAATCAACTGCTTCAAAATTCCTAATAATATTGATATTTTGACCTCTTCTTGTGAGTCATGAATATTCGAATGACATCTAAAATGGTGAAGCCTTCACTTGCTCAGATCTATCAGAAGAATCACTCTCTATGACATTTACTGTCTTACAAAATGTATTTCTTAAATAGTAAGACTTCAGATTTTAAATTACTCCATAAGCCACTGGCTACAGAATAGATATTGTGTTAGCAGGTATGAAAACAACATTAATTTTGCTTTATTTCTCCTTCAGAGTCATTGGATGGTGAAGTGTATCAGTAAGTGGCTGTGTTTTGAAGGAAAATATTTTTCTGAGCAGTAGTTCTCTATAGTAGGTTTAAAGTATGCAGTAAACCATGTTGTCAATGGATGTGTTGTTACTCAGGCTCTACTCTTCCATTTATAGAACACAGGCAGGGTAGATGTAGCATAATTCTAAGTGGCCCTAGTGTCTTAGAATGATAAATGGGCATGAGCTTCAGTTATAAGTTATGAGCTTCATTCACCTCTAACAAGAGCATTAGCCTGTTCTTTGAAGTTCTGAAGCCTTGCCTTGACTTCTCCTCTATAGCTATAAAAGTCCTAGATGGCATCTTCCAGTAAGAGGCTGCTTTGTCTACATTGAAATAAGCCCTTGCATTCACCTCTAACATAGACTTGAACTATTTCCTTGACCAGGGAAGCCCACTTTTTAAATATTTCTTTTCCCTCATCATGCCTCTTTTTTATTTGTTTTTATTTTCATTGATCTTTATATTTATTCTCATGTGTGGGCCTCTCATTTCAGTGGCCTCTCTCCGTGCAGAGCACTGGCTCTGGGCACATGCGCTCTAGAGCACTGGCTCATAAATTGGACACACTGGTCCAGTTGCTCTGCGGCACATGGGATCTTCCCAGGCCAGGAATCGAACCAGTGCCCCTTGTACTGCAAGGCAGACTCTTTACCCACTGGACCACCAGGCAAGCCCCAGGCTCCACGTTTAATTCTATTTCTCTTACTATTCTGCCACATCTGTAATGATTTCCTCCACTAAAGTCTTGAACTCTTCAAAGTTATCCACAGGAGTAGAATCAACTGCTTCAAAATTCCTAATAATATTGATATTTTGACCTCTTCTTGTGAGTCATGAATATTCGAATGACATCTAAAATGGTGAAGCCTTCACTTGCTCAGATCTATCAGAAGAATCACTCTCTATGACATTTACTGTCTTACAAAATGTATTTCTTAAATAGTAAGACTTCAGATTTTAAATTACTCCATAAGCCACTGGCTACAGAATAGATATTGTGTTAGCAGGTATGAAAACAACATTAATTTTGCTTTATTTCTCCTTCAGAGTCATTGGATGGTGAAGTGTATCAGTAAGTGGCTGTGTTTTGAAGGAAAATATTTTTCTGAGCAGTAGTTCTCTATAGTAGGTTTAAAGTATGCAGTAAACCATGTTGTCAATGGATGTGTTGTTACTCAGGCTCTACTCTTCCATTTATAGAACACAGGCAGGGTAGATGTAGCATAATTCTAAGTGGCCCTAGTGTCTTAGAATGATAAATGGGCATGAGCTTCAGTTATAAGTTATGAGCTTCATTCACCTCTAACAAGAGCATTAGCCTGTTCTTTGAAGTTCTGAAGCCTTGCCTTGACTTCTCCTCTATAGCTATAAAAGTCCTAGATGGCATCTTCCAGTAAGAGGCTGCTTTGTCTACATTGAAATAATGCACCTTAGCTAGGTCTTCTGGACAACATGCTGTAGCTTCTACATTAGCACTTGATATTTCATCTTACCTTTCTGTGCTATGGAGATGGCTGTTTTCCTTCAGTCTCATGAACCAATCTCTCCCAGCTTCAAAATCTTCTGCAGCTTCCTCATCTCTCAGCCTTCACTGAATTGAAGGAAGTTAGAGCCTTGTCCCAGATTAGGCTTCAGCTGAAGGAAATGCTGTACCTTATTTAGTCTTCTACACAGTCCACTAAAACTGTTTCTCTAGCACTAATAAGGCTGCTTCACTTACTTTTCATTGTGTGTTCTCTGGAGCAGTACTCTTAATTTCCTTCAAGGACTTTGCCTTTGCACTCACAACTTGGCTGACTGGCGCAAGAGTACTAGCTTTCAGACTTCCTCAGCTTTTGACATTCCTGCTTCACTATGCTTAATCATTTCTAACTCTTGATTTAAAGTGAGAGACATGCAGCTCATTCAATTGAACACTTAGGGGTTATTGTGGGTTATTAATTGGTCTAATCTAAATAGTGGTGTGTCTCTGAGAATGGGGAGGCCTGGGGTGAGGCAAATAGGTAATGGCTGGTCAGTGGAGCAATCCAAACATATACAACATTTACTAAGTTCACCACCAGCTTATATGGGAGTGGTTCATGGTGCCTCCCAACAATTATAATATTAACATCAATGATCATACCATAACAGATATAATAATAATGGAAAAGTTTGAAGTACTATGAAAACAACATTTTTTTTTTTCCCAGTCAATGGAATGTGTTGTTTTGAAGGAAAATATTTTTCTGAGCAGTAGTTCTCTATAGTAGGTTTAAAGTATGCAGTAAACCATGTTGTCAATGGATGTGTTGTTACTCAGGCTCTACTCTTCCATTTATAGAACACAGGCAGGGTAGATGTAGCATAATTCTAAGTGGCCCTAGTGTCTTAGAATGATAAATGGGCATGAGCTTCAGTTATAAGTTATGAGCTTCATTCACCTCTAACAAGAGCATTAGCCTGTTCTTTGAAGTTCTGAAGCCTTGCCTTGACTTCTCCTCTATAGCTATAAAAGTCCTAGATGGCATCTTCCAGTAAGAGGCTGCTTTGTCTACATTGAAATAATGCACCTTAGCTAGGTCTTCTGGACAACATGCTGTAGCTTCTACATTAGCACTTGATATTTCATCTTACCTTTCTGTGCTATGGAGATGGCTGTTTTCCTTCAGTCTCATGAACCAATCTCTCCCAGCTTCAAAATCTTCTGCAGCTTCCTCATCTCTCAGCCTTCACTGAATTGAAGGAAGTTAGAGCCTTGTCCCAGATTAGGCTTCAGCTGAAGGAAATGCTGTACCTTATTTAGTCTTCTACACAGTCCACTAAAACTGTTTCTCTAGCACTAATAAGGCTGCTTCACTTACTTTTCATTGTGTGTTCTCTGGAGCAGTACTCTTAATTTCCTTCAAGGACTTTGCCTTTGCACTCACAACTTGGCTGACTGGCGCAAGAGTACTAGCTTTCAGACTTCCTCAGCTTTTGACATTCCTGCTTCACTATGCTTAATCATTTCTAACTCTTGATTTAAAGTGAGAGACATGCAGCTCATTCAATTGAACACTTAGGGGTTATTGTGGGTTATTAATTGGTCTAATCTAAATAGTGGTGTGTCTCTGAGAATGGGGAGGCCTGGGGTGAGGCAAATAGGTAATGGCTGGTCAGTGGAGCAATCCAAACATATACAACATTTACTAAGTTCACCACCAGCTTATATGGGAGTGGTTCATGGTGCCTCCCAACAATTATAATATTAACATCAATGATCATACCATAACAGATATAATAATAATGGAAAAGTTTGAAGTACTATGAGACTTACCAAAATGTGACACAGAGATAGGAAGTGGACAGATGCTGCTGGAAATCTGGAGCCTATACGCTTGCTCAGTTCAGAGTTATCACAAAGCTTCAATTTGTAAAATATGCCATATCTATGAGAGAAAATTCATGTCATATGCTAGCCAGATAATGCTCAAAATCAGTCGTTAGGCTTCAACAGTATGTGAACTGAGAACTTCCAGATGTACAAAAGGCAGAGGAACTAGAGATCAAATTGCCAACATACATTGCATCATAGAAAAAGCAAGGAAATTCCAAAAAATCATCTACTTCTGCTTTATTGACTATGCTAGAGCTTTTGATTGTGTGAATCACAATAAACTGTAAAATTCTTGAAGAGATGGGAATAACAGACCACTTTACGTTCCTCCTTTGAAACCTGTATACAGGACAAGAAGCAAAGTTAGTCAGACATGGAACATTGGACTGATTCAAAATTGGGAAAGGCTGTATATTGTCACCCTGCTCATTTGACTTGTATGCAGAGTGCATCATGCGAAATGCCAAGCTAGATGACTCACAACCTGGAATCAAGATTGCTGGGAGAAATATCAACAACCTCAGAGATGCAGATGATACCACTCTAATGGCAAAAAGCCAAGAGGAACTAAATATTCTCTTGAGGAGGGTGAAAGAGGAGACTGAAAAAGCTGGCTTAAAATTCAACATTCAAAGGAATAGAATTATGGCATCAGGTCCCATCACTTCCTCAGCTTTTGACATTCCTGCTTCACTATGCTTAATCATTTCTAACTCTTGATTTAAAGTGAGAGACATGCAGCTCATTCAATTGAACACTTAGGGGTTATTGTGGGTTATTAATTGGTCTAATCTAAATAGTGGTGTGTCTCTGAGAATGGGGAGGCCTGGGGTGAGGCAAATAGGTAATGGCTGGTCAGTGGAGCAATCCAAACATATACAACATTTACTAAGTTCACCACCAGCTTATATGGGAGTGGTTCATGGTGCCTCCCAACAATTATAATATTAACATCAATGATCATACCATAACAGATATAATAATAATGGAAAAGTTTGAAGTACTATGAGACTTACCAAAATGTGACACAGAGATAGGAAGTGGACAGATGCTGCTGGAAATCTGGAGCCTATACGCTTGCTCAGTTCAGAGTTATCACAAAGCTTCAATTTGTAAAATATGCCATATCTATGAGAGAAAATTCATGTCATATGCTAGCCAGATAATGCTCAAAATCAGTCGTTAGGCTTCAACAGTATGTGAACTGAGAACTTCCAGATGTACAAAAGGCAGAGGAACTAGAGATCAAATTGCCAACATACATTGCATCATAGAAAAAGCAAGGAAATTCCAAAAAATCATCTACTTCTGCTTTATTGACTATGCTAGAGCTTTTGATTGTGTGAATCACAATAAACTGTAAAATTCTTGAAGAGATGGGAATAACAGACCACTTTACGTTCCTCCTTTGAAACCTGTATACAGGACAAGAAGCAAAGTTAGTCAGACATGGAACATTGGACTGATTCAAAATTGGGAAAGGCTGTATATTGTCACCCTGCTCATTTGACTTGTATGCAGAGTGCATCATGCGAAATGCCAAGCTAGATGACTCACAACCTGGAATCAAGATTGCTGGGAGAAATATCAACAACCTCAGAGATGCAGATGATACCACTCTAATGGCAAAAAGCCAAGAGGAACTAAATATTCTCTTGAGGAGGGTGAAAGAGGAGACTGAAAAAGCTGGCTTAAAATTCAACATTCAAAGGAATAGAATTATGGCATCAGGTCCCATCACTTCATGGAAAATAGATGGGGAAAAAGTGGAAGCAGTGACCGATTTTATTTTCTTGAGCTCCAAAATCACTGCAGATGTTGACTGATGCCACAAAATTAAAGGATACTTGCTCCTTGGAAAGAAAGCTATGATAAACCTAGACAGTGTATTAAAAAGCAGAGGCCATCACTTTGCTAACAAAGATCCATACAGTCAGAACTATGGTTTTTCCAGTAGTCGTGTATGGATATGAGAGCTGGACCATAAGGAAGGCTGAGCATTAAGGAATTAATGCTTTCTAATTGTGGTGTTGGAGAAGACTCTTGAGAGTCCCTTGGGCAACAAGGAAGTCAAAGGAGTCAATCCTAAAGGACATTAACCCTGAACATTTATTGGAAGGACTGATGCTTAAGCTGAAGACCCAATTCTTTGGCTACCTGATGTGAAGAGACAACTCACTGGAAAATACCCTTATGCTGGGAAGGATTGAGGGCAGGAGGAAAGGGGGCCAACAGAGGATGAGATGATTGAATGGCATCACCTATTCATTGGACATAAATTTGAGCAAACTCTGGGAGACAGTGAAGGACAGGGAAGTGTACCATGTTGCAGTTCACAGAGTCACAAAAGAGTTGGACATGATAACTCAATAACAACATGAAGTAAAATAAAGCAAAGTGAATTAAAACAATATATGCCTGTATGCACTCAATATATCTAATATATTAGGGAGGAGGTTACAAAAATAAAACCTTCCATCCTCAACTTCGATAAATAAAACATATTTTGAATGCTGTCCCATGTGCTTTGTGTATATAAAGATCCTCATCATAGCTGTGTAGTAGATTGTAGTAGATACTGCAATTGTTCCCATTTTACACATAAGAAAATTGGGCACAGAGAAGTTAAATAACTTGGGCAAGTTGACATGGCTGGAATTGGTGAAGCCAATATTTGAAGCCTGACAGCCTGATGCCAGTTTCCGTATTTTTAACCTCTGTGTCATACTGCTTCTTGAAACAGTGTGGAAATAGATATGGAGAGTAGCTCCTCACAGTGGATGGAGTGTAGCTAGGATTTTTCAGTACTTGTATTGTCCTTCCTTGATTACAAAGAACAACAAAATATCTGACCATCCTGGGGGTTATAAAACCCATCCCGGGAAAAGGGAAATATGAGCACAGTCAGTGTCACAAGCCTATTGTTTTACATTAAAAAAATAAAAATCTTTGTTTTAGAACAATTTTAGATTAATAGAAAAATATAAAAATAGTATAGAGAGTTCCTATATACTCTTTTCTTGCTTTCATGGTTTCTAATGAGAAGTCCAATGTAGCTTTAATCTTTTCTTCTGTTGCTGTTCAGTCACTAAGTCATGTCTGACTCTTTGTGATCCCATTAACTCTAGTCTGTCAGTCTCCTCTGTCCATGGGATTTTCAAGGCAAGAATACTAGAGTGGGTTGCCATTTCCTTCTCCAGGGAATGTTCCAGACCTAGAAATTGAACCTACATGTACTGCATTGGCAAGTGGATTCTTTTACAAATGAGCCATGCGGGAAGCCTTTTTTTCCTTTTTGGTTATATGTATTTTTCCTCTTCCATAGTTTTTATTTTTCTTTGGTTTCTGTAGTCTGAATATAAGATGGCCAGTTGTAGATTTTTTTTGTAATTAGAGATGATTGAATGGCATCACCTATTCATTGGACATAAATTTGAGCAAACTCTGGGAGACAGTGAAGGACAGGGAAGTGTACCATGTTGCAGTTCACAGAGTCACAAAAGAGTTGGACATGATAACTCAATAACAACATGAAGTAAAATAAAGCAAAGTGAATTAAAACAATATATGCCTGTATGCACTCAATATATCTAATATATTAGGGAGGAGGTTACAAAAATAAAACCTTCCATCCTCAACTTCGATAAATAAAACATATTTTGAATGCTGTCCCATGTGCTTTGTGTATATAAAGATCCTCATCATAGCTGTGTAGTAGATTGTAGTAGATACTGCAATTGTTCCCATTTTACACATAAGAAAATTGGGCACAGAGAAGTTAAATAACTTGGGCAAGTTGACATGGCTGGAATTGGTGAAGCCAATATTTGAAGCCTGACAGCCTGATGCCAGTTTCCGTATTTTTAACCTCTGTGTCATACTGCTTCTTGAAACAGTGTGGAAATAGATATGGAGAGTAGCTCCTCACAGTGGATGGAGTGTAGCTAGGATTTTTCAGTACTTGTATTGTCCTTCCTTGATTACAAAGAACAACAAAATATCTGACCATCCTGGGGGTTATAAAACCCATCCCGGGAAAAGGGAAATATGAGCACAGTCAGTGTCACAAGCCTATTGTTTTACATTAAAAAAATAAAAATCTTTGTTTTAGAACAATTTTAGATTAATAGAAAAATATAAAAATAGTATAGAGAGTTCCTATATACTCTTTTCTTGCTTTCATGGTTTCTAATGAGAAGTCCAATGTAGCTTTAATCTTTTCTTCTGTTGCTGTTCAGTCACTAAGTCATGTCTGACTCTTTGTGATCCCATTAACTCTAGTCTGTCAGTCTCCTCTGTCCATGGGATTTTCAAGGCAAGAATACTAGAGTGGGTTGCCATTTCCTTCTCCAGGGAATGTTCCAGACCTAGAAATTGAACCTACATGTACTGCATTGGCAAGTGGATTCTTTTACAAATGAGCCATGCGGGAAGCCTTTTTTTCCTTTTTGGTTATATGTATTTTTCCTCTTCCATAGTTTTTATTTTTCTTTGGTTTCTGTAGTCTGAATATAAGATGGCCAGTTGTAGATTTTTTTTGTAATTATGCTGCTTGGTATTCACTGAAGTTACCTAGTTTGGGATCTGTTATTTAATTTTAGAAAATTCTCAGCCATTATTATTTCAAATATTTATTTTGCTTTGTTCTCTCTTCTCCTTTTGGTATTCAAATCAAACATATAATACATTTTTTGAAAGTCCTACAATTCCTGGATAGTTTGTTCAATTTTTTTCTTTCTGTTTTTTCTTTTTCATTTCAGTTTATGAAGTTCCTAATGATCTGTCTTCAAGCTTATTGATTCTTTCCTTTGCCATGCTCAATCTATGAATGAGCCTATCAAAGGCATTCTTCATTTCTTGTATACTTTTTGATGTCTGATACTTCTTTTGATTTTTCAAAATTTTATTTATTTATTTAAATTCTGTGCGGAGTCTTCACTGTTACATGGGCTTTTCTCTGGTTGAGGCAAGTGGGGGCTACTCTGTAGTTGTAGCACACGGGCTTCTCATTGCAGAGCATAGGTTCTAGGGCCCATGGGCTCAATAATTGCATTTCCTGGGCTGTAGAGCTCAGGTTCAGTAGTTGTGGCTCACAGGCTTAGTTGCTCTGAGTCATGCGGGATCTTCTTAGATCAGAGGTTAAACTATGTCTCCTGCATTGACAGGTGGATTCTTTACTGCTGTACCATGAGGTAAACCCTTCTTTTTGATTTTTATTTCTTGGGATTTTCCTTTCTCTGCTTATGGTACCCATCTTTTTGCTTATATATTGTCTACCTTTAAAATTAAAGCCCTAACATATTCATTATACTTATTTTAAATTCCCTGACTAATAATTCTAACATGTGCATGATATCTGAATCTGGTACCAATGCTTGCTGGGTCTCTGGACTCTATTTCGTCTTGCCGTTAGCATAACTTGTATCTTTCTGCTGAAACTCAGACATAGGTAATGTGAACTGAGATAAACAGGCCTGTAACATGGTAATTTATGCTAAGCTTGTTTTAAGTTGGTCTCTGTTTATATTTGCTATAGCTGTAAGTACAAGTAGCTTCGCGTTTCTCTTGTGTTCATGTTGTATCTTCCCTGTTGACTTTGGGCTTCCCTAAATATTCTTCAGAGGGAGTCAGCATTTTGTAGGTCTTTCATCTGTAGTCCTCTCTTGCTGTACTGGAGCCCTGCTGATGATGTGAACTAAATATTGCCTACCATATCTGTCAACAAAACCAGCACATTACAGATGCCCCAATAGTGAGTCCTGAGGGAACTTCAGATAGACACAGGAGGTCCACCATCTAGCAGTCGACTGCTGTAGTCACCTCCTGATTAGAAAGCACTCAGGACTAGAAAGCACATGATGTTGGCCTCAGATAGCTGAGGTACACATCATAGGAATGTTTTCAGTAAGCCTAGACACTAGTATCTTCCCATATGCAGAAAAGCATTAAATTCCTTGAGATACCTGATTTTCTTGTATTAACAGTAGTCATTTGCTATTCTGAGTACCTAGTCTTGTGTTGCAGAAACACCTGTGTATCCTGATTTTCTCCTTGTCTCTGTGGAACAATTTCCATGTGTTATCTGAGATGCTGAAGTCCTCAGAACGTCCAAGTAAATAACTCAACTTTTAGTTGTGCATTTTTCTTTTTTTCTTTCAGTCAACAATATAGTAAGGCATGGAAAAGAGGAAGAATTCTATTATTTTATAAGTCAATGTGAGTCTTTTAGCTGATCTGTGTTTCTCCAGAGGTATAACTTTCTCCCCCTTGTCTTCTATTTCCTTCTCTGGCTGGGGGATTCCTATTCTATACCTTTGAATCTCTGATTTGTGTGTGTGTGTGTGTGTGTGTGTGTTTCCCCACTTCCTTAGTTTGAGTAGGAAGGCTGGAGAGAGCCTGAGTTTTAGGAATTTCCTTGTCTCAGCTAGGATGAACCTCAGGCAAAGTCTTTCTCCCTAAATTTTAGGCCTTTCTTATGGAGAAGAACTTGATTGTGTTTCGCAAAGGTTATTCTCCCCTGTTCTTGCCAGGGATCTTAAAATTTCACTGTGAGAATCTGGTGGGGCTCCTTGAGGTAAACTGTGTGGGGTCCCCCTAAGACTGTGGCTCCCCAAGTTTCTCATTTTTACACTAGGCTACTCAGCCTCCAGCAATTTGTCAAAATCACCATATAAGTGTTCCTACCAGTTTATGGCTTAAGCGGCTTCTGCTCCAGGCAAGCAGATCTTGGCTCTGGATTTGCCTGTCTGTCCAGATTTCTTGGTGGCAGTTTGCCCTGCCTCCTCAGTTCTCTGTGGTCCATGAAATCACTGCTTTTCAGTTTATTCAAGTTTTTATTATTGTAAGCACATGAGTAATAACTTCCAACCTCTTTATATGTCTGAATTGAGACTAGAAGTCAGCCGTGTATTTTTAAATCCTGAAATATACAGTATTGGTGAGCTTTGGAAAAAGTAATAATATAAAATTCAAAGAGATGAGAAATTATTTTTCTAGCTTAAAGATGAAAGCATATGTAAAAATTTTATCTGTATCTGTAAGTATAAATGGAAGTAGCAAACTATATAAAGTTTTACTCTTCTCCCCAAAATTCAGCTGAGCCATACTTTCAATGTGGGTAATCAATAGATTTCTCTATTTTGCTTTCCATTCCTGTAAGAGACTACCTTGATGTCTGTTTGACTAGAGAAAGATTTCTCATAGAAAGCAGCATACAAGTCAGTGAGTCAGAAAGTTTGCCATGGGATTTGTTTTGTAAAGATATTATTATTTTGTATGTAAAACACTCTTCAAAATGCCACACTGATCCCAGCTTCACTGAAAAGTCATCTGCTGATGTAAACCTTATGTTCGCACAGTGGCTGCCTTAGTACATCAAACCCTAGTGAACATCATTAGATCAAATGACTGTAAAAGGTCCTAAGTGGAATGATTTTGATCTGCTCTACACATTTCCCACTGGATTTTTTGTCCACATTACATAATCACTGTACATTTGGCACAGTATGTCGCCTTTGAAAGAGCTTCAAGATTAAGGAAGCATGAAGACAGAATTGCCCATAAAATCAGAAAGGAGTACTGGAAATATATATGCTGCAAAAACTAAAACCTTCCTTCCTCCTTCATTGTAAACTAAAAAGTGAGAATCTGGTGGGGCTCCTTGAGGTAAACTGTGTGGGGTCCCCCTAAGACTGTGGCTCCCCAAGTTTCTCATTTTTACACTAGGCTACTCAGCCTCCAGCAATTTGTCAAAATCACCATATAAGTGTTCCTACCAGTTTATGGCTTAAGCGGCTTCTGCTCCAGGCAAGCAGATCTTGGCTCTGGATTTGCCTGTCTGTCCAGATTTCTTGGTGGCAGTTTGCCCTGCCTCCTCAGTTCTCTGTGGTCCATGAAATCACTGCTTTTCAGTTTATTCAAGTTTTATTATTGTAAGCACATGAGTAATAACTTCCAACCTCTTTATATGTCTGAATTGAGACTAGAAGTCAGCCGTGTATTTTTAAATCCTGAAATATACAGTATTGGTGAGCTTTGGAAAAAGTAATAATATAAAATTCAAAGAGATGAGAAATTATTTTTCTAGCTTAAAGATGAAAGCATATGTAAAAATTTTATCTGTATCTGTAAGTATAAATGGAAGTAGCAAACTATATAAAGTTTTACTCTTCTCCCCAAAATTCAGCTGAGCCATACTTTCAATGTGGGTAATCAATAGATTTCTCTATTTTGCTTTCCATTCCTGTAAGAGACTACCTTGATGTCTGTTTGACTAGAGAAAGATTTCTCATAGAAAGCAGCATACAAGTCAGTGAGTCAGAAAGTTTGCCATGGGATTTGTTTTGTAAAGATATTATTATTTTGTATGTAAAACACTCTTCAAAATGCCACACTGATCCCAGCTTCACTGAAAAGTCATCTGCTGATGTAAACCTTATGTTCGCACAGTGGCTGCCTTAGTACATCAAACCCTAGTGAACATCATTAGATCAAATGACTGTAAAAGGTCCTAAGTGGAATGATTTTGATCTGCTCTACACATTTCCCACTGGATTTTTTGTCCACATTACATAATCACTGTACATTTGGCACAGTATGTCGCCTTTGAAAGAGCTTCAAGATTAAGGAAGCATGAAGACAGAATTGCCCATAAAATCAGAAAGGAGTACTGGAAATATATATGCTGCAAAAACTAAAACCTTCCTTCCTCCTTCATTGTAAACTAAAAGCTCATGCTGAGCTAAAGCTTTATGATTAAGGACTCAACTTAGATAAGCATTAAAGGCTGTTTCACATGATTTGTCTTCTGATTTGGCATTTGTATTAAAAAATCTATTAGGAAAGAATTCTGAAATTCTCACCCATGTTCAGAAAATGGTTCTGTTTATTCTAGGCAGTTGATAAGCATAATTATGAAAAATTCTTTGTCAATATGTATGTAACAGATTAATATTAGTATTTTTTTCACAATCACAAGTTTTTATTTTGCTTTTTTGATTTTACAGTTTTGTTGTTTACAGATATGTATAATTCCAGATTAGTCATATGTATATCCAATTCTCTCCATCCCATCTCTCTAGGCCGTCACATAGCCCCCATGTACTATCCCTTAGTCTCACAGTACATTGACAATAGTTATCTCTTTTACATAAGATAGTGCGGGGGTCTGTGTTGCTCTTACCATATCTCTCACCTACTTTTTCCTCTCCCTGGTGTCCATAGGTCTGTTCTCTATGACTGTTTTTCCATCGGTGGTCTGCATGTGTATTTATCAGTACAAACTTACTAGATTCCGTATATATGTGTTAGTATACTGTATTTGTCCTCTTTTTGACTTCCTTCACTGTGTATAATAGGTTCTAAATTCACCCATCTCATTAGGACTGAATCTTCTGCAATTGTTTTAGTGGCTGAGAAATATTCCATTGTATATATGTACCAGAGCTTTTTTATCCATTCATTTGTTGATGGACATCTAGGTTGCTTTCATGATCTAGCTGTAGTATAGAGTGCTGCAATGAACACTGGGGTAAAGATGTCTCTTTCAATTTTGATTTTATCAGGGGAAACCTAATACTGGGATTGCTGGGTCGTATGGTGCTTCTTTTCTTAACTTTTTGAGGAATCTCCATACTGTTTTCCATACTGGTTGTATCAATTTACATTCCCACCAACAATGCAGGAGTATTCCCTTTTCCCTGAACTGTCTCCAGCTTTTATTATCTGCAGACTTTTTGATGATGGCCATTCTGACTGGTGTGAGGTGATATCTCATTGTAGTTTTGACTTGCATTTCTCTAATAAGCAACGTTGAGCATCTTTTCATGTGATTTTTGTCCATCTGTATGTCTTCCTTGAATAGGTGTCTCTTTAGGTCTTTTTCCCATTTTTTGATTGGGTTGTTTGTTTTTTCAGTATTGTACTATCTTGAGCTGCTTGTATATTTTGGAGATTAGTCCTTTGTCAATTGTTTCATTTGCTGTTATTTTCTCCCATTCTGTGGGTTGTCTGTTCACCTTGGTTGTAGTTTCTTTCGCTGTGCAGAAGATTTTCACTTTCTTTAGGTCCCACACATTTATTTTTGTTTTTATTTCCATTCTTTTGGAGGGCGGGTCATTGAAGATCTTGCTTTCATTTAATTCACTGAGTATTTTGCCTATATTCTCCTCCAAGAGTTTTATGGTCTCTGGTCTTACATTTAGATCTTTAATCCATTTTGAGTTGATCTTTGTGTATAGTGTCAGGGAATGTTCCAACTTCATTTTTATGCATGTAGCTGTCCAGTTTTTCCAGCACCATTTGTTGAAGAGGCTCTCTGTCCCATTTTATATTTTTGCCTCCTATGTCAAAAATAAGGTACCCATAGGTGCATGGGTTTATCTCTCAGTTCTCTATCTTGTTCCATTGGTCTATATTTCTGTTTTTGTGCCAGTACCATATTGTCTTGATGACTGTTGCTTTGTAGTACAGTCTGAAGTTAGGGAGGCTGATCCCAGTATGACAGTATTTTTGTTTTAAGGGAGAATAATAGTAAAGGAAGACCGTACAGATGTGGAGAATCTTAGAGGAGATATTGACAACTGAACAAATATTAAGTGCACTTCTCCAAATTGAGACAATGGCTGCCCTATATCCTCTACAATAGAGCTTCTCCTTTTCCTATCCCATATCCACTCCTCCAGTGTAAATGAGATTTAATAAAGGTGTGGTGACAGAAACTTTAGAAGCTTTGGGATATCCTCAGTAGTCACCTATGGAATCACCAGAAACTTCTGCCTTCACTTTTGTTCTTTTACAAATAAGATTTAATAAAGGTGTGGTAGACCTGAGTTCATGTGCTTTTATTATCTGCAGACTTTTTGATGATGGCCATTCTGACTGGTGTGAGGTGATATCTCATTGTAGTTTTGACTTGCATTTCTCTAATAAGCAACGTTGAGCATCTTTTCATGTGATTTTTGTCCATCTGTATGTCTTCCTTGAATAGGTGTCTCTTTAGGTCTTTTTCCCATTTTTTGATTGGGTTGTTTGTTTTTTCAGTATTGTACTATCTTGAGCTGCTTGTATATTTTGGAGATTAGTCCTTTGTCAATTGTTTCATTTGCTGTTATTTTCTCCCATTCTGTGGGTTGTCTGTTCACCTTGGTTGTAGTTTCTTTCGCTGTGCAGAAGATTTTCACTTTCTTTAGGTCCCACACATTTATTTTTGTTTTTATTTCCATTCTTTTGGAGGGCGGGTCATTGAAGATCTTGCTTTCATTTAATTCACTGAGTATTTTGCCTATATTCTCCTCCAAGAGTTTTATGGTCTCTGGTCTTACATTTAGATCTTTAATCCATTTTGAGTTGATCTTTGTGTATAGTGTCAGGGAATGTTCCAACTTCATTTTTATGCATGTAGCTGTCCAGTTTTTCCAGCACCATTTGTTGAAGAGGCTCTCTGTCCCATTTTATATTTTTGCCTCCTATGTCAAAAATAAGGTACCCATAGGTGCATGGGTTTATCTCTCAGTTCTCTATCTTGTTCCATTGGTCTATATTTCTGTTTTTGTGCCAGTACCATATTGTCTTGATGACTGTTGCTTTGTAGTACAGTCTGAAGTTAGGGAGGCTGATCCCAGTATGACAGTATTTTTGTTTTAAGGGAGAATAATAGTAAAGGAAGACCGTACAGATGTGGAGAATCTTAGAGGAGATATTGACAACTGAACAAATATTAAGTGCACTTCTCCAAATTGAGACAATGGCTGCCCTATATCCTCTACAATAGAGCTTCTCCTTTTCCTATCCCATATCCACTCCTCCAGTGTAAATGAGATTTAATAAAGGTGTGGTGACAGAAACTTTAGAAGCTTTGGGATATCCTCAGTAGTCACCTATGGAATCACCAGAAACTTCTGCCTTCACTTTTGTTCTTTTACAAATAAATGGACTTCCTGAAATTCAAATGTTTTGTTTACTAAAATGGCATCACAGTAATTACCATTGTTGTTTATAAATGCAGAGTTTTATTTAGGGCCTATTTCCATCATTACTAATAAAACTATTTTCCTAGGTAATAGAGGTTAAGAGGCCCAAGGAATCAAATCAGAATAAACATTTTAGAAAATAAATCTTTGTTGGGAAGAGTCTGTAGTAATATCTAAAGATGGACTGGATTGAGCTTTTACTAGCGCATAAGAACCAGTTGTCAAATTTTCAGTAATTTTGCAAGCTAGTTTTTAAATAGGCCATTATTAGGGATTAAAATGTTCAGGCTTACATTCAAGTAAATAAATATAAAAACATTATTTCCTAATTAATTTACTGCACTTTACTGTTACCTCTGCTGGGATTATTTGTATCTACTGTATCAGTGATACGTGAAATTGCTGTGCAGTGGTGTGTTATTGGGCATTTCTTCCCAATGCCCTGTTCATTGATGTCACATTGGTAGCTTGAAGTTGGTTACAGGTGTATTTACACTACAGAAATCACCAAATGTTAATAATAGGGAATTGAATTACTATGTTGTTGTTTATACAAGCTCATGAAAGTGATGGACAAAACAGTAACAATGCATATTAAATGTAAATGCCTTCTATGTATTTGTTATAAGTAGCACCAAGATAGAAGAAATATTCTTGTTCCCATTGGTACCCCATTTTTGATGACTGTTGCTTTGTAGTACAGTCTGAAGTTAGGGAGGCTGATCCCAGTATGACAGTATTTTTGTTTTAAGGAGAATAATAGTAAAGGAAGACCGTACAGATGTGGAGAATCTTAGAGGAGATATTGACAACTGAACAAATATTAAGTGCACTTCTCCAAATTGAGACAATGGCTGCCCTATATCCTCTACAATAGAGCTTCTCCTTTTCCTATCCCATATCCACTCCTCCAGTGTAAATGAGATTTAATAAAGGTGTGGTGACAGAAACTTTAGAAGCTTTGGGATATCCTCAGTAGTCACCTATGGAATCACCAGAAACTTCTGCCTTCACTTTTGTTCTTTTACAAATAAATGGACTTCCTGAAATTCAAATGTTTTGTTTACTAAAATGGCATCACAGTAATTACCATTGTTGTTTATAAATGCAGAGTTTTATTTAGGGCCTATTTCCATCATTACTAATAAAACTATTTTCCTAGGTAATAGAGGTTAAGAGGCCCAAGGAATCAAATCAGAATAAACATTTTAGAAAATAAATCTTTGTTGGGAAGAGTCTGTAGTAATATCTAAAGATGGACTGGATTGAGCTTTTACTAGCGCATAAGAACCAGTTGTCAAATTTTCAGTAATTTTGCAAGCTAGTTTTTAAATAGGCCATTATTAGGGATTAAAATGTTCAGGCTTACATTCAAGTAAATAAATATAAAAACATTATTTCCTAATTAATTTACTGCACTTTACTGTTACCTCTGCTGGGATTATTTGTATCTACTGTATCAGTGATACGTGAAATTGCTGTGCAGTGGTGTGTTATTGGGCATTTCTTCCCAATGCCCTGTTCATTGATGTCACATTGGTAGCTTGAAGTTGGTTACAGGTGTATTTACACTACAGAAATCACCAAATGTTAATAATAGGGAATTGAATTACTATGTTGTTGTTTATACAAGCTCATGAAAGTGATGGACAAAACAGTAACAATGCATATTAAATGTAAATGCCTTCTATGTATTTGTTATAAGTAGCACCAAGATAGAAGAAATATTCTTGTAGTATCGAAAACTATTACCAGTTTGACAAAAATGTTGTTCACACATTACTAATGAGTAAATGACCTTCTGATATATGAATTCATTATATCACCTTCATTGTATTATTATTGGTAAGTTATATGCTACCCAGTCTTTACATTGGTAAAATTTATTTGAAGTAAAAAAAACTCTTAGATGTAGGTATGGAAATCCCTGGTGGCTCAGTAGTAAAGGATCTGCCTGCCATTGAAGGAGATGCATTGATATGGGTTCGATCCCTGAGTTAGAAAGGTCCCCTGGCGATGGGAATGGCAGCCCACTCCAGTATTCTTGCTGGGATAATCCCATGGACAGACGAGCCTGGTGGGCTACAGTCCATAGGGTCGCAAAAGAATCAGACATGACTGAGCAGACATGGCAGCAGAAGATATCTGAGAAAACATGAGGGCAGGGCTACACTTGATCAATTCTGTTGCAGTACTGGTGATAATCATCTTAAATATACAGTAGGGAAAAGAACATTTCATGATGCAGAATTTTTCTGCATCATGAAATGGACTTTATTGAGCTGCCAAATTGCTATCTACTTTGTGTAAAGTAGCCTTAACCCCCTTTTTATTCAGTGTAAGGTCTCCATGTTTCTAAAAGTTATACAGCAGCAGGACATTGGCTTCACCTTTGGGGTTCCTCCTGTGAGTGCTGTCTTGGTGAAAATGCTTCCTTTTCAGAATCCTGGGAGTCTTTCTGAGACATCATTTAGGGATCCTTGATTTTGATTGTGGTTACTTATCTGTTTTACTTCTCAAATCTAATAGCAGGTTGTTTGTTTGTTTTCCACATTTTATATCACTGTAGCAAGAGTGTCCCCTAGGTACTTTTCTTAAGTCACTGCGAGCTTTCTTGTGCCCCTCCTGGATCTAATATGTGGCCAAATGGTTCAAAGGAGAAAAAACAAAGGAAAGAAAAAAGAGGCAGATTTAGAAATCATTAGATTGTGATACTGCAGAGTTAAATGATGGTTTTCTCATATGTTTCCTCTAATTCTTCTTATGTCTGAGCTGGGCAAAGGATAATAAGGAGATGGAGGGAAAAGCTTCATCTTAGGGCATATACGATTATTCCCACACCCTTTCAGGCCTTTTGGTTCAGGCCCAAAGTATCTAATATTGATAGGGATCACTGTTTAGAGGACATTCTTCCTAGAGAGATCTCTGACTTCACTGTGTCAAACACTTTACAGCCTAGAGTGTCCTAAACTATAAATTGAAGAGCTGTTTTAGGATGGTTATATCCCATGCTTGAGACCAGTTCTTGCGTTAGATTGTTGAACACTTTCACTGGGATAGGTACTATTAGAAAAATGATCTCAATGATGATTTCTTTTTAGAATTATGTTGTGACAGTTGGGGGCTTGTGAATATGTAGTTGATTGTTTGTGGGCTAAGCCATGGAATTTGTGTTCCAGACCCTTCTCTAGTTGAGTCCAGCCATTTCCATATCCTCTCTGAATTGGTGATGCCTTTTTACACGTCTGCGTGTCACAAAGTCCAATGAATTAGTGCGTGGTGTACCAGCTTGGGTGTTGTAACAGTTCTTAAATGTCTGTCCTGCTAGAATAAAGAGTTGAGGGTATTGGGTGATACTGGCAGGTAGGCATTTTAAGTGTGCCTTTTGAATAGTTGACATATAAGGATCACAGTAAAAGTAAAAATTGTAAAATATGAAATATGAAAAATTTGAATCCCATGATTTTTCCCAGTATTTGGCCCAATGTTCCCCCTTCAGATGAGTTAGTTATCACTTGCATTAATATTTTGGTGTGTTATGCCAGGTGTGTGTGTGTATGTGTGTTTTAACACAAGTACAAGCAGATATGGATACAAGATACAAAGATAGTTATACTTTCACTGAGCAATCATATTGATGGAAATCTTTCCTATAAATATATTTCTGCACATTAACATGAAATTTTATTAGGCTCCTTATTGTAGCATACAATGCAGTAATCTGCAGTTGTAGAGAAAAAGAGATGGAACTTTTTATGTGTTGATATCCTGAAATGGAAATATTCTGGCAGGTATATATTGTTAATGTGAAAAAACATTGCAAAACATGTGTCTATATGTTAACTTTGTGTTATTAAAAGGAAGAAATTATAAAGGCTTTAAATGAAAATCAACTTAAAAAAAATAGATTGTTTAAACACAAAGCTCGAGGCAGAAACAACTCAATTTATTTTCAGGGGTAGTAGAAAGGATAATGCAAACTATTAAATTTATGAATCCCAAGTGGATAATTTTACTGAACTCCAGCTCCAAATAATGCAATAGTGAAAAACTGGAACAAAACTAGAAATATGGTAAATAAATTATGGTGTGTCTACATAAAACAGTATAATTCATTAAAGTGAGATTTATAGTATTGGAGAATGCCTTTTTAAATATAAAATTTATGTAAAGTAGAAAAGAAATAGGCCAATGATTGTCTAATGAATTAGTATGATTAATGTATTTGTTAAAGGGTAGTAGAAAATACACAAAGTAGACAGCAGTTGTCTTTGGTTGTGGAATTATTGGTGATTTTGTTTTCTTAAGGTTTTCTTTATTTTCTGAGATTTCAAGGCAGATTTCCTATTGCTGGAAGAGAGGGGAATAGTTTATTTTAAGAGGTGATAGAAATATTTCTGGGAGATGGTAATTGAAAAAAAAAAACTGAAACTTAGTGCCTTTGTTAGTTAGGAGGAGAGAAATATAATTCATTCTTGGCATGAAACGTGACTCATTCTTCCCTCCTTTCCCTGCCTTTCTCTCCTAGATCAAAGAATTTGAGTCTGTGTAGCTCAGTAGACAAGTGGTTGGTTTGCCATTAATGTGGTGGATAGAATATTTATAGGTATTATCCACAAAATTATGTTGTTTTAGTAATATTTTATTATGTACTATAAAAATATAAAACAAATATTGATCCTGATTTTTCCCATATCCATCATTCAAGGATATGTTGAAGCATAGTACATTCCAATGAGGCTGAGCATGGTTGATTTAGGCAAGAGGAGTATGGATTTGAGTAACAGTTACCCAGAATTGTTAAGAAAAATGTCTGCCATGAAATACGATATTTTAGTGGTAGAAGGACAGAAGAAACTGTTGTGTAGCTCTATTAGGAACTTTTAACCATTGTTTAAATGTCCATTTCCATGTTTTCATGTACATCTTAGTCTGTTTCATATCCATCCCTTTCTATTTATATAACTCCTTCCAGACTGCTATAATTGTCTTCAGTCTCTCATTTTATATTGAAATTATCTGTTTCCTCATTCTTCTTCACTTCACATAGTTAATCAGTAACCACACACCAGAGTATTTAATGTTTGACTTACTTGTTACACTGCAAGCTCATTGAAGATAGAAACACTGCTCATTCAGTGAAGAATCCTTGGTGTTTGGTGCACGGCTGAAGCAGCAAGGGTGACAGAGAACTCTTTTCCCTAGTAACCCCTGTTTGAGGTTCATCAAGCTTACTAAATTAATCAGTTTTGAGAAATTTATGGCCATTATGTCTTCAAATATTTCTTGTGCTTTATATTCTCTTTACTCTTGTGACTCTGATTTTATGTGAATATGTGATCATGTCTGATATGCCCCATTGTTCTGTTATTTTATCCCTTTTTTTTAATCTTTGTGTTTCAGTTTAGATTTCTGTTGACCTGGTTTTCAGTTCTCAGTTTCTGTCTTCTGCTGTGTCCAACCTATGGCTATATCTATTACGTGAGTTATTTGTTGAAGGATATTTTTCATTTCTAGAAAGTCTGTTGAATTATTAAAAATAGATCTCAATTCTTTATTGAAAATTTCATTATTCTCTTCTATTGTAGCTATTTCCGTATATTTCCTTTAACACATTAATGAGCGACTTATTAAAGACTTTTTCACTGATTTATGTTTCTGAATCATATGTAGGCCTAAGTTTTCTCTTTGTTGTTTCAGTGATTTCCAATCAAATGATCATGTTTTTAGCATGTCTCATAAATTTTGATTCCATTCTAGACATTGTGAATGAAAAATTTCAGAAATTATATAAGTCATTTTCCTATAAAGAAATATAGGACTTTTTATAAGGAGGGTAGTGGGGGACATCTGAAGTAGCAGTAGATTACAGTGATCTATAGAGGACTGATTTTAGACTTTGTAAAGACAGACTTAATTTAGTATGCTAGTACTAGGGATGACTCCTATGATGCTTTTGTGAAAATCTCAACTGTTTACCAAGCCCCTTTTAATTGGTGAGACTTATATTCCAAAACTTGTAAGCATCAAGCAACTATTGACATCTTTGCTCAACTCTTTAGCTTCCCAATTGTTTCTTAATTCTGGAACATGTGCTGTCTTGGATGGCTATTTGTGTACATTTTCAGGGGGACTTCCTTCTGTTCAGTTTCCTCTTCTATGGATTTTCCCTCAATGTGTAGTCACTCTCCAAGCCCTAAATTGTTGCTTTTGTGTGTTTGATTAATGTGTTATGAACCTCAATCCTGCTTGATCTCTGTTAACTGTACTAAGGCATCAGACTGAAAAATGCTTCCAGGCAAAGAGTAAGATACCTGTGGAACTGGTCTGATGGACCTCTCTTCTTTTATGGCTAGGATCACTAAAGTGCTTCCAAGGCATTATTTTCATTTGAGAATTTATGGCCATTATGTCTTCAAATATTTCTTGTGCTTTATATTCTCTTTACTCTTGTGACTCTGATTTTATGTGAATATGTGATCATGTCTGATATGCCCCATTGTTCTGTTATTTTATCCCTTTTTTTTAATCTTTGTGTTTCAGTTTAGATTTCTGTTGACCTGGTTTTCAGTTCTCAGTTTCTGTCTTCTGCTGTGTCCAACCTATGGCTATATCTATTACGTGAGTTATTTGTTGAAGGATATTTTTCATTTCTAGAAAGTCTGTTGAATTATTAAAAATAGATCTCAATTCTTTATTGAAAATTTCATTATTCTCTTCTATTGTAGCTATTTCCGTATATTTCCTTTAACACATTAATGAGCGACTTATTAAAGACTTTTTCACTGATTTATGTTTCTGAATCATATGTAGGCCTAAGTTTTCTCTTTGTTGTTTCAGTGATTTCCAATCAAATGATCATGTTTTTAGCATGTCTCATAAATTTTGATTCCATTCTAGACATTGTGAATGAAAAATTTCAGAAATTATATAAGTCATTTTCCTATAAAGAAATATAGGACTTTTTATAAGGAGGGTAGTGGGGGACATCTGAAGTAGCAGTAGATTACAGTGATCTATAGAGGACTGATTTTAGACTTTGTAAAGACAGACTTAATTTAGTATGCTAGTACTAGGGATGACTCCTATGATGCTTTTGTGAAAATCTCAACTGTTTACCAAGCCCCTTTTAATTGGTGAGACTTATATTCCAAAACTTGTAAGCATCAAGCAACTATTGACATCTTTGCTCAACTCTTTAGCTTCCCAATTGTTTCTTAATTCTGGAACATGTGCTGTCTTGGATGGCTATTTGTGTACATTTTCAGGGGGACTTCCTTCTGTTCAGTTTCCTCTTCTATGGATTTTCCCTCAATGTGTAGTCACTCTCCAAGCCCTAAATTGTTGCTTTTGTGTGTTTGATTAATGTGTTATGAACCTCAATCCTGCTTGATCTCTGTTAACTGTACTAAGGCATCAGACTGAAAAATGCTTCCAGGCAAAGAGTAAGATACCTGTGGAACTGGTCTGATGGACCTCTCTTCTTTTATGGCTAGGATCGCTAAGTTTTTCCCTGCTTTGGGTGTTTTCCAGTGCCTTCAGGTCTTTGTTATATGTTGCATTAGTTTCTTAGGGCTGCCATAACAAAGTGAAAAAACATTGGATGAGGGCACTACTCAGTTTAGATAAGGGGCCACCTTAATAACCTCATTTTGACATGATTACCTCTAAATATTTCATTTGTATGAAGTTTAAGAAGAACCAGAACTGAGCAAATGTGGTAGAAGATACAATACCAGTTAAATGAGAAAGAAGAGATATGAAAGAAAATTTATGGGCTGAGGAAATACTATGTCTTAATCTGAGTGGTTGTTACATAGGTGTCTATACAGATCACTGAGTTTAGGATTTCTGCATTTTATACAGTTTAGTATATGTGGGAGAGGAAGAGTGTCCCACCACCTCTCAGTGGCCGTCTCTAGGAGCAGCAGCGGTGTATACTCAGGGATGAACCAACCCTGAGTCGTGGGTGTGTCTCCATGCTTCCAGTTTCTGGGATCCTGGCCTTGGAATTGTCTAGTATTGAGTTAGATTTCTAGGCTTTCAAGCATAATTTTGTTTTCAAATTAAAGATTTTTTAAATCTAGCTATTCTAGTTACCATCAATGGAAAGGTCTAAGGTATTTAGTTTACTGCTGTTGAAACTAGATTTCTACCCACTGGGAATCCTTCTATCCATAGAGACTCTCCATAGGTACTCAGACTTGATTTCCTACATCTGACTTTGAGATCTTATTGATCTTGAAAACTGGGTGAAAATTGGGTTAAATCTGAACTCATTCTTCCTTATCAGGGCCTTTGCAAGATTGCTATCACCCATCTAATCAGCACTGTTTCTGTATTCTTCTTAAGTTACATGATCAGATTGTTTCCACATGACTTTGCCATTCTTTCTTCTGGAAAAATAACACTGTCCAAGCTTCATTCCTCTTCTATGGATTTTCCCTCAATGTGTAGTCACTCTCCAAGCCCTAAATTGTTGCTTTTGTGTGTTTGATTAATGTGTTATGAACCTCAATCCTGCTTGATCTCTGTTAACTGTACTAAGGCATCAGACTGAAAAATGCTTCCAGGCAAAGAGTAAGATACCTGTGGAACTGGTCTGATGGACCTCTCTTCTTTTATGGCTAGGATCGCTAAGTTTTTCCCTGCTTTGGGTGTTTTCCAGTGCCTTCAGGTCTTTGTTATATGTTGCATTAGTTTCTTAGGGCTGCCATAACAAAGTGAAAAAACATTGGATGAGGGCACTACTCAGTTTAGATAAGGGGCCACCTTAATAACCTCATTTTGACATGATTACCTCTAAATATTTCATTTGTATGAAGTTTAAGAAGAACCAGAACTGAGCAAATGTGGTAGAAGATACAATACCAGTTAAATGAGAAAGAAGAGATATGAAAGAAAATTTATGGGCTGAGGAAATACTATGTCTTAATCTGAGTGGTTGTTACATAGGTGTCTATACAGATCACTGAGTTTAGGATTTCTGCATTTTATACAGTTTAGTATATGTGGGAGAGGAAGAGTGTCCCACCACCTCTCAGTGGCCGTCTCTAGGAGCAGCAGCGGTGTATACTCAGGGATGAACCAACCCTGAGTCGTGGGTGTGTCTCCATGCTTCCAGTTTCTGGGATCCTGGCCTTGGAATTGTCTAGTATTGAGTTAGATTTCTAGGCTTTCAAGCATAATTTTGTTTTCAAATTAAAGATTTTTTAAATCTAGCTATTCTAGTTACCATCAATGGAAAGGTCTAAGGTATTTAGTTTACTGCTGTTGAAACTAGATTTCTACCCACTGGGAATCCTTCTATCCATAGAGACTCTCCATAGGTACTCAGACTTGATTTCCTACATCTGACTTTGAGATCTTATTGATCTTGAAAACTGGGTGAAAATTGGGTTAAATCTGAACTCATTCTTCCTTATCAGGGCCTTTGCAAGATTGCTATCACCCATCTAATCAGCACTGTTTCTGTATTCTTCTTAAGTTACATGATCAGATTGTTTCCACATGACTTTGCCATTCTTTCTTCTGGAAAAATAACACTGTCCATGCTTCATTCACTGAGTTCTCTGCAGGATTCATTGGACACCTTGAAAAATTATCCACCTCTATGATTAAATTGGCCCCCTTTAAAAATAATTTGTTGGTTTTATCCCTCTCCTGTACTAACATTCTTAAATAGTTCAGGTGTGTTCTCCTTTGTATGTGGCTTGGGCATTTGTCTAAGGTTTGGTTCTGTATAGTGTGTTGGAGCACCTATGGAATTATAAACTTTTCTTGTAGGAAACTTTGTGTCATTGTTTCTATATTCCACAAAAACACAAATGCCCAGCACAGACTCATAGCATATGATAGATATTCTTAAAAGTCTGTTGACTGTGTGACATCAGACGATTCAAGTTTGCTGTCTTTTGCTGAGTTCAATTATATTTAACCCTTAAGAGCATTTCTAAATGATATTCTGTAAAAATCAATAGCCAAGCTAGTTGCTTTGCAAGGACTGTTTTAAAATGAAAACATATACTTAGATGCTTCAACTTACATGCTCACTGCTTTGGAGCTTCCATTTATTTATGATCTTTAAGTTTTTTAATAAGAGATCATTGGACTATCCAGAATACTTAAAAATTATGTCCACATTTCCCATGTAAAATGAAAAAAACTGAAGATGCAGCTTAATTCTGATGGGGGAAGAAAACTTTGAATCTGACATGTCCAGATAAAAAAAGTTTAAAAACTGAAGTCATTCATCTGCTCACTACTTTATTATAGTCATTATTGAATGCCTACAAGTTCTAGAAGTTGTTTTATGTGCTGACTTCTTAACTTCATGGGTATAATATAGTAGTGACAGAGACAAGGAAAAAAAAACCCAATTACCAAATTAATGTAGTTTCCAGTAGTTATAAATTAAGACAAAAATAAAGTTGTATAGAGGAATTGCAAATGAAAGGGGAGATATCAAAGATAGACTGGTCAGGGAGAGCCTTTCTAAGTTCATTATGTTTGAATACAGACGGGAATAAAATAATGGAACAAGTTACTGGAAGATCAAAGGTTTGTTACAGATAAAGAGAACAGCAAGCATTAAGGTACTGAGGTAGGAATAAGCTTTGATATATTCAAGGAAGCATAAGAAGGACACTGTAGATAAATTATCATGTATAAGAAGGAACATAACAGGAAAGGAGACTGGAAAAGTAACAAGAACTGAATGACGAAGGCACAAATTGCGAGTTTTATTGTGGTTCTGGTATGTTGAATTTCTGTGAGAAGAGTTTAGATGGTTATTAATAAAATGTAATATCATGGAAGTTTCAGGTTTTATAAGTTTCCTCTGGCTACTGTATTGGGGGAAGAGTTGATGCTATAAGGTAAGTTATGAGGCTATTGCCGTAGTTTAAAGCAAGACAAAGATGATTTGGAATCCAGTGTAGCTGTGAAGGTAGCAAGATGTGATTAGGTTCTTTGAAAGAAGGACTTGACATGAAGAGTTAGCAAGCAATTTTCAAGAATGGCATATAGGTTTTGTTTCATACAACTGGAGTAATGATGGTAGTGTCATTTACTCAAGTGAGACACAATGGTTAAGAACTAATCAGGGGGATGAAATAGGAATTCTGCTTTAGTCATGTTCCACTTAAACTAAAAGATTTCCAGTGGAAATATTGAGTGCTTGTTGTTGTTGCTTAGTTGCTAAGTTATGTCCAACAGTTTGTGACCTGATGGACTGTAGCTAGCCAGGGTCCTCTGTCCATGGGATTTCCCAGGCAAGAATACTGAAGTGGGTTGCCATTTTTTCCTCCAGGGGATCTTCTCAACCCAGGGATTGAACCCACATCTCTTGCACTGGCAGGTGGATTCTTTACCAAGGAAGCCCATATTGAGTAGACAGTTGAAAAAATAGGGATTTCAAGAAAGATATTCAGACTGGAGGTATAAATTTGACACTCATGATGTTAGATGAAAAAATTAAGGGGATATTGTAAATAGAGGTTAAAGAGTAACATATAGGGCTTCCCTGGTGGTCCAGTGGATAAAGACACCGCCTTGCAGTGCAAGGGGCACCAGTTCGATCCCTGGCATGGGAAGATCCCACGTGCCGCGGAGCAGCTGGACCGATGTGTCCAATTACCGAGCCGGAGCTCTGGGGTGCATGCGCCGGGAGCTGGTGCTCTGCAACAACAGAGGCCACTGCGATGGGAGGCCCACACGGGCCAAAGAACAAAGATGGATGAAAAATAGATAAATGAAAGACCAATTGAAGTGGCCCGCCTGCCCCCCTCCCACCCCTACCCGCCCAAAAAGAGTAACATATAGAATACAAACCAGAAAGAGAATAGACTTTCAGTAGCTTAGTAATATCAAAAAAAAATAAAATGAAAAAAGTGTGAGATGTAATCATCTGTGTTGAGTTCTATAAAGAAGTGATGAAAGATAAAGATCATTCATTGATTACTGGCTTGGAAACAGAGCTTGTTGGTGACCTTAACAAAAGAGGTATCAATTGAAGTTTTTGGGGGCCGGGGGGGGGTGGGTTGGGGAGGTCGGGGGGCGGACCACTTCTATTGGTCTCTCATTCATTTATTTCCATCCATCTTTGTTCTTTTGGCCTGTGTGGGCCTCCCATCGCAGCATCCTCAGTTGCTCCAGAGCTCCGGCTCAGTAATTGGACACATGGGTCCAGCCGCTCCGCGGCACGTGGTATCTTCCCATGCCAGGGATCGAACTGGCACCCTTGCACTGCAAGGCGGTGTCCTTACCCACCGGACCACTAGGGAAGCCCATCAATTGAGTTTTAATAAATACTTAAATTTATTTAATAAATTTTGATAAAGTATATATATATGATACACATATATTTTTAAATATATATAAGCTATATTATATAGAGAGAGGGGAGAGAAATTACAACATGACTGTATGGGAATGGAAACAATTCAGCAGTGAGAGAGAGTGTAGTAGGGAAGGAGGTAGATGGGAGTGAAACCTAGGCACAGTGTGAAGAAGTTAGTTTTAGCTGGAAGTAGGGACATTTCATTCATTTTATTATGAGATAGGTCAAATGTATATTGAAATATTTGCAGGAAAGTTGGTAGTTTCTTAAAATTAAAGTTCATTAATATTAAAGCTCATTAATGTTAGAGATAGAGTCATCAGCTAAGAGTGAGTAGATGGAAGAGGTATTGAAAGTTAAGAGAGAAGGCATGAAATAGGCTGAGAGAATGGGAAATGAATTAACTAGGGAGATATATAATCAAGATGCCCAGCTTACAGAGGGTCCACTTGATATTTGTCATTATATATTTATGTGAAACCATTTGCCATGGCTTTGTGTTTGTATTTTTAAAAAAATCCAAATCCCTTTATGTAATGGGTTTAACCAGGTTTGGAGTTTTGCTAAGATAGTACAATAGAACGAGGAAAAGCTTTGTAGGTAAAGAAGTAATTATGCTGTACAATTTGTAGGACAGGACTTTGAGGAATAGTGGCTGAGAGAGAGAAGACAAGATAATTGCCTACTGCACAGGAGGCCAGGGTTTGAATGGGTCATCTATATGGATGTTAAAAGATTGATGCTGAGAGTTAGTCTTAAGTATGTAATCATTCATTGATTACTGGCTTGGAAACAGAGCTTGTTGGTGACCTTAACAAAGAGGTATCAATTGAAGTTTTGGGGCCGGGGGTGGGTTGGGGAGGTCGGGGGGCGGACCACTTCTATTGGTCTCTCATTCATTTATTTCCATCCATCTTTGTTCTTTTGGCCTGTGTGGGCCTCCCATCGCAGCATCCTCAGTTGCTCCAGAGCTCCGGCTCAGTAATTGGACACATGGGTCCAGCCGCTCCGCGGCACGTGGTATCTTCCCATGCCAGGGATCGAACTGGCACCCCTTGCACTGCAAGGCGGTGTCCTTACCCACCGGACCACTAGGGAAGCCCATCAATTGAGTTTTAATAAATACTTAAATTTATTTAATAAATTTTGATAAAGTATATATATATGATACACATATATTTTTAAATATATATAAGCTATATTATATAGAGAGAGGGGAGAGAAATTACAACATGACTGTATGGGAATGGAAACAATTCAGCAGTGAGAGAGAGTGTAGTAGGGAAGGAGGTAGATGGGAGTGAAACCTAGGCACAGTGTGAAGAAGTTAGTTTTAGCTGGAAGTAGGGACATTTCATTCATTTTATTATGAGATAGGTCAAATGTATATTGAAATATTTGCAGGAAAGTTGGTAGTTTCTTAAAATTAAAGTTCATTAATATTAAAGCTCATTAATGTTAGAGATAGAGTCATCAGCTAAGAGTGAGTAGATGGAAGAGGTATTGAAAGTTAAGAGAGAAGGCATGAAATAGGCTGAGAGAATGGGAAATGAATTAACTAGGGAGATATATAATCAAGATGCCCAGCTTACAGAGGGTCCACTTGATATTTGTCATTATATATTTATGTGAAACCATTTGCCATGGCTTTGTGTTTGTATTTTTAAAAAAATCCAAATCCCTTTATGTAATGGGTTTAACCAGGTTTGGAGTTTTGCTAAGATAGTACAATAGAACGAGGAAAAGCTTTGTAGGTAAAGAAGTAATTATGCTGTACAATTTGTAGGACAGGACTTTGAGGAATAGTGGCTGAGAGAGAGAAGACAAGATAATTGCCTACAGCACAGGAGGGCCAGGGTTTCGAATGGGTCATCTATATGGATGTTAAAAGATTGATGCTGAGAGTAGAAGAGGACAGTGAGCCAGCTTCTAATGACAGACTTCTAATGACTTGTGTCTAGCACATCATTATATTCTTCCTCTTTCATTTACTCAAGCATAAGGCTCTAGAAAGTTTCTCCTCCATCTTATGCTTCCCTTTCCTTCAGAAAAACTCTTACCAGCTATAAGTATGCCATTATTTTTTCCATCATGAAAATCGAAATAAAACATTTACAACTAAGGTAATCTCTTAATTTCATAGCCCTTTCTCGTTACTTCATTTCTCTACTCTCTTTTTGAGCGGACAGTTGTCCTTCAAATAGTTGTCCACATTCACTGTTTTCAACTAATTTCTTCCGTTTTTTTCTTAAATCTATTCTGAACACACACACACACACACACACACACACACATATGAATCAAGAACTTGGAGGAATAGGGTTTCCCTCCTTGCCTTGCAGTGCAAGGGGCACTAGTTTGATCCCTGGCCTGGGTGGACCAATGTGTCCAATTACTGAGCTGGAGCTCTGGAGCACATGCGCCCAGAGCTGGTGCTCTGCGACAACAGAGGCCACAGCAATGGCAGGCCCACACGGACCAAAGAACAAAGATGGATGAAAATAGATAAATGAAAGAGCAATAGAAGTGGCCCGTCCGCCCCCCTCCCTCCCCAACCCACCCCACCCCCCACCCCCCAAAAGAGAAATTGGAGGAATAGACAGAGCTTTGGCTGAGAGAATGGGAAATGAATTAACTAGGGAGATATATAATCAAGATGCCCAGCTTACAGAGGGTCCACTTGATATTTGTCATTATATATTTATGTGAAACCATTTGCCATGGCTTTGTGTTTGTATTTTTAAAAAAATCCAAATCCCTTTATGTAATGGGTTTAACCAGGTTTGGAGTTTTGCTAAGATAGTACAATAGAACGAGGAAAAGCTTTGTAGGTAAAGAAGTAATTATGCTGTACAATTTGTAGGACAGGACTTTGAGGAATAGTGGCTGAGAGAGAGAAGACAAGATAATTGCCTACAGCACAGGAGGGCCAGGGTTTCGAATGGGTCATCTATATGGATGTTAAAAGATTGATGCTGAGAGTAGAAGAGGACAGTGAGCCAGCTTCTAATGACAGACTTCTAATGACTTGTGTCTAGCACATCATTATATTCTTCCTCTTTCATTTACTCAAGCATAAGGCTCTAGAAAGTTTCTCCTCCATCTTATGCTTCCCTTTCCTTCAGAAAAACTCTTACCAGCTATAAGTATGCCATTATTTTTTCCATCATGAAAATCGAAATAAAACATTTACAACTAAGGTAATCTCTTAATTTCATAGCCCTTTCTCGTTACTTCATTTCTCTACTCTCTTTTTGAGCGGACAGTTGTCCTTCAAATAGTTGTCCACATTCACTGTTTTCAACTAATTTCTTCCGTTTTTTTCTTAAATCTATTCTGAACACACACACACACACACACACACACACACACATATGAATCAAGAACTTGGAGGAATAGGGTTTCCCTCCTTGCCTTGCAGTGCAAGGGGCACTAGTTTGATCCCTGGCCTGGGTGGACCAATGTGTCCAATTACTGAGCTGGAGCTCTGGAGCACATGCGCCCAGAGCTGGTGCTCTGCGACAACAGAGGCCACAGCAATGGCAGGCCCACACGGACCAAAGAACAAAGATGGATGAAAATAGATAAATGAAAGAGCAATAGAAGTGGCCCGTCCGCCCCCCTCCCTCCCCAACCCACCCCACTCCCCCACCCCCCAAAAAAGAGAAATTGGAGGAATAGACAGAGCTTTGGTAGACAGCTGTAAGGTGATATTATATGTTTGATGGCCTTAGTTGAAAACAGCTAGGGTTTTGAGGGAAGAGTGGAAATTTTCTGTATGTAACAAAAGTAAAAGAAACATCTTCACTTTCAGACTCGCTGTTTTGTGGCATGTAGGAAGGATACATCCACCATTGACAGAGAATCAGGGCAATTAGAACTCTTATGGAAAAGCCAGCTTTTGGTTAAAGAGAAGTGATAAATGGAATATTTTGAAATTTGTGTTCAGAATGTATACAAATGTGTTCTTGGCTGATGGCAGGCCATGACTTAAAGAGGTCACATTAAAAGAATGTGGAGTTGGGTGGGATGAGGATTGGATTAGATTCAAAGATAAATGGAAAAGAGAGTTTGACTGTTGATGAATAACCCAGGAGAAGTGAGTTTTTGTTGAAGAACTGAGATATTAATAGATAGGAATGTAAGCCATGGTGAAATCAGTCCAAATGGTCTTTCAGGGAAGTACAGTATCACTAATAACTATAGGTTCCTTTAGGGGATTTCTCTTTCAGAGTGATTGTACTTGTGGGGCTGTATATATGCCATGGTAGCTTGGGGTCTGGGATAGGAAGCTAATAATTCTGGTGTATATCAAGAACATGAACTTAACAGAGCACTGCTCTGTAGGCCTCTTATAAATTCCATTGAGGAATTTATATATTGCCCAAGGAAATGCTGTATCTAACCAAGCATCATAGAGTACTGGAAGACTATCAATAACTTAAATCCAGGATAACCATGAAATTCATAGATGAGAGTGGGGAATATCATGAATGAGGAAGTACATAGAGCTATATGGCCATTCTTCAAATCCTGCTGAGGATGTTCAAGTTGTATGGTGGTTGGGAATACCTCCGTGCATCATCAGACTCTGCCATTTATTCCCAAGATGACATTTGCCTCTGTTTCCTCATGCATAAAATGGGGCTCAAAATAGAACTTAACTTCCAGGCTTATTATGAGATTAAACAAATATATGTAAAACAGTTAACAGAGTGCAATGTAGCAAAGAAATACTAAAAAATATCTTAGATTGTCATCACTGAGGAGTCACATTACTGTTCTCTGTTAGTGCCCTTAGTGGGATCATTGTATCTTAGAACTGGAAAAATATTAAAGATAATTTAGATTGAGGACATATAGTCAATTCCAAAACTGTGGGCATTTTAATTTTATATCTAAGATGTATGTTTATTAGGAGTGCAGTCTGAAATATTTAAGTGAAAATTTTGCATATCATTTGTTGATTTAATAGAGTATGAGAAATGGAAGCTCCATGAGGACACGGGCATTGCTATTTTTTTCCATTGCTATGTTCCTAAAATCTTGAACAGCATCTGGCACATATCATATGTAGCTAATGGTTCAATTCATTGTTGAACGAACGAGGGAATATAATTATTCTTTGTGGTTTGATCACTGTGCTAATGTGGACAAGCTTTGGAGTCCTCCCTTATCTGGGAAAGCATAATTAATTTTAGCTATTGCATGATCAGAGTCTCCACTTAACTATCCTAAGGGCAATTTAGTGGTAAATTTGTGGCCTGTAATGAGAAGGGAGGAAAATTCTGCAATGAAAAATATCCTGGGCTTCCCTGGTGGTCCGGTGGGTAAAGAGTCCCCATTGCAGTGCAAGGGGCACTGGTTAGATCCTTCACCTGGGAAGATCCCATGTGCCGTGGAGCAACTGGACCGGTGTGTCCAATTATGAGCCAGCACTCTGGAGTGCATGCGCCCAGACCTGGTGCTCTGCAACCAGGGAGGCCACTGCAATGGGAGGCCCACGCAGGTCAAAGAATAAAGATGGATGAAAATAAATACATAAAAAAACAACAAAAGAGGCCAAAATTTTTTAAAAAGAAGAAAAATTTAAGAAAATCCTGATACTAGTAACAATAGCTAGCATTCAGTCTAAAAAACATATTCACTAATTTTGCTGACACTGTTAAAAATCGTTTGTTTATTAAGTAAATGTTCACAGTAACCCTGAATGTGATTAACATGATTATATTCACTGCCATCACCATCATCAGCATTATCCTCTCAAGTTAATTTTGGCCTCTTTTATTGGTCTTTCATGTATTTATTTTCATCCATCTTTATTCTTTGGGCTGTGTGGGACTCCAATTGCAGTGGCCTCTCCTGTTGCAGAGCACCGGCTCTGAGCAGATGTGCTCCACAGCGCTGGCTTGTAATTGAACACACTGGTCCAGTTGCTCCACAGCATGTGGGATCTTCCTGTGCCAGGGATTGAACACCCCTTTCACTGTAAGGCAGACTCTTTACCCACTGGACCACCAGGGAAGCCCCATCACCATCTTCTTAATCTCCATTTTATATGTGAATGAATGGAGGTACATCAATTAAGTCAGTGACTCAAGATCACTCATCTAACTTGTAGACTTACAGCATAGCTGTCATTTGAATCTTGGAAGTCTGGATCCTTTTTCCTTGCAATTAACTTCAATATTTCAAGGAAATATCTATTGGGCTCATGGGCTAGCATACAGGAATAATAATATCATTTACTTGTTCTTCATTTTGAAAGGGGAACATCATAGCTACAATTTTCTTGAGTACTCTCTATGTGCCAGACACTATTAAGTAAGTAACTTTAACTTAGGTTGTTTCTGGTCCTTACAAAAACTCTAAAGTGGGAATTATTCTCTTTCCTTCTTCATTTAAGAAACTGAAGCTCAGGAGGTCATAATTTCTTTAAGGTCACAGAATATTTTTTGTAATTCAAAAGTCAGAGATCTCTTTGTGACACCATATCCTAAAAAGTTTATTAACAGAAACCTTTTTTCTTTGAAATTTGGCATAAACTAATTTTATGCCTACTACATTAGTTATTTCATTTTCTCTGTTAATTTATATTGAGCACTTAAAATATATTAGGAAATACAAAAATGAAAAGGAGCCAATCAAATATGAGACTTCTGTATGTATTTGTTTTATTTTGTCCTGCCTAAATTCTAAACAGCCAGTTAATCAATAATATTTTATATTGGGAAAAAAATTCTTCACTGTATGAATCCTGATAGCAATCTGCATTTTTCCTTCAATTTGTAGAGATTAAGAAGCTCTTTTCCTCTGTAGGCTGTTAGAATTCAAGGACATGGTCAGCACTCTTGTCCTGAGACTAGAATGTTTAGTAAGTGATGTAAACATCGAGGAGCTGAGAAGCTACTCAACAAAGATTCAGTGGGGTTGAGAGTCCAGGGTCAATGGTGCCACTTGCAGATTTGTAGCCAGATTGCTTTCATCTTTCAGCCTTGGACATGATTGCATTTGGGTAACTTCCCTAGGTCCTTGGCCCCTTTTTGAGACGGTTCTCAAATTCCCTGTTGATCCTGTGAGCCATCTGATAGTCTTCAATAAATTTATTTTCTACTCAAGTTAGATGCCATGCTCTCTAATGCTTGTATTTAAGATCCCTGACAAATTCAGGGAGGTAAGACATGTACAGAGTTACAAAAAATAAACAATCATAATTAAAGATGGCAAGAGCCAGGAGAAAAACATAAAGTGTTATAAACATGCAGAATATGACAAGATAATTAGGATTAGTGAAATAGTTGACCTAGTTGACCTTATTGAAAGATTTATTGGCTGGAGTATAAACTATGTATAAACAGAAGAAAGCAAGAATAAATGAGGTTGTACTAGAAAATATTTCTCTTCTCTCTCAGGGTAACCCTTACCATAACATTTTTCATTCATTCCTTTTCTGGATTCTGATATCTTGCTTTCTTCTTCATATTTATTCAGTGTCTGTCTTTATCAACAGAAATACGTCATTCCATCATACAAATATTCTTTAGTATCTGGCATCTTGAAGACAAATATGTACATTTCCATAATGTTTTCTTTTCTCTCAAGCTGCAGTGTACTTTTTAATTTCTTTTCACCATTTAATGTATTTAAAGAACAGTGTATTTTTTTTTTCTTCATATCTTTTTACGATTTTTCTTAAAAAAAATTTAGCCATCAAATATGAGACTTCTGTATGTATTTGTTTTATTTTGTCCTGCCTAAATTCTAAACAGCCAGTTAATCAATAATATTTTATATTGGGAAAAAAATTCTTCACTGTATGAATCCTGATAGCAATCTGCATTTTTCCTTCAATTTGTAGAGATTAAGAAGCTCTTTTCCCTCTGTAGGCTGTTAGAATTCAAGGACATGGTCAGCACTCTTGTCCTGAGACTAGAATGTTTAGTAAGTGATGTAAACATCGAGGAGCTGAGAAGCTACTCAACAAAGATTCAGTGGGGTTGAGAGTCCAGGGTCAATGGTGCCACTTGCAGATTTGTAGCCAGATTGCTTTCATCTTTCAGCCTTGGACATGATTGCATTTGGGTAACTTCCCTAGGTCCTTGGCCCCTTTTTGAGACGGTTCTCAAATTCCCTGTTGATCCTGTGAGCCATCTGATAGTCTTCAATAAATTTATTTTCTACTCAAGTTAGATGCCATGCTCTCTAATGCTTGTATTTAAGATCCCTGACAAATTCAGGGAGGTAAGACATGTACAGAGTTACAAAAAATAAACAATCATAATTAAAGATGGCAAGAGCCAGGAGAAAACATAAAGTGTTATAAACATGCAGAATATGACAAGATAATTAGGATTAGTGAAATAGTTGACCTAGTTGACCTTATTGAAAGATTTATTGGCTGGAGTATAAACTATGTATAAACAGAAGAAAGCAAGAATAAATGAGGTTGTACTAGAAAATATTTCTCTTCTCTCTCAGGGTAACCCTTACCATAACATTTTTCATTCATTCCTTTTCTGGATTCTGATATCTTGCTTTCTTCTTCATATTTATTCAGTGTCTGTCTTTATCAACAGAAATACGTCATTCCATCATACAAATATTCTTTAGTATCTGGCATCTTGAAGACAAATATGTACATTTCCATAATGTTTTCTTTTCTCTCAAGCTGCAGTGTACTTTTTAATTTCTTTTCACCATTTAATGTATTTAAAGAACAGTGTATTTTTTTTTTCTTCATATCTTTTTTACTTCTGATTTTTTTTAAAGAAATGATACACATGTATTGGTAAATCTTTCCCATCCTTCTCCTTCCTTCCCCACATGTACCTGCTATCCAGAATTTAATGTGTTTATGTTACATAAATAATATATATGTACTCATAAACATTAAATATCTTTGTTATTGATAAGTTTAATAAGTATAATTGTCATACAGAATGTGTAATTTGGCAGTTAGTTTTTTCATTCAATATTTTTGAGATATATTTTATGTAATAATTTAGTTCCTTCATTTTAACTGATAAATACTTTTCTGATGTTTGAAGAAACCACATCTCAATTTGTTTTCCACTATTCACTTCAGTATTCTGAATATTGACTATCTCTTCTAGTTATCACTTGGTAACCATAGTTATCGCCTGAAACTGCCCCCTTAAAAGTGACCAAATCTAGTAGAAGAAAAAAATAATCATTTAAAGCAGGCTTACTTTTGGTGCTATTAATTCCCTGCCCCATTTTCCTTGAAATTTCCTCATCTCTCGACTTTGTGAAAATACACCTCTCTTGATATCTCGGTTTCTTCTCCTTTTTGTTGTCTAAATGTAGTGTTCCACAAAGTTCTCTCCTTAATTTTCCTGTCTCTCTCTCTTAACATTTGTATTGTGGCTTCACCTCCCAAATGACTCTCAAATCTGTACTCAGTTTGTTTCCAGTTTTCTACTTGACCTTGCTACCTGGGTGTCATGCTTGACCTAAATTTGTACATTTTACTCTCAGATTTGTTCCTCTTTCTATGCTTACCACTTAAGTGGCAGTGGCCCCATCTTAACACTCATCCAGGCTCAAAATCTTGGAATGACTTATAAGTCCCTTAGGCTTCATCAGTTGCCAGCACCTGCAATTTACTGTTCCATTCATTCTGCCAAATTGGTTCCCACTGCCACTGCCCTAGTTTAAACCCCATGACTTCTAGGTTTTTCACAATAGCATAACTTGTTTCCCTGCTTCTAAGTGTCTTTCCACTTCCTAGGCATCCTCTATTCTGCTTGATTAATTTTCTAAAACCCAGTTCTGCTCATAATAGCTGCAGTGTACTTTTTAATTTCTTTTCACCATTTAATGTATTTAAAGAACAGTGTATTTTTTTTTTCTTCATATCTTTTTTACTTCTGATTTTTTTTAAAGAAATGATACACATGTATTGGTAAATCTTTCCCATCCTTCTCCTTCCTTCCCCACATGTACCTGCTATCCAGAATTTAATGTGTTTATGTTACATAAATAATATATATGTACTCATAAACATTAAATATCTTTGTTATTGATAAGTTTAATAAGTATAATTGTCATACAGAATGTGTAATTTGGCAGTTAGTTTTTTCATTCAATATTTTTGAGATATATTTTATGTAATAATTTAGTTCCTTCATTTTAACTGATAAATACTTTTCTGATGTTTGAAGAAACCACATCTCAATTTGTTTTCCACTATTCACTTCAGTATTCTGAATATTGACTATCTCTTCTAGTTATCACTTGGTAACCATAGTTATCGCCTGAAACTGCCCCCTTAAAAGTGACCAAATCTAGTAGAAGAAAAAAATAATCATTTAAAGCAGGCTTACTTTTGGTGCTATTAATTCCCTGCCCCATTTTCCTTGAAATTTCCTCATCTCTCGACTTTGTGAAAATACACCTCTCTTGATATCTCGGTTTCTTCTCCTTTTTGTTGTCTAAATGTAGTGTTCCACAAAGTTCTCTCCTTAATTTTCCTGTCTCTCTCTCTTAACATTTGTATTGTGGCTTCACCTCCCAAATGACTCTCAAATCTGTACTCAGTTTGTTTCCAGTTTTCTACTTGACCTTGCTACCTGGGTGTCATGCTTGACCTAAATTTGTACATTTTACTCTCAGATTTGTTCCTCTTTCTATGCTTACCACTTAAGTGGCAGTGGCCCCATCTTAACACTCATCCAGGCTCAAAATCTTGGAATGACTTATAAGTCCCTTAGGCTTCATCAGTTGCCAGCACCTGCAATTTACTGTTCCATTCATTCTGCCAAATTGGTTCCCACTGCCACTGCCCTAGTTTAAACCCCATGACTTCTAGGTTTTTCACAATAGCATAACTTGTTTCCCTGCTTCTAAGTGTCTTTCCACTTCCTAGGCATCCTCTATTCTGCTTGATTAATTTTCTAAAACCCAGTTCTGCTCATAATATTTCCCTGTTTGAAAGCTTTTAGCAGCTCTAGATTGCCTACAGAATTAAGTCCAAAACCTTCAAGTTGGAATTCATGCTTCTCTGCAAATTGACCTGTTTACCCTTCATTTATTTATGACTTCTTCATTTCATATGCTCCATATGCCTATCAAATAGAGCATCTCATTGTTCCTGTAGCTGCCTGAATGGTCTAAGTTAAAGTATGGTAAGAAACTACTCCAGAAATCTCAGTGTCTTAAGATAACATGGATTTATGTCTCACACATACTGTGTAGTCATTTCCAGTCAGCAAGGATTTTCTCTATTCCTTATAGCCACTCAGAGACCAGCTGAAGGGAGTAGCTGTCATCTTAACTGCTGCCAGTCTCCATATCATGGAAAAGAGCATTAGGGGCCGTCATAATACCAGTTAAATGTTATGGTACCAAGGTGACAAATGTCCCCTCGGTTCACAACCCACTGGCCAGAAGTGGGGCACACAAGGAGAGGAAAACCAGATATTGGTGAGCAGCAGTAATGATCACCACCATTCTTAAAGGCCATCTCTATCATTTCCTGTCTGTGGATCACTGCTCATGAAATGTAAAATGTTTTGTTCTCTTCTTCCCTTGTTCAGATGCTGCTTACCCTTAACCCCCAGTGCAGCTATCATCCCATCAAGGAATTGTTTCCTAATATTTTCAGACAGATATGTTCTCCCTCTGTTCACATTTCCGATTGCTATTTATTCTGAAATAATCATGGTTCTCTGTTGTTGAGCAGTTAGATCCTAGAGGTCAGGATACATATTTTATTCACCCATGAACACAAGGGTTTTTCAACTAGCACATAAATCCAATAGAAGTGTATTCTAATCACTTGGAGATGCATTTGGTGGGGGTGGGGGGCTTCTTTTATTATCAATTGATGGGGGAGCTATTTTATTCCTTATATTATCTGTAAGTTGGAGATATATACATGTGTATTTATATATCTTATGTATATATACATAAAGTTAGCAGCTCCTAGCTACTATGGTATAAATATAGAGTAAATTAATTATGAATCTGCCTTATTCTCACTCTTCTCACTCTGAAATTGCTGGCAGTGCTATTATAACTCTTCAGTCTTCTTTTTTGATAAATGGTCTGTTTGTTCCCAATTGCCCAAAGTTTTACCTGATCCTGAATGCAAAAGTTGGAATTCATGCTTCTCTGCAAATTGACCTGTTTACCCTTCATTTATTTATGACTTCTTCATTTCATATGCTCCATATGCCTATCAAATAGAGCATCTCATTGTTCCTGTAGCTGCCTGAATGGTCTAAGTTAAAGTATGGTAAGAAACTACTCCAGAAATCTCAGTGTCTTAAGATAACATGGATTTATGTCTCACACATACTGTGTAGTCATTTCCAGTCAGCAAGGATTTTCTCTATTCCTTATAGCCACTCAGAGACCAGCTGAAGGGAGTAGCTGTCATCTTAACTGCTGCCAGTCTCCATATCATGGAAAAGAGCATTAGGGGCCGTCATAATACCAGTTAAATGTTATGGTACCAAGGTGACAAATGTCCCCTCGGTTCACAACCCACTGGCCAGAAGTGGGGCACACAAGGAGAGGAAAACCAGATATTGGTGAGCAGCAGTAATGATCACCACCATTCTTAAAGGCCATCTCTATCATTTCCTGTCTGTGGATCACTGCTCATGAAATGTAAAATGTTTTGTTCTCTTCTTCCCTTGTTCAGATGCTGCTTACCCTTAACCCCCAGTGCAGCTATCATCCCATCAAGGAATTGTTTCCTAATATTTTCAGACAGATATGTTCTCCCTCTGTTCACATTTCCGATTGCTATTTATTCTGAAATAATCATGGTTCTCTGTTGTTGAGCAGTTAGATCCTAGAGGTCAGGATACATATTTTATTCACCCATGAACACAAGGGGTTTTTTTTCAACTAGCACATAAATCCAATAGAAGTGTATTCTAATCACTTGGAGATGCATTTGGTGGGGGTGGGGGGCTTCTTTTATTATCAATTGATGGGGGAGCTATTTTATTCCTTATATTATCTGTAAGTTGGAGATATATACATGTGTATTTATATATCTTATGTATATATACATAAAGTTAGCAGCTCCTAGCTACTATGGTATAAATATAGAGTAAATTAATTATGAATCTGCCTTATTCTCACTCTTCTCACTCTGAAATTGCTGGCAGTGCTATTATAACTCTTCAGTCTTCTTTTTTGATAAATGGTCTGTTTGTCCATTGCCCTTTGGAGCAGTGAGCTAAATGGCCTAGAGATGTTTTTGTGCTTGAAATATGTTAAGGGTGTCTGTATAAAAAAGAAAACTGACAAGAGGAAAGTTAAAGTACTAAAATCCTGCCCTCTGTCCTGCCACTTTTGCCCCCTTCTTTCTTCCTTCCTCTTTCCTATAGCAAAAGCTTACTGGGCCCTTGTCCTATATCTGGTACTATGATAAAATATAATGTAGGGCTAGGCTCCTGTCTTGGTGAGACCTTAGACCTTGGTGAGACCCTGTCTTGGTGAGACCTTAGACCTTGGTGAGACCCCTGTCTTGGTGAGACCTTAGAGTCATGAGAAGGAAGAATGACACACCCAACCTCCCTCCAGTATCTGATTTGGAAATCACTGTGTCCTCAACTATATACCTGGCTAATGCCCACCCATGTTTTAAATATCTGCTTTGATACTGTATCCTTTGGAAACTCTTCCTTGATTTCTCTAAATAATTTAGCAGTTTAATCACCTGTTGTAGAGAATAATCAATTATTTTTGAAGGAAATACCTCAGACCAGAGACAATTTTACAGAGAAGACAATTGAAAAACGTTTGAAGGATAAATGGGAACTCAACAAGAAAGCCAAGAATGAAGGAACTCATGCTCATCCAAATGTGATCTATGGAGCATATAAAAATTTCTGGAGATTAGATCCTAGAGGTCAGGATACATATTTTATTCACCCATGAACACAAGGGGTTTTTTTTCAACTAGCACATAAATCCAATAGAAGTGTATTCTAATCACTTGGAGATGCATTTGGTGGGGGTGGGGGGCTTCTTTTATTATCAATTGATGGGGGAGCTATTTTATTCCTTATATTATCTGTAAGTTGGAGATATATACATGTGTATTTATATATCTTATGTATATATACATAAAGTTAGCAGCTCCTAGCTACTATGGTATAAATATAGAGTAAATTAATTATGAATCTGCCTTATTCTCACTCTTCTCACTCTGAAATTGCTGGCAGTGCTATTATAACTCTTCAGTCTTCTTTTTTGATAAATGGTCTGTTTGTCCATTGCCCTTTGGAGCAGTGAGCTAAATGGCCTAGAGATGTTTTTGTGCTTGAAATATGTTAAGGGTGTCTGTATAAAAAAGAAAACTGACAAGAGGAAAGTTAAAGTACTAAAATCCTGCCCTCTGTCCTGCCACTTTTGCCCCCTTCTTTCTTCCTTCCTCTTTCCTATAGCAAAAGCTTACTGGGCCCTTGTCCTATATCTGGTACTATGATAAAATATAATGTAGGGCTAGGCTCCTGTCTTGGTGAGACCTTAGACCTTGGTGAGACCCTGTCTTGGTGAGACCTTAGACCTTGGTGAGACCCCTGTCTTGGTGAGACCTTAGAGTCATGAGAAGGAAGAATGACACACCCAACCTCCCTCCAGTATCTGATTTGGAAATCACTGTGTCCTCAACTATATACCTGGCTAATGCCCACCCATGTTTTAAATATCTGCTTTGATACTGTATCCTTTGGAAACTCTTCCTTGATTTCTCTAAATAATTTAGCAGTTTAATCACCTGTTGTAGAGAATAATCAATTATTTTTGAAGGAAATACCTCAGACCAGAGACAATTTTACAGAGAAGACAATTGAAAAACGTTTGAAGGATAAATGGGAACTCAACAAGAAAGCCAAGAATGAAGGAACTCATGCTCATCCAAATGTGATCTATGGAGCATATAAAAATTTCTGGAGATTAAATTCTTAAGAAAAACCATTATGTGAAGGGAGGTTGGCAGATGTGCAGCAACCCAGTTTGGGGTGCTATAGTACAGGTAACCTCTGAAGGATTTCAGGAAGTGAAGTGACAGGGTCAGGTTTATTTTTTAGAAGTATTGCTTTTCTTAAGTATGGAGGACGAACTTGAGGCAAACTATAATGAAGGCAGGAGACTTACTGGAAGATGTTCCTAAAGGTTAAGAAAGAGATAATTAGATTTTTAAAGTAAACTAGGGTTACTTTGAATGTAATATAGAAGAAATTAAGAAAATAGACATTAAAGTGAAGAAAAAGAAGACATTTAGTAAGAAAAAGAGAAAATATATGGTGATAGCCTGCTTGAAGTAGACAAAGGAGAAGACGAAATGGAGGATGTCATTATGTTTTCTAACTGGGATGAATGAATAGATGAAAACTACAAAACGAGAGAAAAAGAGAGAAAGCAAGTTTCAAAGCTGAGTTGGTTAAATTGGGAAGCCCAGTTCTCTGTCTGAAAAAATGATGGGCATTTACTGTAAAGAATAAAATCAGGCATTGGTTAGGGGGTTTGAGTGGAGTTGACACATGTTTTGAATTACTACTGAGGAGAGTGGAAGCTAAGAGAAAGCAAGTAAGACCTTTATGAGCAGTGGGAAGAGGCAAGCTGAAGTTGAGGTGTGACATTCAGTAGCCCCAGGCCACAAATATACATATATTTAAATCAGGCACCTAGGAGTGCAATGGTGGACAATTTTTGTGAATGATTCAGGGTTAAAAAGATAGGACAAAAAGGTGTAGTTGCAAATGAGTTGAGGGTATTTGTGAATCTGCGAAGGGAACAAAATGAGTCAACTGAGGAGGAACAGAATCATGAGCAGTTCGTAGGATTCTACAGTGTGGAAGGGTAGGTGTAAAGAAAGGGGTTCCAGAAAGGAGTCAGAAAGGCAAAGGATGATCAGAGAGCAGGAAACAGAGTTTCCTGATTCTAAACCACAGAGATTTTTCAGTTCCTGAGAAGATCCAGGAAGAGACTTGAAAAGGAACTAAGGAAGAAGAGGAAAAGAAAGATCAAGCCGTCTGGAATTGAAGGGATTGCTGATGGCTGTGAAAAGGGTATTGGAAAGATCTATATGGGCATTGAAATAGTTTAGGATAATAAAACACATTTAGGCAGAAAGAAGCTGTGATCCAGGTAACAACCCAAGTGACTAAGGGTGCTGTACTCTTAATCTGGAGGCCAATAGATGACATGTACCAGGGGGGCATGGTTTTGTGAAGAGGTAAACTGATCTTTCAGGTAGGGGGATTATTTTTTGGACTAAAATATAAGCATAGAAAGGTCTCTTAGGAGGCAACTAGACTTTTTTGTCCAGAAGGGTCAAAATGCTGAAGGGGATGGATGAGCAGGGAGATGCAGCGTGAGGGGAAGAGAGTGCTGTAAGAAAAGCAGTGCCTTTGCAAAAAAGCCAAACTTGAATTGGAGCAAGGAGGTGGAGGGAACACTGGTAAGAAAAGAGAAAATATATGGTGATAGCCTGCTTGAAGTAGACAAAGGAGAAGACGAAATGGAGGATGTCATTATGTTTTCTAACTGGGATGAATGAATAGATGAAAACTACAAAACGAGAGAAAAAGAGAGAAAGCAAGTTTCAAAGCTGAGTTGGTTAAATTGGGAAGCCCAGTTCTCTGTCTGAAAAAATGATGGGCATTTACTGTAAAGAATAAAATCAGGCATTGGTTAGGGGGTTTGAGTGGAGTTGACACATGTTTTGAATTACTACTGAGGAGAGTGGAAGCTAAGAGAAAGCAAGTAAGACCTTTATGAGCAGTGGGAAGAGGCAAGCTGAAGTTGAGGTGTGACATTCAGTAGCCCCAGGCCACAAATATACATATATTTAAATCAGGCACCTAGGAGTGCAATGGTGGACAATTTTTGTGAATGATTCAGGGTTAAAAAGATAGGACAAAAAGGTGTAGTTGCAAATGAGTTGAGGGTATTTGTGAATCTGCGAAGGGAACAAAATGAGTCAACTGAGGAGGAACAGAATCATGAGCAGTTCGTAGGATTCTACAGTGTGGAAGGGTAGGTGTAAAGAAAGGGGTTCCAGAAAGGAGTCAGAAAGGCAAAGGATGATCAGAGAGCAGGAAACAGAGTTTCCTGATTCTAAACCACAGAGATTTTTCAGTTCCTGAGAAGATCCAGGAAGAGACTTGAAAAGGAACTAAGGAAGAAGAGGAAAAGAAAGATCAAGCCGTCTGGAATTGAAGGGATTGCTGATGGCTGTGAAAAGGGTATTGGAAAGATCTATATGGGCATTGAAATAGTTTAGGATAATAAAACACATTTAGGCAGAAAGAAGCTGTGATCCAGGTAACAACCCAAGTGACTAAGGGTGCTGTACTCTTAATCTGGAGGCCAATAGATGACATGTACCAGGGGGGCATGGTTTTGTGAAGAGGTAAACTGATCTTTCAGGTAGGGGGATTATTTTTTGGACTAAAATATAAGCATAGAAAGGTCTCTTAGGAGGCAACTAGACTTTTTTGTCCAGAAGGGTCAAAATGCTGAAGGGGATGGATGAGCAGGGAGATGCAGCGTGAGGGGAAGAGAGTGCTGTAAGAAAAGCAGTGCCTTTGCAAAAAAGCCAAACTTGAATTGGAGCAAGGAGGTGGAGGGGAACACTGTGTGTTCTGTAAAGAGGTTGAAGGTGTACTGTTTATGTCCTGAGATAAGTTCAGAAAAGAAAGTAACTCAGAAAATGGAAGAAAGAACAGAGCAGATGTCACATGAACAGCCAAAGATGGTGCCTCGTGTTGTTTAGTTCTTTAGAGAAGGTTAGGACCATTAGCCCAAAGCCTGCTGGCACCAAACTGACAGTCTTTAAATGCATCCCAGACAAACATAATAAGCATATTTTTAGCCATTTAGAATCTGCCTACTTTATATAGCTGGTGAATCTGCACCTGAAGTCTGCTCAGCATAGATAAGACAAACCTTGTGGCTACACAGGACCCCACACTGCTCTGCCTTTTGGAGCTCTCTGACCCAGAGACTCCTCACTTTGCTGCTGAGTGACGTCACCTTGATATGCAAGTCCCCTCTCTGGTTTCTCTTTCTCTCCTGGGAAGTCCCTTGTCCCATTCCCCTCTGGAGGGGAGAATCTTGTCACTGACTCTGAAAGGTCTCTTGATGGGATGCCTCCCACTCTACAGCTCTGAGCAAACACTACCCATTAAAGCTTGTATGTTTCACTCATGGGTCTCTTTGTTGAGAGTAAAAGTCATTCAGTCATGTCCGACTCTTTGGGATCCCTTTGGACTGTAGACTTTTCTGTCCATGGAATTCTCCAGGCAAGAATACTGGGGTGGGTTGCCATTCCTTTCTCCAGGGGATCTTCCAGACAGTGATTGAAACAGTCTCCCACATTGTGGACAGGTTCGCAAATTCTTTATGGTCCCACCAGGGAGGCTCATCTCTTTCTTGATCAAGCTGCAAATCCTTGAACTTCCTATAACAGAGGACAAAGCACTGCTGCTTAGTCACTTCAGTTGTGTCTGACTCTGTGTGACACCATGGACTACAGCCCATCAGGGTCCTCTGTCTATGGAATTCTCTAGGCAAGAATAACTGGAGTGGGCTGCCATGCCCTCCTCCAGGGGAATCTTCCCAACCCAAGGATGAAACCCAGGTCTCCTGCATTGCAGGCAGATTCCTCACCACTGAGCCATCAGGGAAGCCCTATATATATATATATGTACATATATGTATATGTGTGTGTGTATATAACTCAATGGACTGTACCTCATCAGGCTTCTCTGTCTATGGAATTTTCCAGGCAAGATTGCTGGAGTGGGTTGCCATTTCCTTCTCCAAGAGGACAGAGTGGCACTGGTTAATTAAGGGGATGGGTGACATGTATGTAATTGGCTGTCCCTAACCCAAGTTATTCTGATGTTAGACCTTTAGGATCAAGAGATGGATAGAAATTCACCACAGAGTTTTCTTTCTGGTACTAGGTGTTACAAAATATGAGTACTAAATTAATCAAGAAAAATATAACACTAATTGATAAATAGGGCTGGCTTAACTTTTGCTTTTTAGAGAAATAAAATATAATTGTAATAACTCTACATTCTTCAGTCTAGTTGATATGCTCCTAAAAACATTCATAAAAATGTATATATTTGCAATATATAAGATTTTATGAATCATCAATTTATATAGATTTTTATATGCATCAGGGAAACCATAGTTTTGGGAATCCAATGAGGTACCCTTTTGTGAAAGTAAGTGTCTGTTTTGTTTGTCTAAATGAAGGTACATAGGTACATAATTACTAAATGAATTTTGAGTGCTAATACAGAGATTATAAAGATGCATTCAAAATAGAACATAGTATTTGTATTAATTTCCTATTGTTGCTGTAACAAATTACCACAAATTTAGTGACTTAAAAACCTGATTTATTCTCTTACAGTTCTGAAGGTCAGAAAGTGAATTTAGGTCTGAGAGGTTAATATTAACATGTTGACACAGTTGTGTTTCTTCTGGAACCTCTATGGGCAAGTTGATTTCTTTGCCTTTTTCAGCTTCTTGAAACCATCTGTATTTTCACTTTGTGGTCTCTGCAAAGGACATCATTCCACCCCTGTTTTGATTCTTTGCTGGCTTTGACCCTTTTGCCTCCCCCTATAAAAATCCTTCTGTTTATATTGGGCTCATCTGCATAATCTGCATACTCTCCCATTCTTGAGATGATTAATAACATCTGCAAAATCCCTCTTGCCATGTATGTTAACATGTTCATAGGTCCCAGGGACTAGAATGTAGACATCTTTAGGGGGACACACTTCTGTCTCCCATAGTATTGAATGCCCATTTTAAACATCCGAGTCTTCTGGGATAAATATTAGTAAGTTAAATGTTTTGAACTGTTTTCATAGCCAAACATTTAAAGAAAGAATAATCATTCAAGTTTGACTTTAAAGTTTTATAATAGTACTCTTTGAATCTCCAAACACTGCCCAGGAATATCTGGCCCACTTCATATCACTGGATCTTACTCATTGTATAACAGATTGTTTGGCTGCTTAAGTAAGGGGTGAGTAAGTGGATTTAGATAAAATAAGAGCCAATTTGATCCTTTATACAAAATGTTTTTTAAATTTTTATGGTTCTCTTTGCAAAGACTTTCTCCCAAACCTTCAACATGTATGGTTGGGTATATTTGGAACTCAAAATATCACCTAGAAATAAAGTCTATAAAATCACACTTTTAAGGATATACGGTGAAGTCTATGTGTGTGTTTGAATGTGTATATGTGTGTCTATTGTGTTTATGTAAATGTGTGAGTGTTTGTGGTAGGTAAACAGTATGTCAAAGGTGCATTATAAAGATATTTCCCAGTTTATTTAAAATAGGAAGAACTGGAGCAGAAAGGGATGAATATGGAAAATTCCCAAATTTGAGTGAAAACGAGATTATAAAGATGCATTCAAAATAGAACATAGTATTTGTATTAATTTCCTATTGTTGCTGTAACAAATTACCACAAATTTAGTGACTTAAAAACCTGATTTATTCTCTTACAGTTCTGAAGGTCAGAAAGTGAATTTAGGTCTGAGAGGTTAATATTAACATGTTGACACAGTTGTGTTTCTTCTGGAACCTCTATGGGCAAGTTGATTTCTTTGCCTTTTTCAGCTTCTTGAAACCATCTGTATTTTCACTTTGTGGTCTCTGCAAAGGACATCATTCCACCCCTGTTTTGATTCTTTGCTGGCTTTGACCCTTTTGCCTCCCCCTATAAAAATCCTTCTGTTTATATTGGGCTCATCTGCATAATCTGCATACTCTCCCATTCTTGAGATGATTAATAACATCTGCAAAATCCCTCTTGCCATGTATGTTAACATGTTCATAGGTCCCAGGGACTAGAATGTAGACATCTTTAGGGGGACACACTTCTGTCTCCCATAGTATTGAATGCCCATTTTAAACATCCGAGTCTTCTGGGATAAATATTAGTAAGTTAAATGTTTTGAACTGTTTTCATAGCCAAACATTTAAAGAAAGAATAATCATTCAAGTTTGACTTTAAAGTTTTATCATAGTACTCTTTGAATCTCCAAACACTGCCCAGGAATATCTGGCCCACTTCATATCACTGGATCTTACTCATTGTATAACAGATTGTTTGGCTGCTTAAGTAAGGGGTGAGTAAGTGGATTTAGATAAAATAAGAGCCAATTTGATCCTTTATACAAAATGTTTTTTAAATTTTTATGGTTCTCTTTGCAAAGACTTTCTCCCAAACCTTCAACATGTATGGTTGGGTATATTTGGAACTCAAAATATCACCTAGAAATAAAGTCTATAAAATCACACTTTTAAGGATATACGGTGAAGTCTATGTGTGTGTTTGAATGTGTATATGTGTGTCTATTGTGTTTATGTAAATGTGTGAGTGTTTGTGGTAGGTAAACAGTATGTCAAAGGTGCATTATAAAGATATTTCCCAGTTTATTTAAAATAGGAAGAACTGGAGCAGAAAGGGATGAATATGGAAAACCGTGGGTCAGGGGTAGGAAACCACTGAACTTTGTTTCTTTAAGTTTTTAAGTATCCACCTGAACTCAAGTTGAATCTTATAAATCCTACCATGGAATTCTGCAGTGTAAATACTATGGTTATTTTCATCAGTATCAGAGCTATTAACCACTTACACAATCCTGGTCAATACCCTCTGGTTCAATTCGGTGAAATAGTAGCAAAATCCTATAAACTCAAGTTCTTTGCTTAGTATTTTAAGTTGATTTGTGGTTGTGTTATGATTTCTGAAATTTGCTAAAGAAATGTATTTCCTGAATTTAGTTTAGACTTTAAACATTGTTATATCTAGTTTTTAACAGAAAAAGTATGTATCTTTTCAAAAAAATATGTGAACAGGTCAATGTAAAGGCTTCTGTCACCCTTTTGGAAGGTTTAATTTTTGTCAGTCATACAGCATTATTCCTAAGAATAGAATACTAATAATTTCTGCGTGCAGAAAATCATGAAGACTTGGTAGTTAGTGTAAAGTAACTATGAAAAAGAACTAAATCCAACATTTTGTGGTATCTAATTATCTCAGCATAATTAACTGTTTTCTAGATTTAGTGCCCAAATTCTTTTTTCCAAACTTAAATTTCATAATCCTTTTGATTACACAAACATGATGGTCTATCATATATGTGAACTAGAGAGAGTGCACAGGAATAATTAAGTTCACCTGGATTTCTTTCTTTTTAACTCCATCTCCACCCCCGTAAGCTTTGAATGTAAATTAAAAATATTACTCCCCTTCAGACGCTCACAGCATCATTATTTCTTTCTTCACACTAAAATGCAACCTCTAAGATATGTCTAAATAAAAACAAAGAAATCACACATTTGAAGATAATTAGTACCTTTGCTTGAAAAAGATTTCTCCAGTTTCAAGACATGTTTCCATGTCCATAGCAATCCGTGTTTATCACTTAGGTGTCTCCAAACCCTTTATCAGAGGGTTCATATTTTATCCCCCAAAGTATTCATTTGTAATTCATTAGAAATGTTTAACCAGTCAGGGAGCAAGAGAGCAAATCGTCCACCATCCTTTCTTTTTGACCACTACTGCAAGTATGATTAAAGCCATAGAAAAGGCCAGTAAATGAGAAAAATGCAAATGTTCCTCATATCCCATTGCTGTTTTGACACAGCAATTAGATTTGTGCAGAACAGCAAGATTGTTCCAATTCTATTCTCCCAAACATAAGTCTTAAAAAAAGAGGTTACATTTGTGACTGTAGCTCGTGGAGCATCCAATCTGGCATCCTGAAAATCCATATGTAAGCCACACTTATATCTTAAACCTGTCAAACAAATAAATGTACAGAAGCAGTAATTTATGTACTTTATAGACTGTTTTGCCCTTTTAGAGCAAAAGCCTAATTTTCAAGTGTTGCTATTTTAACTTCTGGCAGTGCCTGTGAGATAACTGAGGTTCAAAATGTGAGTTTTACAAGTAAAATGTGATTCAAAAATTGGTTTACCCTGTTCTCACTACATGTGAGACAGAGAAGAGAAATGCTGGGTGTTTGTGAGCTTTAGGCAAGGGGAAACATATTGCTAAGTACAGAAGCCACGCAAAACTTTGCGGGTTTTCAGTTTAGAAGTGAACTTGAGCCTTTCCCAGTTCAAGTTCTGTTTAGGGCCGGCAAAACATGACTTTCTGATTCAAAGAAATAAGGCTTAAAAAGGCTTATAAAACAGGCTTGCAGGCTTCTTGTACATCAAATAGCTCTTACACAATGGCATTTAGATGATTTAAGTGTAAATGAATCAAAGACATATGGATTGCATTTCCCTTGAAATACGCATGGGTTTTAAAATGAAGGGAAAACACACTTGCCAAAATCCTTTTCGGGTTGTGCCGCATCAAAAACATTTGGAAATGGCTTTGAATGTTTGGAAGAACCCCAGATACCCAGTTCAGTCACCCCTGAGGATTAAATCAGTATCCTTCATCCAGGGATACCCAAGCCCCTATTTTGCAAAGACAGTTCTTAAAAACATCAAGTCCCTAACCTGACAGTTCTTAAAAGTGCCTTTCTTGAGGTTTGAATTGCTAGTTCAATGATAGGGCTCATTATGGAGCCTTCCCCAGAGACCAGGAATCCATTTTGTCTTGCTGAGGCCACTAGAAGCACATTTCAGCTTTATCCAGTTTCTCAAATGTGGCTAAGCCTGTCAGTTTTCTCGGTTCTGGAGGCAGAAAAGGAGTGGTTCGAGGGATCCGAAGGGAAATCAAATTTTCAAGCTGAATGAAAGGGCTCCATGATCAAGAGGATAAAAAAGGAAAACTTGTTTGTTCTCAAAAACATATGCAGGCACAAGTTCTGAGATCACGTGGCTGTTAGCATACTTTTAATTTAAAAAAAAAAAGAAAAGGAAGGAAGGAAGAAAACTGGATGGTAAAATGTCTTTGGAGATAAAAAGAGAGATTCTGAGTGAAATGCTGAAATAAATTAGATTTAACGGAAATGGGTGGTTTCATGAAAATAGCTAAGCAGAAATAAGAACAAAATACCAAGTACAACACATTTGAAAAGACTGATGCCTAGGAAGGTGCTGCGTTGAAATGAATGAAACATGGATTGGCACAAGAGATAAACAAGGCATTAAAAGGAGCTAGAGAAGGGGGCTATGTTATTGGAAGAAAATGTGTTCAAGGTTGAAATCAAGGGAAAAGGAAAAAAAAAAAAAAGAACAGGATAATGCCTAAAATGAGAGAAAGGCTCCACAGGCACTTAGTAGCTAAGGGAAGAGTAAGAAATGACCGTCTAAAACATGTGACGGACTGTTGTCCAAGTCTGTATGGCAAAACAGCTTATGTTAAAAATACTAGATCAGATTTTGCATGTGGTTCTGATGGAAGAAAAAACAACTTTCAAAATGGTTTAATGACCTCCTGATAGGAAAGTTAAAGGAGTTAAAGGAGTAAAGTTCAGTTCACTGGAGGATGGAAAGCAGTTCCCAGTGTGTCCCTTGCTTGGTGGGTGATTCCAATATTCTCCTTCATGGGGAAGTGTAAAATCATGGTGCTACTCAAAGGCATTAGGTGGAAAGTTGGGGTGCTTTTAATGAGGGAGACTGAACATAAAAGGGAAATAAGGAAGGGAAGAACATGGGTATAAAAACCTGAACTCTTTTACCTTAATTTTGCCGTCCTTAATTCTAGGGGTGTCTGGAGGCGGCGAACCTCCCTTAAAGTTTCAGTTTGTTCTGGTTGCCTCTCACTTCTGACTGAGCTGCTTGTATCCTAGTAACGAGTGTGGCATTTCCCGCCTCTGACGTTTTACTGCTCCTCTGTTCTGCTCTCCAGCCATTTTCTTGTCAAAGTGGGGAAATACTCCCCACCTTCCTTTCTGTATCCAGACCACAGAGCAGTACTGCTTTGTATTGTCAGTGTCCTCTGGAGACTAATGAGGAAGGTCTTCCTGCTTGCCTGCCTCTGGGAGTTGTGGCTTAGGTACCCACTGTGTGGGGGAGCAAGGATGGGGAAGGGAGGGAGGCAATCCAGGGAATACTCTGATCAGTGCCCCTTGGTTCCAGAGTAACACAGGCATTCCTCTTCTTTTCTGAAGACCCATTATTTTTGCCCTAGACTTGGATTCTCTGACTTTGAAGAAACTGTATTAATAAGAGTAGTTGGTGCCAGGTGCTATTGGTGACATCCTTTGTCTCTTGGGGACTTCACCCAATAAAGGTTTTTCTTCTGGCTCACATCATAGTCTGTGTGGCAGGCAACTTCACATTCCATGACTCTGGAATTCTTCCATATGGGGGTCAGATTTACTTTCTAGGGCCTCTTCGAAGTCCACTGCTGTTTTACCTGTATTTAACCAGTTGACCAGCAAAGCTCCAAGGCATCTAAAAAACCAAATGTGACGGACTGTTGTCCAAGTCTGTATGGCAAAACAGCTTATGTTAAAAATACTAGATCAGATTTTGCATGTGGTTCTGATGGAAGAAAAAACAACTTTCAAAATGGTTTAATGACCTCCTGATAGGAAAGTTAAAGGAGTTAAAGGAGTAAAGTTCAGTTCACTGGAGGATGGAAAGCAGTTCCCAGTGTGTCCCTTGCTTGGTGGGTGATTCCAATATTCTCCTTCATGGGGAAGTGTAAAATCATGGTGCTACTCAAAGGCATTAGGTGGAAAGTTGGGGTGCTTTTAATGAGGGAGACTGAACATAAAAGGGAAATAAGGAAGGGAAGAACATGGGTATAAAAACCTGAACTCTTTTACCTTAATTTTGCCGTCCTTAATTCTAGGGGTGTCTGGAGGCGGCGAACCTCCCTTAAAGTTTCAGTTTGTTCTGGTTGCCTCTCACTTCTGACTGAGCTGCTTGTATCCTAGTAACGAGTGTGGCATTTCCCGCCTCTGACGTTTTACTGCTCCTCTGTTCTGCTCTCCAGCCATTTTCTTGTCAAAGTGAAATACTCCCCACCTTCCTTTCTGTATCCAGACCACAGAGCAGTACTGCTTTGTATTGTCAGTGTCCTCTGGAGACTAATGAGGAAGGTCTTCCTGCTTGCCTGCCTCTGGGAGTTGTGGCTTAGGTACCCACTGTGTGGGGGAGCAAGGATGGGGAAGGGAGGGAGGCAATCCAGGGAATACTCTGATCAGTGCCCCTTGGTTCCAGAGTAACACAGGCATTCCTCTTCTTTTCTGAAGACCCATTATTTTTGCCCTAGACTTGGATTCTCTGACTTTGAAGAAACTGTATTAATAAGAGTAGTTGGTGCCAGGTGCTATTGGTGACATCCTTTGTCTCTTGGGGACTTCACCCAATAAAGGTTTTTCTTCTGGCTCACATCATAGTCTGTGTGGCAGGCAACTTCACATTCCATGACTCTGGAATTCTTCCATATGGGGGTCAGATTTACTTTCTAGGGCCTCTTCGAAGTCCACTGCTGTTTTACCTGTATTTAACCAGTTGACCAGCAAAGAGTGAGAAAGATCATTTGATGCAGGTTTATGTACATGAGTAGAAGTGATGAATACAACTTCCATGACATAACACCAATCCAAATGCAGAGAATGAGAGGAGAAGCACATTTTTTATGAGTGCCCAGGAGGAAGAATCATGATTGGTGAGCTTTTAGGCAGCTTCTGCCACATTGGTCAAGGGGCATTTGCATTCCTAGTGCAAATTAACCCTTGGTTGGCCTGTCTTCCCAGCCTTTGTCATGTGTTCAGATATGTCTGAGTTCATGCACACTGTTCAGTGTGGGAACTGAGGCAGATTATTTAGGTATACACAGCTAATAAAAGATAGGACTGGGGACTTCCCTGGTGATCCAGTGGGTGAAGAGTCTGCCTTGTGGTGCAGGGGGCACCAGTTCAATCCCTGACCTGGGAGGATCCCGCATGCTGCAGAGTGGCTGGACCAGTGTGTCCAATTGAGAGCTGGCACTCTGAAGTGCATGCACCCAGAGCCAGTGCTCTTGAATGAGAGAGGCCACTGTAATGGGAGGCCCATGCAGGCTGGGAAATAAAGATGGATGAAAATAGATAAATAAACCAATAAAAGAGACCAAATTTGGGGGAAAAAAGGAAAAAGAATAGATAGGACTGGCATGTGATTCAAATTTGGCAGGATCTCAAGTTATGTTCTGCCCCCAAATTTTATATTTTGGGAGTAGCAATAGGTAGGAGATCAGACTGGAAGGAATCTGTTTCTTTTCTTTATACCCCTGGAGTCCTCTGAGATACCAGGCTTCACTGGTATCAAAGATTTGGTACAGTTGGTACTGCAGGTAAGGTACCTAAAGGTGATCCTTATAGAGGAAGCTCTGAGACTTGTCTCATAGTGGCAGGGGAGTGAAAAACACCCTGAAGTAGTGAACATGCTACCCTGTCCCCTTGGAAACAGATTGCCTTGGAAAGTACCTTTAATTATCTCTCTTTCAGCTGAAGCAGAAAGTGAAGGGCAGTCCTTGTATAATATACAAGGTTGAGCCCGGACTTAATGTTGCTCTTAAATTTTAGCTTTGTTTTTTTAGTAGTTGTAGGGGTATGGATGCATTATTTAATCTCACAGAGCCTCACTTTTCTTTTTTTTAATTTTTGGCCTCTTTTCATTGATTTTTCATCCATTCATTTTCATCCATCTTTATTCTTTGGCCTGTGTGGGCTTCCCATTGCAATGGCCTCTCCTGTTGTAGAGCACTGCCTCTGAGTTCATGCACACTGTTCAGTGAGGGAAATGAGGCAGATTATTTAGGTATACACAGCTAATAAAAGATAGGACTGGGGACTTCCCTGGTGATCCAGTGGGTGAAGAGTCTGCCTTGTGGTGCAGGGGGCACCAGTTCAATCCCTGACCTGGGAGGATCCCGCATGCTGCAGAGTGGCTGGACCAGTGTGTCCAATTGAGAGCTGGCACTCTGAAGTGCATGCACCCAGAGCCAGTGCTCTTGAATGAGAGAGGCCACTGTAATGGGAGGCCCATGCAGGCTGGGAAATAAAGATGGATGAAAATAGATAAATAAACCAATAAAAGAGACCAAATTTGGGGGAAAAAAGGAAAAAGAATAGATAGGACTGGCATGTGATTCAAATTTGGCAGGATCTCAAGTTATGTTCTGCCCCCAAATTTTATATTTTGGGGAGTAGCAATAGGTAGGAGATCAGACTGGAAGGAATCTGTTTCTTTTCTTTATACCCCTGGAGTCCTCTGAGATACCAGGCTTCACTGGTATCAAAGATTTGGTACAGTTGGTACTGCAGGTAAGGTACCTAAAGGTGATCCTTATAGAGGAAGCTCTGAGACTTGTCTCATAGTGGCAGGGGAGTGAAAAACACCCTGAAGTAGTGAACATGCTACCCTGTCCCCTTGGAAACAGATTGCCTTGGAAAGTACCTTTAATTATCTCTCTTTCAGCTGAAGCAGAAAGTGAAGGGCAGTCCTTGTATAATATACAAGGTTGAGCCCGGACTTAATGTTGCTCTTAAATTTTAGCTTTGTTTTTTTAGTAGTTGTAGGGGTATGGATGCATTATTTAATCTCACAGAGCCTCACTTTTCTTTTTTTTAATTTTTGGCCTCTTTTCATTGATTTTTCATCCATTCATTTTCATCCATCTTTATTCTTTGGCCTGTGTGGGCTTCCCATTGCAATGGCCTCTCCTGTTGCAGAGCACTGGCTCTGGGTGCATGCACTTCAGAGTGCCAGCTCGCAATTGGACACACCAGTCCAGCCGCTCCTCAGCATGTGGGATCTTCCTGGGCCAGGAATCGAACCAATGCCCCTTGCACTACAAGGTGGTCACTTTACCTACTGGACCACCAGGGAAGCCCCCTCACTTTTCTTGTTAGACAAATTCTTACGAAGTAGTAAGACTTAGAAAAGTTAACATGGGCACCATGTATAACAAAGAGGAGACACTGCAACAAATGGTTACCTCATTTTCCCTTTTTATTCTTTTGTAAATGTGGCATCAAGGTGCACCATCATGATGGAAAGATAATTCTTCTAAATGTCATGGAAAATAGCTGAAGTAAAATGATAATTTACTTCATCAATTTGTTAATAAGTTGTTAGCATTTCTGGAGACTGGAAGTCCAAGATCAGGTAGCCAGCATGGTTGCATTCTGCCTTGAAGGTGACTGCCTTCTCAGTGTATTCTTACATGGCAGAGAAAGAGCTCTGATGTCTCTTCCTCTCCTTATAAAGCCACCAGTTCTATTGTAGCAAGGCTCACTCTTAGGACCTCATTTAACCTTGCATGTGTGCCTGCAAAGCCACTTCAGTCATATCTGACCCCATGAACCATAGCCCACCAAGCTCCTCTGTTCATGGGAATTCTCCAAGGCAGTAATACTGGAGTTGGTTGCCATGCTCTCCTCCAGGGGATCTTCTTGGCCCAGGGATCATACCCATGTCTCTTATGTCTCCTGCATTGACAGGAGGGTTCTTTAACACCAACACCACCTGCAAAATCCATATTTGGCCTTAATCACCTTCTAAAAGCCCTTGTTTCTAGTACTGTCACATTGGAGATTAGGGCTTCAACATATGCATTCATGTGTGCATACTCAGTCACTTCAGTTGTGTCTGACTCTTTGCAGCCCTGTGAATTATAGCTGCCAGACTCCTCTGTCCATGGAATTTTCCAGGCAAGAATACTGGAGTGGGTTGCCTCTTCATCCTGTGGGGATCTTCTCAACCCAGTAATTGAACCTGAGTCTCCTGCATTGCAGGCAGATTCTTCACTACTGAGCCACAGGGAAAGTTCATATGCATTTGGAGGAGGTACAGTTCACTCTGTAGCAGAAGTGGACAAAAGCTCATCTTATTGATGCTTTCTCTGACTTGGAAACCAGAGTGTGATCTCATTTCAGAACAGATTGGAGGGATAACAAGAGCGGGATGATATCTGCTGTACCAACTCATGTCTCAGAGTTGTCACAGTTAAAAAGCTCAAATACACAATTCCAGTTTGACTTGCATATTTGTCAAAGGCAAGTGTTATTCATTCAGTCATGCTCAACTCTTTGTGACCCCATGGATTGTAGGCTCCCAGGCTCCCCTGTCCATGGAATTCTCCAAGATTACTGGAGTGGGTAGCCATGCCCTTCTCCAGGGATCTTCCCAACACAGGGATTGAACCTGTGCCTTCTACATTGCAGTCAGATTCTTTACTGTCTGAGTCACCAGGGAAACCCCCGATGTTAAAAACAATATCTATTTGAAATAGTACAGGGATTATTCCTTCTTTTAAGGTAAACCTATGAAGATTCTCATAGGATACAAATATAAACCTTATCATTTTCCAATTGCTGACCTTATAGAATATCACACACTTTCTATAGGTTAGTAAACATTTTTATAGCTGTGTTGGATTTTGTTTTTCTTGCAGGTAATAGAGATTTTTTTTTTAGCCTACATAATTTAATCATGATTAATGGCATGTTCTCAAAAACCAACATGCATGGCTTGTAGCTATAAAAATAATTACTGTTAGTTGCCCAAGGAGGAAAAAGCATCTGAACTTTTACAAGAATTTGAGAATTAATTTCAAAAGGTGCCACTTTTCCAAATAAATCACCTATTTGGTTAAACTGTTATCAATAAAATATGCAAAAGGATTTCAATTTCTTTTCATGTTTAACACATGTATCATGATGAAAATTGTTCTCTATAATTCACCTTTACTTCTCACCTGTCTTGTGCTGAACACAACCACATTGTGCTATGAAAAGAGAATTTATAGTATCTGCTGGTGGTAGACTGTTTTTGTATCCCTCTACTCAGAGGCAGATTCTTCACTACTGAGCCACAGGAAAGTTCATATGCATTTGGAGGAGGTACAGTTCACTCTGTAGCAGAAGTGGACAAAAGCTCATCTTATTGATGCTTTCTCTGACTTGGAAACCAGAGTGTGATCTCATTTCAGAACAGATTGGAGGGATAACAAGAGCGGGATGATATCTGCTGTACCAACTCATGTCTCAGAGTTGTCACAGTTAAAAAGCTCAAATACACAATTCCAGTTTGACTTGCATATTTGTCAAAGGCAAGTGTTATTCATTCAGTCATGCTCAACTCTTTGTGACCCCATGGATTGTAGGCTCCCAGGCTCCCCTGTCCATGGAATTCTCCAAGATTACTGGAGTGGGTAGCCATGCCCTTCTCCAGGGGATCTTCCCAACACAGGGATTGAACCTGTGCCTTCTACATTGCAGTCAGATTCTTTACTGTCTGAGTCACCAGGGAAACCCCCGATGTTAAAAACAATATCTATTTGAAATAGTACAGGGATTATTCCTTCTTTTAAGGTAAACCTATGAAGATTCTCATAGGATACAAATATAAACCTTATCATTTTCCAATTGCTGACCTTATAGAATATCACACACTTTCTATAGGTTAGTAAACATTTTTATAGCTGTGTTGGATTTTGTTTTTCTTGCAGGTAATAGAGATTTTTTTTTTAGCCTACATAATTTAATCATGATTAATGGCATGTTCTCAAAAACCAACATGCATGGCTTGTAGCTATAAAAATAATTACTGTTAGTTGCCCAAGGAGGGGAAAAAGCATCTGAACTTTTACAAGAATTTGAGAATTAATTTCAAAAAGGTGCCACTTTTCCAAATAAATCACCTATTTGGTTAAACTGTTATCAATAAAATATGCAAAAGGATTTCAATTTCTTTTCATGTTTAACACATGTATCATGATGAAAATTGTTCTCTATAATTCACCTTTACTTCTCACCTGTCTTGTGCTGAACACAACCACATTGTGCTATGAAAAGAGAATTTATAGTATCTGCTGGTGGTAGACTGTTTTTGTATCCCTCTACTCAGAGGCAATTATTCCCTTGCAAATCACGTGAGGTACCCTTTTCCTCTACTTTGCAGTCATCCTGCAACTGAAAGTACATTCAGCTGAATGATGATTAGTCTGGTAAAGGCAAAGAAATCAGCCACGGGCCACATGCAGCTCTGGAGGTAGATGTGGAAGGTATGGAAGGACCTTGAAAGCAGTTTATGAGAATCAAGGGAAAGGTGCCACTTCCTCTGGTTGGACACAACCCACCCCATGCCAGGGTACATGGTTTGCAGACAGGGCCAAGGCTGGATTTCAGTCCCCATTTGCACCTTTAGGTGGGCAGCTTGTGGATGTCTTGGGCAGGCCAAGTAAAGGCCTAAATTGAGAGATCAGCTTATATGCAATACCTGTATTATACTTTGCACACAGTAAATAGCTGGAAAATGAAGATTATGAATGAGTAGTTTAATCATCATTATATTCAAACATTACCCAATTCTTTGCAGAAAACCATATTCCAGGATGAGTTTTCACATCCAGATTTTACATTTTCTGTTCATCTAGCAGAGAAGCCTTTAGAAGTAGCACAGTAAATTTGTATAATTCCTCTCTTGAATAAGATAAAAGATCAGGGGCTTCCCTGGTGGTCCAGTGGGTAAGGACACTGCCTTACAGTACAAGGGGCGCTGGTTCGATCCCTGGCCTGGGAAGATCCCATGTGCTGTGGAGTGGCTGGACCGATGTGTCCAATTACCGAGCTGGAGCTCTGGAGCACATGTGCCCAGAGCTGGTGCTCTGCAGTGAGAGAGGCCACTGTGATGGGAGGCACACACAGGTCAAATAACAAAGATAAATAAATGAAAGACCAATATAAGTGGCCAAAAAAAAAAAAAAAAGGATAAAGGATCATCTCAGACAAAATAAAAGGAATTGGTGAGATTTAGTCAGTTTTCTGATCTTTCCCCCAAGTCTATTTGGATTTGGGATTATCTACATTTTTGTGTGTGAAAGGAAATGATAGTTTTCCTCAAGTGCATTCACCAAACGTTTGTGCAAAGCCAGAGACTGAGATGACTATTACAGGTACCCATGCTCTTAGAGAATTCTTCATAACTAGAGGAGAGTTGTAGTGTGTTCTTTAAAGAAAACACAATGGTTTCCCCCTTCGGTCCAGGACTGGCTACATAGGTTTTGGAGTCCCTGTACAAAAATGATAACAAGGAAGCAACAAGGTAGGAAAGTTAATCTCTACTTCCCACCACTCAGTGGGTGACTCTCAAGGGATCACAACTTCTATACAGGGAGGTTAGTACTTGTATCTGAGGTGAACAAGAAGCTCTCCCTGGGAATGCTTGGAGAGGGGGGATGGGGGTGCCAGAAGTAAGTGTAGGATGACGGTCCATCATTCAGTAATCATTTATTAAGTGCCTATTAGGTGGCTCAATGGTAAAGAACCTGCCGAGATGCACATTTGGTCCCTGGAACAGGAAGATCCCCTGCAGAAAAAAATGGAAGCCCACTCCAGTATTCTTCTTCTTTTTTTTTTTTTAAAGATTTATTTATTTATTTATTTTGGGCGGGTGTCGGGTTGGGGAGGGAGGGGAGCGGGCGGGCCACTTCTATTGGTCTTTCATTTCTCCATTTTCATCCGTCTTTGTTCTTTGGCTCCTGTAGGCCTCCCCTCGTGGTGGTGTCCGTCGTTGCAGAGCGCCGGCTCTGGGCACATGTACTCCAGAGCTCCGGCTCGGTAATTGGACACATTGGTCCAGCCGCTCCGCAGCACGTGGGATCTTCCCAGGCCAGGGATCGAACTGGCGCCCCTTGCACTGCAAGGTGGTGTCCTTACCCACTGGACCACCAGGGGAAGCCCCCCACTCCAGTATTCTTGCTTGGGAAATCCCATGGACAGAGGAGCCTGGTGGGCTACAGTCCACTCAATGCAAAAGAGTCAGACATGACTTAGCGACTAAATGACAGACAACAATATGTCTCAGTTCTGAGCAGTTGATATAATGTTGAAAAAAATCATCTTTATTCTTTGCTTTAATAAGGCTTGTATCTAATGAAAACAATTTGGGCTAGATTGAAGATGTTCTTGAGTATCGTTTGTATTGAGTGTTTTTCTGAAATTTAAGATCAGTCTAGAATTTCCATACCCGTTTGTGCAAAGCCAGAGACTGAGATGACTATTACAGGTACCCATGCTCTTAGAGAATTCTTCATAACTAGAGGAGAGTTGTAGTGTGTTCTTTAAAGAAAACACAATGGTTTCCCCCTTCGGTCCAGGACTGGCTACATAGGTTTTGGAGTCCCTGTACAAAAATGATAACAAGGAAGCAACAAGGTAGGAAAGTTAATCTCTACTTCCCACCACTCAGTGGGTGACTCTCAAGGGATCACAACTTCTATACAGGGAGGTTAGTACTTGTATCTGAGGTGAACAAGAAGCTCTCCCTGGGAATGCTTGGAGAGGGGGGATGGGGGTGCCAGAAGTAAGTGTAGGATGACGGTCCATCATTCAGTAATCATTTATTAAGTGCCTATTAGGTGGCTCAATGGTAAAGAACCTGCCGAGATGCACATTTGGTCCCTGGAACAGGAAGATCCCCTGCAGAAAAAAATGGAAGCCCACTCCAGTATTCTTCTTCTTTTTTTTTTTTTAAAGATTTATTTATTTATTTATTTTGGGCGGGTGTCGGGTTGGGGAGGGAGGGGAGCGGGCGGGCCACTTCTATTGGTCTTTCATTTCTCCATTTTCATCCGTCTTTGTTCTTTGGCTCCTGTAGGCCTCCCCTCGTGGTGGTGTCCGTCGTTGCAGAGCGCCGGCTCTGGGCACATGTACTCCAGAGCTCCGGCTCGGTAATTGGACACATTGGTCCAGCCGCTCCGCAGCACGTGGGATCTTCCCAGGCCAGGGATCGAACTGGCGCCCCTTGCACTGCAAGGTGGTGTCCTTACCCACTGGACCACCAGGGGAAGCCCCCCACTCCAGTATTCTTGCTTGGGAAATCCCATGGACAGAGGAGCCTGGTGGGCTACAGTCCACTCAATGCAAAAGAGTCAGACATGACTTAGCGACTAAATGACAGACAACAATATGTCTCAGTTCTGAGCAGTTGATATAATGTTGAAAAAAATCATCTTTATTCTTTGCTTTAATAAGGCTTGTATCTAATGAAAAAAATTTGGGCTAGATTGAAGATATTCTTGAGTATCGTTTGTATTGAGTGTTTTTCTGTAAATGTGAATATCTCTAGAATCAGAAACATTTGTCTTCTGCTCTCTGACCTCTACTACGGCCACCCATGGTTTAAATTATTTCTTTTTTTCCCATAGTGCTTACTACTATTTGCTCCTATCTGTTGAATCCTAAAGAAAGAATATGTTTTTTGAATTTATTTTTCACTCCTTTCTGCTCTCTCTTTTGAGTAATGGTGAAGACAGGAATATGTTACTAAGGAAGTCTTTGCCAGAGGTCACTTGTAGTTTGGTTGATTGGAATTTTAAGCATATTTACTCACTGTTAAATTTTGCTAGCCAACCCCTAGGAACATATTTAGCCCATATGTACCTGCAGTAAATACTACAGAGTATAACTTCCACATGGACAAATGTTTCCATGGGAAAGCTCTCCTGGAATTCTGAGGACATAAAATTTGTGACTTACTGGGGACAGGTCTTTCCTGCTATAATGATGGAAGGGACTCCCTTTTTGATCCTTTTCCACAGCACCTCAAGCCTGCTCTCTGAAGGGAGGAGGGGAAGCTAAGATTAACCCTGAGGTTAGGATGTGGGAGGAGTGATGGGTAGAAGTGTGAGGGATACAGGAGGCTGTGGAGAAGAGGCCAAAACACTGTTGGAGACAGTGGTGGGGTACAGAAGTGGAAGACCATGGATAACAGTAGATACTTCTTCAGTGAATACTGAAGAAGTAAGGACCAAGAAATTTGAAAAGAGAGGCAGAAACTAGGGGGAATAGGGTCAGCTTGGTCTTATTTCCTATTCTGACGATACTAAATCTCTTCCCAGCTACTGAAAGCCATCTTAAAACCACAGTTGGGTGAACAGGAGCATCTTTTATTCTTGCTTGGGAAATCCCATGGACAGAGGAGCCTGGTGGGCTACAGTCCACTCAATGCAAAAGAGTCAGACATGACTTAGCGACTAAATGACAGACAACAATATGTCTCAGTTCTGAGCAGTTGATATAATGTTGAAAAAAATCATCTTTATTCTTTGCTTTAATAAGGCTTGTATCTAATGAAAAAAATTTGGGCTAGATTGAAGATATTCTTGAGTATCGTTTGTATTGAGTGTTTTTCTGTAAATGTGAATATCTCTAGAATCAGAAACATTTGTCTTCTGCTCTCTGACCTCTACTACGGCCACCCATGGTTTAAATTATTTCTTTTTTTCCCATAGTGCTTACTACTATTTGCTCCTATCTGTTGAATCCTAAAGAAAGAATATGTTTTTTGAATTTATTTTTCACTCCTTTCTGCTCTCTCTTTTGAGTAATGGTGAAGACAGGAATATGTTACTAAGGAAGTCTTTGCCAGAGGTCACTTGTAGTTTGGTTGATTGGAATTTTAAGCATATTTACTCACTGTTAAATTTTGCTAGCCAACCCCTAGGAACATATTTAGCCCATATGTACCTGCAGTAAATACTACAGAGTATAACTTCCACATGGACAAATGTTTCCATGGGAAAGCTCTCCTGGAATTCTGAGGACATAAAATTTGTGACTTACTGGGGACAGGTCTTTCCTGCTATAATGATGGAAGGGACTCCCTTTTTGATCCTTTTCCACAGCACCTCAAGCCTGCTCTCTGAAGGGAGGAGGGGAAGCTAAGATTAACCCTGAGGTTAGGATGTGGGAGGAGTGATGGGTAGAAGTGTGAGGGATACAGGAGGCTGTGGAGAAGAGGCCAAAACACTGTTGGAGACAGTGGTGGGGTACAGAAGTGGAAGACCATGGATAACAGTAGATACTTCTTCAGTGAATACTGAAGAAGTAAGGACCAAGAAATTTGAAAAGAGAGGCAGAAACTAGGGGGAATAGGGTCAGCTTGGTCTTATTTCCTATTCTGACGATACTAAATCTCTTCCCAGCTACTGAAAGCCATCTTAAAACCACAGCAGTTGGGTGAACAGGAGCATAAAAGAACATAGGATTAATAGTCTGAAGGCCAAGGGGTAAACCCCAGTTTTCACATTTAGTTTTGTGGCCTTAGGTAAGTTACTTCATTCCTTTGAGCTCTGGCTCCCTTATCTAACAAATGGGTGACACTTAATGGCCTCGGGCTCACATAGTTATTTTAAGGAATAAATGAGTCTATGTATTTGGAATACAGAATGTAGGTTCCACACAAGTAGAGAATTTGTCTCATTCACTTCTGTATTCCCAGTGTAAGAAATAGTTTCTGGCTCTCTGCAGGAGCTAAACAAATACATATAAAACTATTGAGTAACTCGGAAGAGATTTGTAAGTAGAGCGACATCTGAAAATGCCTAGTCCATTGGCTGTTCACAGATAATTAAACTACTGTACTGGTTACAAAAGTGAAGATTCTAGAAGGTTAGATTGTTTGAATTCAACGGAACTCACCATCTCAGTAAAGCTTTGCCCTCAGTTTCCCCTTCCAGGAAATGTGGGTAATTATAGTATTCACTGTGTTGTGGGGTCATTGGGGAGACAAGATAAGATAATGCACAGTGTTCTTTACCCTGAGGAAATGCTAGCTGTGCTGATGACTACAACAGTGTTGCCATTGAGGGCGGTTCTCAAGTTAGGCGGAGACAAAATGATTCCCTCTGCCCTTGCTCCAGAGCTGAGACAAGGGTGGGTGCCCTCTGCAAATCTTCCATAGCCATCTCAGATAAAAGTGTGGACAGTGTTGGGTTTACCTTTTCCACAGCACCTCAAGCCTGCTCTCTGAAGGAGGAGGAAGCTAAGATTAACCCTGAGGTTAGGATGTGGGAGGAGTGATGGGTAGAAGTGTGAGGGATACAGGAGGCTGTGGAGAAGAGGCCAAAACACTGTTGGAGACAGTGGTGGGGTACAGAAGTGGAAGACCATGGATAACAGTAGATACTTCTTCAGTGAATACTGAAGAAGTAAGGACCAAGAAATTTGAAAAGAGAGGCAGAAACTAGGGGGAATAGGGTCAGCTTGGTCTTATTTCCTATTCTGACGATACTAAATCTCTTCCCAGCTACTGAAAGCCATCTTAAAACCACAGCAGTTGGGTGAACAGGAGCATAAAAGAACATAGGATTAATAGTCTGAAGGCCAAGGGGTAAACCCCAGTTTTCACATTTAGTTTTGTGGCCTTAGGTAAGTTACTTCATTCCTTTGAGCTCTGGCTCCCTTATCTAACAAATGGGTGACACTTAATGGCCTCGGGCTCACATAGTTATTTTAAGGAATAAATGAGTCTATGTATTTGGAATACAGAATGTAGGTTCCACACAAGTAGAGAATTTGTCTCATTCACTTCTGTATTCCCAGTGTAAGAAATAGTTTCTGGCTCTCTGCAGGAGCTAAACAAATACATATAAAACTATTGAGTAACTCGGAAGAGATTTGTAAGTAGAGCGACATCTGAAAATGCCTAGTCCATTGGCTGTTCACAGATAATTAAACTACTGTACTGGTTACAAAAAGTGAAGATTCTAGAAGGTTAGATTGTTTGAATTCAACGGAACTCACCATCTCAGTAAAGCTTTGCCCTCAGTTTCCCCTTCCAGGAAATGTGGGTAATTATAGTATTCACTGTGTTGTGGGGTCATTGGGGAGACAAGATAAGATAATGCACAGTGTTCTTTACCCTGAGGAAATGCTAGCTGTGCTGATGACTACAACAGTGTTGCCATTGAGGGCGGTTCTCAAGTTAGGCGGAGACAAAATGATTCCCTCTGCCCTTGCTCCAGAGCTGAGACAAGGGTGGGTGCCCTCTGCAAATCTTCCATAGCCATCTCAGAAGGGTTTGTGTGGCCCCGAGTCTGGCAGGGACAAAGCTGAGCAGAATCGTTCACAGCAAATCTGCGATGATGATCTTCTCATCTGTCTTCTAAGCTGTGGGCGGCTCCTTCTTTGGAAAGCAAGTTATAATCAGAACTTGGAACAAGCCACCCTCCAAACAATGCTCTCATTGCCTTTTCTGCCATTTAATTAATGCCAGTCTAATTTTATAGAAAGTGCATAAATATGAGATATGTATATTAGTGCCTATATATTCCTGTGAGACTCACCACAAGGTACATGCCCATGTCAATCATAATCCTTCTAATAAATATCTCTGGCCTGAATACATAATGGGGCTTTTTAGAGCCACATTTGGGGAATTTGGCTAGTGAAGGGAAGGATATTGTTTAACCTAACCTTCAGATTATCATTGACTAGAACCGAAAGGTGAACCTCCTATTTCTTCCAGATTGTATTAATACTTTTCTTTGGGACTGTAGGTAGATGTCAGCTGATAGCACTCAAGATGCTGTTTGCTAATGCTTTCCTTCCAATTCTTGACAGTCCAACTCAGGAAACAGACAACGGTCGGTGTTCTGCCATTTGAAGGTTATAAGGACACGATCCATGCATTCTGTTTTTAACTTCAGGTTTAGTGAATATAAAATGAATGCAGGCCATGATTTGAATGCACTGAAATCCTGAGAGAGTTGCTTCGAAACCCCTGCAGTTTTAGTAGGGGCCTGGGGGATGTAGTGGAGTGACCTCGATGAGTTTTTCTACAACTTCACTTGCACTGTGTCTGCAAGCATGTACACTAACAAGCTGATTTTATTAGGAGTAACTTTGAAAAATGAGTAGAAAAGCTTTTTCTTTTTACCAAACATGGATTTTAAAAATTACACAGAAATCAGCATTGTCAAGTCACATGAAGTGCAATTATAAACAGAAGGCTTGAAACCTGTTTTTGCTTAAAGCCTTTATTTGATTTAGCAAAAACAACAGCAATAAAATTGTATTCGAAAGCACTTTTGATTCCCTTGCAACAGTGTTATTACCAAGAGCAGGATCTACAAAACATCCCCCCTTTTCCACTTGGGTCAATTTTCTGTGGGCTTCCCCACGCATCCAAATCTGTGTTTACAATTTTGGAAACAAAGGATTGTTCTTCAGTGCCCGACACTGAGAACACGGTATTATTAGGCAATAATTATAGCACTGATTTTATGTTTTTCTTTTCTTGAAATCTTCTGTAGAAATAACAGAATATCAGAGATGTAAAAAGCAAAAATGTGTCAGTAAAATATTTAGCATCAACATTCCGATTTTGTCTTCCTCGTGAGATTTTCAGTTTTATTTCATCTTTTCCCTATATGTTCCTTTCTTCAAAATAATACTTTTAACATTTTGAAACCCTAGGTAGTCAGGGCCTACAGTCAAGACTCAGAGGCATATAAATGTCAAAAACGGAGCAGTAAGTTGAGAACTGCCTCTTTGGCTCACAGTTCACCCTAAGAGTAATTATTAAATGGTGTGCCAGTATTTGATTTTTTTTCTGATGTCCTATCATATAAGATCTGTAGCCTCATTGATTCTTTCTCATATTTTTGCTCAGTTACCACCACAGACATAGATGATGTTCAGCATTTCCCAAATCCTTTGTTTAACTAATATAAAATCTCATTTGGGATCTACATGACAGAGGATATGTGCCTGTAACAAAAACTGTCATTCTGCTTTTCTGTTTTCAGTAGGCTCCTCAGGCGAGGCAGTCAAGCAAGCGGCAACATCTCTGCTAAAATGTGGTGGTGTTGAGATGTGGACAGGTTAAGTGGCTGGCTTGTGGTGACCCGGTCAGTGACATGGCAGCAGGGAGAGTCCAGGTCTCCTGACCCCTATGTACAGGCTTCTCTTTACTGCCCCCGCACAAAATGTTAATAGTCAGATTAGACAAACCTCGGAGTCGAGGGTTGCCCAGTTTTGTGATGAGACAGCTCTAGCTAGCAAAGGATACAAGTTCCTGTAAGTTTTTTATGGCAGTCTTGGACAACTAGCTCCCTGGGCACTGTATTGAATTAGTCCTAAGGTGTGATGGTGATTTTGGGCATGCTAGAATATAGCATCAGAGACCAGGGGAGGTCCAGGTAGTGGACTGGAATAGCTGCAGCTATTAAATATCTAGGTCATCCTTTCTAGAGGGTTATAATATATACTCTAGCTTCTGATTTCAAAGCTGACAGAAAGGGAAAAAAAAATCCATCTTGCTAAAATGTAGTCAGACAGCAGTTTGTCTTTCCAAAACATTATTAGGTATTATTACCGAATGTGAACACCTTTCATTCCTGACAAACAGGAAATGCATGCTGCACTACTGGTATGTCAATCAGAGTGATAGCATCAATTTTATGGTTTTTAATTCATCCCCACCTCCTGCCGAGCCTTTTGCTCATCCCAAATTATGAATCTTAAAAGGTACGTGATTAAGAAGAAGAAAAAAATACGTCTCTCTGCCTGGGTGAACTCCTGGGTGAAGAGCTTGGAGGCAGATATTTAAGAGATTTGTAAAGCGTGTCCTGAGTGCACAGTGACTGGACAAGCAGCTTCCATTTCCTGCAGCTGGGAGTGCCCCCTCAGGTTGTTGATTTAGTATTTCGTCAGTAACTCAAGCGAGTATATTTTATATAAATGACACCTTTACATTTTTACGGAGCGGAAAGAAAATAAGTAACATATTAAAAGCTCTGTTTGTCTGTTCATGATGCGTCAGTTACATTTTCAATTTAAGTTCTCAGTGTCTGTTTCTTTAGCTGTGGCGTTTTGTTACGTTTTGATATATAGTCGATAATAGTCTCAAAATTCTTTTCTTTCCATCTCTTAATTCTTTTCCTTGACATGAAATGAAGAGCATCCCTAGTGTCAGTACAAAGTGAGTTTGTTGAAAAATAACGTGCACATGTGCATAGGCATGCACACACACACACAGACACACACACACTTTACTTCTCAACAGGGGTTTGGGAGCCTGGGGTGTCTGAATCTGTCCTCCCTTGCTCGTCTCTTGTTTCTGGTGAGGAGCCATTTTTCTTGTTTTTCCTATGCAGCTCCACCTGGACTCCATTTGCTGCCACAAACTCGGCAAATATCACACACTTCCTTAAGAATTAGGAGTGTGATCTGATAGCGACGGATGGGAAGGTAAAAGAACAATCGGCAATTGGTCAAGATCAGCTTCCTCCCTGGTGCTGACCACAGAGGGAGTATTTTCTCTTTGACAGAAAATTCTCTCTCCTCTCATAGCCCATGTTCTTGGGTCTCTAGTAAGAACTTACAGTGTTTGGTGGCCTCCATGGTTAAATCGCTCTTGGCCGTTTCAGCCTTGGCTTTAATGTTTTTAGTGTTTGAGTATTTCCGCAAGAGCGCATGGAGCCTTGCAGTCACCCACATGGCGTTTGCTTGTGAAGAGTTTCTCATTCCGCTTTTACCACAGCTCTTGTATGATTCAGAGTTGAAGTATGCTGGTTCTCTTCCATGCAAGAAAGCAAATGCAGGAAATAAGCAAGAGCTCTTCTTTGCTGGTGGAGCACTGGTGTGAAACACCAAGTGTTGGGACTGGTGATAAGTAGCCCTGCACAGATGTGGCTAGTGCAGCAAGGCCTGTCTCACCAGAATCTGTGTCCTGCAGGGAAGCTTGGAGGGAAGGAAAGTGTCAAGGACCCTGTTTAGGAGGACTGGAGGACTTGACCACACCTCTCTTTTCTTTGTGTACATGGTATTAGCATTTCTGAAGTGCATTTGCTTGTTCTCACTGGCTTCCTCAGCTAGGAATATGTCACCTGGTTGTAGGCAATGGGGCTGAGTCTTAAGAGATGAGCAGCTTGCTTTCCAATCACAGAGATGGAGACACAGCAGAGGTAGAACTTGAATCTGGGCTTTCTGACTCCAAATCCAGTCAGTGCTCTTTGCTGGTGGCTTATGATTAGAAACACTGATTTGGAACATGTTTGTGTCTAAATTCCCAATCAGGTTGTTGGGGTATGAATTTCTTAAGACCACTAATATGTCTTGTGGGATTTACACATGGTATGCACTAAATGAGTACTCTTCATCAGTGAGCTAACTAGTTTTCCTCATTCTCCCTTTATGTGGTATGACATTTAATCATATCATAAACGTTTATAGACATTATAAGGACTTAGGTTGGATACTGGGAACACAAGGTGATTGTTATAGACTAGTTGTTTATGTCCCTCTGCCCCATTCATCTGCTGAAGCTTTAACCATCCCCTCACCCAGTGTAGCTGTATTTGGAGATGGTGCCTCTAAGAAAGTAACTGAAGTTTCAATGAGTTCATAAGAGAAGAGCTCTGATCTTGACAGGATTAGCATCCTTAGAAGAGACAGCCCTGAGTGCTCGCTCTCCTGTGTACATGTACTGAGGAAAGGCCACATGAGGACAATGCAGGAAGGCAGCAGCCCATAAGCCAGGAAGAGAGCTCTCACCAGAAACTGAATTGACTCGCACCTTGTTCTTGGACTTCTCAGTCTCCAGAACTGTGAGAAAATAATTCTCAGTTGTTGAAGCCATCCAGTCTATGATATTTTCTTATGGCAGCTCAAGCAGACTAATATGGTTATTAAAACCAAATCTTACCCAAGCATCTCATTATCTTGCAGGGTAGAGAGAAAACAGCCACAGACACACAGGTGAGTGGGGTACATGCTCACATGCTAGGTCCCTTTGGGAATGAAACTGAAGATTATCATCATACCACTGGGGTTCAAATGCCCTCAAAGACAAAATGGTTCAAAACATCCTGTAGGTTTTAGAACTGCATATAGCAGTACTTGAATTTGCATGGTCACGGTGACGGTGAGAAAGATGGCCAAAGACTTCAAAGAGATGATGCCAGTCTGTGTCTTGGAGAGGGACTAGTGGTTTCCAGGGAACAGGGTGGAAGAAAGAGCTCTGTTTTCTTTAGAGAAAATAGAAGTCTAAGTGGACCTGGTGGAGCTATAGATTCTGAGACTTCAGTTAGTTCATTACGGCTGGAGCTTATGATATATATGGAGGAATTTGAAAGACGAGGTTAGAAAGATAAGAAAGAGCCAGTTCCTTAAAATTTTTCATGTGTTCAGCTTAGAAATTGGACTTTAATCTGTAAGCAATGTGGGTGATATGAAAAAATTTGTTCAACTTGCGTAGTTATAGAATTAGGTTGGTAATTTACAAATCTACTTTGTATGTACTCTGGAGATTGAACTGGAATGTAATCTTGGGGTTAGAGCTTGGGATGGGTCAGGGAGTGATGCTGGCTCATAAATTCTCCGTGAAAGATTTCACAAAAACAGCCAGGAAGCCTCCTTTGACATTACCTCCTTAGCTAAAGGACACAGTTCAGTGTTGAACCACTTTAGAATTCAAGTAACCCTTCTTTCTTTTAATTATGGCACTATGGCACTGGAATAGGTCTTTTTTTCTGGAAGAAAAAGTGACTTTTGTTCATGTGAATGTCACACATCATGAATGACACCCATGCTCTGGTCCTCCTCAAAACCAGAGTGGCTCTGAAATGAACAAGGGGCCTGGTGTGAAATTCAGCATTCTCTACTTCTTCTTCTGAAAGCTCTCTGGTTTCATTTTTATGAGACACCTTATTTTGCTATGGTGTTAACTATAGCTACTTGCATTTTCTTAACTTGATGTTTCAGAGAGCAGTTAAAGAACAAGTAAATATATTCACTGAGCAAATTAGTGATTCAAGCCCTGAGCCCAGGTTTCATAAGATCTATAATGTCACCCTAACCTGGTCTGGGTGATTTAGACAGGAGCTAGTTGAAATACAGGATAAAAGTTCATGATTTTGTGGGACGAATTGGATTTTTGTGTGTGTACCTAACTTACATGTGTACAGAAATTGTAAAACCGCTACTCTTGGACTACCTGGAGAGGATCACATGTAGCAAAGGTGGACAGTTTTGTCTTGTGGTCACTATGCCTTCCTCTCTGTGTTCTGTTCATTCTTCCCTCTTCAAACAAATTGAAGGATCAGTCCACTGGGGAGGGACGGTTCTCAATTTTATGTGTCACACAGAATCCTAAAAACAACTCTACCTGTTAGTGCTAACAACAGTGATGACTGGGTGTTGTGACACCTGCAGATGCCTTTCTTCCTGGGTGCCCGTTGTCAATCTGGGAATTTTGTCACACCCGTTACCCCAGAATGTTTCCTTGTGAATGCATTCTTACTAGCTGTAAGGAACTCTTACTCAACGGGAACAAGGGCCAGATGGCATGCAGACGTGCTTGAGTCTGGGTGAGTCTTGTTTGTTCTCTAGCTCTTGTTACTTACTGTCACTCCTCAGCTAACCACACATACGGAACCCACCCTGTGGGCTGGTTTTTTTTTTTTTTTGGCTTGCTGTGCATATCTGAAACATGATTATAGTGATGTGTTTTTTATTAACATTATTGTTATTGTGGGCTTTTGTTGTTTCAGTCTGCCTGGTTTTTTTTTTTTTTTGGAAGGTGAGATATAAATAAATTCAACAATGTTAGCAGGTCAGCCAGAGCACAGATGTGTAAATCCAATGAATTTTGTCCACTTCTAATTAAAAAGCCTTGAACTTGTTCCAGCAACAGTGTTACAGCTCAAAAATAATTTTATTTGGAAAATTCTCTTTTGAAAATGTCTTCAGAGCTTTTGCCTATCAATCACAGCAAATCATCGTTCTCTGAGGGTGGGTTTGATCTTTTTTTGTTAAAAAATTTATTGAACAAGTAATTATTAGGTGCTTACTAAGTGGCAGGCAGTCTATCAGGTGCAAGGAGCAAGACAGACATGGTTTCAGCCTTCAGAGACATTTAAGATCAAATCTAAGTGAATGTCTGAGCCCTGTAAAATACCTTTACTGATAAGAACAAGATGTGACTGTACAGTGATAATCTTAACTGCCACAAATGACACTTTTAAAGAAGAGATTTAAAACATTTTGAGTTATAGCAGCATCTCTGGAATAACTCAGACATACTACATGCAAGACAAACACTAATTTGATTTTCTTCAATATATCTAGTATAATGCTATATAGCTTATAAAACATGTGTACATATGTTATGCACTTCTCTTAGGAACTTTAAAGTATCAACCAGGTTTGAGTACTAGTTTCCTCCACTGAAAAATGAATGATCTCAAGATATCTTCTAGACCCAAAGTTCTATAATTCTTAGGTCTCTGGTCCCATGAGTATATACTGTGTCATGGTCCATTACTTAGCATATTTTCTTGTGGTGTTTCTGGCTTAGGACCTTCCAATGAAAGATGGGAGTCTAGAATCTTCTCCTGGGGTGGCAGGTGTGACAGGAGGCCTGGGGCTCCGCCATGCTGAGTGTCTAGAAGCCTGGCAAGGGATGGCGAGGTGCAGAGGGAGGCTGACGTGGAAGTACCAAGTGAGGAAGCTTCCTTTGCAGTGAGAGTAGGTCTGAAATAGTAAGTTCAGAGGATCAGGCATAAAAAGAATTAAGACTGCAAGAAAAAATTGTCTCGAGAAAGAAGCTGAAGAGGCAGAACTTTGAAAGCTACCTGAAGAAACAAGATTTCTTCTTATGGCAGGTAGAGAGAGAGAGAAACTAAGAACCATTAGCATGGTAAACCCAAAAAAAAAAAGAATTGAAGTTGACTTTTTTCTTAAAACCATTAGTGGTTGAACACAGAAAATAAAGTGAAAATGTAGCTCTGTTCTAAACCTTTACCTTATCAAATTTCCCAACCAGAAGCTCATTCCTGTAAGAAAATGCAGGAGTGTTCATTAAAGAGAATGTCTTGATGATTTCCAGACAGAACAAGTATTTAGAAATGGAAATGGAAACTTGTCTTTACATCTCATTTTCAACATCTTTGGGCCTTCCTTGTCCATATCAAAAATAAAATATGAGTCAAAGTATTAAGTAGATATTAACATCTCTTGTATGAAAAAAATGTATATACAGTGAAAATTCAGAAGAAGTGTTTTATTTTAAGACTTGGCTCACTGGGGACTTCCCTGGTGGTTATGCTAAAACATGTGAAAAAACTTTTATAGCAGCATCTCTGGAATAACTCAGACATACTACATGCAAGACAAACACTAATTTGATTTTCTTCAATATATCTAGTATAATGCTATATAGCTTATAAAACATGTGTACATATGTTATGCACTTCTCTTAGGAACTTTAAAGTATCAACCAGGTTTGAGTACTAGTTTCCTCCACTGAAAAATGAATGATCTCAAGATATCTTCTAGACCCAAAGTTCTATAATTCTTAGGTCTCTGGTCCCATGAGTATATACTGTGTCATGGTCCATTACTTAGCATATTTTCTTGTGGTGTTTCTGGCTTAGGACCTTCCAATGAAAGATGGGAGTCTAGAATCTTCTCCTGGGGTGGCAGGTGTGACAGGAGGCCTGGGGCTCCGCCATGCTGAGTGTCTAGAAGCCTGGCAAGGGATGGCGAGGTGCAGAGGGAGGCTGACGTGGAAGTACCAAGTGAGGAAGCTTCCTTTGCAGTGAGAGTAGGTCTGAAATAGTAAGTTCAGAGGATCAGGCATAAAAAGAATTAAGACTGCAAGAAAAAATTGTCTCGAGAAAGAAGCTGAAGAGGCAGAACTTTGAAAGCTACCTGAAGAAACAAGATTTCTTCTTATGGCAGGTAGAGAGAGAGAGAAACTAAGAACCATTAGCATGGTAAACCCAAAAAAAAAAAGAATTGAAGTTGACTTTTTTCTTAAAACCATTAGTGGTTGAACACAGAAAATAAAGTGAAAATGTAGCTCTGTTCTAAACCTTTACCTTATCAAATTTCCCAACCAGAAGCTCATTCCTGTAAGAAAATGCAGGAGTGTTCATTAAAGAGAATGTCTTGATGATTTCCAGACAGAACAAGTATTTAGAAATGGAAATGGAAACTTGTCTTTACATCTCATTTTCAACATCTTTGGGCCTTCCTTGTCCATATCAAAAATAAAATATGAGTCAAAGTATTAAGTAGATATTAACATCTCTTGTATGAAAAAAATGTATATACAGTGAAAATTCAGAAGAAGTGTTTTATTTTAAGACTTGGCTCACTGGGGACTTCCCTGGTGGTTCAGTGGTTAAGATTCAGCCTGCCAGTGAAGGAGACACCGGTTGGATCCCTGGTCTGGGAAGGTCCCACATGCCTCAGAGTAACTGACCCTGTGTGCTGCCACCACGCTGTTACCAGGGCTCTAGAGCCTGTGCTCTACAAGAGAAACCACCTCAATGAGAAGCCCATGCACCACAGCTAGAGAATAGCCTCTGCTCAGGCAACTAGAGAAAGCCCGCACACAGCAGTGAAGACCCAGCACTGCCAAAAACAAGTAATTACTTCTGGTTATAATTCTACTAAAATTTTATTTTAAAAAAGACTTTGCTGCTTATCCCAGAAAAGTAAATGGAATATTTGTATATGTCATAGCTATAATAACAGTTAAAAGAAGCCCTTGGTGGCTTTGGCCACACACACACACTATGGATACAAGGGAAATTATGAGACTATTTCCAGAAACACTGGGTATGGCAGGGTCTCTTTGCTGAAACTTCTCCTTTGGGCCCAGCATTTTGAATCCTTTTCACTGCCATGTTCAGAGCTCATACCTGTGTCCCCCTAGCACTGCTTACCCCTGGACACAACAAATTGTCCCAGGTGGGAAGAAAATATAGCGGGTACAAGTATGTACAAAACTAGGAGTGTGGGAAAAGCTGCTGCTAGCCTGTTTCTAGTTTTCCACATGGTTTTGTGTCATTTTTATCCCTCGGTACATTTAGTAGCAGTATTTCAGACTCACCCACAATTTGATTTTGCTTGTTGTCCTGTTTATTTTTCAGTTTTTTTCTGGAAGGTTTCTGAGTCTCTAGGTGTTTTGCGAGTCAGCCATCTTTGAGAATTTCAGCACCAAGAAGACTGCTCACAGCCCTTTTCGCTTTACTGCTGTTGTTGTTTTCTCTCCCTGAACGAATTTATAACATTAGGTCACATTTTATCGAGAAGCTTAATCTTCCATCTGCTCTCCATTTTGGCTCTATTATTAGGCTATGCTTCTGGTATTCTGATCTCGCTTCATTTCCAGGACTCTTGGCAGTGGGGAACTCTGGGGAAAAATAATGTATATTAACATCTCTTTTTAAAAAATTTCAGAAAAGAAGTGTTTTATTTTAAGACTTGGCTCACTGGGGACTTCCCTGGTGGTTCAGTGGTTAAGATTCAGCCTGCCAGTGAAGGAGACACCGGTTGGATCCCTGGTCTGGGAAGGTCCCACATGCCTCAGAGTAACTGACCCTGTGTGCTGCCACCACGCTGTTACCAGGGCTCTAGAGCCTGTGCTCTACAAGAGAAACCACCTCAATGAGAAGCCCATGCACCACAGCTAGAGAATAGCCTCTGCTCAGGCAACTAGAGAAAGCCCGCACACAGCAGTGAAGACCCAGCACTGCCAAAAACAAGTAATTACTTCTGGTTATAATTCTACTAAAATTTTATTTTAAAAAAGACTTTGCTGCTTATCCCAGAAAAGTAAATGGAATATTTGTATATGTCATAGCTATAATAACAGTTAAAAGAAGCCCTTGGTGGCTTTGGCCACACACACACACTATGGATACAAGGGAAATTATGAGACTATTTCCAGAAACACTGGGTATGGCAGGGTCTCTTTGCTGAAACTTCTCCTTTGGGCCCAGCATTTTGAATCCTTTTCACTGCCATGTTCAGAGCTCATACCTGTGTCCCCCTAGCACTGCTTACCCTGGACACAACAAATTGTCCCAGGTGGGAAGAAAATATAGGGGGTACAAGTATGTACAAAACTAGGAGTGTGGGAAAAGCTGCTGCTAGCCTGTTTCTAGTTTTCCACATGGTTTTGTGTCATTTTTATCCCTCGGTACATTTAGTAGCAGTATTTCAGACTCACCCACAATTTGATTTTGCTTGTTGTCCTGTTTATTTTTCAGTTTTTTTCTGGAAGGTTTCTGAGTCTCTAGGTGTTTTGCGAGTCAGCCATCTTTGAGAATTTCAGCACCAAGAAGACTGCTCACAGCCCTTTTCGCTTTACTGCTGTTGTTGTTTTCTCTCCCTGAACGAATTTATAACATTAGGTCACATTTTATCGAGAAGCTTAATCTTCCATCTGCTCTCCATTTTGGCTCTATTATTAGGCTATGCTTCTGGTATTCTGATCTCGCTTCATTTCCAGGACTCTTGGTGACGTCAGTGGGGAACCTAGGCATAAAGGAAGGCATCTTCTTTGGCTGAGCTCCACAGGCTGTTTTGGGAAAAGTGTCTGGTCTCCTTGAGGTGGGACTTCTGTAGGATGGACTTCTGTTCATTTCCTACAGACATTGGAGCCTCTACGTCATGTTTAATGCAACCGCCAGTACAGGATGATATACTTGCTCAACCACCCAAATATATTGACCTGCTGTTAAAAGGCTTTTAACATAAATTTTAGGAGATTAACAAAATACATCACAGACTCTTGCTGAGAAGGCAGGCTTTTTAACTCTGTTTCTCCTCCATTGATTTTAGTTAATATATTTCCACCACCCCCTTATTTTACTGTACCTTTTAATTTGTTATTCATTTGTTTGAAACCAGAGCTCTGCTGAGGCGCTTTGGACCCACAGGAACTGAAATAGTTTGCCTTCATTATCGGGTAGACCTGCTCGAGTCTGTAGCCCCTGACAGAAACCACAAGACTGTACAAACTGGCAACTGTGGGTTTGTCTGTTCTCTATTGATTCTATTTCTGGAAAAAAACACGAACCAATGGGTGAGCCATGTGACTGTACAACTGACCCAAAGCTCCCATCAGAAGGGGGATAGAGACCTTTTTCAGACGGGTCATAAAATGGGACCTTGACACTTTGCTGTTTGCTTCTTAACCATGGCCTTTGATAGCTCTGACTTAGATGTTTAACTCTCTGTGTTCTGGAATGGGAAACTGCTGTAGAATCTTAAGATTCTATAATATATTATTTAAATTTGGTTATATGGTCCCAAATATATAATACAGACATGATATAACTTTGTTTATAATGTGTCTTTGTTCTTTTTTCCAATGTGAGAATTGCAAGACAACTCCACCCAAACACTTGTAAAGAAAACAATACACAATACCTTTTAAACTACGAAACTGCAACTGCTGTAGTATTTATTTTTCTTGAGCTTTGGTTTTGTCACTACGCTGTCACCAGTAGTCAGGTAAACAGAATGCATGACTCCTACGCAGTATGGCCTCATGAGAGTGTTCTGGCCTTGGCTATAACAAGCTACATGTTCTTATCTTCTCACTTCTTCTCCATTCCGTGTCAGATGACCAGATGATCTCTAAGATTGATTCTAGTTCTATGAGTCAGGGTGAATAAAAGCTCCTGATAACAGCAGAGAAATCCAGGTAGGGGAGAACACATTCTATTAAACATATACACTTATATACTCAACAGAAAAACCAAAATAGCTCCCCTCGCCTCCTCCCCCAACAATGACAATGCAGCCATCTGTTGGACGTTCCATTTCACTTAGCAGCTGCTCTCAGATACAGAAATCTGCATTCCCCCTGCCTGTGCTGGTATGCATGTAGCATGTGGGTACTAGCATTTGATTCTCCCACCCAAAGGAATGGCTTTCATTGAATAAAATGATCACAGAAGCTTTCCACATGCTTCTTCCCCAGCACCTAAAACACCCTTTTCCTGATAATCAGCATTTGGAGCTATCTCTGCACCCCCGTGTATTAAACTAAACCCTAAAAATTGAAGAAGACAACCAGAAAAAGGCTTCTGTGAAACTCCTGTTTTGTCAAACACTTCCACTTTGATGGCGTGTGGCAGAGGTTGGAATGTAAAGTTTCACTTTACTTCTATCTTGTTAGTACCCCCAACATTGCACTTAAACTCTGAGAAATGCACATTGTACAAAAGGGAACCAGGAGGCCTTTAAAAGCAACATTAATCTCACCCTCAAGTTAAATGAAAAATATAAGATGAATCTTCAGAGGTGACAGAAAGTGAAGTCCTTTAAATCCTTCACACACACCACCCCCTCACCTCTTGCCTCTTTTCCACGCTGAATTTTGTCCTCCATGAGGTAACCTATATAAAGTGGTATATCATTTAAAAAGAGGCACATGAGTGGGGGTTGGGAGAAGCTGCAGTTACAAACAACAACACAAAGGGGACCTACAAGCCATGCAGACAGAGAACCTTGGGTAAAATTGGATCTGCTTTTGAGTACATAATTTAGGACATTTGTTACAAGATTACTGTGGTTTTCTATAAATGTTAGGTTGCTGTATTATTTTCCATGAACTACTTTTCCAAAATGCAGAATATTTTGCCCCCAAAGCATGGAAGCACTATGGCCTCATGAGAGTGTTCTGGCCTTGGCTATAACAAGCTACATGTTCTTATCTTCTCACTTCTTCTCCATTCCGTGTCAGATGACCAGATGATCTCTAAGATTGATTCTAGTTCTATGAGTCAGGGTGAATAAAAGCTCCTGATAACAGCAGAGAAATCCAGGTAGGGGAGAACACATTCTATTAAACATATACACTTATATACTCAACAGAAAAACCAAAATAGCTCCCCTCGCCTCCTCCCCCAACAATGACAATGCAGCCATCTGTTGGACGTTCCATTTCACTTAGCAGCTGCTCTCAGATACAGAAATCTGCATTCCCCCTGCCTGTGCTGGTATGCATGTAGCATGTGGGTACTAGCATTTGATTCTCCCACCCAAAGGAATGGCTTTCATTGAATAAAAATGATCACAGAAGCTTTCCACATGCTTCTTCCCCAGCACCTAAAACACCCTTTTCCTGATAATCAGCATTTGGAGCTATCTCTGCACCCCCGTGTATTAAACTAAACCCTAAAAATTGAAGAAGACAACCAGAAAAAGGCTTCTGTGAAACTCCTGTTTTGTCAAACACTTCCACTTTGATGGCGTGTGGCAGAGGTTGGAATGTAAAGTTTCACTTTACTTCTATCTTGTTAGTACCCCCAACATTGCACTTAAACTCTGAGAAATGCACATTGTACAAAAGGGAACCAGGAGGCCTTTAAAAGCAACATTAATCTCACCCTCAAGTTAAATGAAAAATATAAGATGAATCTTCAGAGGTGACAGAAAGTGAAGTCCTTTAAATCCTTCACACACCACCCCTCACCTCTTGCCTCTTTTCCACGCTGAATTTTGTCCTCCATGAGGTAACCTATATAAAGTGGTATATCATTTAAAAAGAGGCACATGAGTGGGGGTTGGGAGAAGCTGCAGTTACAAACAACAACACAAAGGGGACCTACAAGCCATGCAGACAGAGAACCTTGGGTAAAATTGGATCTGCTTTTGAGTACATAATTTAGGACATTTGTTACAAGATTACTGTGGTTTTCTATAAATGTTAGGTTGCTGTATTATTTTCCATGAACTACTTTTCCAAAATGCAGAATATTTTGCCCCCAAAGCATGGAAGCACTAAAGCTCAGATGAGGCACTGATTCATGGGGAGTCACCCAGAAACAGCTGGTCAGCCATCTGCAGCCCCAGAGTCCTCTTATTTTTACTTTGTTCAGCTAATTCTTTATGTAGAGGGGAAGAAGATGCATCGTTGCTGGGAGAAGAGAGTGGCTCGTGGAAGAAAATGATGACTAACTCCTGCCCGAGACTGGTATCTCATGGCCTGATGTGCTGATTTGGAGGGCAGCACGTTTCCTATGTGCATTAGGCTCTCAGCTCTTGACTACACATGCATTATTTTCTGTGCATCCTGTTCTTGGGGAAAAGGAAAGAAATGATGATATGCCATTGATTATTTTGTGGAACTGTTCCAGATGAGAGCACCCTGGAGGGCCATAACCAGTCTTTCCGAGGCAGGCAGACGAGCCTGCAGAATCGAGGTCTGAAAGACCTGTGACGCTGCTCGTTCCTCCCTGAGGTGCCCTCTGAACTAGGCGTTTTAAGTACCTAAGAGTCTGTGGTCAAAAAAGAGTGGGGATAAGGGCACTATCTGACACAGTTTAAAAGATAAACCATGATTCAATGCCATAGTCACACAAAATCACGATGCTGAGTAAATGTTTAGGCTGTGCTGTTTTATTTTACATTTTGATATGACTACCATAAAGCTGTGGATAATTCAGGTAGAATAGCCTTTTTCCTTCCAGAATGGGTAAGGAGGCCCTGTTGACAGCAGGTGCATGGTTACATGCATTACCCCTTCCTTGTGTTACCCAAGGCAGTTCATTCAGCTGACAGAGCCAGATGACAGTGTGGGAGGGAAAATGTTCTTCCAGTTCTAGAAGGAAGGTTGTCAGGTGCACAGGTGTATGCTGCTTTCAGGTAGGCATTTAATCAGATTCTTCAGTGTCTCCAGAGACCACTTTTGGCACACCTTTTAATATTTTCCTTGAATCATCAAAATCTTTTACCCATTCCCCCCAAAACATGGGTATATGTGTATGTACACACACATACACAATACATAAGCATGTGTATCTTCCTATTTCA